>CM060897.1:142805784-144005784 GCA_030762935.1 Hymenopus coronatus
CTATGAACATAGTCAATATTGTACTCACCACATGCTTCTACAGCTCCTCAATTCCGATTGTTGCACCACATCTTCATCCTCATAATCAGCATCGCTATTGATGTCTTCGGCATTACTGTCTTCCAAGTTAACAATAATATTTTATCTTTTTTCTTTTTAGTGTATAACGCTCGCCTTTACTGCTAATGGCACCACAGGCGTAACAATAATCTGCTAGTGTTTACGTATTTGCATAAAACACTAAAGAATGCTAGCGCTAGTTTACTTCATTCCTTCTTGGACAGAAACGTAGTGACTTCCGAGTATGCATGTTGTCGCAACTCCTCCCACCATCAGCCTTTCAGGTAAAGGGTTGTCATTTCGCATCTTAAAGTTTTGCTCGTCTCTCGTCTCAGGACCTCTGTTGTACTCTGACTCCTAATTTCTTAAAAATAATATAAATGGCGTTTTATTTATGGATGCTCTTTAACTGCTGTGGTTCTCAGCGTCCCATTCTAAATTGGGCGTTAAAGACCGCTTAATTTTGCTCAGAGGCCTCTCAATCAGGCTTGAGGTTCTGTTACGTGCCGTAAATCTACGACACGGGACCAACGGCTTTACTTCCCTTCCGAAGGAAGCCATGCTAAGGATTTTTACGCCCGAAATAATCCATCGTCCTCCGCCGGGTTTGAACCCGTGACCTTGGGTATATGAAGTTAGCATGGTAACCATTACACCACGGAGGGCGACTCTTAATTTCTTATGCCAGGGCTAATATCATAGACCTTAGAATTTATTTTCTTTGTTTTATACACAATTACTGTATAATTATTCTACAGATAATAACTGCTAATCGAAAATAAACTTAAAATAACACAATAAAGATAACAAATTTACAATTCAAAGCAATTATTTAATACGTAAACCAAACAAAACTCCAATTGTTACAGTAATTTTTTCTCTCATTTTAATGGTTTCATAATTTTGAAAATTATTATATTACATTATATATTTATTTGTATTTATTAAATTAAATTATTTATTATCTATTATTTATTAAATAAAGCGTCGTCCCTAGGGGTAACATGCTAGCTCTGGTTTCCAAGGTGACGGATTCAAATCTGATATATCTTTCAGTTCATAAATTAATCCATTTAAAATGGATTATTTAGTTTTTAAATGTCACCATATTTATTATTTACTGCTTTTATCAATTCATACTTAATTTTTATTTTTATTTATATACATTTATATTTATATAAATATATTTGTTTCCTCTTTTTTATTTTATTAATTATTTCTTTTTTTTTCTTCACCTATACTCACAACTAACTACATCTATTTTATTTACCAGTAATCAGTAAACAATAGCTGATAGCCAGCCTTACTTTACAGCCGCATTTAGCTAAAGCATTAACTAAATGCCGTCGGGGTATCCAGCACTTAAAAATTATCCCTATCATAAAAATGTGTTTTCTATATTCTCAATATAACCTTATATGTAAATTATTTCTTTTAAATTAGACTCATATTTTCTTAGCTCATCATATAATTACTCCACTTTCGCTTTTAATAACTGATAACCTTTCTTACTTATCATCACATTTATTCTTTACTTAGTGATCTCACTAACCGTTACAGTATGTCATTATATACCACTACCATTTTCTTCTGTCCCTGTCGCGGCCTTAGAAATTATGCTGGTTACCATATATAGCACAGCTTAAGGCGCGGTGTGACCGTTCTCTGAATCTTTTACGGATACTAAGTGGCAAATCCTGGGGAACAGAATCGGCCAGTGCTACTCCTCTTTATCGTGCGCTGATTCGATCCAAGTTAGATTATGGATGGATTGTGTATTCTTCATCACGACCATCTGTGCTGAGAAGATTAGACACAGTCCATAATCAGGGTATCCGTGTGGCGGTTGGGGCCTTTCCAACCTGCCCAGTTGTTAGCCTGTACGTCGAATCGGCAGAACCCCCTTTGCGATTTCGGCGTGATGTCCTGCTAGGTAATTATGGCTGTGCATCCAACGTTTACCATTTTTTTTCAACATCGTGCTAGACGACCGATACGGAAAGTTGTCGCTGAGTCCCAGGCCTTCAGGTTTCCGTTCCCGCGAGCTACTTGAAACAAGATATCGCACTGCCTTGCATGTTTTCCAATAGAGAGAGGATCTATTCTCCTTGGTTACATGCTACATCCCACGTAGATCTCGGGGTGACAGTGTACGATAAATCTGCGATGCCATGTATCTAGTATCCGTACTTGTTTTTTAGAATGTTTATCCCACTACACTGCCCGCCTCTGTAAATACACTGACAACAGTAAATCCGCCGACGGTGTTGGATGTGCCTTTGTTACTGAGACCGAAACTGCATAGACATTTAGCTTGCATAGTAGCATATCCATTTATACTGCTGAACTGTATATGTCATCTATCGAGCCATTTTGTACGTTCGTCGTCCGTATTTGGGCGAGTGCCTCATTATGAATGATTTCCTTAGTGGCCTTCAGAGCGTTCGCGAGTTGTACATACAACCACCATCCTATCGCGCAGCACATTCAAGACCTCCACGTTTTGTACACTTCTGGTGTTAATGTGGAGTGTGCATGGATTCCTGGTCACGTTGGGCTGCCGGGTAATGAGCAGCAGATTTGGCAGCTAAGACGGCAGCAACGTAGTCCATTACCAAGATGCCCATTATGACCTCGGCGGACCTTGGCTTGTTATGCGGAAGACACAGCTTTTGTGCTGGTATGACGAGTGGTCCTCTCTTCGCATGAACAAGCTCAGGGAAGTTAAGGATCTCCCTGTAAACTGGGTAACCTCCTCTCGGTTATCTTGTCAGGAGGAGGTGATATTGGCTCGTTTGCGGATCATTGTATTTTTACACATAGCCAAATTTTTAGGAAAGAACCGGCTCCTATCTGCCCGCTCTGTGGCGCGACATTGTCAGTGCGGCATGTGCTGCTGGAGTGGATTGCTCTAGCAGCCCTTCGTTCATCTTCGCAGCTAGCGCCTCCCCTGAGGAGGTTTTTGCCAAAGACCACAGAGTGGTAGAACAGGTTTTATGCTTTTTATCTCAGGTGACTTTCCCAATAAGAATTTAGATTTTATTTCTTTTATCGTGACGGTTTTTAACGGAGCAGCATTTCTTGGATTGTAAATGTTTTATCCCTAGTTCTTTTCACCGAGGGTTTTCTTCAACTTTCCCGGCGTGTTTGCTCCCTTTTTTATTCAGTTTTTAGCGTAACTGTGGTTTTCGCAATCAGTAGTTTTATTCCCTGGATTTTATACCCTAACCTTATTTTATCGCTTTGCTTTTACATGGTTTTAACTGTGATGTATTTCATGGGCCTTGTTTTTATAAGGGTGCTAATGGCCATAGTATTTGAGCGCCCCTAAACACCAATCATCACCTATCGCAGCCATCTTCGCTAATTCCACCCACTAGCCGACTAGAATATCATCATTTCCAGCATCTCACCCTGTTAAGTTCCTCTCCTAACAGTTCTTCTAACACCATCATCTGGCCATCTCCAAATCCCCTAGTCTCATTTCTCAACCACACCATCCAAAATGCACTGTTCCTTTCCTCTTTCCTATCGTCTTTTTACTAGCATTCTACTTCTTCTATTTTAATATATGATTTTTCTTCTCCTATTTATGCTTCTAATCTTATTTTATAAATTGCATAAACCAATTTACTCGTCTTTTAAATAAAGCCACGTTATTTTTCCTCAAACACTTATCCCTGAAGTTGTTTCCTAATTTCTTCTGTTTTTTTAAGTTTAGTTACTCTATATGTTCGTCATTCACTAATTCTTCCTCCTCATTCTCTACTTGCTCCCTTTTTATTTTTTCTAGCCCGTATGTACAATGTACATAGTGGATTGGGTAGGTATTGTATTCTACCCAACAATTGGATACCGAGATTTCACCGGAAATACATATTTTGAGACTCCCTGAATCCAAGAAAAGAAAAAATTTTAAAAACATGTCCGTGTGTGTATATGTCGGCAGCATAGCTCAAAACGAAAGGTTGGTTAAGTACAAAACCTTTTATTTAAGTTCAGTATCTTTCAAAGATGCGACACGAAGATTTGCAAGGAAAGCCCCCCATCCCAACTACCCTTTACCTGGAACATTTTTCGAAAATATTGATTTTCTTACAAAAATGGCTCTCACGACCTTTATTAAAATGACATCCATATGTTTGAGATACTGTTACGTAAATAATATCTTGAATTTTCTCGGAATAGCCTCTGAATATCTTTCTATTCTAGATGACATTTGTATAACTTTTGCATTGCTGGAAAACCGTAGGAGATAGACAAAAACTTAGTACACAAAAATGTAGATCTCATTAAAAAAACACACAAACAATGTACATATGTCTTAAACATTTTTTTAATAGAGTTAAAAGTTTTCGAGATATTCCGAGTTATAGGTTTCCGTTTTAAGCCACTAACTTTTCTCTCTTTTGTTTATTCCTAGCAAGCAAAGTGAACCGAATTTCAATTGTTTCATATAGCCACCGGCTTTTAAAAGATTTGAGTATCGCTTTAGCCTAGAGTATTCCCTTATTTATCTTCCACTTACAAAAAACCGAGTAATAAAATCAATTTTGTACGATTAGTAAGATGTAGATATAAGAATAATCTTTTATAAGAAACGTTTGTTGTGGAACAGCTAGAGAAAGTAATGTGAATGGAACACATCAGATGTTGTCTTCAATCTGTTGCATTCCGAAGTGCTCCGAACGTCTTACTTCCATTAATAGCAAGCAATTCCTTCCTGTGGTACAATCTCTTCCCATACTAGTTTACTGATTTTAGTTGCCAATTGATGTAAACAAATGTATAAACGTTGGCCGCTTATGATGTTTTGTATATAATGTCCGCTTAAAATTTGCCTTTGTTCCCGTAAATGGTTTAAAAATGAGGACATTTAAACATCATAGTTCGGGAGTACCCTTTATTACAATAATTGCATATCGCTTTGTGTTTTATTTTCCCTGATTAATCGGTGTTTAATCTTTGAGATATGTTGCCAAACAAACTGGTATGACCTTGACCTTCTGCCGTCTTCAATTGTGTCCCATTCAGTTTACCATTCTTTTCTTCTTTCTTTCTTTTTTTTTTTTTTTTAGCTTCTTAACGTCCTTTAACCTGGTTGGTTATATCGGACGATTTGCTATTATATAGATCAAGTTTTATTCTGTCTGCACAAATTTGGCCAACTTCATGATTATGCTTTCAGATTTTTTTTTTCCTAGCGTATTAAGTACGATGTTTAAAATATAACTTTCCCCCACAAAAATGCCTAGATACTTGAACCTATTTTTGTCTGCTAATGTTTCGAGGGTTGTATTTTATAATAGGATCCCGTTTAAAGATTCCCTTCAAAACCACAAATACTGATTTTTCTGGGATAATTTATAATTTGATATTTGGTTAACGTTAGTTTGCTTGTTAAGCATCTCGCTTGGTTTTCTATGTGAATTTTTGTCTCCTTCTTTTATAACTAAGACATCGTCGGCATAAACGAGTTCATTATCTGCAAGTTCTTGAAAAGTTTCCAACTCTATATCCCAAAACATTGGTCCTAAAATCGAACCCTAGGAACATCCCTTGGTGATATATATGGACGTCTCCTTAGCGCGGAGGTAGCACAGCTGCTTACTAAGCGGTAGACTTGGGTTTGATTCCCGGGACCGGGACTGCAATAACCGGCGAGGGGGTGGGTTCGAGGCGCTGACCATGCCTCACCCTCCAATACTGCACCCCATCCATGACGTCAGTCATGGACCGAGATGGAGAACGCAGCGGCCGGGCGGTAGGACAAGGTTCCTGGTGAGCTGTCGTACCAAGGAGTTAATAATTATAATAATGTTTTAGCACGTCATACAAATATAAATGTGGGACGTCGTTATCAAACTTAAACGCTCCAGAAATGCTAATCAAAATTCTAATGATGTATTTTGAATTTACACAAGTAAATTAATTGTATCTTCATTTGATCTTTCTTTCCTAAATCCAAATTGGTTATTTTATACCTAACATGTTTCTAACCTCTTGAAGCCATTTACTTACTAATTTTCCTAAATTATTTCCTAGACACATAAGTTTGTATGTTTTAGGTTGTTTTGAATCCTTTTTCTCACTTTTTCAGCACTATTACCCACTTTTGTTTCTTTTCAGCAGTAGGGGAAACGTCCTTTCCATATACAACCATTAAATAAGTAAAGCAAGAATTCGGGGATTTTATCTTCCATATGTATCAAGACTTCATTTATGTCATCGGGTCCCACTGCTTTCTTATAATTAAACTAATTTCAATAAAGTCAAAGGGTGAATCGTCTAATTATTATTGTTATTGTTATAGGCATAAACATTTCAATTCTTTTTTGTATGGACTATTCGTATCTATGCTTTTATTGTCCTGAGGTAATAATTTATCATTTAGAGCATTTATCGAGGGTAGTTAAAATTTCTGACCTCACCACTTTTCCACTGTTATTTTATAAGGCATCTCCCAAATATTCGTATCCAATTCGTTCTCCAAAAATTTATTTCAAGTATTATTTCTCGTTTCCTTTGAAAGAGCCTCATAAAAGCTTTTTGCCTCCCTGTAGTTATTCAGATTTCTGTCTCTAATCCCGGCGATTGCTGATTTCTGATAAATTCTTCTAAGTTTTTGTAATTTGTCGTCCAAGTTTTTTTGTAGCATTTCCTATATTTCAAAGTTGCAACTGCTTTTGAATTGTTTTTTAATTGCACCACTAATTACAAGGCTCACATATTCACCGAAATACCTTCATATTTCCATTTAAAGTTCTCAAAATGTTGACGTAATATGTTCCAAGCAGCCTTTTCAAATTTATAAAGTTTTCCCTCCTCTCCTTTGATTCATTTGTAAATTGATCAATGCAGTAAACAAAATATTAAATAGGTGATGACAGGTCCTGTGAGATCTCCCAATTCATTACTTTTCTATTTGCTGCTAAACGACATACGTTGGTAGATGCACCTGACAGGTTTTCAACGGTGGGGGCTATTTGGTCCCTTTTTAGTTTCTCTACGTACCCTGTAATATGTATTTTACACTGCTATGTACCTAGTAATATATACTTTACACTACTATGTATAAAGTGTATAGAGAAGGTGTTGCATTCCACAAAAAATTCGATACCGAGAATTTGCCGGAAATAAATGTTTCAGGGTCCCCTGCACCCAAAAAAAAAACCTTTTTGGAAAAAGGTCCGTAAAAAGTTTCTAAAATTTTGACTTTCGCAAACTATTGTTAAAAAAAGGTTATTTGCCCTTTTACCTTATATTAATCGAGGTAAATGTTTGCCTAATTTGTTGCTTAACATATTTCGTTGTAGGTATAAAAATAATATAGGAAACGGAAGTGATATTCAAATGTTTCAACGCGGGGTTTGTGATAGCTACATAAAAATATGATGTGTTCTATTCACATACCTCTTTTTAGCTATTCCACAAAGTTTTCTTACAAAAGATTAATCTTTTATCTACGTCATGCTAATTGAGACAAACATTAGCAACACTTTTATCAATTTTTCAAAATTTTGTTGCTATAAAGTTGTTAGTGTAATGGAAGAGTAAGGAGTTTAAATGCTAGGATATAGCAACTCGCGTTGAAACATTTGAATATCACTTTCGTTTCCTATATTATTTTTATATCTACAACGAAATATGTTAAGCAACAAATTATGCAAACATTTACCTCGAGTAATATAAAGTAAAAAGGCAAATAAGCCTTTTTAAGAATAGTTTGTGTTAGCTGTAAAAAATCTAATGTGCTCTATTCACATATCTTTTTGAGCTATTACACAAAGTTTCTTTACAAAAGATTATTCTTTTATCTACGTCATGCTAATCGAGATAAACATTAGCAGAAATTGTCTTATTATTTGCTTCCTTGTAAGTAGAAGGAAAATAAGGAAGTACACTAGTTTAAAGCCTTGGTTAAATCTCTTAAAAGCAATCGTGATGCGAAACAATACAAGTTCGGTTAGTTTACTTCCCGCTTGAGAAATTTAAGTAGTGTAAAATTGAAACCTGTAACAAGTATATCTCGGAAACAATTAACTCTGCAGAAAAAATATGAATTTGACAAATTGTGAGTTTTGACGAACTCTACATTTTATATGTAGGAATTTTTTCTCTATCTCTCATGGTTTACGAGTTATACAAAAGTCATAAAAATGAAGAGGTCTTCGGCTACTATTCCCTGAAAATTCAAGACATACATTTCGTTTTTCATGAAAATATCTGAAACACATTTTAATCAAAATCGTTCGTCATTTTTGAGAAACTCAAAACTTTAGAAAAATGTTCCATGTAAAGGGCAGTTTGGGTGTCGCATCCTTTAAAGATACTGAACGTAAATATCAAGTTTATTGAACTGACACACACAGACACATTAACAAGGACATTTTTCTAAAAATGTTTTTCTGGGTCTCAAACATGCATTTCCGATATCTCATTATAGAGTTTTTGGGTGGAATATAATACCATCTCTATCTACTATGCATATTTTACGTATGTGCTAGAGAAAATAAAAGCATAGATAGTTTATAATAGGAATATAAAAATCTGATGTGTCCCATTCACATGACTTTCTCTACATCTCTGCAACAAATTATTTAAACGCTTATTCTGCTATTTATATAATGCTAATCGAGAAAAAGTGGGCAGTAAGAGTCTTATTACCTCCTTCCACGTAAGTAGAACGGAAATAACGGAATACACTAGGCTGGATCGATAGTCAAAATTTTTGAAGCTGGTTGCATTGTGATTGAAGTACCTTGTTTGTATGGACAGGAAGTAACAAATTCCTGAATGAGAAAAGTATAAGTATTTTACAGCTGAAATTAACAACAAGGAATATCTCAAAAACGGTCAACTCTACGTAAAACATTTATATAACATGGATTGTGTGTTTTAGCGAGCTCTTCATTTTATGTGTGCTAAGTTTTTGTCTATCTCTTACGGTTTACCAGTTACGCAAACTTCCACAAAATTCATCCAGAATAAACATATCTTCAGAGGCTATTCCCAGAAATTTGAAGATATACATTTTATTTGTCATAAAAGTATCTTAAATATCAGAGACTTTGATCAAAATCGTTAGAGCCATTTTTGAGAAAATAAAAATTTTTGAAACTTTTTGGATGTAAAAGGCAGTTTGGGTTGGAGGAGTTTCTTTCAAAAGCTTCGTGTCACATCCTTGGAAGATACTAAACATGAGTTTAAAAGTTCAATTTTGTTCTTTTTTCATAGATGGCTTACCCTCCACGTATTTAGGACTGACCCCCTCCTAGGACTTACAAGCAAAAGCACGAAAGTTTGGGATCAAAAGCATGAAATCAAGGAATTGAGAATCTGGAATGGAGAATTATGAGCGTTAGAAGGTGGATGATATGAAAGGAAAGGTGATGATGAAGTAATTGGTGGAATGAGTGGCGGGAGAAACCGGAAGACCAAGAAAAAATCCGCCCAGATGCCGCTTCGTGTACCACAAATCGTACATGCGGGTGCTTGAAATCGATCCCGGGACGCTTAGATGAAAGGCGAGTGGTGTGACCACTCAGTCACGAGGAAATGGGTTAGGCCAAACCGGAAATCGCCAAGAGCCAGTGCCAAAAGCCAAAGCGGAAGTCGCCAAGAGCCAAAGCAAAAGCAAAAAGGAAGTTCCATTGTGTCGCTGGCCGACTTTCGGTTTTCACCTAATCCACCTGCTTATATCTTTATTGATAAAATGCATAAATGTTTATTGTACAAAATAATATTTTAAAAATACATAGTTATTGAACAAATAATATTTTAAAAATGGCAACACATTCATAAATATTTATTGTACAAATAATACATTTAACTCTACTTAAATCAAACTCTAAAAGCACCACCACTAAACCAAATCCAGCACCAACCAATCCCAAACACAAAAGCCACCCCTACAATTCCCGAATACAAAAAACTACCCCAAACCCAAAAACAGTCACAAACCACCCTGAACACAACATTAGACCATCCCAAAAAACACAAACCCAACCACCCCGAACATAAAAACAACCCCGAGCACAAAAATCACCCCGACCACAAAAACCACCCAACATCCCCGATAGCAAAAATGACCCCAACGCTACCGAACAAAATAAGTATCCCCGAACTTAACATTCCTGAAACACAAAAACCATTCCTAAAGCCCTGAATACAAAAACCACCCCAAATTCAAAAACTGAACCCATAGCACCAGAGCACAAAAACCACCCCCAAATGAAAAACAACCTACAACACCCCCATACACAAAAACCACATCAACCCCGATCACAAAAACCACCTCAAACTCAAAAATCGCCTCAAAATACCCCCAAAAAACCAAACCCAAACACCCTCGAAATAAAAACCACCCCAAACTCATTGGCCACTCCCAACACCCCCGAACACAAAAAAACTCAAAAAATCACCCCAACAACCCCGAACACATAAAACATCCCAAAATTAAAAAATCACCCCCAACACCCGCAATTAAAAACTATCCCAACACTTCCGAACACAAAAACCACCCAAACTGAAAACCAACCCCAACACCCCTGAATCAAAACCCACCCCAAACTCAAAACTTCCCCTACACCCCGAACAAAAAACACCCCAACCGCCCCGAGGACAAAACTACTCCCGAACACAAAATTAACATCAACCACCCCCGAACACAAAAACAAACCCAACTACACTCGAATACAAATACCACACCAAAACTCAAAAATACCTCAACACCCCCAAACAGAAAAATCACCGCAGCACCTCCCAATAGAAAAGCCACCCGTAAACACAAAAGTCAACGACAAACAAAAAATCACCTCGCAGGCCTATTGCAAAACACACACGGACGCATACACCCGCTTATACCCCCCCCCCCCACACACACACACACGTGTAAAGGATACCTAGGAATATCGAAGTAACCCGTCATGCACGTCAATCCGAAGGGGATACTTCGCTGAAGGTGTTTCTGGTAATCGTGGCACTAACGACGATGTAAGGTACGTTGCTGTGAACGTCCGTAACGCCGATGATGTGAGGAGTTTATCCTCTGCTGGAGAGACCCCGGAGCATAGTGCTCATCTTCATGCAACGACGACAGGAGGCGAAGTGATGGAAGGAGTAAGGGAGTAGGAAGCAAAGTCTAATGGGAGGTGAATGGAGGGAATTAGGATAAGGAAGGGGAGTAGGAGAAGAAGGGTCATATGGTTTTTCATCGAAGAAGCGAAAGGAATGGAATCTTGAACCTATATGAACGGATGGAGGATGTTGGTACGCGAATAGTTGTAGAAGTTCGATTTCAATTAGGATGCACTTATTTACAAAGTCCCTGGTAAAGTGTCCGCTTGGAACCGTGAAACAGAATGGTCGCATTATTGCGACGATAGACTGTTGGAGATTGTCTTGAGGTTGCTCCATTTTTGGCGTTTGAGAGCAAAACCAACAGGTTTTAACACGATAGCGGGTTTGCCAAAGGCGATTTTAAATGAAGTGAAATGAAATATGAGATGATTTCATTTGAACACGATTGTGTTGAATTAAAATATAGGTCAATGTTTAGACCGAAGTCCTTGACGAAACGCGGCCAGTGCTCCGAGTAGAGGACTACAGATAAGGAGACAAACGCATGTATATCACAACTAATAAGAGCGAGCGACAGATTTGCGCAGAGGATAAAGCGGAACACCTAGCGTGATGCGATTTGGCAATGAGATTTGAAATGTTTAATTTTGAGAAAAAGATGAAGGGCGACACATTGCAGCAGCGATAGAAGAGGTATGCTGTTACGTAATGTCCACACGCAGAGGAATGATCACCCTGCAATCGACGCGTATTATAGTGCTATTTTGAACCGCAGTGGCCTTTAGAAAATGAAGAATGGACGGCAGAAAAGGAGGTAAAGCGCTATTTTCGAAATATTTGTCATAACCATTTTTGGATACGGAAATGCCGACCCAATATTTACCTAGTTTTCAACTGGGTTTGTGTTAATGATCATGGCTATGGGAGATGGCGGCACGAGCAAAGGATCGGGCAGTTCATCTGAAGCAAATACGTCGATAAATGGCTCGTATTTGCACAGACAGGAATAAATTTGATTGTGTTAAAGTTACAGGATGGATCTGTAGAAATCCATTTGGACCGATCTGTAAATTTCGGAGATGACGTGAAGGCACACAAGCTCAGGGAGAGATTTATGAAATTCGAGTTTTATACCAATATTGCCGTGATGGAGATTCGAATTGTAATTGTGATCGGCCGACACGTCTGCCGTGAGGTCAAAGAATAAAACGGTGTACCCGTTGACGTGCTCAGATCTTGAGATTCTGATCCCTTTGTTGTTAAATATCTAGGTCAAAGCAAGATTGATAGCATTGGAGAGAACAGAGAGTTAAGACGGGACTGACCTGCTAAGCAAAGAAACATTGAAAATGAGTAAAATAAATACAAACGAAGGAGGAAAAAAGGAAGAAGAATCGAAAAAGTCATCCAAACACAAAAAAAGAAAGAAAAAAGCAATCAGACTTATAACATCCACACTGAACATCATACCAGTACCCACAGATACATTCAACAGAAACCAATGCACCAACTAACACTATCACACCTCTATACCCTGAGAATAATGGCCCAGCACAAAGCGACTTACCTAGGGGGAGTACTCACGTCAGGACTGCACACGAAATGTGAGGCGTTGCAAAAGATATGGGAGAAAATAAAAAAAACAAAAAAAAAAAGAAAAAAAAAAACGAGGACAACGGGAAAACCCAGGATGCTCTGGGATAGCACAAAAAATAAGAATATCACGTGAGGTGTCTAAATAATGAGAAATCTAAAGAGATTAAAACAACAATAATATAGAAAGCAACAATATTAAAATTAATGAAACATTGAAAACGAATAAAAAATAAATAAACGAAGTAGCCAAAAAGGAAGAAGAACCAAAAAAAAAATTATCTTGAAAAAATCTGAAGTGCAAAAAGCAAGCGAAAGGATTGGAAAGAAATAAACGAAGGATCAAACATGAAGAAGGACCACACCCAAAACACCCCGAACACTAAAACAATCCCAAACAATCACATACGTTTTACATACACACTGAACATCATACCTCTACCTACTCATACACTCAGAACAATCACCAACACCTCTAACCACTATGGACAATATTATAACGACAAAAGAGATTGATAACACATTTAAGGATATGAAAAAATCTTTTGATTAAAATTCAAAATAATAAATTATGAATTAAATAGTATCCTCCAGTCAGAGTACAAACCCCAATAACAGAAGGCGACTTTAGCAGAAAATAGAAAAGGGAACCGGAAAGGACAGCTGGAACCCCTAGATTGGCAACGTAAACAACCGAGGATTTTTGTGAGGTAACGTAGGCATTGAAATAAATGGGGAAGAGAACCAGAAATGATGCCGTAGGTATGTTTAATAACGGATGTAGGGAGGATTAGAAGACGCCTTCAGAGCTCGCAAATCTAAATATAATATTATTTAAGAATAAATTCATAATTTGTCGTGTTATATGCTGTAGGTTTAATAGATTAGAAACAATTTTGTTTTAATAGAGAACACCTTCAGTAAAATATAATGTTCTCAGTTTTTTTATTTGAAAATTTCAAGCTGTTGTATTCAATATTGACATCAGCAAAGTGCGAGCTGTAATGGGAACGGATTAATGCACTATTCGACATAGCTACTAATATTACTGTATAGCAGATTGCTTATGTGTTTGATCTTGGTGCAATGATCCAAATATGCATATCTTAAGTTGAAACAGCTAATATTTAATTTTCAAAATTAGATTACTAAGCATTTTAATGAATAAAATTGCAGAAACCAGATTGACTACGTTAGCACAGAAACGAAAGATGCCATATATCAGCACATACAGTAAGGATTCATTCCCATACTTCTATCGCAAGAAGTCACAGTGAATGTGTTTATGTTTTGTCAAGTGTATAGCAATTTTGCATCCGAACACGCTTGTGAGCATTATAAAAATTATTTCCTAGTATTGTAAGTAGTTAAAATAAAAAATAATAAGTAGTTTACGAACAGCCGATTGTGAAAACAAGCAAAATAAAACAGTGATTATGTATCAAGTTAGCTATGAATGACTCGCAACATAGCCAACATTAGTTTTAAATCGAGATATCTAAGGAATAAAACTGCATCATTCACTCGTCATAACATTTATACAGTGAATAGTGTATTCCAAGATCTATTCCGAGTTCGTACAACCGGCGCTAAAGGGATAGAACACTGACAAAAGAATAGAACATTTGTCCTCACCAAATGCAAAGCCAGAAAGAGCTTTACTCACAGTCATTGCCGATAAAATTAAGGGGGTTTGTAAAGGCCTATTTAACCAATGTTAAATTTGCTATATTCAAGTTCCTTTTTCTCATAAATCATATGAGTAGAGAGTTCAAGGTTTTACGATTTAATATTCAATATATTGGTATTATTTTAACAGAATAAAATTTCCTTGATCCTATTTTGTGTTTAAGATTTCTTTTTTTAACAAAGCACTTAAAAACAAATTAAAATATTAAATTTTTTTTTGAGAAAAAATAGAAATATATCCTTATGTCAAAAGTATAAGGAGAATGTGTAAAAACAAACAAATAAAGATATATATTTATAAGGGCTGAGGGAAGAGAAAATATAGTTTTAAGAAATTGGCGATAAAGTTGAATACAAGTTGTAATCATACCATATATTGAGTATCGGGAATCTCCTCCTCTTCATACAAGTCTTGTAACCTCCTCTTTGCTCTGTTAGTTGATTGTCTAACCTTTTTTTCTTTCTTTTTTTAAATTCTTCATCCATCTCCACTGTGTTGATTCGTATAAGGTTTTCATTACCGATATATAGTTGGCTCCTATCTTCATTCCCAGGTTCTTGAACTTCACATTTTATCATATTTCCCTTATTGAACGAGGAAGCTGCTTCATACGCTCCAAAGTTTAGTGTCCATCATGCTATTTTTGCGAGACGGGTCCATATAACATAATGGAGCGATTCACTAGCATTTTGTGTTCCACCATGCAAGCATTTTTACTTTCTCTACACGTACATAACTATGTACATAGTGTATAGAGAAAGTAAAAATGATGCACCCAAAAATTCGATACCGAGGTTTCACCGGAAATGCATGTTTTGGGTCCCACTGAATTAAAAAAAACAGTTTTGGAAAAAGATCCCTGTGTGTGCATGTGTGTGTCTGTGTGTGTGTCTGTGGACAGCATAGCTCAAAAACAAAAGGACCGTTAAATACCAAACTTGGTATTTAAGTTTGGTATCTTCCAAGAGTGTGACACGAAGATTTTCAAGTACATCCCTTACTCTAAACTGCTCTTTACGTGGAAAAAATTCCAAAATTTTGATTTTCTCAAAAAATGCTCTAACGATTTTTACTATAATATCGTATATTAAAGATACTTGCCTGGCAAATAAAATACATTTTTTGGGAAATAGCCTCTGAAGACTTACTTTATCCTAGATGAATTTTACGGAATTTTGCATAACTGCTAAAGCGTAAGACATAAACAAAAACTTACCGGACAAAAAATTTAGAGGACGTTAAAACACACAATGTATGTTATATAACATTTTTTTGTGGAGTTCATTGTTTCTTAGATATACGTTATTTTTGGTTTCAGCTCTAACTGTAACCATCTTTTGACTATCACCTTAACCTATGGTACTCCCTTATTTCGCTTCTAATTACAAGGAAGCAAGTAATAAGACTAAATATGCTCGTAGGCTTTCACGGTCGGTGTTATTATTGGTAAAATATAACATATCCGGGCTTGTGGGCCGTGGTCGAATATTAAAATTATTAAAATAATTAAAACTTGACGTTTTGTCCTCAGCTGTGGATGACATCTTCAGAATGAGGCTGGGCAGGAACGGCTAGCGACTGCAGATTCATGGAGCCAGGAGCGAGACTAGTCGCCCGAGTGTACTCGGACGGGGGTAGAACACCACGGTACCGCTTTTCTTGCGGATTTACCCGTGCGATATAGTAGATGTCATTTGCAAGCGTTTGTATCTGTGTGAGTTTACTGTGGGCTAGGTGATTCCCTTAGTGCTGCCGGCGCGGGGTGGTCACCCACCCAAGAAGCAACCGGGCCCGATGCAAATTCATGGAGCAGTGGACGGCAATACAGTAGTTGAGGTAGTGGGAGGGGTATAATTGGACTGCTGGTTCTGATTGGCTGTTGTGCTGGCCGGTGCAAAGACGCTATAAGGCAGGAATGCAGGTCTGGTTTAGCTTAAATCCGTCTTCTCTATTAAAATTATTGGGATGTTTTATATTTCTATGGATTCTCTGATCATTCTGGGGTAGTAATGTTTGGTAGTTGCGAGGACTTCTGCTTTTTCAAATAATATGTCGTGTTTGTCTAAGACGAGGGCATGATCTGCAACGGCAGATTTGTCAGTATGGCCGAGGCGACAACATCTTTTATGTTCGGCGATGCGGGTTTTTATCCTACGTTTCGTTATGCCAGTATAAGATTGGCCACATGTACAGGGTATTTTGTAAACACCGGCGGTAGAGAGCGGGTCCAGTGGGTCTTTAGCTGATTTGTGAATTTGTTTTAGTTTTCGCGTTGGAAGAAATACTGTTTTAATCTCCTGTTTATTTAATGGTTTGCCTATTCTGTCAGTGACGCCTTTTATGTATGGCAGAAAGACTTTAGCTCTATTTGAGTTTGAGTTAGTGTTTTCCTTTTGACATTTATTAGGGTGAATGACACGTGTAAATTCTTTTTTAGAATAGCCATTATGGGTGAAAACTTGTTCCAGTCGTTTAAGTTCATTATCTAAATTCTGAAGCTCACAAATATTTTTGGCACGTTCAACCAGGGTTTAAACAACACCTCGTTTCTGTTGTGGTTGGTGGTTGGAGTCCTTGTGCAAGTGTTGATCGCAGCTAACTGGTTTATTGTAAACAGAATGGCCGAGTCTGCCTTTTGCTTCTTTTATGACCAAAACATCTAGAAATCGGAGTTTGTTGTGGTGTTCCATCGCAATCGTAAATTGGTTTTTTGGATTTATATTATTTAAATGCAGCAAAAAAGACTGAAGTTCCGCGTTCCCGTGGGGCCATATGGAAAAAACATCGTCAATATATCGATACCAGCAAGTCGGCTTTTTCTTAGCAGTTTCTAGAGCTGTAGTTTCAAAATATTCCATAAAATAATTAGCTACTACAGGCCTAGCGGGTTACCCATAGCAAATGGGTTGTCAAGTTGTTCGAAATATTCACTGTTCCACTGAAAGTAGGTGCTTGTGAGACAATGTCTAAACAGGTACACTATATCTTTCGGGAAAATATCTTTAATGTAATTTAAAACTTCAGGAATGGGCACCATAATAAACAAAGCAGTAACATCCAAACTGACTAGAATGTCTGTTGGGGCTTAGCTCAGATGTTTGAGTTAGTTTACAAAGTCCATGGAGTTCCTAATGTAGCTACTTGTACTTCCAATATAAGATTTTAACTGTGAAACGAGGTATTTGGAAACGAAATGCGTTGGAGACTGAATAGCGCTGACGATTGGTCTTAATGGAACATTATCTTAGACAAACACGACATATTATTTGAAAAAACAGAAGTTCTCGCAACTACTAAACATTACTACCGCACAATGATCAGAGAATCCATAGAAATATACAAACATCCCAATAATTGTAATAGAGAAGACGGATTTAAGCTAAACCAGATCTGGATCCCTGCCTTACAGCGCCTTCGCACCGGCCAGCACAACAGCCAATCAGAACCAGCAGTCCAATTACACCCCTCCCACTACCTCAACAGTATATATTGCCGTCCACTGCTCGTACAGTCGCTAGTCGTTCCTGCCCAGCCTCATTCTGAAGATGTCCTCCACAGCTGAGGACGAAGCGTCAAGTTTTGATTATTTTAATAATTATAATATTCGACCACAGCCTTCAAGCCCGGACATGTTATATTTTACCAATAATAAGTAATAAGACTATTTCTTCTAGTTTTTCCTCTATTAATATGAAGTATACTGCTTTCTTCATTTTCTGAATATCTCCTATATTCCTTCTAAGTGGCCAGGCCATAATAGTTCTGAATGTGTAGAATGCTAGTATTAGTAACAAGATTCGCTCATCCGAACGGTTTGCCATCGCATTTTTAACTTCAAACTTCCCAGCCATATCCCCATCCTCTTTTGCACATGTGCTATGCGTTTCAGTTTTTCTATAATTACACCATTACCATACTGCTAGACTGCCTTGTAAGATTTAGAGTACCCATCTTCTAAATAGCTTCCATTGACTCGATGGAAATTGGCAAGACAATTCTTCATGTTCTTTTTTCAGCTTATCTTTGCAGCTGCTGAATTTACTTTTTACAAACAGGCCCACAACTTAACCTGTGTCTATGCTGTTGCTGTTGTTATTCCAATTTGTGAAGAAAATCCACGTTTTTTGGTGTGTCCCATCCAAAGCTAGTGTTAAATTTCTGATCCCTGCATTACATTCTACAGCTTCTTCAATGCCTTGTTTCATGCTTTTCCAACATGCATTTACTACTGATGAACCAAATACTTTTTCATTCAAGGAGTATTTGGTGGAGGTTTAGAGAGATTCATGACACCACACAAAATATCTCCTGCAGTCTGTCCTTTGCCTATCGCTCTCAGTCCATAAACTACACATAGATTAATGGCATGTAGCATCACTGTCTTCCCTTCACCATTAAATTCTTCTACTCTTGAATTTACAAATTTATGTTTATTTTCCCAGTTTTTGCAGAAAGTGTCGATGCACTTGCTAAACCAACACATTTTTTCACAGACATTTCACTGACATTTTTTGCAACAGAGAATATCACCGAATGCAATTGTAATGAAGAGACATTAACTAATTCATAACGAAAATCGACACATCACACATCATTTCGTCAAACAGTTTTATCTTTTTGTGAAACAAACTATGAACATCTATATTATTTACATTGAGGTTAGGAGTATTAAATCTATTTGTTTCTGTTATTTCTTGCGACTTACCAACATGTTTCCTTTTCTTGAATATTCTCGTACTTCTAGGCAATTTAAATATGAATATACAAACGCAAGGATGAGTAAAACTCTCACTAATCACCACAAAATACAAAAAATAGCAAGACAAAACAATAATGTGCTACTTCACAAATCACACGAACGACTGGTACGGTAGACAATGCAGAAATTTCCCAAAGAAGAATATACATTCCTAAAGACATCGAACAATTATTCATTTCGATATATCTCGTAGGAAAAAATATATGAATATTTGAATGTTACACTGTTAATGTCACTTTACTTCATTTTGATAGTATTTACAGTTGCAGCACGTGTTAAAAATTATATACTCTATCACATTATAAAATTTTATACATCAATTTAATCGTTGAAGTCTGGAGAGCAAGAAGAAGTGAGAACTTAAATGTTGACAATTTCAGCATTCATGACCATTCAGATCTTCTTTAAGGAATTTGATTGCAGCAATGATGTAATTAGAATATTGGCTAGAAAGAAAGTTTATATCACAATAAAATAAAGTGGCAAAAAAGCGATGAATAGAAACGGTTAATTTTTGGTAATCTTAATGAGCTATACGCAGCAATTATAGTTCTTTTTCCCTGATCTAAAAGTAGGATTCTTCAGCTCACTGCACTAAGACCAAACAACTGCATTTTAATAGGATCAAGCGAAACATGCCTTATGCGTCTGTGTCAATCATCAGATGTGAAACTCGTAATAAAAGCAATTAAAGTAAGCATATCTGAATTTCTTGAAAAATCCTTCCTTTATCTTCCAAATTACCAACGCTTATTTTGTAACACTGCATGTAATCCTTCAAAGATTAACTTCTTTTCGTAAAGTTTAACTAAGTATTATTATTACTATGTTATTATTATTGGAACATTGCTGTTAAGAGATACATATTCAGCAGGTTATGCATTACAAGAGAGGGGTAAAGTGGATATTGGATCTCACAACCTAATAACTCTGCGATTAGCGTAAACATTTTAACACAATAAGTTTTATTTTTGAAAAGCATTAACATTCCAACTTTAAACTTTCTCATTTATTTTATTACTGAAGTAAGCATACTAAATATATTTTGGCATCCATTTTTAAGTAACATATTTTTCATTCAAATATTCATATATATATACGAAAACTAAATTTTTGAACTACCCCATAATTGATTGAAACAGTCATTCTTTAAAGTCAACAAACATTTTGTCCGCTTATTTCAAGGCGTAATTGAGATGTGTCAATTTTTCTTTCTCTACCGAATACTATCTACAATGTAATTAGTAGGTAGAGAAGGTATTGTATTCCACATAAAATTTGATACCGAAATTTCACCGGAAATACATGTTTTGAGGAACCTAAATCCAAGAAAGGAAGGAAAAAATAAACAGTCTCAGAAAAAGGTCTGAGTGGGTGTATGTGTGTGTGCGTGTGTGTGTGTGTGTGGGTGTGTGTATGCGCGTCTGTGGACAGCATAGCTCAAAAACAAAAAGTATGTTAAACGCCTATTTTGTATTTAGGTTTAGTATCTTCCAAGGATGCGACACGAAGATTTCCACCCCAAACTACCTACCCTACACATAGAAACGTTTTCGAAATCTTCGATTTCTAAGGAATAACTTCTGGATTCCTTCTGGATGACTTTCGTATAACTGGTAAATCGTAAGAAATAGACAAAAACTTACTACGCAGAGGATGTAGTTCTCATTAAAGTACAAACTTTATGTCATACACATACATTTTTCTAGATTTAATCGTTTCCGAGATATTCCTTGTTATAGTTTCAATTTTGCAATATTTATACTTTTCTCTAAAAGGAGATTCCTATTTGTTTCCTATACGGTTGCTTTACTCCTGGTCATGCGAAGAGAACCGAATTGCAATTGTTTAACATAGTGACCAGCTTTGAAGGGATTTGACTATTGCTTTAGCCTAGTGTATTCCCTTATTTCCCTTATACTTACAACGAAGCAAGTAATACGACCGTCTCAGTTTGTTTATCTTTAGCATGATGTAAATAAAGGAATAATGCTTTGTAAGAAAAATTTTTTACTGAATAGGTAGAGAAAGCCATATAAATGGACACATAGTTTTAGCTAAACAGTGTATTTGCAGAAAAATATTTTTTTTTAATATTTGATATGCCACTGAATAAAAATCTAATCCATGAATAAAAATAAAATTTGGCCATTTTGCTTATTCTTTAGTCAAAGACCATTAACTCATAAATATTCAAAAACAGTCTGGATTAGTCGAATTGAGGGGCTTCATCATTTTACTTACCCATTACTTACCATCACATGACTTTTTCTAGCTGTTACACAAACAACTTTCCTTACAAAATATTATTCTTTAATCTACGATGTGCTAATCAAGGTCCATATTAGCAGAAATTACCTTATTACGTACTTGCTTCCTTGTAAGTAGAAGGGGCATAAAGGAATTCGCTGGGCTAAATCGTTAGTCATATCTTTTAAAATCTGTCTTATATGAAACAATAGAAGTTTGAGATGAATTAAAACGCCACTTCCTGTTTCAGAAAAATTAAAGTAGTTCAAAATTGAAACCAATAACAAGGAATATTTCAGAAACTCTATAAAAAACTATATGACATAAATTATGTATTTTAACGAGATCTACATTGTTTGTATAATCAATTTTTATCTATTTCTTACTATTCAAACGTATTCAAAATGAATCCAGAATAAAGGGTTCTTCAGGGGCTATTCCCAGAAAATTCAAAATAAACATTTAATTTGTGATGTAAATATCCTTAATATACTGTATTTTAATCAAAATTGTTACAGCCATTTTTGAGTAAAGCAGAATTTTTACATTTTTTTTTTCATATAAAGGATAGTTTGGGGTGGGAGAATTTTCTTGAAAATCTTCGCGTCGCATCCTTCGAAGATACTAAACTTAAATCCAAGTTTAGTATTTAAAGGTATTTTCTCTTTTGAGTTATACTGTCCACAGACACACACGGACCTTTTTCTAAAAATGTTTTTCGGACTCAGGGGACCCCAAAACGTAAATTTCCGGTGAAACCTTGATATCGAATTTTGGGTGGTGTACAATACCTTCTCTATCCACTGTGTGCATTGTACATTTGGGACTAGAGAAAGTAAAATTTTAATTTGCTGCATTCACATGAATTTCTCTACGAACTATTGTTACAAAAGATTACAAAAAATATCTGATAAACTCTGTGTTTAAACGAGTTCTACATTTTTATGTACTAAAATTTTGTCTATCTCTTACGGTTTATCAGTTATGCAAAAAGCATCCAAAATGAAGAGTACTTCAGAGACTTTTAAAAAACAAAGCAAACAAAAATAATCAGGATATACGTTTCAATTGTCATTAAACAGATGTTTAAACCTGTGGTATATTTTAATTAAAATCGTTAGAATTATTTTTAAAAAAAATTCAAAGTTTGGAAATTTTTCATACAAATCTTCCTGTTGAATTCTTGGAAGATATACAACTTAAATACACATTAGCTTTTCGTTTCTACTTTCTCTATACCTACTATATACATAGTGTATAGAGAAGGAATTGCACTCCACCCAAAAATCGATACCGAGATTTCACCGGAAATATATGTTTTAGGGACCCCTGTATCCAAAAAAAGTATTTTCAGAAAAAGGTCCGTGTGTGTGTGTGTCCGTGTGTCCGTGTGTCAGTGTCTGTGTCCTTGTGTCTGTGAACACGATAACTCAAAAATGAAAAATCGGTAAAATACCAAACTTGGTATTTAAGTTTAGTATCTTCCATGGATGCGACACGAAGATTTCGAGAAAAATTCCCCCACCCACAACTACCCCTTTCATGGAACTTTTTTCGAAAATTTTGATTTTCTAAAAAATGGCTCTAACGATTTTGATTAAAATATCGTATATTAAAATATTTACCTGAAAAATAAAATGTATATTTTGAATTTTCTGGGAATAGCCTCTGAAGACTACTTTATTCTGGGTCAATTTTACGGAATTTTGCATAACTGCTAAACCGTAAGAGATAGACAAAAACTTACCACATAACAAATGTAGAGCACTGTAAAATATACAATTTATGTTATATACATTTGTTTTTTCTGGAGTTGATTGTCTTTGAGATATTCCTTGTTTTTGGTTTCAGCTATAAAAACTTATACCTTTCTCATACAGGGCTTTGTGAACTCGTGTCCATACAAACAAAGGAACTTCAGTCACATAGCAGCCAGCTTTTGACTATCAGTTTAACCTATAAAAGACCCTTTATTCTTTTCTGCTTACAAGGAAGCAAGTAATAAGAATATTTCTGCTAATCAGTATGAAATAAATGGAAGCATAAGCTTTTTAACAATAATTTGTTCCATTGATATAGAGAAAGTCATGTGAATAGCACACATTAGATTTTTAAGTTATGCTGTTGTCAGACACACACATACACACATACACACACGCGCGCGCGCGCACACCCACATACACGTGGACATTTTTCTAAAACCACATTGTTTTTTTTTTTTTTTTTTTTTGATTAGGGCACAATAAAACTTAGGCATCAAATTTTTGTGAGGAATACGATACTTCTTACCCGCTAGGTAGGTGGTTGCAAAAGTAAAACTCATATAATATGTAATTATACTTATATTGCTCGATAGCAAACTATTTTTTGAGATTAAGTTTGTATTGGGAGATCCTACAGTGGAAAATGAATGGGACAAGTCGACCATACCATATTATTATAATTATTATTACTATTAAATTTATTTTAACAAAATATCTTTGTTAAATGCTAAAGAAAGTAAATGTATTTATTTGAATTTGTTGGAAACAACTTTATCTCTTGTCGCTTCGACGTTAGTGCACAATTGATGACTGCATCTGTTCTCTATAATCCAACTGCATAGTTGGAGCTATGACAACTGTGTGGGACTGGTTGTCCTCCCTGATTATGAATAAGACATTTCACTATTGCACTACACAAGTGTTACTGTAAGCGAGATGTGACATTGCTGGGCTTTGATGAGCCCTTCTTCGCCCTACCTTGGGCTGAATGTTTTTTCGAAGTATGGCTTTAGCGCTTTTTAATCTAACTTGTATTTAAAATCACGTTTTACTATGATTTCTTGCCAAAGAATTTTTCTTAACAGTATTTAAGGTAATGTTTTATTTATTTACTTACTGCTCATGCAGCCATACTGAAGAATGCAGTGCTGCCAAATTATCCATCTTGCATCACTTTACAGTCTTTTTTCGTCAATAAATTACACTAGATAATGTATAACCTATCTACACTGTCTGTCCTAAATTACGATGACTACCTATGAACACTAAACATTCACTCGTTAACTAAGCCTAACCTAAATCTAATCGCTACATAACAAAATATACAGACAATTACTAATTATTCATGTCAAAAATAAAAAAAAAAATACAGCTCTTATTTTAACATTTTCCGAACTGGAGAGAAAAAATCTGATGTGTTCCATTCACATGACTTTCTCTTCATCTCTGCAACAAATTATTGTTAAAAAGCTTAAGCTTCCATTTACTTCATGCTAATAGAGAAAAAATTAGCAGAAATAGCCTTATTACTTGCCTCCTTGTAAATAGAAACGAAATAAGGGAATACCATAGATTAAAGTGATAGTCAAAAGCTGGTTGCTATGTGACTGAAGTTCCTTTGTTTGTATGGACAAGAGTTGACAAATTCCTGTATGAGAAGTTAAATTTTTCAAAGCTGAAACCAAAAACAAGGAATATCTCAAAAACGATCAGCTCCACGAAAAAAATTTATGTAACATAATTTGTGTGTTTTAATGTGCTCTACATTGTTTGTGTGGTAAGTTTTTGTCCATTTCTTACGGTTTAGCAGTAATGCAAAATTCCGTAAATTTCATCCAGAATAAAGTTGTCTTCAGAGACTATTCCCAGAAAATTCAAAATATACATTTTATTTGTCAGGCAAATATCTTTAATATTCGACATTTTAATCAAAATCGTTAGAGCCATTTTTTAGAAAATCAAACTTTCCGAAAAAATTTCCATGTAAAGGGTATTTTGGGGTGGGGGGATTTTTCTCAAAATCTTTGTGTTGCATGCCTATTAGATACTAAACTTAAATACCAAGTTTGGTATTTTAGCGACTTTTCGTTTTTGAGTTATCGTGTTCACAGACAGACGGACACACACACGGACCTTTTTCTGAAAATACTTTCTTTTGGATACAGGGGACCCTAAAACATATATTTCCGATGAAATTTCAGTATCGAATTTTTGGGTGGAGAGCAATACCTTCTCTATACACTATGAATATAGTACGTGTACATGTACATGTGCGGTCCCATTTCTTAATGGGCTGCAACACGACATACATTCAGAACATAATATTCATGTTTCTCAGCAGACCCTCGTCAAATTATAGTTGAAGACAGACGTGTGTATCATTGAGATGGTTATAATCTGCGAGAATATTACCAAGATACAACCTTCCCTTGTCGCACTACAATACATTTCTCCTCGATTGCATCCGTCTTTGTAAAGTAGTAAAACCTGAGAGAAAGCATGGTTAGATGTTTTAAAAAATAACCGCCTATTAAAAGTCGTGGTCACCAATCGCTTTTTTCTGCTTGCGCATGCTCATTAGTGAATCTTCGAACTTAGAAAAATATTTCTCCTCCTCGTGATCGATGTATTTACTCACAATTGCGACAATTCACATAACAAGGTATAGGCCTATGGGCGGATGGATAGTCTCAATTTTTTAGCTGCAGGTTAAAATGTTGTTATTTTAATGTAGACAACGCATTTTAATGTTTATTTAGCATATTATATAACCTAAGATGTTGATGATTTATGTTCTAGGAATTTCGTTGGCACGATTCTGCAGTTCCAGCTTCACAGCGCTCTGTGTAAGGCAGCGGGGCAGTTTGACCCTGACAATTCCCTTTCCAAACCCCTACACAAGTGTAACATCTACCGCAGCAAAGAGGCCGGGCAGCTGCTTCGGTAAGCTTCCTCTTTAAGCTTTCTAAACCAGAGTTATCGATACCATATAAAAAAAATCTTATTGTTCCATTCACATGACTTTCTCTACATCTCTGCAACAAATTATTGTTAAAAAGCTTATGCTTTTATTTACTTCATTTTAATCGAGAGAAAAATAGGAGAAATAGTATTATTACTTGCATCCTTGTCCATCTCTTATGGTTTAGCAGTTATGCAAAATTTCATACAATTCATTCGGATTAAGCAGTCTTCAGAGGTTATTCCCAGAAAATTAATGATATACATTTTATTTGTCAGATAAATATCTTTAATATTTGTCACTTTAATCAAAATCGTTAGAATAATTTTTAGAAAATCAAAATTTTCGGAAAAAGTTCCATGTAAAAGGTATTTGGGGTGGGGGAATTTCCTTGAAAATCTTCGTGTCGCATCCTTGGAAGATACCAAACTTGGTATTTAACGGTCTTTTTGTTTTTTGAGCTATACTGTCCACAGACACACAGACACACACACACACACACACACACACACACACACACACATGGACCTTTTTGTAAAAATGTTTTTTTTTGGGATTCAGAGGTCCCAAAAATGTATTTCCGATGAAATCTCGGGATCGAATTTTTGGGTGCATTACAATACCTTCTCTATACACTATATAAATAGTACGTGTACAGAAAGTAAAAAATCTTATGTGTTCCATTCACATGATTTTCTCTACATCTCTGCAAAGATTATTGTTAAAAAGCTTATGCTTCTATTTACTTCATGCTAATCGAGAAAAAAAAAACAGCAGAAATAGTCTTATTACTTGCTTCCCTGAAAGTAAAAGCGAAATAAGGGAGTACTATAGGCTAAAATGATAGTCAAAAGCTGGTTGGTATGGAACTGAAGTTCCTTTGTTTGTATGGACACGAGTTCACAAATTCCTATATGAGAAAATTATAAGTTTTCATAGCTGAAACCAAAAAACAAGGCTCATCTCAAAAAACAATCAACTCCATGAAAAAAAAAAAGAAGCATATAACATAAATTGTGTGTTTTAAAGTGCTCTACATTTTTTGTGTGGTAAGTGTTTGTCCATCTCTTATGGTTTAGCAGTTATGCAAAATTGCGTAAAATTGACCCAGAATAAAGTAGTCCTCAGAGGCTATTCCCAGAAAATTCAAAATGTACATATTATTTGTCAGGTAATATCTTAAATATACGATATTTTAATCAAAATCGTTAGAGCCATTTTTTAGAAAATCAAAATTTTCGAAAAAAGTTCCATGTAAAGGGTAGTTTGGGGTGAGGGATTTTTCTCAAAATCTTCGTGTCACATTCCTGGAAGATACAAAACTAAAATACCAAGTTTGGTATTTTACCGACTTTTCGTTTTTGAGTTATCGTGTTCACAGACACACAGACACACACGCGGAACTTTTTCTGAAAATACTTTTTTTTGGATACAGGGGACCCTAAAACACATATTTCCGGTGAAATCTCCGCATCGAATTTTTTGATGGAGTGCAATACCTTCTCTATACATTATGTACATAGTACGTGTAGAGAAAGTAAAATATGTGTTCCATTTTCATGACATTCTCTACAAACTATTGTTAAAAAAAACATTATACCTTTATCTACATTGTAGCAATCGAGATAAACATTAACACAAATTGTTGTATTATTTCCTTCTAATTCACTAATTCTAATTAAATACACTAGGCCAGCGGCTCTCTTTTTTGACTCGTAATTCCCTTCTGCAGCGATTTAAGTTAGGTGAACCACTGACTCTAAAACATACATGCAGTAGACATGCATAACATTTAATTAAAAGCAAAAGGTTTAGCAATCTTAAATTAACGGTTAAAACCTAAAGTTAGCCTAGTTACGACTTAAAAGTTAAACGTGTAGGCCTATTCGCATTAATAAATACCAGTTTTCATTATAATTACTAAGGCCAGGATGTTAATGAAAAGTCATTTTTTTTTTTCCTGAAATTTGTGGCGAATTTTACAATTAATGCATGCATCCAAGTATTGTAGTGTGGAAGAATGTATTTTTGTTGTGCATATAAGGTTCATATTTGTTATTGTCACGACAAGGTTTGTGGAGATGAAAGGGTTTAAAAATAGTACGAGAAAGTATTTAAAATCTCATAATATGAATAAAAACCATGCTAAGTGAACGCATTTCGGTTAATGGCCGTCAGATGGAAGTGGTACAAGTTATTTGTTGTTAAACGGTCGTAGTACTGCTATATATTTCCCTTCCCATTCAATGTTAAGGTAACGCACCAGTTTATCGACACAATGACGCAATGTAGCAGTGAAATTCAAAAACATTTTTATATATTAACTGTCCTTTCCTTGCTCCTATCGTTTAAAATAAAGAATGTAAGAAGTTTTCCTAACGATGACCACCTAGAGCAAGTAGTTATTTATTTTCCGATAGATGGCTATAGTAATACTTTTCCTTCTTATCCAATGTTAAAGTAACGCAGCAGTTTATCGAAATGAGATAATGCAGCAGTCAAATTCAAGTATATTTTTAATTATTAACTGTCCTTTCCTTACTCCTATTGTTTAAAATAAAGAAGCTTTCCTAGCGTCGAATACCTAAAATATGTACTTGTTAATTGCCACCAGATGGCCGTAGGTCCTACTGCTCTATTTTTCGTCTTCAATGCTAAGGGAATGCACCCGGTTATGGAGACAATGACGCAAGATAACTGTGTAAATCAAATATATCCATATGTATAAAAATCTGATGTGTTACATTCACATAACTTTCTCTAGCTGCTCTACAAACCTCCTACAAAAGGTTATTCTTCTTTGTACACATGTTAATCGAGATACATATTAGCAAAATGTTATTACTTAGTTCCTAATAAGTAGAAGAGAATAAGGGAATGCGCTATGCTAAAATTATTGTCAAATGTTTTAAAAGCTATCGTTAAGCGATGTCATTGCAAATCACTTCTTTTCTTGGCCAGGAGTAGAACAAAATAAAATCTGATGTGTTACACTCACATGACTTTCTCTATATCTCTGTAAATTATTATTGTTAATAAGCTTATCTTTTATTTATTTCATGCTAATGGAGAAAAATTAGCAGAAATAATCTTATTTCTTGCTTTATAGTAAGTAGAACCGAAATAAAGGAGTACCATAGGTTAAAGTGAAAGCCAAAAGCTGGTTGCTATGTGACTGATGTTCCTTTGTTTGTATTGACAGGAGTTGACAAATTCCTGTATGAGAAAAGTGTAAGTTTTTCAAAGCTGAAACCAATAAAAAGGAATATCTCAAAAACGATCAACTCCACGAAAAAATGTATTTAACATAAATTGTGTTTTAACGTGCTCTGCATTTTTTATGGGTTAAGTTTTTGTCCATCTCTTACGGTTTAGTTTATTTATTTTCTGATAGATAGCGACAATAGTATTTTTCCTCCCCATCCAATGTTAAGGTAACGCAACAGTTTATCGAGATGACACAACGCAGCAGTGGAGCTCAAATACATTTTTATGTATTAACTGTCTTTTGCTTACTCCTATCGTTTAAAATAAAAAAGCTTTGCGGGCGACGAACACCTGAAATACGTATCTACTTATTATTTGCCACCAGAAGGCCGTAATACCTATTGCTCTACTTTTCTTCTTCAATGCCTAGGGCGTGCTCCTGGTTATGGAGACAATGACGCAAGCTAACTGTGAAAATCAAATATATTTCTTATGTATTAATTATCGTTCCCTTGGTCACATCGTTTAATTAAAGAAATAAGTATATTTATGTTGTAATTCCTTAAAATGAACAAGTAATAAACTATGCTCATAACCATTCACTCTTCTTAGAATCTGAAAATAACAGGATCCCTTTTAGGATTAACTTCCTATTGCAGATGTTGGTTATTGGACGTTACGTGATACATGAGCTAGCTAAAGAACATGAAAATACCTGCGTCACTATCACATTACAATTGCGGTGTTCTTAATACATTTGATCAAGTAATATTTTGGGTTAAATGGAGATATTTAATACACAATGCTATCATGAAATAAAAGCTTATCAATTGACTAACTGGATCTACTTGCTCTTTAGTTACGTCATTGTTAACCTTAGAAATTGTTGTTTTGACATAGAAGAAAATAAAGGAAGAGGTGGAAAACATTAGGAGTAAAGGAAAGAAAGGGATTCGGAAGAAGCATGAATGTTACTTTGTGACTTTCTCCTTAATGTAATTCATTACCTATGCCAGCATATACCCACCATACTATGGATGCGCTGCCATTACTGTTATTATGCCAACGACATCTTGGTTGCCAACGCTGTTAACTCCATATGCCATCCTTTCTACACTACCTTATGGGATTTGCCAGGATTCCCGCCACGCAATTTACAGCCTAAGGTTGACTCGGTGATAATTATACGACGCAATATCAATCAGCTGAAATATGCTGCAGAACAAACTCACAGTTAAAAAAATTATGAAAATTTTGATTTAAGTTTCTATAACATGTGAAAGTTAAAGGCGAGGATATACTTATTCCAAGAACACCACTAATGTCTACCGACTTTCGTTTTAAATTTAAGTGCGCCTTGCATTCGCAATGACAATAAATCCTAAGATCAATCGTTACAAGTGTGTGTAATATACCTTGAATTGTGTTTTTCGCATGTTGTACGTTGCGTGCTCGAGAGTCGGCAAAGTATTGGCGCTATTGTTTTCTCTCCGGAAGGAAAATTGTACATTACAAGGCACTGCAATAAAGTGCTGTCATATTATTTAATTGTACTTTTATTTCATTGCATGGTCATACAGTAAACGGAAGATTTTGTTTGACTTTTTTTCGTTAGGTACACCACCCGTGCGAAGCCTGGGCGGGCAGCTAGCATATATATTGTGCTATCTTTAAGTACACAAGAATAAAAATCTTGGACGGGTGGTCAGTGAGCTGACTTCTTACGGGTTCGATTCCCGGCTGGGCCGGGGAATTTTTCTGTAATCAGAATAATTCCCTATCCCCCACAGAGTCTGGAAGTATGATTATGAGAGCGAATGTGGGTGTATCTAGTAATATAAAATTGATTAACCTAATGTTCTAAACCTACAGTAATACGAGTTCTTTCACAAGTCAAAACCCCCGATATGACCATAAAAGTTAAAGGGGGTATATCAATGAAGCAATTAAAAAAAGGAAAGAATAAAAACGTGAAAATGTTGCTCACATGGGAATGTTTCAGGTGAAATTGACACAAATAAACACAACAATTACTACAAAGTTTTATTTATTAGCACAATTAGAAGATAAGCAGCGTAACACAGTAGTCGGGTCGCAGACATTGCGCAAGGTAAATAAAACACTTTCGAAGCCAGCGAAGACACTACTGACATAATAAACATTGCAAACGCGGTGACACTATGTATTCCGTTTGAGTGCAAACTCATTCTCGCTCATCATGCCGAAAGTAAAGTGCTCCAACTGCATGAAATTGGGAGGTTTTATACCTGATTTTGGTGAGAAGTTCTTCAGCACTGACGGGGAAATATTATTTTGTAAAGTATCTGAAGTAAACGTTAGTGCAGAAAAACGCTTTAATGTAATGCCGCTAAACGCAGCAGCTGTATGAAGAGTGCTGCAAACGACAGCAGACAAACGCTGTTATTTGTGCAGACAGGTCCATCTTGAACCATGCAATCGTTCATCAAGGACTTGTGTTAGATGGCGGTGTTTTACAGCTTTCCATTGGAGAAGCTAAACAATCCACGCTTCAGTCAATTAGAAAAGTATACAACACATCCAGTTCCATATGAATCTACATTGAGAATAAAATATTTATTTGTGTGCTACGAGGAGCTGTTCAACAAAATACAAATTAGCGTTTCTGACCAAAAGGTCTGGAGGTCCATAGTTGAAACCACTGATGTTGATAGGCATTATGCTGCAAATGCTGTTGTTGGTGTTCTTCTAACGTGTGACAGAATAAACCTCTCGACACTTGTAACTCTGTATTAATGAAGCTGGACGCTGTGAACAGAGACAACGTTTTGCTGTCAGTAAGAGATGGTGCTTTATACATGGCTATAATAGTCAAGGGGCTTCAGATTCTCCACTCCGGTATGGTGTATGTCAATTGCCTTGCACATGCGTTACAAAGAGTTGCAGAAGAAATGCGATCACATTACCCTGATGTGGACAAATTAATTCCCTGTGGCAAGAAAAGAAATCTAAAAGCTCCGCTACGGGTGCAAAAATTCTAAAAACAGGCATTTTCACTGCCCCTCCCCCTTCAGCCTGTTCTTACATGTTGAGGTTCTTGGCTTAATGCTGCAGAGTATTGCTACACCAACTACCGCAAAATAGAACCAATACTTTGTGAGCTTGATAATGATAAATCCAAAACTGTGTAAGAGATTTTACCTTGTCTAAAAACTTGGCATACAGCAACGCCAAATTTTCAGTGATATCAGAAGCCATCACACAACTAGAAGCTGCTGCTACTAAACTGTGTGACGCCTTGACAAGTGTGTAACATGTGCAGGGTGAGTTGGGTAGAGCTCGTGGTTATGTGGCTGATAAATGGGCAACAAATTGTAAGATGTTCTCCAGGGGAATCCTGGATGTTCTACAATGTGCAAAATCTGTGACAGTCTTCCTGGAAATGCCACAACACTTGAAGACAATGAACCAAACCTACCTGCAGTAACCTAGCCGTCCTTCAAATACGCTCCTGTGACTCCTGTGATTTTTTGACAGTGTTTAATGACCGCATTTACTACCATGGCACTACATACAATGACACTGGTGACACATGAAATGTAGACGGAGCACCGGTGAGCAGGGGGTAGTGGAGAGAATCATGACTGAAAAAAATGCCGCCTTGTATGTACACGTGTTAACACATTAACACTTACGATAACATCTGCCGATAGACCACCTACCGATCGCTGCCTCTTTCTCAAGACAATAGTCTAAAAGCTTCCCCATGTACCTGGCAAACAAAGTATATGCTGCCGGCAAGAGCCCCTCCTACTCCTTTGCCAAGCAACCTGTCTTAAAGGATTCACTTGTCGCTTGTCAATCGTTTGAACTACCATATTTCACATTCCCAGATCAAATTCAATTTAATCGATTGACCACGCCCAAAGCGAAAAACGCGACTTGCTAATTTTTCGAGCTACAAGGCTCATCTACATATCAAATCGATCTAGTTTTTCACGAAGAGTCTGAATCTCTAATCATAAATGAGATATTCTATATGATTTCAATTCGATAACCCGTTTTAGTTAAAAATCTGCCAGATTTGTTTATCTCTGGCAATTCGAGAGCTCATGGCTCCTTTGCGTGACAAATCGGTCTAATTTTTCACAAGGAATCTGAATATACATAGTTAAATTATCATGGTGAAATAAGAAAACTCGATATAATTACTGTGTAGAATATTTTATTTCAATTATTTGATATGGGTTGTATAGGCGTTTGCAGTAATATTTTTTCAAGGCATTATAACACTCACACGATTGAACATGTTAAAAGCTTTAGTATGCATTACCAACACATGAAATAAAAATAGCAAGAGAGAATTGCTTTTATAAAACCTACTAATTCATCATATCAAAACCAATATCGCGGCAAAGTGATTGAGTTTCCGACGAGCAGAATGCAACCCCACAGGGAATTGAACCTGAGACCTCTCGAACACTGAGAATGCCAATATCACCATTACAACTCCAAACATATATAAATCTTATATCAGCTTTTACATGAAAACCCCCAATCAGCTTTCAGTGATGTTGCAACAATTTTTATAACTAAAGGTAAACAAATAAAATAAGGAGTTAAAAAAATTATTCAATTTGGTTGATCTTCTAATTCTAGTTATGCGTTATTAGGAGGTTTACGTGCAGTAGCACAAACTATTTCTAAAAGGTTGTAAGATTCCTATAAATCCTACTTTATTGGGTCATTTACGAAGATGAATATATCGGCTTTACGGCTATGTATAATTAAACAATCGTAAAAGGATTGACTGTAGAACACCATTATAACACTTGCTATAAATAAAATCCATTTTTATTCCCTTATAATTGCCTATTCAGGACAAGAATTAACTTCGCGAATAATCAAGAAACTTTAATTACAATTATATTAATTAAAATGACAATAACGCTTAAAGAATTGAGGTTACAATAAAACGCCATAACATTTTTCTTATTCCTTTATCAGCCCATATCCAGCACAAGTATAACATACATTATTGGTTAACTTAAGAAATTTTACTTACAATTACGCTAGTTAAAATGTCAATAACACTTAAAGGATTGAGGTTACAATAAAACGATATGAGACTTTTCTTGTTCATTTATCACCCCTCATCTAGTACAAGAATTAAATTTCCGCTATCCCGCATTCAAGAAAGTTTAATTACAATTACGCTAATTAAAAAGCCAATAACGCTTAGAGAATTAAAGTTACAATAAAACGATATTAGACTTTTCTGGTTCATTTATCTCCCCTCATCCAGTACAAGAATTAAATTCGCGCTATCCCACATTCAAGAAAGTTTAATTACAATTACGCTAGTTAAAATGCCAATAACACTTAGAGAATTGGAGTTACAATAAAATGATATAAGACTTTTCTCAATCCTTTACCATCCCTATCCAGTACGAGCATTAGATTCGTAATTGATTAATTCAAGAAAGTTTAATTACAATTACGCTAATTAAAATGGTAATAACGCTTAGAGAATTGAAGTTACAATAAAACGCTTTTAGATTTTCTTACCATCCCTAATTCAGTACGAGTATTAGATTCGCGATTAATTCAATAAATTATAATCACAATTATGCCTTTACTTTAATAAAAAATGCAAATAACAACTCCATTTGCAACGCTATAGCGAAATGAGTGAGACAAATTCTTCACGAAATTACATCTACATGTCAATTACTACTTGGACTATACGCCTAGTGTATTCAAACATTATTCGTATAACTATCACAAGACTTATATAAAATGCTTTTATTTACGCAAATGTCAGTCGTATACCAAAAATTTGATGTGTTCCATTCACATGACTTTCTCTACTTCTCTGCAACAAATTATTGTTAAAAATCTTGTGCGTCTATATAATTCATGCTAATTGAGTAAAAATTAGTAGAAATAGTTGTCATACTTGCTTCCTTGTAAGTAGAAGCGAAATAAGGGAGTACCATAGATTAAAGTGATACTCATAGTCTAAAGTTGGTTGCTATGTCACTGAAGTTCCTTTATTTGTATGGACAGCAGTTGAGAAATTCCTTAATGAGAAAGGTATAAGTTTTTAAAGCTGAAACAAAAAATAAGGAATATCTAAAAACAATCAACTCCACGAAAAATGTATATAACATAAATTGTCAGTTTTAACGTGCCCTACATTTTTGTGAGGTAAGTTTTTATCTACCTCCTACGGTTTAGCAGTTATGCAAAATTCCGTAAAATTCACACAGAACAAAGTAGTCTTCAAAGGCTATTCCCAGAAATTTCAAAATATACATTTTATTTGTCAGGTAAATATCTTTAATATTTGATATTTTAATCAAAATCGTTAGAGCCATTTTTTGAAAATCAAATTTTCGAAAAAAGTTCTATGTTAAGGGTAGTTTTGACTGGCGGGACTTTTCTCAAATCTTCCTGTCGCATCCCTGGAAGACACTAAACTTAAATACCAAATTTGGTATTTTACAGACTTTTCGTTTTTGAGTTATGGTTTTCACAGACACACGGACACACTGACACACGGACACACTGACACACGGTCACACTGACACACACGGACCTTTTTTTGAAAATACTTTTTTTTTGATACAGAGGACCCTAAAACATAAATTTCCGGTGAAATCTCGGTATCGAATTTTTGGTGGAGTGCAATACCTTCACTATACACTGTACATAGTACGTGTAGAGAAAGTAAAAACATTAGCTAACATTGCTTGAAATCACTTAGACCGCGTACAACTGACTCAGTAGTATTCTCTAATTTCAGCGCTGAAGTATAAGCTATATCTTGAAGCGCTCATCACATGAACATTTTCAATAAGGGAATACCACACCAAAAACAACAGCTAACATTGCTTGAAATCACTTAGACGGCCTACAACTGACTCAGTAGTATTCTCCAATTTCAAAACTGATAGTTCCACAATTCCAATTTAACAAATCAATGTATGATATCTTAAGCACAACCTAACCTCGCTCATCATGTCAACATAACGCAAGCAGTAACATTATGCGTTAAATAAAGAAAATCCATTGTGGATATATTAATAATGACAGACAATAGGTACATCTTTATCTTCCAATATTTTTAAGACTGGGAGAACACTTCAAATGGGGTATATTTCCTATAGAAAACGAAGTACCTGACCCATATGACGATTTCTTTCTCGAGGAGAGTGTGGTGTTTCTTGGAAAGCGTAGTTCGTTAAGTTTTGCACTTGGGTTGCAGTCGCGTTTTTTCCAGAAATGTGACAAACTGCTGCTGCTGCTGCTGCTGCTGCTACTACTACTATTAGCACGGCTTTCTTCGGAAGGGCAGTAAAGCTGTGGGTTCTGTGTCGTAGATTTACGGCACATAGAAGAACCTCAAGCCTGATAGAGAGGCCTCTGAGCAAAATTAACCAGTCTTTCATGCCCAGCATAGAATGTGACGCTGAGAACCACAGCAGTTAAAGAGCGTCCATAAATAGCAAAACTACTACTACTGCTACTACTACTATTTTCCAAAAAAAAATATGCTTATTCAATTGTTCCTAATAAATAGGGATATTAGCGGAAATCACTAGGTTAGTCAAATCTTTTATAATGTATAGCCATGCGATTGTCATTGAAACACAGTTCACTTTTTTGATATGTTTAACGCCCGTTTTATTACTTGTGGCACCGCAGGCGATGACTTTGCTGATATATGGAATGAACATGGAGCACTGGAAAATATTATGGCGGGGGAAACCGGAGAAAACGCTCCCCCTCCGCCGCTTTGTCCACCACAAATCCCACATGCGGTTGCCTGGAGTCGAACCCGGGCCTTGGTGAGAGGAGAGTAGTCTAACCACTCGGCCATGTCACGGCCTCACGATTTACATTGGCATGAGTAAACCAATAAAGATTAAACGAAACATCACTTCCAGTTTAAGAAGGTTGAAGTAGTATAAACCGGAAGTCAATAAAATTGGGTGTTTAAGTTATACTGTCCTCAGATGTTTTCATATCATGTTACTCCGTTGTACATTAGAAATAATAAATTTAACGTGCTAAAGCACTTCAACATCATATGAAAAGACTGCGTTGTTTGTCACTTCGAATTTATGTATTTTTAGAGGTATGCTGTTTCATATGCACTCACTCGCACACTATACTTTGTCTAAAATTGCTTTTTAAGTGTTCGGTTGCCCTCAAATCGTGTATTCATAGTAAAAACTTTTGTATCGAATTTACTTGTACAAATTCTCTTTTGTAGAAAGTTTTGTAGAAATATATGACGTTCTTATGTAATTTAAAGTCTTTGTCATGAATCTAGCCAATTATTTGTAAAGTTTCTGAAAAAAGTATCACAAGTAAATTAAGTTATCACTGGATATTATACATTTAAGAACAAGGAGAGCGTAGTTTTTTAAAAATCTTACCAGCCGTTTCAAGATTCTTGATTGATTTGGTATATTCTTTTTGCGAATTAGCTCGTAGTTTTTCAGATGATTTCTACCAATCACTGCACTGAGGTCTTTTCTCTAAATTCAGTTATCTGATGGGTGTTTGTTCCACTTTTATAGATGAGCACTTGTATTAAGATAGGCTTCCACCGTAAATAATATTGGTTTTAGCATTTGTTGAAACTGTTTTTCATTGGTCGAGTTAACTCGTGTTTAGAGAAGTGTGATAAAAAATAAAGCTATTTGGGAGCTGAAGAAACGGGTTATTTCCTGTATGAATTCTAGTAAACAAGAAATGCCCTCTAGATATTTGGACTCTGAAATTCTTGTTTTGCTGGTGCAAAGGGATATTTTCGCTCTCAACCTTATACCATGCTGGACATCTATCACCAGAAATTACAATATTAAATTGTCTGATTATACACAATAAGGTATTTACCCACAATCCCTTATCGCATGTCATGCAATCGATAATTTAAATGTCTAAGAAAGCAAATAAATAGGATGTTGAAAATTGTATCTGTTTTTGTGGAATAAAAACATTAGTGGGATTATATATACATAATCTTTTTATTTATAAGTATTTTCATTACATTTCTCCTCCATATCCGTGCCTCTTCAAAAATATTTAATTTGCATTAGTTAGATTAAATAAACGTTTGCTTATAAATGTGCCAGCTTCTTTTACATCCTCATTTTTTTAAATCCTACACATCCTTTGTTTATATTTGTATTAAAGTGTCTAGCGGCTTCGTTTTTTTCATGAATGCAATAATATGATAACACTTCATTTTCAATATATTCACAATGTACGCACTTCGTCATTTGTGCACATACAGAATTCAGGGATTCATAGGTGCACTTTGTATATGTCATATATACACAAAGTCATTAGGATCACTGCTGTTGAGAAGCACTGGTAGTTCATAGTAAAGAGCTACACTAGAACTATTTGTTTTGGATAAGTAGAATTGCATGGATACGTTTTGTTAGTCTACTGTGGATTCCATGTTTCTCTATGCTTGCCTCCCGTTTACAAATGTTGTGCATGCGGTCTTCCAGCAGTTGCAGCTTCCTGAGATGATTAGCAAAAGGGTTTTTTTCGTCTTTTTTAAAACTATTCTCTTCTATTTCTCTGGATCTGGAACATAAGAATTATTGAAAATTAGTAAAAGTTATTACTTTCTTGTAGCTCGATCACTGCAATGAAAATAAGATTATTTTCTTTCTTGATGTAATAGCATGATATGATACTCACATTGATGCTTGAATCGCCGTATTCATATTCGGAATGCTACCATAATCTTGTACAAGGCAGGTGTTCAATGGGTTTGAAATGGAGACTTCCACCTCGTCAACGTCAGTCCTAGCAGGGTCTGTGAGCTCTGGCGGTACCGGGATTGACTCTCGAACTCTGGAAAGAAGAATGAGGATTATTAATTTTTTTTCAAGAAATAAATGTGTGATGTGCCGGTCACTTGTCGCATTTTTAGTTTGTAATTACCTTTGTCTCATTTGCCTTGCCAAATACACGCTGCAGGTCGAGTTGCAGATGATGTATGATATTCTATCATGCACTGAGGGTTTTGAACAAATCACCACATGATTGTGACCGTTGCATAATTCTAAGTGATCTTCAATCTCATGTGCTGATCTAAACATATCGAATGCATCTATGGTACCTCAATCGTGAAGCTCTTGAGTGTTCCGACCCCTGGATATATAAAAATGTATTGGGATTAGTCCACATTACTTGAATACAGATGTATTACTGATAATAGTAGAAAGACGTGAATGTGTTATACTTACAATATATTTCGCTCGTAGACAGGTCAGTCATCGGTGCAGGGATTCCTTGAAGGTTTCTGATTATGGTAAATAGGGTATGTGCATGAAATCGTATGTATACGTCAATTACACGATTCTTTGTGAAAGTAGGTATAATGATGCGAATCTTCAGCACACTCTCTCCTGTATTCATTCATATCATCAAAGGTTTTGATGTCTGTTTTCAAGAATGTTTTTTTCACGGCGGCTATATCGAATAAGTAGCACTATATTGCAAACCTCCTGCTTATATAACTGCTCCTATAAAAACATGTTTTTCAATGAATACCTAAGGGAGGGGAATGCATGTATATGCGTGTTCTTTGCCTAGAGGGTCCGACTGGGGATGTTTTTCTAACAGAAGGCTCTGAAGGGGAGAGGTTAGGATGTTATGTTCAAAAAATGTCACCAGGATTCTTCATCATCTGAAACTGGTTGGGTCATGCTTCGCTGTTGTAAGACTATGACCCAGTTTCCCTCGTTGTATATGCTAGCCAAGAGGTGAACAGCCCTGCGAGGTTTTAATTCATAGCGATTGTGATAAGTGGCTACTAATTATTCCCCCTTTTATGAAAATATTTATTTATGCACAATCGTCAAGTTATGTGATGAGTGCTTCAAGTTATAGCTATATACTTCATCGCTGAAATTAGAGAATACTACAGAGTCAGCTGTAGGCTGTCAAAGTGATTTCAAGCAATGTTAGCTGCTTCTTTTACTTTCCCTACAGGTACTATGCACATGTGTATAGAGAAGGTATGGCACTCCACCAAAAAGTCGATACTGAGATTTCACCGGAAATATATGTTTTAGGGTCCCCTGTATCCAAAAAGCTATTTTCAGAAAAAGGACCGTGTGTGTCCGTGTGTCTGTGAACACCATACCTCAAAAATGAAAAGTCTGTAAAATACCAAACTTGGTATTTTAGTTTAGTATCTTCCAGGGATGTGACACGAAGATTTGAGAAAAGTCCCTCCACCCAAAACTACCCTTTACATGGAACTTTTCGAAAATTTGATTTCTAAAAATGGCTCTAACGATTTTGATTAAAATATCGTATATTAAAGAAATTTACCTGACAAATAAAAAGTATATTTTGATATTTCTGGGAATAGCCTCTGAAGACTACTTTGTTCTGTGTGAACTTTACAGAATTTTGCATAACTGCTAAACCGTAAGAGCTACATAGAAACTTACCACACAAAAATGTAGGGCACGTTAAAACAAACAATTTATGTTATATACATTTTTCGTGGAGTTGATTGTTTTAAGATATTCCATGTTTTTTGTTTCATCTTTAAAAACTTATACTTTTCACAAACAGGAATTTCTCAACTGCTGTCCATACAAATAAACGAACTTTAGTCACATAGCAACCAACTTTTGACTATAACTATCACTTTAACCTATGGTACTCCCTTGTTTCGCTTCTACTTACAAAAAAGCACGTATGAAGATTATATCTACTAATTTTTACTCGATTAGCATGAAGTAAATAGACGCACAAGCTTTTTAACAAAAATTTGTTGAAGAGAAGTAGAGAAAGTCATGTGAATGGAAAACATCAGATTTTTGGTATAGGTCTGACATTATAGCATTTCATAAAAGTCTTGTGATAGTACTACGAATAATGTTTGAATACACTAGGCGTATACTCCAAGTAGTAATTGACATGTAGATGTAATTTCGTGAAGAATTTGTATCAGTCATTTCGCTATAGCGTTGCAAATGGAGTTGTTATTTGCATTTTTTATTAAAGTAAAGGCATAATTGTGATTATAATTTATTGAATTAATCGCGAATCTAATACTCGTACTGAATTAGAGATGATAAAGGATTGAGAAAAGTCTAATAGCGTTTTATTGTAACTTCAATTCTCTAAGCGTTATTACCATTTTAATTAGCGTAATTCTAATTAAACATTCTTGAATTAATTAATTGCGAATTTAATGCTCGTACTGAATAGGGATAGTAAAGGATTGAGAAAAGCCTAATAGCATTTTATTGTAACTTCAATTCTCTAAGTGTTATTGGCATTTTAACTAGCGTAATTGTAATTAAACTTTCTTGAATGCGGGATAGCGCGAATTTAATTCTTGTACTGGATGAGGGGCGATAAATGAACCAGAAAAGTCTAATATCGTTTTATTGTAACTTCAATTCTCTAAGCGTTATTGGCTTTTTAATTGGCGTAATTGTAATTAAACTTTCTTGAATGCGGGATAGCGGAAATTTAATTCTTGTACTAGATGAGGGGTGATAAATGAACAGGAAAAGTCTCATATCGTTTTATTGTAGCCTCAATCCTTAGAGTGTTATTGACAAAAAAAAATGGCGTGTTATTTATGGACACTCTTTAACTGCTGTAGTTCTCAGCGTCCCATTCTATACTGGGCGTGAAAGACCGCTAAATTTTACTCAGAGGCCTCTCTTATGAGGCTTGAGGTTCTTTTACGTGCCGTAAATCTACGACACGGGACCAACGCTTTACTTCCTTTCCGAAGGAAGCCATGCTAAGGATTTTTACACCCAAAAAATCCCGCGACCTTGGGTATATGAAGCTAGCACGGTAACCCTTACACCACGGAGGGCGATAGTGTTATTGACATTTTATTAGCGTAATTGTAAGTAAAATTTCTTAAGTTAACCAATAATGTATGTTACACTTGTGCTGGATATGGGCTGGAAAAATGTTATGGCGTTTTATTGTAACCTCAATTCTTTAAGCGTTATTGTCATTTTAATTAATGTAATTGTAATTAAAGTTTCTTGATTATTCGCGAAGTTAATTCTTGTCCTGAATAGGCAATTATAAGGGAATAAAAATGGATTTTATTTATAGCAAGTGTTATAATGGTGTTCTACAGTCAATCCTTTTACGATTGTTTAATTATACATAGCCGTAAAGTCACGTGGTTGCAACATCACTCAAAGCTGATTGGGGGTTTTCTTGTAAGAGTTGATATTAAGATTTATAAATGTTTGGAGCTGTAATGATGATATTGGCATTCTCAGTGTTCGAGAGGTCTCAGGTTCAATTCCCTGTGGGGTTGCATTCTGCTCGTTGGAAACTCAATCACTTCGCCGCAATATTGGTTAAGATATGATGAATTAGTAGGTTTTATAAAATCAATTCTCTCTTGCTATTTTCAGTTCATGTGTTGGTAATGCATACTAAAGCTTTTAACATGTTCAATCGTGTGAGTGTTACAATTCTTTGAACAAATATTACCGCAAACGCCTGTACAACCCATATCAAATAATTTATATAAAATATTCTACACAGTAATTATATTGAGTTTTTTTTTATTTCACCATAATAGTTTAACTATGTTTGTATATTCAGATTGCTTGTGAAAAATTAGATCGATTTGTCATGCAAATGAGCCTTGTAGCTATCGAATTGCCAGAGATAAAGAAATCTGGCATATTTTTAATTAAAAGAGGTAATCGAATTGAAATCATATAGTATTTTGCAGTTATGATTAGAGATTCAGATGCCTCGTGAAAAACTAGTTCTATTTGATATGCAGATGAGCCTTGTAGCTCGAAAAATTGGCAAGTCGCGTTTTTCGCTTTGGGCGTGGTCAATCAATTAAATTGAATTTGATCAGGGATGTGAAATATGGTAGTTCAAACGATTGACAAGCGACGAGTGAAACCTTTTATATAGGTTGCTTGGCAAAGGGGGAGGGGCGCTGTAGCAGGCAGCACATACTTTGATTGACAGGTATATGGGGAAGCTTTTAGACTGTTGTTTTGGCAAAGAGGCAGCGCTCTGTGCGTGATGTTATCTTAAGTGTTATCTTGATAACACATGTACTTACAAGGCGGCATTTCCTTGAGTCCTGATTCTCTCCACTACCCCCTACTCCGGTGAAATGCGATGGCGGGGGAAACCGGATAACCCGCAGAAAACCCGCCCCTGCCCGCTTTGTCCACCACAAATCTCACATGCGGTCGCTTGGGATTGAACCCTAGCCGTCTAGATGAGAGGGGGTGGTCTAACCAATCGGCCAAGGCCGCCCTCCTGTGATGTTGTTTATCCATGTTGTGGACATTTCGTCCAAAAAAGTTGTTTTCCATGAGGAAGTCGTGAAAAGTATCAAAGCACTCGGTTTGAAATATGCTTCCCAACAGTTAAGGTTTTAAATGAATGATTCGGTACGGTCTTGCACAATATAAATGTTTATATTTTACCACTGGAGGGATAAGTAAAAACTGTTAATTTTTGCCATATAAGCTAAACTCTGAAGCCAGATTTCATTTTCCGCGTACTTTACTTTGTGATAATCACCTGGTGAGAAAAACGTAAACATCTATAAGCTGATGTAGTCAGGAAATGAATCGAGAAAGCCACCTAACGCCAGTGTGAGACAATAAACACTTATAAATGCTTCCCATTTCCTCATAAAGTAATACAAAAATGCGGAAATTTGTAGGACAAGCCTTATTAAAATTAATTATTTTTACTACATCGTCCAGCACAGATTTCAATCCATCACGCATGCGTTTAGAAACAAGAGCTTTCTAAGAATACAACCATGTTTCCTAGAGGTGTTCGGCGCTACTGATTTCACTTCGGCAATACGTAAGTTTAAAGCAACACCCTATCATAGATTTCTCACCATCTTATTTAATGGCTACACGAAGAGTCCAGTATATAATTCAAAGTATTCGTCGGTTAATGTTGCGTAAAGGGACTAAATCACCGACTTAGTGCTAATCAATTAAATGATTTAGGTAAGCACAAATACAACAGTTTTATTTGTAAAGAAAAGTACATACATATGATCTAGAACAACAAAAGCTTCTCTCTTTTTTCTTTTAACAAGTTAGCCAACTTAAACATACCTGTTCTTGTCAAAACAGTTAACTTAAATATATCTTCTCCCGTAGTTCTCTCTTGTAAGGGTCTCTTAGAACAATTTTGGCTTATTTAGTTAAAATACCAATATATTTAGTGCATTTATGATTACCTAAAGCAGAGTAGTAGCTCATCTTCTACAGACCCCAACACCCACCGTTAATATAACGGACAAAAATTACCAAAATGGTTAAATCGACAACATCAGTGGATTTCGTTAACTTGAAGCGCAAAAGAACCTCTTTCCAAAATTTCATTTTCAACATAAATTTACTTATCTTTATTCCGGCGGTTGATCGTGTTGTCGGACAATGGTATTATATTTACGCTGTTTTGGAAATATTCCTTAAACATGCACTGTACCACATCATGTATACTAAAACTTCAACTATTGAATGGGGTTTTCATTTTAGCAATTATGTAGCTAACTCGATAAGATACTTCAACAGGATGTTATTCTCACTTTTTGCAGTGGATATAAAAGTAGTTAAATGATGTTTCTACTCCTTAGCTTTTCGTGTAGAAAAAAATCAGTAGATTTGCTTGCATGAGTGGGATATTTAGTTTCTAAATGGTGTTTAAGTAGAGAAAGTTTCAGACTTATGTTAGTAAGAATGTCACCACAAACAACACATTATGGTCTTGGACAGTCCTTGTCACCTTTAGGAGCCAGTGGTACAGTGTAACTCGGGCTATAGTAACAGTTTGGATTTCGCGATTCTGATTATTTTAGCTGTACTGTTTTTGTTGTCCTTCACAGCCAGCGACATTGCAGATTCTAGTTCAGTTTTAGATTTAAACTCTACTATTGGTCGATTGCCTAACATGGCTGTGCATGCGCAAGCAGACAGAACAAACAAGACTGCATTTCGCATTGGAAAGAAGAGCCGTTTTCAGAAACTCCATTTTTACCCCTTATTTTGATCAAGTTCATTTACACACATCTAACCTAACCTAACCTAATCTCAACGAAATCTCGAAACCTGTCATTTACCTGACTCGTAGCCATATTGTCTTCGGAACCAATAAGAAAGAATCAGAAAAGGCTCAGCATAAAATTGAAGTAGAATCTGCAAACCCACTAAGCTACGTTATCTTAGTTTTGTATTGTTGCTTGTGTTAATTATCACTGTTAATATGACTAGTTATTCAGGTAAGTAAAGTAAAATGTTTACTCTATTTCGCTTACATTTGATATCATCCACTCCATGTTCATACCTCGTAACAGGTTCTCCGTTTTGTAGTTTCGTGCCGTTGGTTCCCCGACAGGCTTCTTACATTGGCTTGTAAGTCTTATGGAGGTGTCAGTCCTACAAACACGGGGAAGGTAAGCCGATTAAGAAAGGAAATGAATCGCCTGCTGTGCCAGAGCAGTAAAAGCGGGCGTTAAACACTACCAAAAAAAAAAAATCTCCCGTCTTCCATAATGATATTAATGTTTCCTTCTTCCCAGTTCTAACTCTCATAAAATATCGCATGAATTTTTAAATGAAAAATTTTACTCAAATAATGAAATTGCTGTAATCATGCAAGAGTTATTATCAACATTAAAGGCTCCCTTCTACATCATTACATTATTGTCGCCCTCCGTGGCGTAGTGGTTACAATGCTAGCCTCTAAAACCCAAGATTGTAGGTACAAATCTGGCACCGGATGATGGATTTTTTTTAGGAAATACTTAGCACGGCTTCCTTCGGAAGGGAAGTAAAGCCGGTAGTCCTATTTAATGTTTATTTGTACGTAAAAGAAACAGAAAGCTTCTTGGGCAAAATTCTGCCATTTTTTGCGTTCGCAAGTCGTGATTTCGTCCTACAGTGCCATCTGTGAGTGACGAGCCGATGCCTCGTCCCCATGGTGCATAGCAGCGAACTCACGAACTAGAAATTCAACTAGAAATATCGTAACGATACCCCATATTCCACTTAAGAGGTACGGTAAATTAAGTAACTTATCTGTTATTGCATTATAATTCTGAGTTGTTAGTCTTTATGAATCAATTGCATAAATATTTACTTTGTTTACCACCGAATATTAACTCCTAGTAAGTTAATTGAAGTAAAGGGAAAGTTGATCACTCCGCCAATTTCGTTCTCATTGGTTGCGTGTCTGTTACGTCATGAGGAAGGTTGGACGCGCGTTGTTTGGATAGCAAATGAAAATGAACGCTTTAAACCCTGTTTTAACACGTTTCTTTTTAATAAAAATTAAAACAAATATAATTCAAAATGTATATTTACACGGTTGGAAATTACAATAATTTGGTTAAATAATATAAAAGCAAAACTATTCCATTTACTTTTTTTAACTGAAATTTTGTGAACTGTGTTCCCTTATTAAGATTATTTTGCTTTTACATGAAAGACTGACCAAAACTACTATTTTTAGATAAGCTTTGGAAATTAAACTTACTGTTTCTGAAATACTTTACCAGAATTACCACAAGAAGAAAAGAATTAAACACCGTACATTGAATTGTCTGCGATAATTCAGACAAAAGATTGCTTAGTGCACTATAATTTTGCGTAAATGAATCTGAAGTAAACAAATGCAAGTCTACGTTATGCCTTGAAAGGTTATTAGTGCGAGAGGAATAAAAACAACATTACAAATTAAAAGTTTAAAAATGTTAAGGAGTACTAAGGATTATTGAATAGCTATTTATTTTCCTATATCATATTTTTTTGATGTTACATGCATTTTCAAGCATCCAATACTCAATTTTCTTCTTGCTGATAGTTAAATTATGCTTAATCCAATGTGCTAAATAATATAAAGTCCTTATATCACGGAATTGTATCAGCCGTAAAATTCTCCGTATATGTAAACACAGTAACTCATTTTTCAAGTCTGTTCATAGTCCTTAGGACAAAGATGTACTAAGCAGTGTGTGGAATTGTCGGTGTGGAATTGTCGGTGTGGAATTTATCAATACGTTTACATCGAGTCAATCACAAGTGACTTAGTTAATCGTTTTTAGGAAATCTATGATTCATAATTCGAGAGGTTTTTGCTTGGCGCAACAACATAGTTAAATTTGTTTTTTGACACGTTCATTTTGAACACCAGTGGTGCCCAAACTACAGCGGAAGAGTGGAGGGCAGATTTACCTCCACCTATTTGTTTGGTAGCGGCAGGCAAAAACCTCCCTATGACGTTTCTATCAGTGGCGGTGGCTTCAGCAACGTTAATGTTATATGGGGTGGTACAAATGCTTAAAAATCTTCTTGAACGCTGTTATTGTTAACCACTTGGTAGACACCACACTGTATTTTCAAATCGCATCCGCAACTAAATCCAACTAATAAGTGTTTTGCTCCAGTTACCTTGCTAGAGTAAACGAACAGAGCCAATAAGAATATTGTTGTTTGGGAGTAAATACATTTGAAACTGTACTGGGCGTAAAATTGGAGCTCATGATTGGTAAGTAAGTACAACAGTTGAAGAATTATTGGCATAGCTTTATTTCTTCTTCCTTCATATTATTTTTCTGCTTCAAGTATTATGGAATGAGGGTTTTGTTTTGAAGTAAAATAGCCCACATATCGCGTCAAATATGCTGGTGAGGTTTGAACTACATTGTAAAACCTGGGCTCCACGTGTGAATAGCTGTGTTAGCCACCTTCCGTATGACGTCAACCTGAGACATCAGACAGAATACACGGAAGGAGCCCGCTCCTCTGACTTACTAATAGCGTCTCACACTTCAGCCTCTTGTATTCCTTTTGTACCTACAATGAAATAGATGATTAAAAAAAATCTTCAAACATTCATTTCCATTAGCAAGAACAAAACAGAGAAGTAACATTTTTGGTTACAGTTTGCAGAAGAATTGGTAGAGAAGGTTATGAGAATATAGTAGATAAGGTTTCTTTTAAGGGCTGTCACCGAGCCTTCTCTCTCTCTCTCTCTCTCTCTCTCTCTCTCTCTCTCTCTCTCTCTTCAGATGTCATGGAAAAAGTAGCTATATATGAAATTTCAAAGCAATTTCATCAGTCTGATTTTAAATATTTGACTGCGTTATGTAGTTGCTTTGTACATAAGAGAAATGGGTACAAATCCAATTCTGAAAACGTTTATTTCAAATGCCATGAAGCAAATTGAAAAATATCCTTTTTGTTAGAATGGTTTGTGGAGGAGATATAAAATAAACGATAGTAGCTAGAGAAACTCAGATAAAGTAACGGATTTTGTCCTCCCTTATTCCACAAATGATTACCGTGACAAGCTCACTAGCTGCCCTCGATGATGAGATATATGAATATGTATTTGCGTGGGAGTTGCCATTCTCTTTTGTAGAAGATTTATTTTAGATAACGCTAGTTACGGTCCGTGAGAGATAGGAAATTGAACAACCTTGAAAATGTACTGCTTTGCATTCACCTCAATATACAGTTACGTAATTGATCCATTCCATTCTCCTCGAACAGGTAACTTCAGTAAAAGCACTCCGTTCCGAATGGAATACGTTAGACTGAAAAACATAATGTGCATTATCTCCTTCCGTATTCTATTTCGCAACCTTTTGTTTGTGAGACAATATGGATTCTGAAAGAACGGAATGGGTTTTACATACCTTAAAAGCTTATTTGTTTTCACATGACTTTCTCTTTTCGTTGTTTTATATACCATTTGTACAAAGGCTTAATCTTCCATCTTATGTATTCGTTGCCAAATTATTCAGATAGCTTTTCATTACAGACTTACACATTTTGTTGTAGATGTAGGAAGAATACAGTAACTAAAGCAATGGTCAGATTGTTTAATACGAGGTCGCTATGTGATGGCCAAAAAATACCGTATTCCTTGCACGAGAAAAAGCGAATAGCGACTTATGACATTAAAATGGTTTAAATTGGAGGTGATACCGGGATACTCCCGATACTCGGTGATCAGGAATTATATCTGATATTTTGAGATAAACCTTCGATACTTCACTTTTTCGATACTTATGAAGTTTTCAGTTTTTCGTTATTGAAAGTTGTTGCATTTAACTTTATGCTAAATAAGGAATGAAATGAGTAGAGACTTCACGTTGTTTATTGCCTCGCACGAGTCACAATAGTTGCTGAAGTATAGTTTTCTTGAAAGTCCTCAACTGCGTTTCCACAAGGTGAATGAATGTGACATTGTGTAGACTCCTGTGACTAAATGAAAGCATGCAAAATAATGGGAGAAGTAGTAGAGGTACTCAAGTAAGATGAAGCGTTAGCTGAACTGTGAATAAATCTGATTTAGCCATCGCACTAGATCACGCTTTTAAATTGTCTGGCGGCACCTCTGATTCGACCACTACATTTGCCTTTTTCGGTGCTCAAATTCTAGGAAACCAGCAGCGGTAACAAATCAGAACTTAAGATGTGTGATAATACAGCACAAGGAAATACACTGGTATGCAAAACCTAAGGATGAGATAAATAAATTAACATATATATTAACTACTTAGTGGAAATGAATGAAACCGAGGGAACATTTTACCAAAGGTATCTCACACGTACACAGAAAGCTGGACGTCACATGGCGTGAGTATAGCGAGATTATAGCGCCAAATGGGTCTGGTGCCGCAACACGGGGTAGTTGAAGAAACAGGACAAGCTGTGTGTGTGGGCCAATCAGCAAGCTGTTACGGTGCACTCTAGCGGTGTTCTTCTTTAGAACATTTGGAGAAGAATCATCAGGGAACTGGAAGAAGGACAAAGTATGACGAGTGTTGCCTAGGAGTTTGGTATGCCACAACAATGTTTCAAGTGCATGAGGAGCCTTCCAAACTTCTCACTGCCGTTCCAAGGAGAGGAGGTGGTCTGTTGTAAGACTTTTTTGTAGCAGCATAGGTAGAGAAAGTTACGTGAATGTAGCACATCAGATTTAAAAAAAAAAAAATCCCTGTGTGTCGTCTGCGTGAAATAACTGAAAACAAAAAGTCGGTTAATAACTAACATCTAAATTTAACATCTTCCAAGAATGCGAAATGATTTTTTTAAGGAAAATTCTCCCCATCCCCAAACTACCCTTTTGATGAAAGATTTTTAGGAGTTTTCGGTTTTCTGAAAAATGACTAACGACTTTCATTAAAATGACATGTAGGTATTAAACATATTTACAATGGAAATCAAATACATATCTTGGTCTGAGTGACTTTTGCATAACCGGTGAACACTAAAAAAAGATAGACAAGCTCTTACTGCATAAAAATGTAGATCTTGTCATAATACATAATTTGTTTTATTTTTTTTTTGGGGGGGGGGTTAAATATTTCGGAGATATCCCTCGTTATTGGTTTAAATGTTCCAATACTTATACTTTTTCAAATGGGAAACAGCTACTCTTTTTTCAGCTTGGTGATGCAAAGTTAGTGGAGTTTCAATGCCATCACATAGCAAGCCGCTAAAAAGGAATTAGTATCGATTTTTATGCTGTATTTCCTTATTGCTTTGCAAGTATGAAACATAATCATTGCTACTAATGTTTATCTCGACTATAGTGAAGTACATAGAAGAATAAGACACTTTAGTCAAAATAGTTTGTTACAGAGTAGGTGGAAAAGGTCTTGTACACATATCAGATATTTATGTCAAGAAACTGTGGGACCTAAAAGAGGGTACGTGGATCCTGCTGCAATTGTCTAAGTAATTAATTGACCGTTCCTACTGAGACATCTTTCATTAGTAAAGGGTACTGCCCTGGGGGAGAGCATATAAGTCTTCTCGGTCTAACGGTGCTGTTCTTTTTTCGAAACACATTGAAAAGAAACTTACTCGGACTCTGCTACCAGCCAGCTGTGGTTGGAATGAAGACCTCTTCAGCGCACCGCGGCAGAAAATCTTCAAGTCTTAGCGGGGGCGGGCGGGGGGGGGGGGTTAAGGAAATAGACTCCCCGGCGATGTATCATATTCATTTGCGTAAATATCACGATATTTCTCATGCTTTATTTCGAACATTTGCAACTGGGCGAAATTTCAATTAAAAGGCATAAATAGTATTCACCATAAAATAAGGCCTAGAGCACTTGCAATAAAATCATAAACAATGCGAGAGGAGGTAAACTAAATTAGTTTATTGAAGTTTAAAAGTTTAAGTTTAAGTTTATCGTGCAACATCGGGTTAGTCGTATAGTATTGTAACAAAAACTCATTTTCTCCAAAATATCTTTTTAATTCTACGATAAACTGATTACAAACAAGATCTGCTCTCAAATAATTGTCAATGCTTTCGTAAAAATTCTACCGTATAATTTAATTTTGACATTCCTGCGGTGACGATTACAGCCGCTATGAGTTTCCCTTCGAAACTCACTACTGCTGACGTAATGAATTCCGAGTGAAAACTGAACGCTCGGCACGACACACAATACGACACGAGCAGTTGGCAGGCTCAGGGCAGCCCGATGGTGTATTAAACGTGTTCCCATTCTTGATAGAATTTTACCACGTAATGACGGGAATGTTGGGTTTGCATGATGATGGCTGAAAATGAGGTTGAGGAGTGAAGGGAGGTAGCAAGTTTACTCCTCAACGGATTGTGTAACGGCCCTTATATACCGCTGGTGTAATTAGTTTACAAAATATTTTTTAAATCCAAGCAACTCTAGAAGGAATATTAGGAGCTTAGCCGTAGCGGCTGTTGGAGGTGCTCCTTCGTTACCGGGGATGCCTGCAAGCCATGCGGGGAAGCCGGTATCGCCTGAGGTGGCGGTTCCTGGGATTGTAATCCCCAAGAGACCTAACGAGGGTAAACCTTCGCTGAATTTTACTGCCCGACGCTTGATCTCGCCTCCAGGTATGGCAGAACAGAGGCTTCGTGCAGGAGTCTTGAAGGAAAGCAGCGAAGCACAGAATACATGGCCAAAGGAATTTTTTCAGTACCTTTGAAGCTCCAGCAGACCGGAGTATGCCGCCATGCTCCAGATCTGACAGGCGTAGATTAGCATGGGAACTATGAGATCCCTCAAAAGGCACAACTTAAGGGTGGATTTCAAAATCGGATACAAGAAGGGTGCAGCCCCAGAGCCCCGATACCCCAGTTTCTTGGTGTGTTCCCCAAAAGTGACGCCCTTATCAAGCTTCACTGTCAAGTAGGTGATGGCGTTCGTCCATTCAATCCTTCGTCTGAGGTACGTGAAATTAGGGAGTTTGCGGGAAAGTGTAGCTTGGTGAAGAGGATAGCGTGGCCTTTCTCGGGGTTGATGGAAAACCGCCAACGCCCGCATCACTCTTGGAGGAGGCGGAGGTGTCTCTGAATAGGGTTGAAGGCTCTTGTTTGTACAGAATAACAGCACGTCACCAGCATATTGACGTGCTGCTCTGTAGGAAGGTCGACCATGTAGACGCTGAAAAGCATGGGGATAGTGTAGAGCCTTCGGGGACTCCGCGTCTTATTGGCCTCAGTGTAGATTTGTGTCCCGCAACTGAAATTACAAATGAACGGTGTTTTAAGTATGAGCATAGAAGATGTATGAAGGCATTTTCCACGTCCAACGAAGCCACCGCAGTGTAGGCCCTGTTCTGGAAACCGGGGCACTGCCTCTACTAATAGCAGTAGTTGCTGGGTGTAGAATGCTTAGGACGGAAATCAAACTGATGGTCTGGGATGGCTTGAGTGTCGCCCAAAAGAGGGGACAAGTGGGTTAGCAGTAGCCTCTAGAAGACTTTCGAGAAAACTGACAGGAGACTGATGAAGCGGTATTTTAAAGAATGGAGTGATTCTTTCCCCGGTTTCAAAATGCATATCACCCGGGCGTAGAAAGTGGCACAAGGTGAGGCACATGTTGAAGATCTTGGTTCAGAAAGAGCACAGTTTTGATGGGAAGGCAGCGAAGCATGGCGGGGGTTAGCCCGTCTTGTCCCACTACCTTTTTAGAGTTGAGACATCGGAGCTCACGAGGTCGGATGACAGAAAGTCGGTCCGCCTCCTCAGGGGGACATCGAAGGTATCGACGCACCTCCTGATGAGCGCGGTCCGAGAAGTCTACGTTCTGGGGGTCATCTGGTACCCTGTTATGCCTTTCGAGATAGTCAGCGAACATATCAGTTTGGATTGGGGTTCATAAGCCAGGCCTTGGGTGCCTTGGATTGGGGAGGTAATTTGACCTACGCGATGTCGGAGAATTTTGGCAATCCTCCACACGTCGCCATCCTCGAGCCTCATGCGGCCCGTGGTCTCCTCTCACACTCGCACCCTGTGCTCGCGTAGGCGGGTCCGGGCCGACCACTCGGCGTAAACGCCTCAGGAATGCTTGATTATGGGGCGTGCGGTGACGCTGCTATAGCCTGCGGGTAGCCCAGGAACGGTGGATGAGTAGATGGAGTTTCAGGGGAAGGACGTTTGGATGAAGGGGAGCTGGGTTGTGAACGGTAAGTTTATGGGTAGTTCCCATCACGATGGACGTAAAGAATAAGACCGCAGCATCCAGGGATGGGATGTCTGCGATCCTAGGGTTCGGCCGGAGGCAAACCCAGTCCACGTCGTGGTATTGAACCGAGACGTCATGAGCCTTGGTTAGCACGGGATTATGATCGGAATGAAGTACATTGATTGAATTGAGAGATGTATGAAATGGAAATTACTTGATTATCGCGAAATCAACAACGCTTGCCAGGGGCCATCTACTCTTAGTTGAGGCTACGCATCTGCCATGCGTGTAATTCCATTGCCCCGAGCGTTCGCCCGGAGGCCACGCGGATGTTTAGAATTGAAGTCCCCGGCCACAATGGCATTAGGATGTAGGGCAAAGATGTAAAGGTAATCGTTTCGTAAGAAATGCCTTCAGGGTGGGTGGTATACAGACACCGGTAAACTTCCATACCACCTAGGTCAACACAGACCACCGTGGCTTCTATGGTTTGAAGAGGTGGGATCTGAGGTCTAATGCAAGTGAACCGGCAAAAATACTGGAGCTCGTTCCCCTGTCCAATCAGACCACACGCGTTCCAGAACGCGAATCGAAATAAGGTTTGAGACCTAGTTCGATTCGCCCTTCTGGGTGGTGTGGACAACCATAGCCAAGAGGGTGAGTCCCTCCATGGCAACAGCATTTTTGCGGCCGAGTCGGTGGCGAAAAAGAATGTGACCAGCAGATCACAAATACGCTGACCGTGGTTCAGCAGAACCTGCTGTAGTCACGCCATCATGTCTGATACTTGCAGAGTAGGGGGAGTGGCGGTAGTAATGGTTCTTGGAGTGGATGTGGAAAGAATGCGTCGGGACGCAGGTCCGCCGCTAGCATCCTCCTGCCCTGGTTGTCCCTCGGTGACGCTGTGGAGCTCTTGTGGAGCCCCGGGGGTGAAGTTCGGTTACCTGACAGGCTAGCGTGCCCTAGCTTGGGTAGGTGGGTTTGTTGTGGGAATGTCTGGAACGGCTTGTTTTGCTTGGCGGTTGGCGTGTGCCGCTACCATCCCGAGACGCTGCAGGGCCGCGCGTAGCTCTTTGCGCCGTTGAGTCGTTTGTGGTGATCCGTTCTTGTGCTGGCTGCCCTATTCGTGGAGCTGATGCAGATGCAGATAGCGACGTCGGTTGGCGGCAGGTGCTGCTGTTGTATCCAGCTGAGTTTCTGGTGGCGGCCTCTTGGATGCGACGACAGCCCTCCTCACAAGACAACCATCATAGCATGCGACATGGGAGCCACCACAGTTGGCACACTTTGGCTACTCGGTGGAAGCTTCTGACCGCCCTTTTTAAGGTGGGGGGCCCCGCACTGGAGGCACATCTACTTAAACTCCAGGCACCGGAGGAATTGAGGTGGTCCGTCAAATCCCTTGAATGGTTTGATATTAACCCTGAAGTAGCAGATGACGGTGGCACCGTCTATCTTGTCCTGCGGATCGTTGGCCCGATCGGCTACTACGAGGAAGAGGGGGAGGAGGTTTTGGGTCTTTGCCCATCTAGAGCGAACCTGGTGAGCTGCTTCACTAGTCTCGGGGTGATGCCCTGGTGGATGAGAGCTTTCTCGATATCCTCCACTGATATGTCATTTAGCAGGCCAAGCATGCCCCCGCGAATATTTCGAAACTTGTGCAGCCTGAAGGTGAAATGGAAAACCCCTATCCGCTTGAGAGCTTGCAGAAGGAGCTTATAGTCCTCCGGATTCTTTTGCCTGGAAGAAAGAAACGGCTCTTGTTTTTTCCTTAATGTGAAAGGACTAGAGAGGGGCGGTGTTCAGACCGTTCGTCTTTCTGAGTGAAACCAGGGTTGTCAAGCCTGATAGACTAAAAAAGTGAAGACGAGTGAATGCATTATAGCGGGCTGCTAGACATATAGATTTACCTAATTTGTTGTTATAAATTTAAATGGATATTGTATTATGTTGTGAAGGCTGCACTTGTAAGTATATACGAGATTGAATGTACAGAGCTAATGTGTGTAATCATCCAGCAAGATAAACTGTGCAGTGATATGAAATTCAGTGTAGATGCTTTATCTGGTAACGTTTGTTTATAATGCTTGTACAGTCCATTTTAGGTGTGTTTGTGCATAAATGAATACACTTCCTACACCAAGAAGGGAACATTTGCTTTATAAACTGCCAGTTAAATGCGCAATTAGAAGTTTCGTTATGCATATATTTTGAAATGCCTACAAGGGTCAAGCTGGCCAGTTTGTAATCTTCACTGCCGGGACACGAGGTAAACCAAATGGCCCGAGTGAAGTCAAATAGAGACTGAGTTCTACGCAGCCCATGGAGAGATGAAGAGGATGCTACACATGTTAGCCATCAAGGTAGTAGCTATTAGCCTACCCTGACTGGCTTCCTAATAATATTGTCAATTTAGCATTGCCTTACATCCATTCTAATTTTGGTCCATTTTATTTGTTTGTTCACCTTTCATTGTTTTGTTCCTTGCGTAACGTTGCTTACTTTTGGGTGGTACAAACTTTATTGATATTGATTTCAACCGATAGCATGGAAGAACAAAATAAGAAGCGATTAATTGCAACACGGGCAATGACGAAAGCAAGTCTTACCCGCCTTGCTAAATTTGTTGATGAATTTCAAGTCAGCTCAGATATTTATTTAATAAATGTAAGAATAAAAGAGCTGCCTAAAAATAGGGATAAAATTGAAGAAACTCAGTCTCAATTAGAATTGTTCGAAGATAATGAGAGTCATGCTGCTTACAGAGACAATTTTGAATCGTTTTATTTTAACCTAGAAGCAGCAATGACTAAACTATTAGCACGCAGTTCAGAAGGCAGTGTTGGTAACAATCCTCCATTGTTACATACGCGTAGTACTAAGAAGGCAATAAAATTGCCAACTATCAAATTACCTTCATTTAGTAGCGATATAACCAACTTTAAGGATTTTAATGATGCATTTGAGAGTTTAGTTGTGAATAATGAGTATTTAGATGACATTCAGAGGTTTCATTTCTTATTATCCTCATTAACAGGGGAAGCAATACTTTGATATCTAATATTCAGTCTGAAGTTGCAATTTTCAGGTTGCATTGCAATCGTTATAACAATTTAAGACTCTCATCTGACACGTTTGAGTCTACCTTCGGCTCACAAATCATCCGCAAAAGGAATTAAGAGCACTGATAAATCAAACCACGAGTAACTTAAATGCAATTAAGGCTTTAAGCTTCGAAATTTCACTGGAAGATTTGATACCTTCTCAACTGGTGTTAGATAAGTTAGACATAACTATCAAGAAAGAATTTGAAGAAACTATAGATTCAACGAATTTCCCTGCATTTGTGGATCTTATTACATTCTTAGAAAGAAAACGTAAATCACTAGAAATAGTAGGTTCGAAACCAAATTAAAATGACCCAAGCATATCAAATCTTCAGGCACAGAAAGGTGTAAACCATTATCACAAATCCAACTTCCAACAGAGTTATGCTGTTACAACATTAAATTGTGCTTATTGTAATTCTTCACATGCCTTAACAAGGTGTAAAGCATTTATTCAAGCTCAGGTCTTAGAGCGCAGAGCATTTGTCAAGAATGCAAACCTGCGTTTCAACTTCTTACAATCTGGCCATATAGTTAGAAATTGTAAATCATTGAACTGCCGTATTTGTGGTAAAAGGCACTACACACACTTTGGTACATATTGATGTCTCAAAGGAGCAGCACAGTAGTGGTAACAATAAAGGTTCATCAAGTCATGGCCTCTCGTTGACAGATAGTGCTTCAAATAGTTAATGTGCATTCAAACTTCAACCTCGTAGAAACATTTTGTTGTCTACAGCATAGATTAAGGTTAAGAATGACAAAGGTATTTGGCAGACTTGTAGAGCTTTATTAGATACAGGTTCTCAGTCAAGTTTCACATCGGAAGCATGCTCTCAGAGGTTAAACTTAGAAGGCACCATGATCCTAAACCTGTTCAAAGAATTGGCAGTACAGTTTGAGAAACCAAACATGGAGTATGCATTAGCATTGGTTCATTTGTAACTGACTTTGTCATATCAGTAGATTGTTTAGTTTTGCCTAAGGTAACAAAGAGTCTGCCCACAGAGAGAATTGACTACAACAACTGGAATTTACCTACAAATATTCCATTTGCTGATCCTAACTTTCATGAACTAGGAAAGATAGATGTTTTATTGGGAGCAGAAGTGTGCTCATACTTTCAGTGCCAAGAAAAATTGTGTCGTGATAATATTCATCCTGTTCTAATGGAAACAGAGTAGTGTTGGATACTTATAGGAAATTCACATTCTGGAAGGTACTGTAATATTCCACGGTGGCCGGTTGTGTTGTGTTTTACCAGGATTGAAGTCAGCATACAGCAACAATAATTGTAGAAATTCTGGGAGATTGAGGAGCTGAACTTGACCCCAAAAACTATAGATGAAAAGGCATGCGAGGCTCATTTCTCTCAGAATACTACAAGGGCTTCGCCCGGTAGATTTGTTGTTCAACTTCCGCTTAAAAAATATCCTAAGACGTTGGATGATTTTAAGATGACAGCAACAACAAGGTTACATCAGTTGCAAAGAAAGTTAATCAAAAATCAAGAAAGAAAGGAAGATTATTTGTGGTTCTTACAAGAATATGAAGGATTAGGTCACATGCAAGTGGGCGAACCAACTACTTCACGGTGCTATTACATACTTCATCATGCAGTATATAAATCACACAGCTCAACTGCAAAGACAAGAGTAGTTTTCGACTACTCTGCAGCTTCCAAGAATGGGATATCACTGAATGATTTATTGCTTGTCGGTCCTACTATCCAACAAGATATTTGTTTTACTATCATAAGATTTAGAACTCAGAAGGTAGCATTTACTGCTGACGTTGCAAAAATGCAGACAAATTTTGGTACACCTTAATGATCAAGTGTACCAAAGAATACTATGGAGAAGCAAACCCTGCAGCTTTCATAGTGTAGCATATATGTTTAGATTTTGTAGTAAATGTGTTAAACCAAAAGCAAAAAAGAGCAGAGCTTCAAGAGTCTTTGAACAAATGTATTCTAATTTCACAACGATCAGTATATAGTATGGGCCGAGTGGTTAGACCATCCACCTACCACCTAGATGGCCCGGTTCGATCCCAAACGACCACATGTGAGATTTGTGGTGGACAAAGCGGGGCAGGGGCGGGTTTTCTCCGGGCTCTCCAGTTTCCCCCACCATCGCATTTCACCGGTGCTCCATCATCATACCATGCATCACCAGTGTCATCGCCTACGGTGCTTTGGTAGTAAAAGCGGGCGTTAAACACTATCAAAAAAAGTATATAGTATAGAAATGCAGCAACTAGCAACGAAACAGCAATTGACAATAGTCGCCTGAGATCTCTAAATGATTTTCTAGACGGTAGAGCATTACTTCGAGTTGGTGGACGGTTAGAACACTCTAATTTAGGATCAACAACATCCTTTAATTCTGCCACAGCATCATTTAACAAGACTGATTGTAGAGCATGAACACAAACGACTGTTGCATGCAGATAGTCAACTTCCTGGCATTACTGAGGGAAAGTATTGGATATTAAATGGTAGAAATGCTGTTAGATGTTTCATTTAAAATTGTATAATTTGTTATAGGCTGAAGGCAAATGCAGCAAAACAGTTAATGCGACAGCTACCACGTGCACGAGAGGAAGCAGCTAGACCTTTCTTGAATTGTGGCATTGACTATATAGGACCATTTTATATCAAGTCTGGCACTCATAGAACGAAGATAAAAGTAAAATGTTATGTATCCATATTCGTTTGTTTTACTGCAAGAGCAGTACACTTAGAAGTTTAAAATAGCTTGTCCACAGAGAAATTCATTGCAGCCTTAAAGAAATTTGTTTCACGGCGTGGCAGAAGCCAGAACATTCATAGTGACAATGGCACACATTTTGTAGGTACAAGGAGAGAGTAGAAGGAATTGCAAGAACTTCTCAGCAGTGAGCAGACGAAGCAAGAAATACAACGCTTTGCAAATCATGGAGGTATAACCTAGCACTTTATACCACTCAGAGCACCGCACTTTGGTGGTCTTTGGAAAGCAGGTGTAAAGTCATTTAAACATCACTTTAGACGTATCATAGGTGCTTCATGCCCTACCCATTTCTCAGCAGCGATTCAAATGAAGCAGTCCAAATGCAAATGTCAAGCCGGGTACACTCATGCTTGTGAAGAAAGACAACCTTCCACCACTCTGCTCGAAGCTGGCAGTGGTTGAGCAAGTACTCCAGAAGACTATGGCTGGGTATGAGTTGCAACAATTCGGACAGCAAATGGGTTATTCAAAATACCTATTGTAAAATTGTGCCCTTTTCCTCAAGAGACTAAATTGTAATTTATATTGTATTTTGTTTTATTGTCAAATTTTGTCATCTTCCTCGAGAGACTGAATTGTAATTTATATTGTATATTATTCTTTTAATTGTGTTTGAAGAAATAAGACTTATTTCTCGGCGGCCGGTATGTTCAAACCGTTGGTCTCTCTGAGTGAAACCAGGGTTGGCAGACCTAATAGACCAAAAAAAAAAAAAAGTGAACACGAGTGAATGCATTATAGCAGACTGCTAGACATATTGACTTACCTAATTTTTTGTTCTAAATTTAAATGGATATTGTATTATGTTGTAAATGCTGCACTTGTAAGTATATACGAGATTGAACGTACAGAGCTTATGTGTGTAATCATCCAGCAAGATAAACTGTGCAAGTAATAATGTGCAGTGAAATGAAATTCAGTGTAGATGCTTTATCTGGCAACGTAGTTTATAATGCTTGTACAGTCCATTTTAGATGTGTTTGGTCATAAATGAATGCACATCCTATACCAAGAAGGAAACAGACGGCATGACATCCTTGAGGAAGCCTACCGACACTTTGAAATCATCCACGATAACAGGAGAAACATGCCTCCTCAACCTAGAGTTCTGGGCGGGATCAGAAACAGTGGGCGGCATGTTGCTGCTAATTGACTAGAGAGCACGCCCCTTGCAGCCAATCGGATTCATCTCTTCGCCTTCCTCGAGGCCACCACACGAAAATGGTCCTCTCCCTCTGTGGAGAGGCCGGAAGAGGATTCCTCATGATTCACCATCATGGAGGACGAGTGGTACGACAGCACCGAAGTTCTGTCGCTCTATTGCGATATATCTGTGCGCACACTGGCACAGTCGTCGTTGGAGTCAGGCTCCGGAATTTGGCCTTTGCGAGAATCAGATTCGCTCGGGAGACCCTTGTTGGTAAGATGCTCGAACGTATCCAGACTCGCATCTTGCCCTTACCGCCTTAGCGTTCCTGGCAAGATCGCTTGTTATTACCCTCTACAGTAGCAAAGCCACTGGAGGGCATGGTGGCTTCACCAGTGCTGATGTTGGGAATGTCTGTTGCATCGTTGCTGGCAGGCCCACTTTGGGCGTTGCCTTTGGAAGAGAGGTGGTTTTGGCCATTATGATGGAAACAAGAATAGGAACACTGCCCTGCACCCAAGGGTGCGGTGCACAAACACACGCCTCGTGTACCCTCACCTGCAGGCAGCTGGGACTTAAGAAGCAGGTCGAGACAGAGGACTGGACTCTTAAAAAGTGTGCCTTACCTGACCGTAAAAGGTCAGGTGGCTGTGGCCTTGTTTGGCTACCCGCTACCTGAATGCACACCAATATATTGGAAGTACGTACTTCCAGGGTGCTTGACACTTTGTGAGGTGTGTTGTTCCTCCTTTTCCTGGTGGGTTCTGCCTCATGTGAGGTAGAAGGTCCAGGTATTTGCCCGTCATTAGGGTCAAGTGGTGCGGGTGCCCTCCGGCGTTCCACAGAGGACCGGACCTCCTTTAAGGAGGCGCCTGTGCGAGCCATTTGGCTCGAGGTGTCGGGCCGAAGGCCCTAACCCTTGGCTGTGGCCTTTGGACCCGCTGTCACGTGGTCGGTCGGTCGTGAAGGTCACAGTAAGTGAAAGACAGAAGAGAGTCAGAGAGGAGTAAGAAAAGGGGGGGGAGACCTGTTCCTGGACTACCGCTCTTTTCGCCAGGAAGGGCCTTTTTCCAACGGGCTAGTAGGGGATCAAGGTCCACTGCCCGTCGGTGGGGGTGGTGAAGACCGCTCGCCTCTCGCGGCGGAACGGCAAGCTATTAGGGGGTGCTAGGCCCACTGCGTTGCCGCTATTAGGTGGTGCCGGCGTGTATTATCCGCAGACTGGCCGAAGAGGTGGTTGCTGGTCTTGGCGTTGCCGTCGCCCAGTGTAGCTACCGCTGTCCAAGAAGAGCCCAGAAGTTCTGTCCTTCTTGACGGTCAGATCGCATTGATGTGCGTGTGGATGGTCTGGAAGTACGCTTCTGCTCTTTATAAAGCGATTGGTTCACTTCCAGATGTGATGGCCGACCAATCAGAGGCTTCGGTTGCATAGAAATGGTGTATAGAAACTTGTGCTTCTCTGGTTGGCTAAGAGTTCTCGGATTATGCAGGCTTCTGCTAACAGGGCTAAAACGCGCCTGACGATGGTGCTGGAAGTGGAGCTGGAGCGGCTGGCACGTCTTCTCTCTACGGCTGTCACTCGAAGAATCCCCAATGATCCATGGCTGTAATGATAAGCAACGGTCGGCAGGGCTTCGGTGCTCTTTTTATACCTCTTGATCACGTGACAGGAAACTTTCAAAACAGTCACACGTGAAAACTATCACAAACTCCCTCAGGTGTAACAATGCGGGTTTAACGCCAAAGAACCATCCGACACTGCATGTGTCCACTCGCACAGGTATAATAATCACGGCTGTGATGTCAAAAGAACTTTCCACCGGCACAGGTGTCCACTAACGCACATATAACGATGCGTATCAACAATCGGTTATGAATTACGAAGCAAGTTGTTCACACACGTTCGGTGATTACAGTCGCAGGGCGTAGCAATAATTATGTAATAAAGTCATTTCTGCGCATGTTTATCTCAAGTATCAGTAAGTAAGAAGAATAAGCTTTCGTAAGGATAGGTTTTAGAAAAATGCACTGTAAACGCTCACCTCATTCATTATTTTCATAATTTTCACATAAAAGATAGGATGTAGACCTTCGAGGAAGCAAACAGATCTAAAACGAAGTCACTGTTAAATTACCTATAGGGTAGGAGAATACCCCACCCAAAACACAGGCATCAAGTACAATACATACTCATACTATCAACTTACAAATGCATAGCTTGTTTCTTCATAACATTCCCAGGTAAAAGAGATACTAATACCCCCGACATAACCATGGCCAGCTTCAGTTTAGGTAGTTAAAGGAGGCTCCACTGTGCACCCGTTGAAAGAAAAGATGAAAATACTGTTTCTCGCTGAAAAGTAAACATGGAGTTTTGGAAAGAACAGGATATGGTCAAACAAACAATTTTCACGCCTCGCTGGGTGAGATGTGATCTACCATTATTAACAGGGTCTTACATACCCGAGTTCTTGCAATGTCTTGGGTAGTTCTCGGCAGCACAAGGTAATGCAGGGAGTTCTCGCTTGCAATGTAGTGCAGTTTAAAACACGTTTCACCACTCTACGGGAACAAGTTTCCAGTAACTAGTATTTTCCTGTTCACGGAATTCCGCCCAGAAAAATAGGCTTTAAAAGCGTGGCTCTGCTTTGGCAATGGACTGCCGGTCTAGATAAGTAATAGAAATATACATCGATTCTGTAAGTGTTCACAGTGTTTGTATTTGGAAACCCAGATCCCAATATCCACTTATAGCTCACGTGAAAGGAATGTGCCTTGAGAAATGCGACCGTCAAGATCTCATGCTTTAGAGACCAGCAGAGGGATGCAACTGGAGTACAGGTGAATGAAAATGGACATCATTTATTTCCCAGACTCATCCATCCCGATTCCGACCAGGCGGGTTCAAGTGGCTTTTGTGTGAAAAAGACATGTATAAACAATTTCAATATCAATAAATCACATCTATATACAATTAAATGACCCCTTTGCACCTTATAATTCAGTTATTTACTTAATAATAACGAAGGAACAATAACCATAGAATACGAATAAGGTTAAAATACGTTTAAAACTAACAAAAACACCGTTCTTGTGGCTCTCTATAAAATCAAAAGTACATTCGTTGTAAAAGGCTTACATGAAGCCGCAAAATTCAAACGTCACACTGATCAGAAAGCCCCGAACTCCCGCTTTAATAAAGTTTGCAGGCCCTCGAACTTATAGTATTCATCATAAGAGCTTTCGCCGAAAGCACTGCCGAAGACTAACTCTGTGAGAAAAAATGGAAATGGAGATTTATTTATGGATGCTCTTTAACTGCTACGGTTCTTAGCGTCCCATTCTATACTGGGCGTGAAATACCGCTTAAATTTTTTTTCAAAGGTCTCTCTATCAAGCCTGAGGTTGTTTTACGTGCCGTAAATCTACGACACGGCTTTCACACTGATATTTTATTTCAGCATCATGAAACTAAATTTTAATCGCTTTTCAATCAAGACAGTCTTTGTTGTTCCATTTATTTATTTTATTTATTTATTTATTTTTTCTTTATTGACCATAGATTCTCTATAGAATTCATTCAGGATTATTCCAGGCCAATATTACGTATTTACGTATTTTTTTCTCAAAAATGTGATGACTTATTTTGCTTTGTTCATGGGCACCCACCATCTTGCATAAAGAACTATTCTTTTTCCCCAAACCATTCTTTCAGTTGTGGTAGAAACCGGGTTTTCAGTACATTAATGTATGATCATTGATCACGTCTTTTGTCTCCCTCCACAATGGTAGCCGTCCACATCTATGCCAGAAAATCACACTCCAAACACTCTGATGTGAAATGTTTTATTGTTTTACACAGAAATGTTTACACAGACTGGTTTGAAGGCCTCACCTTCTCTTCTTCTGACATATTGGCTAGTTTCTTCTCCAGGAGAAAATTCAGATTCATCACTGAAGCAAACCTAAAATAAAATTAAAGTGTATAAGGAAGCTGTAGGGATGTTAGACTGTGCTAAAATTCTGTCTCATATCCTGCAGTAGCTTCCGAAAAAAAAAAAAAAAGTGATATGGACTATAGCCAGTTTTAGAAAATAAATGATTGTATAATGTTTTAGTATAATCATCATTTAGATCGATGTATACTACTTAACTTACCTTTTTCCACTCATCAGATATCCAGTTTTGATGTTCCGTTGCTCAGTGAAGTCTCTTTGCAGCCATAAGATGTGTTATCTTTGCTTTCTTGTGAGGCCGCCTTGCCTTTAATCTCTCATTTAAAAACAGACATCTTCTCAGAGTTCTTGCCAATACAAGCAATTCATATTCCTCTAATCTCTTGCTTAATTCTTTGCTGGTAGCCTTACGATTTGTTTCTGACAAATATTTCAGTTAATTCCTTTTTTCGGCTACATTTTTCATTATGATTTAGTTTTCCCACTCTTCATCTTACTTTGTTTGGACTGCTAGGATATTTTTAACAAATTTTGTGTTTATTTAACGCTTTTCAGCAAGTATAACTCTACCATGCCAATCTTTCTAGGTGAAAGATTTGATTTTCTCCCCATAACCTTAAAAAGCAATAGTTTCTGGTATTTCCATCCACTGTATTCATCAGTTACATTAAAATCAAATCTAATGCTTGCCTATACCTACATAACACTCAATGCCAAATTTACGCAAATCACTTATTGTTGTGAAGCCAAATGTGTCTGTTACAAAGGTAAAATGCGTCCAAATGAGCAGAAAACTACACTCGCTTATTTTCGATTCATCCGGGTTCCGTAGTGCCCGCCCGCCGTTGGCAGCCAGGATCAACGTCGAAAACAAGGCAACTGTATATGAGTAATGTGTCATACTTTAAACATACTTTTATTTTGCAGTGTTGCCAACTATGAACTTTAAAACATACTGTATTAATAATCAAAATGCACTAACTCTAAACCTCACGTAAATAATATCAGATAAGAGGTTTTATATGGATTATATTACAATAAGAGTAAAATAAAGCTTTAAAATGTTTTTACTCTAATAATTCGGCCATTACTGTATATTATATTACGTATTTTTCCTTGTTTCAATAATTTTACTCCTCTCGTTATAGCAAAATAATGTCTCTCAAGTACGTTTCTTCCCTTTCAATCCTTGAATAAGATTCTCATCCAGTACCTACCCAGTTTTAGAAACCACATTGGGACACTGTTTAAGACAATGGGACAATTAGCCAATGGAAATATGTACATTACTTTACCAATAGCTAATGTACACTTATTTGATATTTACGGCTTTACACAAAATTCCTTTAACTGAAGAGGAGTTAACAGATTATTGCAGAAAACTCAAGATATACTATCATTTCTATGTAAGTACTTTAAAGTCAGTCATGTTTCAGAATATGAAAACTAAAATTTTCCATGCAAAGGAGTGTTTTCTGGGGTATGAGTATTTTCTTGAAAATTCTCATGTTATTTCCGTCAAAGAAATAGCAAGTTTGGTATTTATCATTGTATTTCTTATTGAAATATGTTATCCACAGCCCTTTTCCTTAAAGAGCTGCTTTGGGATTAAAGGGGAGGGGCCTCAAAACATGTGCTCTCGATTAAATCTCAGTATAGAACTTTTGAGTGGAATGCAATACTTTCTCTACCTACTAGATACTAGAGAAAGTAAAGATGTGAGTATAATACGAGTATGTTAAGGCATCATTTTAAACGGTTTGAAAGAGTTGGGTAAAACTTGGTGTTTAGTAGGTGAAAATTATATATAATTTATATATTTATGTTTATTTATACAATATATTTTGATTACTAGAAGTCTTATTTGCAATAATGTTTTACACTTGCATTGTTATTAAAATGGTTTAAATAAAATCAACGTTAATATCCAAGTCCAATTTTATCAGTATGCATTTCATCCTGATGATAATTGCAGTGCATTAATCCTGGAGTCTGCAACAGACGTTTGATAAAAAACACACATTCTAAATTATCCTCACACTTACCAGAGAATATGTATAAAGGAAGTCATTAAAAGAGTTTAACAATTGCACTTTAATAATGATATTTTCATAAATGAATAAAAGGTTATTTTAAATTACAGCGACATGATGTCTCTGGGATCATCGGTTCCGTGGCAAGAGGCGCTTTATCATGCAACGAAGGAGACAAAGCTAAACGGAAGTCATGTGAGAGAATACTTCCGACCGCTGGAAGATTGGTTGCGGAATGAAAACCTGCGTACTAATGAGTTCATAGGTTGGACTTACGGTAAGTTCATGTAGTCATACGCCAGAATAACTTAAAACATAATTAATTATATTTTTTAATGAACCAATTAAAAGTGTTAATAGCCTAAATGTAAAGCCTGCCAATCAATAATTGTAATATGCTTTAAATGTAGCTTGAAATGTTCACATTGCACATACACACACCTGCAGAACAGAGTGACAGAAACAGAGAAAGTGCAGATGCGAGGGCATAACATATTAATTACATAAAGTAAAGACATAAATAGTTGCTCGCTCAAGTGTAAGGAAAGCACATTTCCTTAGAAAGACAGTTTTACTAGCGGACATCGCATTTTTGCACATAATTTTCCATAATTTTGTATTTTATTTATTCATATGCGCGTTATAGAAATGTGCGCCGGATGACATACGCGCGCGCGAGCGTGTGTGTGAACGCCATAATTGAAACAAGTATTATCTAGCTCCAAGTGCCATAACGTCCGCTTACAGGATCTAATTGTCATCAATAAATGTTATCAAAAATGCGTTTTGCACGGGAGACTAAAACGTGCATTTCCGGTGAAAGCTAAGAATCGAGTTTTGGTTGGTGTGCAATAACTTCTCTACCTATGTCCTATATAATAAATAGAGAAAGCAAAACGTAAAGCCATTAGTTAAGATTCAAGCCGGCAAAAACTCTACAAGCAAGCAACTGACGATTTCGAAGAAAAGTGAGCCGATTAGATGATTTTCCTAAGAGAGGATACCATAGGCACCGACTAATTCTACATTGAGGAGGGGGCAGGGTTGTGGCATAAAATAGGATATTAAAATATGTAATTTAATTTAATCAGAGCAGAGTATAGATGCCTATAAATATATGATTCATTAATTTAAAGTTGGAAGAAAATTAATACAGTCCGTTGGGTTTAACCGTTTTACGGAGAATGTGTTGCAACTCTAGGTATTTCCTACCGAAGGAGGCGAAGTTCACTAAAATCATGCCTGGTACGTTTCCTTTCTCAATTATTTGATTTCATATATCATTAGTAGTAGCTAAGATAGAGGTATACTGGCGCAGGGACAGGTGAGCATACATGGGAAAGATAGGGAGTACAAGGAGGGGGAAGTCTCTAGCGAGAGACCAGGGCTAGGGCAAGTGAGCATACATGGGAAAATTAGGGAATACAATGATGAGGTAGACCCCCTGGCAAGAGATCATGGCTAGGGCAAGTGAGCATACATGGAAATGATAGGGAATTCAAGGACCCCCTCTAGCGAGAGATCAGGGCTAGGGTTAATGCGCATAGATGGTAGAGATAGGGAACTCATGGAGCTCATACTAGGAGGTGGGCGAACATAAACTACGCTCATAGTATAAGGTGCATTTTTCAGTCCTTTGGAGTCACTTGCTTTGTTTATTAGTTATTTTATGGCTTTTCTCAGAATTGTAGTATGTTTTAAAGATCATTTGTATTGTGAACGATGTTTGAGAACTTTTTTATTACTTCGAAAGTCTGCTCTGTTTTTAAGTGCTTACAGATCATTTATAACACGACTTGATGTTTTTTTAGGTGTCAACACAGCTGTTTCGAATGCTTTTAATGGCATTTCACACCATTTGAAGAGCGTTTCGGTCTCTAGGTCAGATTGTTTCAGGGTACTTATCAGACATTTTAGCTCTTTTCAACTGGTTTCACGCCATTTTGTGGGTATTTAAGACTCTAAATCTAGTATTTTGGCTTTTATAGACGGTTTTGGTCATATTTCACATCATTTTAGTCTTTTGTATTGATTTTTGACACCTTTATAAGAATTTTAGTATGTTTTAGTGTTATTTTTCAGCGATAATAGTGTATCTCATGCATTTTTAGGAATTTGTAAGATGATATTAGTTTTGCCACAGTTGTTTTAGTATGCATTCCATGTCATTTGGAGAATGCTTAATTCTCTAGGACAGCTAGCTGTGGGGATTTGATCAAACACATTAGCTCTTTTGTCCATACCCTTCGAGCCGTTTTGAGGGTATTCGGGATCCTAAAATAGTGTTTTTGGTGTTTTGCAATGCGTTTTCGCTCATATTTTACAATATTTTGCAGTGTTTTCTAATGTCTTTTAGAACTTTCACAGACATGTTTGCACGTTTTTGGGACTATTTTTGTAGTATTTTGTAGTGTTTTGTAGTGCTTTCTATCTCCTTATAGATCATTTAGGACTTCTAATATATTCAGAACTATAGATCAGTGTTAAATCCTTAGGCAATAGGTATTTAAATCCGCTTTTTAAGGACTTTGTAACAGCGACGAAGAAATACTCTCGACATTTTAGTACGTTTAGGAGCACTTTAGGCGTATTTGAAGCAATGTCCTTTTCATTCAACCTTATAGACCCTTTTTCTTATGGTTGATAGTATTTACTGAAATTGTATGCTAGTTTACAGCGTTTCTGAAACATTTTTCTACATTTCGGCAGTAATTTCAGTCATTGGTGCAATATTTATGTCTTTTTTCACGCCATTTGTTATATTTTATAGCATTTCCAGATGTTTAGGGGCAGTTTATGTAATTTGTTGACTGTCATATTTTTTCTATAGTTTGGGTTCTTTTATGGACAATTATGCATTCTGTTTCGGTATTTTAACAATCCTTTAACAGACTTTATGTATTCTTTTGCAAACTTCTGCATGTTCAGACGCTAATCTGTAAAGCAAGGCGATATGTTTGCATGATTCCCAGTCTTTCTTAGGTTGTAGATCTAATATAACCCAACTTTTCATTCTCCAAAATTTTTTTTGTTTAACGTCTCTCTTTTCGAGGCTAAGCCTTTACTGTCGAAATGCAAACAGTTTAGAGAAAATTAAGTTTATTTTTATCTTTATTCGTCTTTGTTGTTTTTACAATCTCTTTTCTTGTAAACATTTTTTTCCCTCTAAGCTAACTCTAGAATAATACACTCTTCTCAAACTCTTTTTGTTGTTACTGTTGACTAGAGACTTGCTCTAAGGCACAGTTTTCACCTTCCCTCATTCTTATTCACCCCTATCTGTTCAGGTATTATTTAATTCAGTTGTATTTTCTCCAAGTTGTGTGTATTCGAAGCACAGACCCTAAGGATAAGATCGTGTATGCTTAATTTAGCACACAAAAATGCATTAATATGCGCGTTCCAGGGGCTATTCAACCTTAGAAGTTCCAATGCATATGAAATTCTAAAAAGTCGTCTTATGAAAGAACGAGAATCGCATCGGGGTTCTTTTTAAGTATTAGCCAGTTTATTATCCCAGTAATTTCCACTTTCATGTGTAAATTTATTTAGGCTCTATAACGTTCTTAGATTCGAAGTTATAAAAACGAATCTTTCATAGATTGAACAAAAACCCTGATGTTATCTATTACTTTCTCTATACGTACTATGTACATAGTGTATAGAGAAAGTATTGTATTGCACTAAAAAATTTGATACCGAGATGTTACTGGAAATATATGTTTTTGAGACCCCTGAATCCAAAAAAAAGTATTTTTAGAAAAATCTCCGTGTGTGTGTATCTGTGTGTGTGTGTATATATATATATATATATATATATATATATGTGTGTGTGTGTGGGGGGGGGGGCAGCATAGCTCAAAAACGAAAATGCCGTTTAGAACCAAACTTGGTATTTCATTTGATATCTTCCAAGGATACGACATGAAGATGTTCAAGAAAATCCCCTCACCCTCAGTTGCCCTTTAAATGGAACTTTTTTCGAACATTTTGATTTTCTCAAAAATGGCTCTAACGATTTTGATTAAAATATCGTGTATTAAAGAGATGGACAAAAACTTACCACACAAAAAATGTTGAGCACGTTAAAACACACAATTTATGTTATATACACTTTTTTTCATGGAGTGGATCGTTTTTGAGATATTCTTTGATTTTGGTTTCAGCTTTAAAAAACATGTTTTTCTCATACATGAATTTGTCAGCTCCTATCCATACAAACAAACAAACTTCAGTCACATAGCAACCAGCTTTTGACTATCACTTTAACCTATGCTACTCCCTTATGCCGCTTCTACTTACAAGGAAGCAAGTAATAAGACTATTTCTGCTAATTTTTTCTGGATTGGTATGAAGTAAATAGAAGCATTTGCTTTTTAACAATAATTTGTTGCAGAGATGTAGAGAAAGTCGTGTGAATGGAACACATATGATTTTTTTTTATTTGTATCAGCATTTAAGAACGCAGGGAGGGGCAACCCCCTTCCGTTTTATTCGCTCTCTTCATGTCCATTCCTATAAGAGTTACTCACCTTGGAATTAGAGTCAGAGAGCTAGTCCTGTAAACTAAGAAGTGCTTAGAATCTTAAATTCATATGCTAAATGCATCAGTATGCATATAACGGGAGTTAATGTTAGTTCAATAGTTGAGGATTACGCTCAACTCTTTAAATGCCATCGAAAGTTATAAATTGGAACCAAGGACCGGCAATCTTAATTTATTCTCACTACTGTTGTTGCGTTTATTAACTGTGTTGTAAGCATCATTACGATTAACAGTATCTGAAATAATTATTTTTAAGATTTTGCTCGAACCCCGGACCTTCTGGTACATCTGTATATATTTACATAAGTATCCTGAACTCCGTATATTGAATAAAGTTTATTCTAAATCTTTATTTAAATTAGTATAGCCCCTATGAAAGATTATACCCTATCGACCCAAAACCCTCCAGGTTAAAAATAAGTACCTACATAATCATAGTTTTGTATGCTAAGATCATCAATACTCGTTTTTTATGTTAATGTAGGCCTTATAGTTCAGGATCTAGCCAACAACTTAAAAGGTCATCGAACGTTATGGATTCGAACCAAGGATCAAATATTACAAATTATAATTTAATCGGATGCATCGTAATAATAGTTACCATACATCATGCTAGGACTAACAGTTCCTGAGAAAATCAGGTTTAAGTTTTCGCATCGAACCGCAGACCTTCAGGTAAATTTGTATACATTTAAATCATTCACCTAATGCTGTATACTGAATAAAGTTTATTCGAGGCCTTTTTCTAAATTAGTATAGCCCCTATAAGAGATTAGAGTTTCATACTAAATTCAAGAAACTGTATGCTGAAATGAAATCACAACTTAAAGGAAGCATTATTGTGCTCTGCTTGCTGTGGAGGGGTTACGCTTTCGAATTAACAAGTAATACCTCCTTCGCGGAAGCAGTTATAATCCCCTATCTGCATCTATAGAGTAAAGAAAGCGTGTGTGAACCCTCAGAACCATCGTGATGAGAGATGTTTTTTTATACGTCATCCTTGCACAATACAGTGAAAAGGATCCTCAACGTGTCTGCAAATACAAAAAACTCGTGGGAAAATATGACTTCTCATTCATCACGTTTCCTACACCATTGTCTGAAATCCCGACATTTGAAAACGAAAATAATATATCTATCAACGTGTTTGGACTGGATGAAAAGAAAGTAGTGTTTCCAATAAAGGTTGTAGAAGAAGAACTAGCTGATCATCGCGACCTCTTTCTTCTGAGTAATGGAAATGGTGCGCACCGCTATGTATATATCAAGAACTTTTAGAAACTTATTCGAGAACAAAAGCCAAAATATAAAGGACGAGTGTACACTTGTAAACGCTGCTTCACTCATTTTGATGACTGATATGAGCGTAGTGGAGTGGAAAAATTGAAGGAACATGCAGCTTGCTATCGCTAGGATAGTTATGCCTACAAAGGAAACCTCTATCATTCAGTTTAAAAAAGTAGAAAGGATGCTAAAACTCCCGTATGTCACCTATGCAGATTTTGAGAGTATTCTTAGTCCGTATATCCGAAAGCTTCCTACACAGCACCCTATGAGAAGCATTCTCCAATGAGTTTCGCTGTTTACGTAAACCAGCGTCATCTGTTGAGCAGCTACAGACTGATCTTCCTATTGCCCCTTATGTATACCGAGGATACATATATGATGCTGCTGAGTTTATGGATTATCTAATGGCTCTTGCAAGTAAGATTAGCAGCATATACAAATCTGCTAAACATCTGAAACTAACGGATCAACAATACAATCTTCTACTGAATGCTACTTGTGAAATAAAAACTTCACTGAATAAAATTGGAAGGTTAGGGATCATGACTTTTTGACTGGCAAATATCGAGGAAGCCTCCAAAATGAATGCAACCTAGCATGCAAAACACTGAAATATATTCCTGTCTTCATGCACAACTTAAGCGGATATGATTCTCATTTCAACGTTAAGCAGTTAGGTTGTACAAGTGAAAGAGTGGAGGTGATTCTGTGCTCCGAAGAAAAGTATATTTCATTCTCGAAGCATGTTGGAGATATTAAGCTTCAATTTGTGGATACATGTCGTTTCCTCAATTAAAGTTTTGATACATTAACAAACACCCTAGCATCGTTTCCTGAGACGTGCAAATACTTTGGAGAAGAGAAGATTGGTTTGGTGACTCGTAAAGGAGCATTCCCCTATGATTACATCACCATTTATTTACATATTTTGAAAGAAACATGCTTGCCTCCTAAGGACTCGTTCTACAATAAATTAAATGAGGAGGAGATCGATGATCAAGAGTATGAACATGCTAACAATGTATGGAGTCAGTTTAATATCCGAACTCTAGGAGAACACAGTGACCTCTACTTAACCACTGATTTGCTTCTTCTCGCCAATGTTTTTGAAGCCTTCAGGGAGCAAACCTTGAATACTCATAAAGCTGACCCTGCTCATCACTTTACATCTCCAGGGCTTACCTGGGATTCTATGCTTCCATATACTGGAATTAAGCTTGAATGTTTGTTGGATTATGAGCAGCTTCTAATGGCGGAGTCTGGCATAAGAGAAAGATTATGTCAGGTTTGTCATTGGTATGCTCAAACTAACAACGCCTACATGGAAAAGTTTGATCCTGATAAACTAGCTCAATTTATTACACACGAAGACGCAAATAACCAATATGGCTGGGCAATGTAGCATCCACTGCCTTATGGAGGATTTCAGTGGGTTTCTCCTGACAGTATTAATATAGACACAATAAAAGAAGATGATTCTCTTGGATATATATTCGAAGTTGATATGGACATTCCTAGAGAGGTTCATGATCTTCATAATGATTTACCATCCTTGCCTGAGTGTCTGAAACCTGATAATTCAAGTGCAAAGAAGCTAATCGCTCATCTTAGATGTAGAAAAAAGTATGTTGTACATTACATGGCGTTAAAACAGGAGCTCTCATGTGGACTACGACTGATTAATATGCATCATGCGTTGCCATTCCGACAATCGTGTTGTTTAAAACGCTATATAGCGTTTAATAACAAGCTGCGGCAACAGGCTAGAAATGACCGTGAAAAGCGTCTCTACAAACTGTTTGATAATGCAATGTTTGGAAAAAACTATGGAGAATATACGATATCGAATGTGTGACTTGCGACAAACGAGATAACATTGGAAAAGCTAATTGCTAAGCCTAATTCATCGATAGAAGTATAGATGGACCTAACTTGGCAGCTGTGCCTATGGCATCACGGCACATTATATTCAACAACCAATATACATCGAAATGGGCGTGCTGGAGATATAAAAAACTCTTATAATTCCATTCATCGAGTTACAACAGTTGACTTATACAGGGATAAACTACGGTTTCTAGAACATTTAGATATATCTGATTACTCTGCAAGCCACATGTGCCACTCCACACAGGGACAGTTTAAAGATGAAGCCAGCGGAAAAATCATCCAACTTTTATTCAGACTGAGACCTAAGATGTATACTCTGGATATTGATGGAGGAATGATCAAAAAAAATTAAATGCATAAAACGAAGCGCTATTATGCAGTACATCACATTTGACAGTTACGTAAATTGTCTTAAAAACAATGAAACAATAAGAACTCCAATGAATTTGGTCATGTCACAACAGCACGACGTTTCGAGCGTAAAAGTCAACAAAATTGTTCTATTGTCTCATGATGATAAAAGATTATTGCTGATGATGGAGTATCAACCTACGCTATGCACATTACAAAGGCGCGAACAAATCATGAGAGAATGCCACACATTGCTCATCAATGGTAACGTGGTAGGATAAATTGAACCTTGCACTACAAAGATTTCCATAAGGCCGGCAAAAGACATACAAATATAGATGAATAAGAATGAGGGAAGCTGCCTCTGCCTCAGAGCAAGTTTCTAGTGGATCTCAAGTCCGAGTAAAAGAGGAGAGACGCCTTACCTCTAAGACAGTTTGATAATAAATAACTAAACAATAAGAAACTAAATCAAACCATTTCAACCTAATAAAATGCTAGTTATCTTTATATAAGTACTTAATGGAAATAAAAAGAAAGCTTAAATTACTAGCATCTCAAAATATGTCTGTGGCTTCAACAGCAACAACAAAAAGAATTTCAGATGAGGATATTAATCTAATGTTAGCTTAGAGAAAAAAAAATATATTATTTAAAAGAAAAGAGACTCTAAAAAAAAAATAAACAACAACAAAAACACCAAAGAAGAATAAAGACAAAAGTAAACTTAATTTTCACTAAACTGTTTACATTTCGACAATACAGGCTTAGATAATTCTTCTAGTGTTAGCCTCGAAAACAGAGAAGTTAAACAAAAAGATGGAAAGATGTTATATTTACAACCTAAGAAATACTGGAAATCGTGCAAATATATCACCTCGCTTTACATATTAGCATCTGGAGATGCAGAAGTTTGCAAAAGAATACATAGAGCCTATTAAAGGGTTGTTAAAATACTCAAACAAAATGCATAATTTTCCAAAAAAGAACCCAAACTATAGAAAAAATATGATTAAACTGTAAGCACTGACAGTCAAAAAATTAGATAAAACACCCCTAAACATCTGGAAATGCTATAAAATGTAACAAATAGTGTGAAAAAAGACATACATATTATACCAATGACTGAAATTACTGCAGAAATGTAGCAAAATGTTTCAGAAACGATATAAATTAGCATAACATTTCAGTAAATATCATCAATCATAAGAAAGAGGATCTACAAGAATGAATGAAAAGGACATTGCCTCAAATATGCTAAAAGCGCTCCTAAAAGTACTAAAATGTCGAGAGTATATCTTCGTCGCTGTTACAAAGTCCTTAAAGAGCTTCCAAAAAATACATTCTGAGTGGATTGAAATACCAATTGCCTGAGGGTTTAACACTGATCTACAATTCTGAATACTTTAAAAGACAGAAAGCACTACAAAACACTACAAAATACTGCAAAAATAGTCCCAAAACGTGCAAACATGCCTGTGAAAGTTCTAAAAAGCATTAGAAAACACTGCAAAATAATGTAAAATATGAGCGAAAACGCATTGCAAAACGCCAAAAATACTATTTTAGGATCCCGAATACCCTCAAAACGGCTCGAAGGGTATGGACAAAAGAGCTAATATGCTTGATCAATACCTCAGAGCTAGCTGTCCTAGCGAACTAATCATCCTCCACATGACAGGGAATGCCATTAAAAGCACACTAAACAACTGTGGTAACACTAATATCATCTTACAAATCCCTAAAATGCATGAGAAACAATAATATCACTGAAAAATTACACTAAAACATACTAAAATGCTTATAAAATGTCAAAAATCAATACAAACACTAAAATAATGTGAAATTTGAGCAAAACCGTCTGGAAAAGCCTAAAATACTAGCTTTAGAGTCTTAAATATCCACAAAATGGCGTGAAAACAGTTGAAAAAAGTTAAAATATGTTATAAGACCCTTAAACAATCTGACCTAGAGACCTAAACACCCTGCAAATTGTGTGAAATGCCATTAAAAGCATTCGAAACAGCTGTGTTAGTACCCAAAAAACCCTCAAGAAGTGTTATAAATGATCTGTAAGCACTCAAAAACAGAGCAGGCTTTGCGAAGTAATAAAAAAGGTTCTCAAACATCGTTTGTAATAGAAATAATCGTTATAACATGTCAAAATTCTGAGAAAAACCATAAAAATAACTGATAAACAAAGCAAACGACCTTGAAAGGGCTCCCAAAGGTCTGAAAAATACACCTAATACTCTGAGTGTAGTTTATGTTCGCCCTTCTCCTAGTATGAGCTCCTTGAATCCCCTAGCTCGACATCTATGCGCATTAGTCCTAGCCCTGATCTCTCTCTAGAGCCTCCCCCCTCCTTGAATTCCCTATCATTCCCATGTATGCTCACTTGCCCTGGCCCTGATCTCTTGCCAGTGTCTACCTCATCATTGTATTCCCTATCTTTCCTATGTATGCTCACCTGCCCATGCGTCAGGATTCCTGTATCTTAACTACTATTAATGTTCACTGCATGCAGTAAGAACGGAGCTTAAGCTCATACCTACTTATAAATTTGTCTGTCGCTGAATAGAGAAATAAACTCATGACTTCACGAAATCAATGTATGGCAACAACAGCGTTTAGGCGAATACAAGGAAATTCAGCCCGTGGCCACACAATTTGACAAATGTATAGATACTGTCTCATAAGTAATGTCGTTTTTTAAGAAAAACAATTATTTGAAATGAGTTCTGACAAGCAACTAATTGATCTTCAAGGTACAAATAATTAAATTATATGGTATTGAGCCATCTTTTAGCGAGGTTTATTATCCCACAATGATATCAGTCTCTAGTTTTTGATGCGAAGAATTCGATGAGACCCAATTGCACTACTTCAATGTTGTCAATTTTTTTTCTACGTAGAAAATGGGCCATGGATCGAAAAAGATGAAAATCTGATGCTGGGAGGTAAGGGCTGTATGCCCGTATAGATCATCGCCGAACGCATCACAACATGAAAGGAAGCCCTGAATCGCACTCTTGAGGACTTTCAGGAAATTGCTTTCTGCCTTCAAGCATCTCTCCCGGTTACAGCACATCACAAGAACGCCGCCTTACGAGACCACTTCAACAAGAGGCTCGAGAAGGTGGGACTACATAAACAACTTCCGCATCTACAAGGTTCACAAACAACTCGTCAACATGCGCCAGCAACAGACACGGTGATTTAATCATCCTCCTACAACTCTACAACAACTGACAGTAGCCATGTAACACCCCACGGAATGAAGCTCATCCGGCAACACCACCCAGAACTCACCTGGGACGAGCACCACCACCTACATGACATTCCATTATGGAAAACAAGTCACCTCTGTAGGTCTCTGTCAAAGCATTGCGCCATGGCGTCTACCTGCTCCTCTGAACTTTTTTTAAATCATCACCCGCAAGCGCTCGATTTGCTGCGGCAGTACCGTGCCTCATGACACCAAAAGAGTCCCTGTAAAAAGCATCCCCATCTCACCTCATACTTCATTCTTTCCCACACACCTAAACACCTGTTATTCTTAATAGCTTTATTCCTACCAGCCCCCCCCCCTCCAAAAGTTAACGTTTCAGATGCAGCGAAACCTTCTCCAAGGAAACTTCGACCGCGCCACTGAAGATGCCCACCGCAATTTTGGAGCAAACGTATGGACCATCTTATACAGCAGACCGCAGCAAATAGGCTCGGAAATAACTCTTAGTTATATTGACTCCGGACGTGAAAACCTTTGTTCTCTAATTTTTTATGTTTGAGCAAACGATGTACATTATCTTAATCGATAGTATTTTCTGTCACTTTGCAATACAGTCCCCATTTCTTTACAAGCATTTTCCCCAGGGTTCAATAAGTCTGAAAATGTTATTCCGGTAGCTGTCCAAAGACATGGACGCGGTGCTTCTCTCTAAACACCAGGTATAATTGTCTGCTATTTTGTTTCAAAAGAGCTCCTATAGTCATAGAAGCCCTCTAATACAATCTTCTATTTTTCTCTGTCACTAGCCTCAAAATCAGCAGCAACACATGAACCTTTAAAGAAATTCCAGTTTTTTTAACTTTTCAATTTCTCTAGCACGTATGTACATATTCTAAATACATAGTAGCTAGAGAAGGTATTGTACTCCACCCAAAAATTCGATGTCGAAATTTCACCGGAAAGACGAGTTTTGAGTTCCCCGAGTCCGAGAAAAGCATTTTTAGAACAAGGTACATGTGTGGGTCTGTTGACATCTTAGCTGAAAAATGAAAAGAGCGTTAAAAACAAATTCAATCTTAATTCAAAATCTTCTCGGGCTTCTAACCAGGTAAAAACCTTTTTACCTGGTTAGAAGCCCGAGAAGATTTTGAATTAATACGTCGCCAGGAAAGCTTCAGTTCTTATTTTAAATTTAATCTTATGTTTAGTATCTTTCAAAGATGCAATAAGAAGATTAAAAAACCCACAAATTACCCTTTATGTGGAAAATGTTTGAAAATGTTGTTTTTCTCAAAAATGGCTCTAACGATTTTGATTAAAATGTCCAATATTAAAGATATTTGCATGAGAAACAAAATGCATGTTTTGTATTTTCTGAGAATAGGCTTTACTCTGGATGAGTTTTGTAGAATTTTGCATGTTGGTTAAACTGTAAAGTACAGACAAAAACTTACCCTACAAAAGGTGTAGATCTTGTTAAAACACATAATTTATATCATATAGTTTTACTTGTAAAGTTAACTGTTTATCAGATATTTCTTGTTATTGGTTTCAGTTTTACACTACCTAGCTTTTCCTAAACGGGACCTTGCAAAGCAAACCAAACCATAATTGTTTCACATAGTGACCAGCTTTTAAAAGATATGACTATCATTTTAACATATTGTATTCCCTTATTTCCCATCCTCCTCCATCGCTTCAATTCTGCTCTGTTAAAGTCAATTAACATGATGAAAATAAAATAATAACCCTTAGTAAGAATGGTTTGTGTATGGAAAATCTACAGAAGGTTATGTGAACGGAGCACATCAGATATTTTCTTAGCAATTTATGTACTTGTTCATTCACAGTGTGTGCGTGTGTATGTGTGTCCCAGAATTCGAACGCACGGGTCGACAGGACTGTAGAGGGGTCCAAGATAAAGATTTTGTAATCGGGGACCTATGGGCTTTGAGTTCTAAATTCTTTGCTACAGCATAAGTTGTCTCCGGAGATCCACCAGGGACGGACTAATTTGCTACCTGCTCGTGATGGGGTGTGACCTTCAGACATACCGGGCGAAGATCGGCATGTGGACAGATAGAGGGGGACGAGCGGGACGAAAGTTATATCGGCAAAGCTACGGAGATGCACCAAGACATATGCACTTCTATGCATTGGTGTTATCTGTGTTATTGGTGATAGGTGGTGTAGAAATAAACCCAGGACCAGTGCAAGAGGCGGTGAAATGCCAGACATGCAAGAAGAACGTACGGAGGGGCCTTCTCTGCAGTCTCTGTATGAGCTGGTTTCATTTCAGTTGCCAAAAAATAAAGAAAACACTACAAATTGAAGACAGTTGGAGGTGTATTCAGTGCGAGAAAACCCACATGTTAATGGAAAAAGAAAGGCAAGAAATTAAAATGATGGATCAGATTCGGCGGCTGAGAGTAAAGTTGCAGCGAGCCGAAGAACAAATACAACACTTGAAAAAAGAAATGAAAATGTTAAAAACTCTGGAGGTGCATACAAAGCGGGAATAATGTTTGTTGGTGGGAGACTCAATAATAAAGGATGTTGGACATCACAGTGCAGAGTTGACTGTAGAGTGCTTCCCTGGAATAAGAACGGAGCAGATGAGGCACGTTGTGGAGCGGCAGGAACAAAGCGGGAACAATGTTTGTTGGTGGGAGACTCAATAATAAAGCATGTTGGACATCACAGTGCAGAGTTGACTGTAGAGTGCTTCCCTGGAATAAGAACGGAGCAGATGAGGCACGTTGTGGAGCAGCAGGAACAAAGGAATCCGGAAACGTTAATTGTGCATGTAGGATCAAATGACCTGAGGGGAAGCATAGACCACATCATGGGGAACATGTACGATTTGGCTACAACAACGAAGAGTAAATTTCCCGCTGCTAAAATAATTTTAAGTGGAGTGGTACGACGCAGAGACGTAAACTGGCGCAAGTTTGGTAGAGCAAATGACTCTTTTCAATGGGTCTGGGACTTCTCTTCGTTGACCCAAACTCCTGGCTGGGTGATAATGATTTAGGGCGTGACGGTGTGCACCTAAATAGGAGAGGAGCGGCTTCATTGGCGTCACTTTTCACTAGAGTGGCTGCATCGTTTGGCGGAGAACGGGAAGAGGACGGTGCTGGACGAGACGAGGACGGCGATGAACACAACGGCGGCGCATCTGGCGAGGGGGGCTGCGGACGAGACGAGGAAGGTGACGGACGAGACGAGGTCGATGGCGGACGGGATGAGATGGATGGCAACTGAGAGTGGAACTGTGGGAACGCCGAAGAAAAACCTAATAGTAAAGGTGAGTCTCTAGTGATTTTGCAGGTAAATTGTCGAAGTATCTTAAACAAAAAATTAGAATTCTCAAACTTAATAGATGCTTATGATCCAGACGTAATAATAGATACCGAATCATGGCTTCATCCAGATATTACAAACGCTGAAGTATTAGGGAATAACCTCACGACAATAAGAAGAGATAGGACTGGCAGAGGAGGTGGGATATTTATTTGTGTCAAGAATATATACAATGCTGTCGAATTATGGAGGGATGAGGAATATGAAATCTTACAAGTAGAAATTTCAGGAAACTATAGTAAAAATAAATGACAGGTAATAGGAATATATAGGCCACCAGGTGATCACTTAGGATACTAAAATCACTTGCAAAACAAATTTTTAAGAGTGACATGGCCAGTGAGCAGGTAATTGTAGGGGTAGACCTAAATCTTCCGCGAGTTAACTGGGCGAGTGACGAGAGGGGTGGGGAATCGCAGGCTATTGTTAATGACCTGGTTTGGTAAGGTGGCCTTGTTCTAGCTGCAAAAACCCCAACCAGAGAAGGGGCGGTTTTTGACATATTTCCTGTAAAGCCAGAAGAAGCTGTACTAGAATGCGAGGTTTTTTAAGGTATAAGTGACCATAACTGCGTATTACTTAAAGTAGAAGGAATACGTGCCAAGTTTCACACGAATGAAATGAGACACTTTTACCAATATTACAAAGGGGACATTCCGAGGCTGCAAAAATTCTTAAACGAAAAATATTCGCTGTGGTCCTAATCTGGAAGCTCGATAGAAGAAATATGGCAACATTTTAAAAAAATTGCTATGGAAGCAACATATACATTTATACCCCGTAAAATGCTAACCAAAAACCCTGACCCGGAATACTACAATAAAACAGTAAAACGGCTAAAGAAACAAGTCAGGAGAGCATATCGTTCACGAAAAATTAGTAGTTATCACGCAAATAAATTCCGAGTTTTGTCAAACAAACTTCTATTAGAAAAGATTACCGCGGAAGAACATTTCTTACAAAGTATTCTCTAGTCTGACAGGAATAATTGGCAGCAAGTTTTTTATATTTGTGAGAAGGCGCAGGGGAAACGCAGAAATCATTCCAGAAATCAAGAAACGAAATATACTAATGGCCGATTCATTGTTAAAAGCCGAAGTGTTTAATCAACATTTCGCTTCAATTTTTCCAGTAAAGAGCAAGGTCAGTATTGAAAGAACGGAAGGGTCCCCTATAACAGTGAAACCAAGCGACATTAGAAGACGGTTAGCTAAATTAGAAAAACATAAATCAGTCGGGCCAGATGGCATTTCGGGCGACTTTCTTAAGATTGGGGGGAGGCAATCGTGCCATATATACTGAGGCTATTCGAAGTAACAGTAAATAACGGAAGTATACCGCAAGATTGGAAGCAGGCTATAGTTGTGCCTATTTATAAAGCAGGGGATCGAACAAATGCGGCAAACTATAGGCCAGTTAGTTTGACATCAGTAGTAAGCAAACAAGTTGATCATCTTATAGCACAATATTTAAGACGCGAATGGGATAAAACGCATTGGCTCTTCGAAGACCAACATGGTTTCTGGAACGAACATTCTTGTGAGAGTCAACTAGTAGCTGTTTGTCAGGATTTAGCCGATACACTTGACGTGGGTGGAAAAGTACATGCAATAGTAACTGATTTTTCTAAAGCGTTTGACCTTGTACCTCATGGACGACTGATAGAAAAACTTTGTAATCTGCAAATAGACAACAGAGTGATAACTTGGATTCGGGAATTCTTGAGCGAACGGACGCAAAGAGTGCGGATGGGAAATAAATTATCGTCTCCTACAAATGTAACTTCTGGTGTGCCCCAGGGAAGCGTGATCGGGCTGTTGCTTTCCTTAGCATATATAAATGATTTACGGGAAAGGATAACATCTCAGATTCGCCTATTTGCAGATGATTGTATAATCTACAGGATGTTTCAAAAATACGGGGCATAATTTCAGGTATGTATTTCCCACATGAAGTCAATCAAAATAGTTCATTATAACATGTGTCCGGAAATGCTTCATTTCCGAGTTATGGCCTTTACAACATTGAAAGTCCCACCTGTAGACAATCATAATAGTTCATGTCCGGAAATGCTTCATTTCCGATTTATGCCCTCACAACATTGGAATTCACTGGAACGTTTTTCTTTCCGCAGGTCTTTGCCGTCAAAGGAGACATTAGGAGGGCGCTCTGATAGTTCATTCTGAGGAAGGTTACATTCAGTGTTCTTTAGGCGTTAAGACTGTGCGACATGTATTCAAATCAAGAGCTGGCAGAGATACACTTCATGTACGGTAAGGCGGACGGCAATGCTGCGCTAGCTCGTCGTTTGTACCAGGAGAGGTACCCACAGCGACAATGTCCAGATCGGAAGACATTTATACGTCTCCATTCCCGTCTGTGCGAGTATGGAACATTCACCTCTCCTGGTTTGGGAAGGGGCGACCAAGATCTACAACTCCAGAAGTGCAGGAGGAGATTCTGGAGGCTGTGGACAGGACTCCTTCTATCAGCTCACGACGGTTAGCGTTGCAAGTCAATGTTCCTCATACGACTGTCTGGAGACTGTTGAACGAGTATCAATTGTATCCTTATCATTTGCAACGTGTACAGGCCCTGTCACCAGCAGATTACCCTGCACGAGTTAGGTTCTGTCAGTGGTTCTTGCAGCAGTGTGGTGTAAATCCAAACTTTTCTGCCGTCGTATTATTTACAGATGAAGCACAGTTCACAGAAATGGCATAACAAATTTCCACAATCAGCATGTATGGTCGCATGAAAACCCACGTGCAACTGTTGTATCTCATCACCAGGTGCGGTTCTCCCTCAACATGTGGGCCGGTATCATTGGTGATCGATTAGTTGGACCCCATGTACTTGTAAACAGACTTACGGGGCAGGCGTACACAAACTTCCTGGAAAATACCATATCTGACGTTTTCGAAGACACTCCACTGATCAATCATCAACACATTCACTTCTTGCATGATGGCGCTCCTGCACACTTCAGTCTTACGGCTCGCCGGTACTTGGATCGAAGGTTTCCTGATCAATGGATAGGTAGAGGTGGCCCAATTGCTTGGCCTCCACGCTCACCTGATCTGAACCCTCTCGATTTCTACTTGTGGGGTCATTTAAAATCATTGGTTTATTCGTCTCCGGTGCCGGATTTGGAATCCCTTCGGAATCGAATTGTGGCAAGTTGTGAGGACATACGCAATACTCCTGGAGTTTGGGATCGTGTTCGCAGGTCAATGAGACATCGATGTGAGGTCTGTATTGAAGCAGGAGGTGGACATTTTGAACATCTTCTGTAATGACAACAACCTGCGGAAAGAAAAACGTTCCAGTGAATTTCAATGTTGTGAAGGCCATAACTCGGAAAGGAAGCATTTCCGGACACATGTTATAATGAACTAATTTGATTGTCTACATGTGGGAAATACATACCTGAAATTATGCCCCGTATTTTTGAAACACAGGTATAGAGATGTTAGCGGTAAATGTGATACAATAGATCTACAAGAAGATTTAAACAAAATTCAACTATGGGCAAAATATAATAAAATGGACATACATCCAAACAAATGTAAAACAATTATATTTTCAAGGGCAAGAATAGTAGAAAACGTAGTATATAAATTAGACAATAAGAAAATACTCAGAGTAAATAGCACCAGTTATTTAGAGGTGATACTAAATCAAAGATTGGAGTGGGGGAACATGTAAACTCGATCACTGGGAAGGCGTGGAAATCGTTGCATTTCGTAATGAGGATTTTAAAACGCAGCCATGGAAAGTCGCGAAATTTGGCATACACTTCTGTAGTTCGACCAATATTAGAATATAGTGCTGCATGCTGGGATCCGTATCGGGTGGGGCAAAAACTGGCACTAGGGAGAGTTCAAAAAAGAGCAGCTAAATTTATAGACAGAAGTAAACGATTCGAAAATGATACCATCACTGCTACTTCCTGGGAAACACTAAAAAAACGTAGGAGACGAGCAATGCTATGTGCAATTTTTAGAGCTTATAAGGAGGAACCTGCATGGAAAGACATATCCAAACGATTATTAAAGCCATTATACTGTGGGAGGAATGATCACTTGGAAAAAATAAGAAATAGGGAACAGAAAACAGACATAGGTAAATGTTCCTTCGCAAATAGAACAATAAACGAATGGAACAAAATACCTGCAGATTTACTGGAGACTTTGCCTCAAAGTGTAAATAGTTGTAAAAAGAGACTAAAGAAGAGTGCTATATAGTCAGGATAGTAAATAAGAATATTGCGTTATTATTACTGTTGTTACAATTATGTATATATTAGTATACTATGATGACATTGGCATTTTAACAGGGTATTACTCACATTATTGTTTATTTCACTCAATTGCATTGTACATTGTATTATTACATTGACAGCGCTGCCACCGGGCCACGCCCTAAGCAGTGAAATAATCTATCTGTCTGTCTGTCTGTCAGTCAGTCAGTCAGTCAGTCAGTCAGTCAGTCAGTCTCTCTCTATCTATCTCTCTATCTCTCTCTCCATCTCTCCATCTCTCCATCTCTCCATCCATCCATCCATCCATCCATCCATCGATCCATCGATCCATCGATCCATCGATCCATCGATCCATCGATCCATCTATCCATCTATCCATCTATCCATCTATCCATCTATCCATCTATCCATCTATCCATCTATCCATCTATCTATAACATGTACTAAGGGTTAGCACACCACTGATTAAATCGTGACATGAACACCCAGAGAGCGTAGATGTAGTGCCATTATTTAGACTATGGTTATCATCTGAGCATCGGGTTAAGATATAGAGGTAATTGAAGGTTCAGGCCTCCGTAGGTACCTTTATTTTTATGTTATCGCCTTTGTTTGCATTTTATAATGAGCCTTCATATTTTGCCGCCATACGCCATATGATTTTATCGCATTGAAAAATAAAATAAAGCGATATACGGTTAACTTGTAGGTGCAACAATAACAATAGCATTTAACACCTGAAGGTATACACTTCTACATACCTCTCGAAGGAGTTTCTAGAATGCAGTGTATCATGCATTGATGTGTTATGTATGGACACATTACCATTGTAGGCACGGCTCACAATTTACGAAACAATATCTGCCAAATCCACCAGCATCCACAGTAGCCCAGGACATTTGTCACCTAACCCGTTCACTTCGGAAAATAAGACGGTAATTCTGCACCTGAAATTCTTTTCAAGACCACTATGTAAGACAAGACTTTCTGAAAAACAGGTCAAGTCCACATCCAAGCTACCTAAGGGGAGGAAAAGTCCACGCCACTCTCCAGGCAAATTCTGTTCTGAGGAATCATCTGAGAGAAGTTCCGATCGGCGACGACCATCTTCACCGATCAGAACGTCTTCCAACGTGGAGCAGGAGGATTCTGTTCCCGCTGCTAGACAGACAGTGCGTAAGCAACACGATCGCGCTCCTGAACAAAGTGTTTGTTCAACATACAAAAATAATAAATTAAACTAACCAGTATAGCCTAATGTGCACAAACATTTTTCCACTTAGAACTTATCCCTAAAATAGACCATGGCTATCCTGCAGTGGAATATACACGGAGTTAGACCACAGCGACCAATTCTTGAATTGTTGTTGCACCGGAAAGCCCTTCCTTACAATAGACAAAGCTCTGTCCATAGAACATCGTTACCATAAGGCAGTACTCCTCTGTACACACCAAGTCTTATCACCGGAAGAGGTTGTACCAGCATATGGGGACACTATTATGCTCATCCGAGATGATTGCCATCTGCGTGCCCTTACAAATTGACATCCAGTCCATCGCTGTACTAAACTCACTCCGCCATATTCATCATTTATAGTATCGCCCACTCCATCGACTGACCTCTCGCCCACTGACTTAGCAGACCTAGTGTTGCAGTTAAATGCCCATCGCCCATTTTGGGGCTCGCTTCGGGCTTGTGCGAGAGGTAGATTGATTGCAACTTCCTGGATAATATTAATCTGGCTCTCCTGAACACCGAACAGCCTACTTTCTTTCTGACACCTTTCATAGTTTTTTAAACCTTGATATAGCAAATTGTTCACAGTTATGCTAAAATAGTATCTCTGATTTGCAATCCAGTGACAACTTTCCATGTGTTATTTGTCTGGTAACACATTATGTATGTTCCAATGGTTTACTTAGCTGGCGCTTAGATCAAACTAACTGGGAACTGCATTCCCGCTTGGATGTATTTAACTACGATTAACACGACTCTGGGAGCTATTTATTCACACACCTCAGAAAGATAATGATTTGTTTCTGCTGCGTTCGACTGGCCAAATCCATCGATGTGGACCGAATGGAAGCCGGAATGCCATTCGTGCTCTTAGACGTGCTCTCAGAGATTTCCAGCGTCGCCCCACACTGGAGAACCTGATACCGTATAAGAAGCTGCGTTGCAAATTTAGGAAAGTTCTTAAGGATTGTAAAAAAACAATTGTTGAGCAAGTTTGTAGCTTCTTTTAATTGAAATACACCTTCCTCTGTTGTATGGAATAATTTTGTGGTCGGAAAATCCATCCATTTGCCCATCGCCGGGCTCAAAACACCTACCGGGGCTGTTATTGATACGTATGACGTGGCTAACACTTTCGGCAATGCTTTGGTTCATATGTCTAGCTCAGGCAATTATTCCCCTGAGTTTCTTACCATTAAGGCTCAGGTGGACTCTCAAGGATTCTCGTTTGGTTCCGGCAACGTTGAAGATTACAATCGCTTTTTAACCATGGCAGAATTAGAACAAGCACTTTCATCTTCGCGAAACTCTGCATCCGGTCCAGATGGAAACGACGTTCAAATGTTACAACTTCTCTCTCCTGATGGTAAGGTTTTCCTGCTCGAGGTCTATAGTTCTGTCTGAACTTTTCCAGGAAAGTGGCGGGAGGCCGCTATAATACCCATTCTGAAACCCAGAAAGGATCGTCAAATTTACCTCAGCAGTACTTTTGTAAGGCGATGGAACACATGATCAACAGACGGTTGGTGTGGTGACTAGAATCCCACAATCTATTGACTAACATCCAGTGCGGTTTTCGAAGATGTCCATCTGCGGTTGACCACCTTGTTTCGACGCAGATCATGAGCGGCTTTCTTAAGAACTGTCAAATGGTTGAGATGTTTTATGACCTCGAAAAGGCTTATAACACGTTTTGGCAAGATGATTTTTACGTTCCCTCAGCAATTGGAATATCCGTTTTTTTTTTTTCGCATCTTTTTATTCAAAAGAACTGGGTGCCACGGGGATCTGTACTAAGTGTGATACTGTTTGTTATAGTGATTAATTCCATCTGCAAGATGTTCCTCCAGGTGTCTCGTCCTGCTTAGTCGTAGAAAACTCTGCACACATTTGAATGTCTTAGCGTACGTCGTTTTTTAAATGCCGTTTCCAGTCTTTCTGCTTAGAGCTTGAAATATGGCTTTCGTTTCTCAACTGAGAAGTCTCTCTGTGTTTACTTATGACGCCGTAGTAGTCGACTTCCACCTTCTCTACGATTCGGCCCAGATATATTTCATGGTTATACTACAGATGGGAAGTACATGTCCCTTTGGTTGGTCTTCGATCGGAAACTTTACTGGTCACCACACATAGTACGTCTGAATAGTCGATGTGAACGTTCTCTGGATATTTTATGGATACGCAACTCTTGGGTAGCGAATTGCACAGTACTACTGTGTCTTTATCGTTCACTGATCCGATCCAAGTTAGACTATGGATGCATTGTTTATTCTTCAGCCCAACCTTCTGTGCGGAGAAGATTAGACACTGTCCATAATCAGGGATCCGTATGGCTGTTGGAGTTTTTCCGACCAGCCCAGTTATTACTCTCTACGCTTAATCGGCAGATCCCCTTCTGCGATGTCGACGATACGTTCTGCTAGGTAATTATGGCTGTGGGCTAAAATGCATACCTTCGCATTCAATTTTTCAATACTGGGCTGGCAAAGACTACAGAAACCTGTCACTCAGACTCAGACTTGCATGTTTTCGTTTCCGTGAGCTTCTTCTGCAGTTTAATATTATAATGCCTAGCATGTTTACCAAGAGGAACAGGTGTGCCCACCTTGGTTATGTGTTTCATCCCATGTAGATCTCGGGATGACGGCTTACGTGAAATCTTCTACGACTGTTACTTAATCATAGTTACGTTTTTAAGGGGGATCCTGCTATCTGCCCGCTCTGTGGAGCGTCTTTACTCTAGCAGCCCATCGCACATTTCTCCAGCTGCCGGCTTCCCTAGAAGGAGTCCTTGCCGACGATAATAGGGCGGTCGATAATACTTTTAAATGTTTATAAAAAATTTGTTTTACATTCAGGATCTGATTTGTTTTCTGATGGTTCTACTGTTTTAGTTTACTATGGTTTTACTTTTAGCTCCTTTTAATATTTTTACTACCCATTGTTTTTAATAGTTTTATCGGTTTTACCAAGCTTTTAGCAATAGATAGCTTTTAATCTCCAATATATTTTTAATTTTGCCTGTTATTTTATCATTGATAAATTTTATCGTGGTTTTAACTCTGGACTCCTGCCGCTGTTAGTTTTATATGGGCGCTGTTAACCTAGTAGTTGATCCCATAAAATCCCAATCATCACAATCAAAGAAACAAACTGTTTCAGCCAGAACAACCATGAACGCAAATTCTAAAAGCTGTTGTTTTTAAGTATTAAATTTGTCGCATTTATTAGTCCACATATTATCTTTAAAATTTGCTAAAATTTGAACATTGTACTTATATAAACAGATTTTTTCGGGAAAATAAGAAACCCATGAGAGAAGAAGCTCTCCTAGCTCTCGTTAGGGCTTATAGCATTCCAATTTACGCCATTACAAAACTATGGACCTAAAAGTAAAGCAGCCGCCAGTTAAAAAGTTCTCCTGTTTCTATTGCTTCACATTAGAATTTTAGGGTTTCCTTTAGCATTTATGTCATGCTAATTTAGCGAAAAATTACAAAATTACTTGAGCTAAAAGCAAGACAGCCACATATAAAAACTGCCGTTTTACTTATGTGTTTAATATTATACGTACATAGTTCAATTTATCTAAATATAACAGTTCTTTACATAGTCAATATTTTCATTATCTATTCACAAATGTAAAATCCACGAAACAGAAAATAAATAAAATCAACCACAGATAACAAAACTTTTTTTCTAAACAAATATAGCAGTAGCTTTTCCTAACCTCTCATAGATTTTAATACGAGTAAAGCAGATGAATGGCAATATGACATACATATATATTACGTGCATATACAGTAAGTATACTACAAAACTTGGCCGTCAGGCGCATGTTACGGCTCCCGGTCATGTACTGTACACTTAGCTGGCAGTCGCACGGTCCGTCGCACGGCCCGTCACCCAGTCACACATGCGTGAACGTCAAATAAAATCTCAAATGGCATTAACAGTTATCAGAATAAACACCCAAAACATATCTCAGGAGATGTAGGAGATGCCGTCCATATACATTGAAACATCTACGGCATTTTCTGAGGAAATGTTCACCCACCCACAGCTTCCGAAATAGTGTTAATTTCTGTCCTGATATTTTGTTTTTATTCTTCTAATGAGTGGGGATGAGTTTTGTATACATTGTTTTTCAAGCTGTCCCATAGATAAAAATTGAATGCCGTAAAATCAGGGGACCGAGTGGGCCATAAACCCTTACTAATGATTCTATACTGAAATTTTCCGCAATAAACTGTAATGATCCATCAGCTTGTGCTGGGTCTTATACTAGTTTGGATCGCGAAAGTAACAGGAGGTAATCGGCAAGAAGCCTAACTGGAGGGACAGGGTGCCCCTCCTCACAAATGCCTGAAGGAAACCCTCGTCATATTCACGAGTGTATTTATTACATTATTTTACTAGCTCTTTATAATATCTGTAATGTGAAAACATTTCCCAGGATAAATACCCAGCCAAGTTACATAACACTCGTACCACACAACTTGAACTCCTACTTGAAAATGGCTTCCAAAAAGGATGAAAATTATAATACAAGCCCTTTACAAAAGTTGTGATAATACAGTTTGATGAGGTAAAACACCTGGACTAATGGAATGGAATGTTTCCCATGATTCCCCAATGTGATAAATATAGTCCCCTAAAATATCGCAAACTATCAAGAATAAATTCTGAGAACAATAACAAAATATAGAATATATATTAATAATTGACAACGTTAAGATTCTAACCTGTTACATACACGCGGACCAAAGCTACCGCATCTCACTTATACGGAAATTCACACAACGGACATTCCCCAATACAACGCCAGCAAGTCACAAAACTCCGATCACACGACCTTTAAATAGATATGGATTAAATAATGAAACCTGCTAAAGTAACAGGAAACTTACTCAGGCGTTTGGCTTCACCAAAAACTCACGGATTTTACGCTCACATTCCGCACAAAAACTAACCCAGTGTAACCTCAAGCGGTCGACACACATGACTGCCCACTACAATCTGTCTCACTATAGGTCAACCTGACTACAAAAGCGGAAGAACAAAAACACCATGCGCGCCCTTAGTGATAAAACTAAGGAGACAGCAAAACTAAAGTATACGCGCGCACCTGATCGTTTCAACCCATTTAAAATGTGACAGAAATGGCACAAGCTGTATGTACGGTGACAGAATCCTGCTGGAAATATCCAGACCAACATTCAGTATCACTTAGCTGTTCGAAACACGGTGTCAGTATATTATTTATGTCTCTTTCTGCATTTATGGTACACTTTTAAAAATAGACCTTATATTACAGTATTCATTTATTGCGTAACATACCTCGATTTTTTTACTTTCTCTAGCCCCATATGTACAATATACACAGGGATAGAGAAGGCATTGTAATGCACCCAAAAATTCGATACCGAGATTTCACCGGAAATATGTGTTTTGAGGTCCCCTGATTCCGCAGAAATAAATTAAAAAAAAGTCCGTGTATGTGTGTGCCTGTGGACATCATAGCCCCAAAACGAAAATACCGTTAAATACTAAACTTGGTATTTAGGTTTAGTATCTTCCAAGGATGCGACACGAAGATTTTCAAAACCCCGCCACAAACTACCCTTTACATGGAAAATAACAGTCGAAACTTTTGATTTTCTTAAATTGGCTGTAATGAATTTGATTAAAATCCCGTATATTAAAGCTATTTATGTCCGAAATAAAATGTATATATCGAATTTTTTGGGAATAGCCTCTGAAGACCTTTTTATTCTGGATGAAGTTTGCCAAATTTTGCTTAACTGTTAAACCGTAAGAGATAGAAAAAAAAGCTCACTATACAAAAAAATGAACATCACGACAAAACACAAAATTTATGTCCTTTACGTTTTTGTTGTGGAGGTAACCGTTTCCGAGATATTCCTTGTTATTGGTTTCAATTGTGAAGTATTTAAACTTTTCTCAGACAGGAAGTGTCCGTTTTTCTTTTGTTCTACTCCTGGCCAAGTAATGAAGTGATTTGCGATAACAATCGCATAACGATAGCTTTTAAAACATATGACAATCACTTTAGCATAGCGCATTATCTTATTCCCTTCTACTTATAAGGAACTAAGCAATAAGAACATTCCGCTAATATTTATCTCGATTAGCATTGTGTACAAAGAAGAATAATCTTTTGTAAGAGGTTTGTAGAGCAGCTAGAGAAAGTCATGTGAGTGTAACACATCACATGCAAGGGAGTTTCATGAACGAAATTGGGTGTGTCTGTAGCATAATGTTGCTTATTTTGTGATGGCACATGACCATGTAAATGAAACCATGCTTCGTCAATGAGCGTTGAGGATTGATTGTTGCATCATCCACATTCCTTAAAATCCAGCTGAGAAATTTACCCGACTCTGCTGATCACGTAGTAGCAATTACTGGACAACAGTAACCTCGTGTGATTTGAGTTTTAAAAGTTTTGTTGCTTTCCATGCTGAAGATTTCGACATGTCAGTTTCTTGTGCAGATGCCTAAGGGAATTTCGAGGTGACCGTTCTAACCTTTCTCCGATTTCATCTAATGTCTGTTCCGCAAGCACACGACAGTTTACCTTACTTTTCGTATCACTAATAGTTGATCTCGCCTCTTTGAATTTATTTACAAGCAAACAAACACGCACGCCAGGAAATCTAGTTCCAAATTGCCTTACAACTTCGATACAAGATGTCGTAAGTACATACGTATCGTACATAAACATTTTCATGGTACCGTATACTGCATTTTGAAAGCTTTAAAACACTTCTAAACATTCCTAAAGTTATTCACGTGTGAACTGGACTAAAACAGAAGTAACACTGACGACAGAACGTATGTAGGGCACACGCGCGCGCAGGGAAATGCAATGAAGGTCACACGGACCGTGCACACTTGACGGACAAGTTTTGTAATAAACATACTGTGTGTGGTGTGTGTGTGTGTATATATATATACACCACACACAGTATATACATACATACATACATATATATAAGTGTTGTAGATCAATAAAAAATGTTAATACATTAACTATTGCAATTTAATCAGTTAATCGATCAATCAGTTTTGATCAAGTTGGAAAAATATCTGAAATACACTTATTGTTTAATTTAACTTATATTTCTTGATAGTAAAGCATATAGGTGTATGTTCGTTTTCTTTATATTATAAAAAATGCTGTTTTAGATATCTACAAATGAAACCACAGAAATATAGCAAACTAAATATACAGGCTTCATGCACAAATTCAATGAGCAGTGCAGCGGTCAAAGCAGCTGACGTCCGCATATGCAGAAGTGTTATTGCTTCTTCCTTGACTTGTTTATTATACTGCTAGATAGCTTTTCCACATGATTCAGAGATTCATATTAACAATTCTGGGAGTAAAAACACTGTGAGTAATGTGCTACATAAGCAATGTACTGTCGTTATCCCAGGCAAAACTAATGTACAAAACCCCAGAGGGAATTTTTAAAAACTTTTTTAAAAACTGCTGGAGGAAGTTTCCAGGAAGCTGCAAAGGAACACTGGCAGAATTTCACAATTTATTAGAACAAATTCTATTAACGAGCAGGCATTAAAGATGTATCTGATTTTATCGTTAACACTTTTAGCTAGAATAACTAACATATTACAATTATAAGTTACAGGCCATGAAATATAGCTTGGACATAAATTTTGTAACGAAAGAAACGCCTGATTGTCCCGACTAGCAAAGTGGTTTTTCACGACAATGATGATGATGATGATAATAATAATAATAATAATAATAATAATAATAATAATAATAATAATAATAATAATAAGAAAGAATAACAATAATTTAGACTCACTGAATGTATTTAATCCCCAAATTTTGCCCAAGTTGAAAGAAATTCCACTTTTGCCTTCCTTGGCGGCTACACAGTAAAGCTTCCTTGTGTTCCCTCGGCAAGTTTCCAGCAGACTGAATGCCTCTCTGTCCCACAATGGCCCACCAAAGGAGCGGAGAAAGGTCAGTCGCAGGTCGCAGCCGAATCTTTCGCCATTTTCAGAGTGACGAATCTCATATACGTCACTCTGAAAATGGCAGAAGGTCTTGTTTATCTCATAATGCGTGACGTCAGTGGATATAACCACAATTGGTTCCATACTTGCGGAAGGGGCCAAAACAAAAATCTCAGCATTTAGTCTTATACACAGGGTTTCAAGAAGAGAAGCACAGATAAGACTGCACTTTCCAGTGTGTGTATGTGAGTCATTCATAAAGAAATAAAATAGCGCTGTTTTACGCTATTATAATAAATATATTAATTACCAGCCGATCAACATTAATCGTTTCAATTAATCGATTAGTTATGCTTGATCGATTAATCTTACTACAGAAATTGATTAATACACTGGATTAATGAATCCAATTCCATAATCCTTACACACACACACACATACGCACGCGCGCGCGCGCAGACACACACACACAGACAAGGTGTTCCAGAATTCGACCGCACAAATTGACAGGATTGTTGAGGGAGTAGATAAACAAACTAAGATAGGGGCTCTATTGTTCTTTTTGCCAAATGTCAAAGTTATGGCATTTTTTTCTGCATGGCATATCAATGGCGAAAAATTAAAAGAATATAGACGTGTAGGTCCTATTTACATTCAGAATGCTCATTTATATGCTAGTAGTCGAAGGACTGTAATATTGGTGCTCAATCAATACGATATTTCAAATTATTGGATTTGTAACTTTGACAAAATTGCCAGCTCTTTGAGGGTGTAGACGCCACTGATAACAGCTCGGTTTGTTTTAGATCATATGCAGTTAGCTAGAGCTCTCCACCAATATATACTGGTGGGTGAGTCAGTATGGCGCTGATCATCGAATCCACCGATGCAGAGAGCACACCGCTCTCTGAAGTTTCCATTTTTTTTTTTTTTTTTTTTTTAAATTTTCTTATGTTTCTCAAAGAATACACCATTAGAGCAGCACTGATTACGTTCAGGTTTCATTCCTGAAGCCAAAACGATAAACTCTCCCTTATAAATTACTTTCAAAAGACGGTAACTGAGATCTACGTAGCGTTCAATATTAAATGATGTAATTGTCAATGAACCTGCGCAAATTAATGCAATAAAACTATTAGGTTTGTTGAACCATTTATGTAATGTGTGCTTTAAAATGTAGTAACTAAACTACGATTTTAGCGGTGGAATAAAAAAATAAAGTCTGTGCTATTGCCAGGATTGGAACAGCAATACTTTGATTTTAATTCTTATGTCGGTATTATGCCATTTTAAACATTAGAGCTACTTTAGTCCTACGAGGCTGAGTATATGAAAATGCAGTCTAATGCCTATACGTGCCTACTGTGAACCATGCTAAACGTTGTGTTCATATTATAAAACAATATGGAGAAAAAAATACATTGTTTCAACGAGGCGTGAAACGGAAGGCACTCAGACTAACGTCCTAAGCTGCGAACTTCAGAACTCATGTGCTTTTTGGTGCCATTGCACATGCCGAAGAGCTCAATTGCCCGATATCCGTTGAATCAGATGAACAATTTGCTGACACGAATTTTAACTTTTCGTGGTGAGGTTCACAACAATCTTCGAATTTATGACAAGATACGAGGTTCATTTCTTCGTAAGTGCAATCTCTGCGGATTGTCACATTGAAAAGTTCCTCTGGTGATCTGCTGTATTTTGTGCTTCCAATATTGTACTATTTCTCGAAGTATCTTTCTATTTGTCTTTCATGCAGAGATGAAAAGACAGAATTCACTTTCCTGACTAGAACACAGTCATTAATTCGTTTTATGTAGGTACTTGTTTCATTACAGAACAATTGTTCATTTTTATTTCATTTGAAGCTCATTTAACACAATGATAATACTGTTTCATTAATTGTGAACTATGTATACAATTTAAATGTACATAACACGTCAATGTGTAATACACAGTATTTTAGTAGCTTCTTCGAGGGGTACGCAGAAGTGTACCGCTTCAGGTGTTAAATGCAATTAATATTGAAACGTTCTCTATTGTACCTAGAAACAACATAGTATGTACATGCTAATCGTACATGAATTTATCTTATTTGTCTTCACGAATAAATCATATTGAGTAACGCAGCAAAATACGACCGGCTCATTATACAATGCAAAAAAGGAGACAACATAAAAATAAATGTATCTATGGCTACTTGAACACTCAACTCCCTCAACATCTTAACCGCATACCCACAAGATAACCTTAGCGCTAAATAATGGCTAAGTACTCACGTAAGGCCCACTGTGGTTTGATCAGTAGCGTGCTAGCCATTAATACATTTTATGCTCTAGCAAAGAATTTAGAACCCATAGGTGTCCTATTTCAAACTGCTTATTGGGAGGGATCCTTCTACAGGCCTGCCAATTTGTACGGTCGAATTCTTGGACATTCTGTATCTGTGTTTGTGCACGTTTTCGAACCTAATAACAACAAGAACAAAAATAATAACAACTATTTGAGCATAGGCCAGGGGAAAGCTGCAAAACATTATGCATATAAACTTGTTACAACTGCTTTCCTTTTTTTTTTTTTTTTTTTTTTCATTTAAAAACATCCAGTACACCAAATGTAAATCAGAATAAAAATATTATAGTTTGTTGTTTTGAGCAATAAATCTTATATGTCCCATTCACATACTTTTGTCTACCCGTTGTGCAAACAAACTATCCTTACAAAACATGGTTTTATATACATAAACATTAATTTGTCTTATAATTAACAGAGTATCTTATTACTTGCTTCCTTCTAATCAGAGCAGAGCTGGTCATGGTTAATTATTTCGCTGTGAATTTAGGTTACGTGAGAAAATCCTTTTCATAAAAAAGTTATCCTCAATAAGTGACCAATATTAACGCAGATAAATTGCGAAATTTGTTCCAGATAAGTGTTATAAAGGATCAGTCAATTTTGAGTCTGGATGTGCATCGTTCAATGTTGTGCATCGTCACTTGCGAGTTTGTTACTCACGGTAAATTGTTAGCGTGGAAATATACAACAGGATAAACACGATTCTACTGAAATTTGACGTAATGTAATGATACCAATTGCCTTAGAAGTTCACGATTTTGTTTCGGATATCCTTAATCTAAACGCAGATCAAGTGCATACTTTACAATTAATTATCTGTGATCGAGCAGCATATATAAATATTATTTCAGCAGTGCTGATGGAGAGGTCATTAGCAAACTTTTCTGAAATGAAATGGCCTGTTATTTATGGACGCTCTTTAACTGCTTTGGTTCTCAGCGTCCCATTCTATATTGGGCGTGAAAGATCGTTTAATTTTGCTCAGAGGCCTCTCTTATCAGGCTTGAGGTTCTTTTACGTGCCGTAAGTCTACGACACGGGACCCACAGCTTTACTTCCCTTCCGAAGGAAGCCATGCTAAAGATTTTTACGCCCGAAAAAATCCATCGTCCTCCGCCGGGTTTGAATCCGCGACCTTGGGTATATGAAGTTAGCATGGTAACCATTACACCACGGAGGGCGACAGCAAACTTTTCTGGCAGTGCATTAGTCTGTTGTGCTAATGGGGAAATAATAAGTTATCGTACAAATGGCAACTGGAAATACTACCATGGTACGTATCTTTTATCTTCCTTATGGAAATACCTAATGAAGTGTTACGGCAGAAGTTGGAATCATACGGTGTGAGGTCAGGATGGAGCAATGGAGCAGTATTTATAGTGTTCCAGTAAACACCGGTGCCTGTGCAGCGAAAATGGTTCTTAAAACCAACTTTCATAATAACATTATGGTGTTTGGTTATCGCCTATCGTAGTTACGCTGGATAGTTGAAGACTTGCTGTATCTGCGACCAACCCACTCACGTAAAAGAGAACTGACCTAACACAACAGTTTCATAGCAACCGAGAAGAGGGACAGGGGAACAATCGCTGGGAGCGAAGTTCTGTTGGAGGAACAGCAAGGGAAAGCAACTGTTTCCAATTGAACACCAAGCCAAACCATCATCATCCCCAACAATGGAGGAGGAGACTGATACGGTGAGGAAGGCCCAACATCAAGAAATCAGCCCGCTTTATGCAACCCAGAAGAGGGAAAGGAGTAAATTGGCCACGCAATCAAAGTGGAGCCACCACGTACAAAAACTGTAACCAAGGCAAAAAGGAGAGCAAAGAAATCGAGCATCTCTGAATTGAATGACTTAGTCGCGCAGGAGGAGAATTTTATAAAATATAAGAGAGTTGAAATAGCGCTGGAGAAATCAAATGTTGCTGCAATGGACTTGGTGCCCGATGTAGTTGATGAAGGAATAGTACAATCAACATCCAGCCAGCAGTTACTCTGCTATTGTTAATACTGTGCCTCAAAGACAGGTGTCTACCCCATCTCAAATCCTTGCGGTAGCAGCTCGTAAACTCTAATGTGCCTAACATCTTTGGACTCTGTGGATGCAGTACTGCAATGAGTTACAACCGCTTAGTACCGGCAGGAATGACTGAAGCACGTCGGATGCAAGTTATGGCAAAAATAAATGCTAATGGTATTGGAAATCTGCGAAACCAAAAACTGTTACATAAATTCTTAAATATGTAGGATGTTGATCTTTGTTTTCTATAGGAGGTAAATACCTACAATCTGAATGCTGTATCAATTACGAATGTGCTGTTAATCTTGGCTCGGAAGGAAGGGACACAGCCCTGTTGTATATGCGAGGTTTCAATGTGTCTGGGTTCCAATTGTACCTTCCGGAAACATTATATCGGCGACGCTGGAGAATACTGCACTTATTAGTATATAAAGGCTCTGAGGTTCTCCACACAGACCGAAACGATAACGTTTTTCTCCAACAAGAATTAAGAACACACTTTATGTCTAGAAGAAAATGAATCGTTGGCGGAGATTTCAAGTATACGCTTAGCGCCAAAGATCGGATAGGCGCTCCAAACATGAGCCCGATGCTTGCACAACTTGTGAATTAGTTATAATTACGGGATGCTTGGGAGCTAACGAAAATGGCAATAAGGTTCAGTTCATATTTTTCAGAAGAAATTCAGTCTCACGTTTGGATTGTCTATATCTATCTGAAACAGGTACACCGTCTCAAGCGAATTAACGTCCATCCCTTGCTTTCAGCGACCATCATGCGGTCATGTCATATACAAATCATAACTCCACGATTAGATATCGACAGGGGCTACTGGAAAAATCAACAACACTGTGTTTCTGGATGAAGACTGCGGTTTGCACTTCATCTCTCGATAGGAAGGTCTAAGAGCGTCCTATGTTCTGGTGCTAAGAAAATCGGAACGGTGGTCCAAACGGCCAAATCGCCAATAAAAACTTTCTTTGAAAAGTTCAGTTTTACGAAGGCCATTGAATGAAAACAGGTCCTGAAATGTTATAACGAGGTTCTCTGCGAGCTACATGAGCAGCAAAATCGAGGATTAGATATTACAAAGGCTATCAGGAGAGTCAAAGAAATTATTAAAGGCAAGTAAAATCAAATATGCAGAAATATCACAGCAGATCACCTTAACCCACGAGCAGGCCTCATTCTGCTCACTGGCAAAAGAAAGAGCACACTCGCAAGCCAAGTACATTTCATCATTTATTTACGACACCACTGGAGATGCAGTGAAAGGAACCAGAAATAAATTGCAGCACTTGCAAAAGAAATATCATATATTATTTGAGGAGGTTATTTTAGAACCAATGGATCCGTCAGAAGTGCTTAGTACTGAGAATCAAATTCCTAAGCTTACAGAGGCATGCAGCGTGGACTATCTGAGAAATAATGATATCAGGTGGTGCAAGAGCTAAAACAAAATACGTCACCAGGACCTGATGGTGTCTCATACGAATTTTGTCTTACATTTTGGCCAATAATAAAACCTGAATTTGTGGCAGAACTATAGGAAATTTGGGAAAGTGAAAATTTTCTGGATGACTTTGCAGATGGGATTTTAATTTTAATATCGAGAAAGAAAACCCACAAGTGGCTTTGGACTTTTGTCCCATAACATTACTGAATGCGGATTATAAAATCTTCGCAAAGATTCTGTCAAACAGACTGAAACCGGCGTATGAGGAAGTACTTCATTTTAACCAAACGGTATTGCAGAAGAAAAATATAGTTTAGTGCGCTGTCCAAACTCCATGCTATGTTAAACATACTGCGCAGAATAACGGGAACTCATCGTTGGTTAGTCTTAATTTCCACAGAGCTTTTGATCCTGTGCAACACTGATATATATGCATAATTGCGTGAAGACGGAGCGTCAAGACGAATTGTATCCGCAATACAAGGATTGCACAAACAGGCAACTTCAAGAGTTCTTTGCAATGGTTTCCTGTGGGCGTCCATTCAAATACGACAGTCGGTAAAGCAGGCATATCCGTTATCGATGGGCCTTTTTACGTTAATCTTAAACCCCTTGTTAGACACACAGAACACGGTATAAAGAATTGCCATGGCTGGAGAATGCCTCAAGATAACGGTTTATGCAGATGATGTGACGGTATTGGCCAGAGATACCAGTGATCTGAGAGAAATAGCTAAAGCCACAAATCAGGAGCGGAAATTAACCGACAAAAATCCAAAATTCTTATCCTCGATTCTTGGGAAAACCCCAAAGCCATACTTGACATGAAGTTGGTTGCACTGATCAGGATACTGGATATTGTCTTTACACTGACTTTCACAGAAATGATCCAGATTAACTGGACACAGAAGATCAAGGTTTACCTTGCATGAAGAACGCTCCAGAAATTTGACACTTCTATAGCGTATTTGGTATATCCATACAGCAGTAGCTATAATTGGCAGTTTTAACCTATCTTCCAATTCCCTCATTTGTACAATAATTAGATCAATTAATTTGCGTATGAAATAATTAGTATATCAAAAATAATTTGCATGCCAAAAATAATTTGCATATCAAATTAATTTGAATAATAGATCAATTAATTTGCATGATATTTGCATATCTGACAGCTATCACTCATTGCTACATATTAATGAACCCATCGACCACGCCCTCCCCACGGAAAATCGCGAAATGGGCGAAAAACCGCGGCTTGACCATAACTTATGCAATTGTTGAGGTACAATGGACTTTGAGGCCTACTTTTCAATTGCAATTTAATGAGGATTCGAGTTATGATATCACATTTAACCTGTCGTTCATTGCACACTAAAAACTTTATACAATACTCGATTTGAATATTTGCTATAATTAATTTAATGGAGCATGAATATCCAGTTCAAGTCATAAAATAACCAGTTGTATCATACTTTACCTGTTTGTACATCAAAATTTTGAAATATACGATACCGACTTACAAATAAAAATATAAAAGTTTCGGCGATTTATTTAGCGAAAGCCGCTTAAAAACCACCAAAAACCCAAAATGGTAGAAATTATGGGCAACATACCCTTGACGGTATTAATGCAACTTATAACTAATAAAGGAAAAGAAATGATTCAGTGAACAGGAAAACATGAGTTCTTCAGACATAAAATGAAGATAATCATGCCTTCATCATTATCGCAAATTTAAATACACGAGAAGAGCACTACGATGCACACAACACCCCCAAACATACAGACATTAACCCATACTTTCATTCATAAACCACTGAAACCACTGAATGCATTCACTCATATTCACATACATTCTGATATCAAAAATATCCCCATCACAGGGAAATGAATCCGTGACCCTTCTAAGGAATGCACCCATATGTTCAAAACCACAAAGAGAATTACGCCAAAGAACCTACATTTACTCATACTCTTATACATTCACATGCACTCTGATATCAAAAATATTCCTATCATAGGGAAACGAACCCATATATTCAAAATTACAAAAAGAATCACGCCAAAGAACCCACACTCACTCATACTCACATACATTAGCATGCACTCTGATATAAAATATCCCTGTCACAGGGAAACGAACCCGCGATCCTCCTCAGGAATGCACTCATATACAAAAAAAAATACGCGAATGAACCTATATTCACATGCAGTCTGATATCAAAAATACCCCTGTCATTAGGAACGAACCTGCGACCCACCTAAAAAAAGCACTCATATATTCAAAACACAAAAAAGAAAATACGAGAATGAACCTACATTCACTCATACTCACATACACTCATATGCCTGATGACATAAAAAATAACCTATAACCCTGAAACAAACCTGCGATCTTCCTAAGGAATATGCACATATTTATATAGTCGACATATCCACAAAAATCCTGTCGCCCTCATTGGGAAAAGAAATTATCTGATTGTGGCTAGTGTGTTGGTTTTGAAAATCGTGTAGGCATATTGCGGTATTCTTCAAGATGTAAATGACATTGCAAGAAGAAAAAGTGGGAACTGTCATTATTGATGTATCCATAAAGGATTCTTTGCCATCTGAGCTTAATGTAAATGTGTATTATGCTGAATATGTTCACTGTGATGTTTTCGTTAGCTTTCACTGGATTTGTTGAAATAACTGTGTTAAAACATTTTTGTAATTTGTGAACTGAACCACTAGGATTTTGTGCTTTTTACTTTCTCTACACGTACTATGTACATAGTGTATGGAGAAGGTATTGTATTCCACCAATTTTGAGAAAAATTTCAATCTATGTGTAGATATGTTAACATCTAATTGTATTTTTCCTTTCTCTATACGTTCAGTGTACATGGTTTATAGATATGGTATTGTATTGTATCTGAAATTCCATACCGAGATTCACTGTAAATACTGTTTTGGGATCCTCTTTTAGAAAAAAAAACGAATTTGTGTGTTTGTGGATAGCATAGCTGAAAACGAAAAGATCTTTACATATCAAACTTGATACTTATCTTAGTATATTACAATGATGCAACATAAAGATTTTCAAGAAATTTGATTTTTTTTCATTTCACAAAAACAGTTATAGTTCTTTGATCAAAATGTCATACGTTAATGTTGATAGCATAACAAACAAAAATTTATACCTTCAATTTCAGTGGATAGCTCAGAGGACCTCGCCATTCTGTATGTGTTTTGCATGACTGCTAAATCCTTAAGAGATAGAAAAGCTCTTACAATACAAAATGTAAATATCGCTAAAACACAAAATTTGTCATATAGTTTTTATGCAGGGCTGACCATTTCTGAGACATTTCTTGCCATTAGATTAAATTTTGGACTACTTAAAGTTTTTTCTCAAATTTGAAGTGCCATTTCATATCGTCTCTCTCTCTCTCTTACAATAAGCTATACGAAAAAAAAAAAGAAAAAAAAGAATCAAACTTCAATTGTTTAAAATAGGACTGATCAGCTTTTAAAAAGGTTTGACTAGCGGATTAGCCTAGCGTATTCACTTATTTCCCCTCTACTTACAAGAAAGCAAGTAATAAGATCATTTCTGTTAATGCTTTTTCTCGATTAACACGATGTGTATAGAGGAAGGAGCTTATTAACAATAATGTGTTATAGAGATGTAGAGAAAGTCATGTGAATTGAACACTTCAGTATTTCGACTATCTTAAATTCTATATTATATATAAGATTAGGATAAAAGAATGTGGATTGGTGTTTTTAGTTAATTAATACAAGAATTATGAATCATACTTTTTTTTAATTATTTTAACCTCTTACATTTTTGTGTGTGTGTGTATAGGGGAGTGTGTGTGCATGTGGGCGTGCGGGTGTATTAGGTGGTGTATAATTAAAAAAAAAACAATGAGTCATTTTCACCTCTTGTAATTATATCACTAATGTCAGAATAAAATGTTTCAATCGTAAAAGTAGTTTGGGGAAGTATTTCTATAACCTTCAATGACGCTCATCGTGGTAATAGAGATACGGCAGTATTATTCCTTAAAGCAAAAAAAACACATAATAGCGTTAGACATTATGTGCAATAGATTGAATAATTTTAAACTTTGATATGATATTAACCTTTCCTTGATGCGTCTATTTCCAAAAGAGAATTTTCTAAAGTACTCTGTTGTGATATTCAGGTTTCGCAGATGAATCTCATGAAAGAAAAATTAATGTATTAGAATATCAAATTAGAATCTGTTGTTTCTATTGATGGTCATTATTGTGAAAAATTAAGATCGATTTCCAATTAAAAATATTCAACTATTTTATGTACCGTTGTCTGAATCTGAAACCCTTGTTTTAAATAACATTCTGCATTTTGAGCGAAAAGAATCTCATGAAAGAAACACTAATGTATTAGAATATGAAATTGGAATCTGTTATTTCTATTGAGGTTTATTATTGTGAATGAGCATACCATTGTCTGAAACAAAGTTGTTTGTTTCAACTAACACTCTGCTTTCTGAGTGAAAAGAATCTCCTGAAAGTAAAAATAATTTATTAGAATATGACATTAGAAGTTGTTGTTTTTATTGATCCTCATTATTGTGAAAAATTAAGAGTGATTTCCAATTAAATATTGAATCATTTGCATACCGTTCTCTGAAACCAAGTCGTTCATTTCAACTAACATTCTGCTTTCTGAGCAAAAAGAATCTCCTGAAATATATATATTCACAAATAAAAACGATTATGCTATATATTCCAGTTATTGTGAGAAAAATGTACATCTTCATATTTTTAGATATGATATTGTAATAAAATCAAATAGTATAAAGTAATTTTAAAAAAGCTGATGTATTATACTCATATGACTTTCTCTAGCTGTTCTACAAGCTCCTTACAAAAGATTATTCTTCTTTCTACACAACGTTAATCGAGATAAGCATTAACAGAATGTTCTTATTACTTAGAAGTAGAAGGGAACTAAAGAAATGCACTAGGCTAAAGTGATAGTCAAATGTTTTAAAAGCTATTGTTGTGCGATTGTCTTTGCAAATCACTTCTTTGCTTGACCAGGAGTAGAACCAAAGAAAAACGGACACTTCCTGTCTGAGAAAAGTATAAATTCCTTACAATTGAAGTCAATAACGAGGAATGTAATGGAAACGGTTACCTCCACAACAAAAACTTAAGGACATAGATTGTGTGCTTTGACGAGATCCACATTTTTTGTGTAGTAAATTTTTATCTCTTATGGTTTAGCAGCTAAGCCAAATTCGGCAAAAGCCATCCAGAATAAAGAGGTCTTCAGAAACTATTCCCAGAAAATTCAATATATACACTTTATTTCGGATGTAAATGGCTTTAATATACAGGATTTTAATAAAAATCGTTAGAGGCATTTATGAGAATATCAGAATTTGAACATTTTTCCAAAGAAATTTTTAAAAGATGGGGGATTCTCTTGAAAATCTTCATGTCGTATCCTTGGAAGATACTAAACCTAAATACCAAGTTTGCTGTTTAATGGTCTTTTCGTTTTTGAGCTATGCTTTCTACCCCCACCCCCACCCACATACACATATACACACACACACACACACACACACACACAGACATTTTCCTAAAAATTTTGTTTTCAGACTCAGGGGACCCAAAACATATATTTCCAGTGAAATCTCAACTTCGAATTTTTGGGTGCAATACAATGCCTTCTCTATCCACTATGCAAATTGTAAACATATAAATTATTTGCTTCGTTATTAAGTGGGGGGACGTTATTCCAACACTTGATACTTTTTCCTCTGAGCAGCTGTTACACATGTGTTGATGTGCATGCAATGTTTTGCGCATGTGTTTATTTGTATGTGTGCATATGTGCATGTGAATGTGTATGTACATATTTATAGGTGTGCATATGTGTGAATTTGTATTTTATGTGTATACAATTGTGTGTATGTATTTATTTGCATGTGTGCATATGAATGCATATGGATGTATTTAAAGGTGTGCATTTGCATGAGTATATGTGTACAGTATGTGCATATGTGTATATGTGTATTTACAGTGTACATATGTGTATTTACAGTGTACATATGTGTGTATTTGCATGTTCATGTGTATAAAATGTGTGCATGTGAATGTGTATGTAGGTATTTATAGGTGTGCACATGCGCCTAATTGCAGGTGTATGTATATACAAAGTGTACCTATGTTATATGCATGTGTGAATTTGGATATACAATGTGTACATAATTATGTATTTACAGTGTGCATATAAGTGTATTTGCATAGTATGTGTGCATGTGAATGTGTAAGTACGTATTTGCATCTGTACATATGTGCATGTGAATGTTATATACGTATTTACAGGTGTGCATATATGTGAAATTGAGGGGTTTGGTGCAAAAACCAGATAAGTCCATTTTTGGGCCAAAATGAGTTTGAGTATTCATTGTATATAGTGTATCATTGCGCTTCTTTTGGAGCAAAAACCAGAGATGTATGGATTTATCTGAATGAGATATGCTTAATTGCCAACACAGACCGTAGTTGGTTTGGAGCAGGAATCAGACTAGTCCAGGACTTATCTGGTTCTTGCACCAGTAGATGTCAGCACCAGAGTAGCAGCTGTTTCTTGTTAGTAAATGACTGCTTGAACTTGGCTTTCTGTTGTTAAGCCAGTTTATTGCATTTTAAAGATGCCATCAGGTAATTCAAGCAGTGATAGTGTTGGTGGTAAACATTCAAGGAAAAGAAAACGTGATCCCAGTAAATGGAAAAGAAATACTGACAAACTGAAAAGATTAAGGTGTGAATCACATGCTTCAAGTAGTGGAAAAGATGTTCCAGCTCGTGAAACAGGCCCTGCATGTAACTGTAGGCGAAAGTGCATTGATATTTTGATCGCAGATGAAAAGCAGGAAATATTTACAAAGTTCAACGCACTTTTAATTAAAGAAGCACAAGATGCACTTTTATCTGCATCCATTACACCAACACCTGTTCAACGACGGAGGCCTAGAAAAGGTGAAGAGTCAGGGATTCGTAACTTCTCATATAAATACAAGGTATGTCTACTTATTTGTAAACTATGTATATTGCAACTGATTTACCTTAACCTGTATAAATTAAATCAGATTTTTGTCTGCAAATTGTGTAAATCAAAAAAAAAAAAAAATCATGCAATAGCATTTCCTATCATTAAAGTGAAGTAAAGATTATAAAATATTATTTTCATTATATATAATACATGTTGTAATACTAGTAATATGTTTGTTTCAGATTCAGCTCAAAACCAAGGAGCATTTGGTGTGCAAGAAGGCTTTTTGCAGTCTGTATGGAATTAAGAAAGCACGAGTTGAACGCCTGTCTTTGTATGTGGCAAAGAATATTGGTTCACCTCCAGACAACAAGGGAAAGCATCATAACAGGCCAAATATAACCCTGAAAGTGTATTATGCCACATACAGCAATTTCGAGCCCAAACCTCACACTATAGTCGGAAAGACAACATTCAAAAGGTTTTTTTATCACCTGACCTCAATGTGAAAAAATGCACGAGTTATACTTGGAGCAATATAAACTTGAGGTATATAGGGCTTTAACAACAGATGGAAGAGTAAAAAATTGCAGGGTTTCATATGATTATTACCATAGATGTTTTAATAATAAATTCAACATTTCTTTTGGAAGCCCAAAAAGTGAAACATGTGAAAAATGTGACTCCTTAAATAAATTAATAGCAGACTGTATTGATAATCCACGGCCGGGCGGTAGGCCAAGGCTCCCCGTGAGCTGTCGTGCCATGGAGTTGTGTTGTATTGATAATCCAGACCAAAAAAGAATACATGAAAGAGAGAAGAAAGTGCACTTGTATAAAAATGAAATATTCTATGACACGCTTAGAACAGAAACTAAAAGGGCAAAGGAAAACATAAGTGTTATATGTTTAGCATTTGATTTTCAGCAAAACATGCTACTTCCAATGCTTCCTTCAACAGATGTATTCTATTGCAGGCAAGTTTGGATGTATAACTTTAATATACATTGTTGCTCTAGTGGTAAGGCACACATGTTCATGTATACAGAGTGTGATGGTAAAAATGCTCCTGATGAAGTTGTTTACTGCTTGGACTGGTACATAAAAAATGAGTTTCTCCTAAAACTACTGAACTTGTGCTTTTCTCAGATAACTGTGCTGCACAAAACAAAAATAAAGTACTGGTGCAATATCTGTTCAATCTGACATGCTCAAACAGATTTCAGAAAATTGCTCATTATTTTCCTGAACGAGGACACTCATTTTTGCCCTGCTATAGGGACTTTGGCAATATTGAAAAGAAGAAAAGGCTTATAACAAGACTGCATAAACCTGAAGAGTGGCATTCATTTGTCAGAAAGGCATCTAAATTATATACGGTTGTTCCTGCCAATCAAACCCTATTCAAAAATGTTGGTGCCCACTTCAAACCTTTGTTCAAAGGAACCATGAAAACAAGATATAATTAACCTTTCAAAATTTCAAAATACAAAGTATTTCAATACAGTTCCCATCACAAACACATTTTCAAAGTAAGCCAAAACCAACATACAACTGTTACTTTAGAGTTCAGCCCTCTGAAAAAAAAAACAAGCAATGGAGACCTTGGTTTTCCAGACAAACTATTGTACGATGGGCCATTGCCTATTACAAAGGCTAAATATGATGATGTGTTGAAACTGGCAACAAAATACACTGCCTCAGCAGACATGGAGTTCTATAGGAAACTGTATTATCAGGGTAATACCAATGAAGCCAGAGAGCATGACTCAGATGACAGTGGCTAAGAAGCTATTGGCTTAGAATAAATAGTATTAATTAATCTTCACTACCTGTTTTATTTATTTTATTGTTTCATTTTATATTATAGTAAATTCTATTCAGTTCAATAGATGTTCTGAAAATATAAACTGTGTTTTGATAGCTATTTTTCATTACATTAGTACACAAACAGAAATTAAACAGAACTTGTAGCTGCAAAAATATGTACTTTAATAATATCATATGGTGTGTTTGTAAAATATATTCTTATGGTTATTAAGAGCGACTAATAAAAATGATCCAGTATTGTTTATATTTACTTCTTTACTTATAATTAATGATTTAACCAAGTAATATGCATATTAAAATGTTTGGTGCAAAAATCAGATAAGTCTAGATTAACACATGATTATTAATTATTAACTATAAAGCAAACATTAGTAACTTTATAATTCACATTCATATATAACACACACAAAACATACAGAAGTCATTCACCACAATTAAAGTTTTGGAGTTTCCAAGAATACACCCCATTAGAGGATGCTAAACTTTGATTTTGCATTTACTCCAAAAGTAGGTTTTGCATGTTTTATGTATTCAATGTGTGCGAATGTGTGTATATTTGTTTTTAGATTGTACATATGTGTGAATTTGCATATGTATATGTATTCAATGTGTGCGAATGTGTGTATGTGTAAATCTCCGTATTTGCATGTGTATGTGCATACCATGTGTGCATATGTGTGTATTTGCATGTGCATATGTATATAATGTGTGCATGAGAATGTGTATGTACGTAATTATGTGAGCATATGCGTGTAATTGCAGATTTATATTATACAATGTGCATATATGTAAGTGCATATTTACAGGTGTGCATATGTGTGTATTTGCATGTGTATGTGTATACAATGTGTGCGTATGTGTGTATTTACAGTGTGCATATGTGTGTATTTGCATGAGCATATGTGCATGTGAATGCATATTTACGAGTATGCATATTTGTGTATTAGCATGTGAATGTGTATATAATGTGTGGTTTTGTGTGTATGTATGTATATATTTACAGTGTGCATATGTATATATTTGCATGTGTATGTGAACATGAGAATGTGACGTATTTACAGGTGAGCATATGTGATGTGAATGCATATGTGTATATTTCCAGTGTGCATCTGTATGTTTTTGCATGTGAATGTGTATGTATATATTTACAGGTGCATATGCATGTATTTGTGTAAGTGTATACAATGTGTGCATGTGTATGCCTATGAGCATATTTACAGTTGTGTGCATGGAAGTGTGTGTTGTTTCATGATCGTACTTGCATATGTGCATGTGCAATGTATGTATTGCATGTGAATGTGTATACAATGTGTGCGTATGTGTGTATGAGTATATTTACAGATGTGCATATGGGTGTATTTGCATGTGTACGTGTATACAATGTGTGCATATGTGTGTGCATTTACAGTGTGCATGAGTGTATTTGCATGTGGCACCGTGTTGGCATGATTTATGTAACTTCTACTTTTCTTCATTTGTTTCATTAAGTTTTGCCTGCAATGCCAGGAGTCACCACTGGCTGGACACATCTTTGCATGTTAATACAGTCACCACGGGAATGCTTGTCGCCTGGCTTCATGCCAGGTATTTTTCTGGTGAGGGGTCTAGCTTGTGCTCGACAAGCAATCACAGTCAGGAGTCACAGTCGGGAGAGATAGGCGGAAGGAGTTACTGTCAACAGTTGGCAGTGAATAGTAGTTGTGAGTATCACAGTTGCCAGAGGCCAGAACCAGTTGAAATGTAACAAAAGAATTGGCCATTATTATGCGTCGGACAGCAGTAGTACGACTTGGAATGTAAGAAAGAGTCGGCCATTTGTATCAGTAAAAACCGCAATGCAGTAACAGCTGAAACAGACTCACAGTCACGAGGTCAGCCAGCAGTTTTTACTTGAAATGCTTTAACAAAGAAAGTTCAGCACCTGCGCGATATATAGTTGCTTGTAGAAATGCTGAAACACTTTCTTCACATTCAAGTTCTAGTGGCAATTCTGCTACTGCAGTATTCCTTTACAACGTTAGAAGAAGTTGGTCTAGCAAGCATCTCATATAAGATTTAATTAACTGCTTTGGTATTCGTGTTTGGATATGGAAAAGTCCTCCATTTTCCTAGTCATGCTGCTGTTAGAAGAAACCTCGTCCACGCATGGAGTTATGTTCACAGAGGGGGATATTTCTTCTCTTCAGCTCCTATCATATGAACTCCAGTAATACACCTGCCAAGTTTCTCCAGGGATTGCCAGGATTACCATGCCACATAGAAGAATGTACTTTCTGGTGAAAGCTGTCCATGTTATTTGTCTTGTATCACATTAGTTTGTTTTTTTTTTTTTTTTTAACATTATTTCTAAATGTAATAATTGGTTTTGGACTACTCCAAATTACTTTATACCAAACACACTTTCTTAGAAGGCAGTATTCATGTATAATGTATGTGTGGGGAAAGATGGTTAAGCACAAAGGTGAAACTTCACGAGTTTAAAATATAGTCGTCTTGGGTTTTATTCTTTTATTCCGACTCGATAATAAAGTGCCAAAAGCTGCAGTAATGTGTTTCTTGTGAATATTTCACGTATAACATATTTCTTGTATTTATTTTCCCCAATGAAAATATTTTGGGACAGTTTTTCCTGTAATGATTTGGTATTAATTGCATGAGTGTTGGGTGAAGCCACCATTTATTGCTTATGTTAATTCTTCTAAGAATTTTAAAATTTTTATTACTGATATCATGCAAGTAATTTAATTAGAGCAATATTGCTCAGTATATTTAATAAATATGTAAATACAGAATAATTAAATTTATCAGAGATTATAGTGGAGCATAATTTGTACATTTACAAACTGAGACTTTCATGGCCGGCGTCTTGAATAAAGAAAGTATTTTCCGGGCTTGTAGGCATTGGTCCATTGGGTTTTGAAGTTCCCGACGTTTCGCCACTCTTACCAGCTACTGGATCACCTGTGAAGATGCCAAGCGCAGCCCTTGGCGGGAACATCAAAATCCAATGGACCACGGCCTACAAGCCCAGAAAACACTCTCTTTATTCCATTTGTACATTTTTAAATTATTTATTCTAGATTGCTCACATTGAGATTTACTAGATTGTTTATATTGAGATTTGCACTGCCGGTTTACTATTTAAATGTATTGTTTATTGAAGAATATATTTATCATTGTTAAACTATTTCCTTGTTTAATTTGCTTTACTGTTGGTACTTCCTGATCCAAATTGTAGTGTTGTACCTATGAATGCATGATCACTTTTAGCAATTATATAACATTAGTTACGATCCACGAGTATAGGCTACTCTGGAAAGGGGGGCACAATGTGTATGTGTGCATGTAAATGTGTATCTGCGCATTTACAGGGGTGCACATTTATGTATTTGTATGCGTATGTGTGTGTGCATTTGAATGTATATGTATGCATTTATAGGTGTGTATATGGGAGTATGTGTAGTTGTGTGACTTAATGAACATTGACCACCTATCTGTATGTGAAATCCTCAAAAATGAAGATAATCTAGTCTCTAAGTAATGGGGAGCCCAAAAGAAGAATGATTTTATTATCAAATTCTGAGCATGTGAGAGAGAGAGAGAGAGAGAGAGAGAGAGAGAGAGAGAGAGAGAGAGAGAGAGAGAGAGAGAGAGAGAGAGAGAGAGAGAGAGAGAGAGAGATACACGCTCGTGTGCGCACACACACATATGCAATAATTTATTACAGAGATGTAGAGAAAGTCATATGATTGGAACATAACAGAAGTTTTTGTTCTTATAGTTTACCAGTTAGGCAAAATTCATCCAGAATGAAGAGGTCTGCAGAGGATGTTCAGAAAATTCAAGAAATAAATCTTAGTTGTGATGTAAATATTTAATATACAATATTTCAATCCAAATTGTAAGAGCCAAATTTGAGAAAACCAACATTTTTAAAACATTTTACAATTAAGAGCTGTTTGGGGTGTGGGAACTCATGTAAATCTTCATGTCATATCCTTGCAAGATACTAAGCATATATATCCAACACACACACACACACGCACAACCTTTTTCTCCGTGTCTCCTCCAGATTAACATCCAGGTGAGGGCAGAGTGGTCAGTCCTCAGGTGGAATGGCTGATCATATAGGTAGTTGTGGAAGTGCTCTATCACCTTTACTACTGCCAGAAGCTCTCACTAGGTAATGCAGTACAACTTTTTTGTTTTGGAGAGCATCTTGCTGTATCAAGCAATTACTTGCTCCTGGCCATCCTGGACTTGTGACAGAATGTCAATGTAGCCGGTATCAGTGATCATAACAAAGTTGCCCCCAGGTTGTGAAAATCCTAAAATAGCACTGCTGACTTAGGCGCCTGGGATATGCTCTCTTCCTCATCTGAGCACATTAAGGCTAGTGCTCTTCCATCAAATGGCGAGGAGTTTAGCAATGTTGAAGCAATCTCTGATGAACCAGCAGCAGTGTAGTTGCAAAGACTCAAGAAACTCACAGCTCTTGTTTATCTTTCAGGCAAAGCCAGGCACAGCAGTATAACAAAACTTGCCCAAAGTACTTCAGTAAAAGTAATAAAAAGTTAATCTGTTTCCTGACTGACAGTAAAATTAGTGTAAAATATTAATGCAAAGTGTTGCATCTAATTGAAATTTCATTAACTTATATTCTAAATGCAACCTTTGGAAGTGCACTTTGGAATAAAAGTGTAACTAACTGAAAACATTTAGTAACACATTAAACTAGATAATGTGTAAAATGTATCATTAATAGAACTTGTTTTTTACAGATGGTGATTACTGCAAGCACAGTATAGAGACTGCTGGACTACAAGTGTATGGTGGTTATTACAACAGTGCCAGCCAGCATTTAGTGACAGCTAACCTAGCTGTCTTCATGTTGCTGCTAACATGGATATAATGAATAACTCTTGTCTTGTAGCTTTTGAGTAAAATGACTGCATTATTATAACATAATTGAACTTTTTTTATTCTGTGTTTCAATAATGATACTTACAACCAGGTCACACAATTATATACTTTGCAAAATTATTTCAACTGAATGCACCTGATTTTTGTTATGACTTAATGAATGCACTAAGTAAATATAACTATGGATAATACAATAACAATCACAAGAAAGATTATAATAATGAATCATGAAGTTAAAATGCATTTATAATATAGCTGATGTTTGTTTAGTAATTCAATAGTGGCATGTGGCAATCCTCTATGCATAGCTCTTGCTTTGTTGTTATCATGGATAACTAACAATGAATAGATGGTAAGTCAATGTTAAAAAGTTGGACCCGCATTCCACTTCTGGCGATTGACGTGACTCAACTGTTCTCATATGGCAGGCATAGAAACTTAACCGAGTTCAGTAAGCTCAATCACCAAAGAAGCGCCTGCCCAATCCACAAACCATCCACTTCAGGATTTCAGCTTGTTTCCTTGAGTTTAAAGCATGACTAGAAATCTTTCAAGTGGTTCTAGCTTCTTCTCAACAAATATGTGCAACGTTCTAAAGCTTCCGAGAAGCTGCAGTCTTGAGAAAAACTTTATATGCCATTATTATTTCATGGCTTACTTCAGAACTCTCGGTTCATTTGCCAGTTGCCTTTTATTCTTATGTGCAATAAATAAACATTCAGGAGTGATGAGAGCCTATTTAACAAATAGACATGCCTATACATTTCTTCTTTTTCCTTTTCTTTCTTTATTTGCTTACCTTTAAAAATGGAGAGTAGAGGGAAGGAGAATTTACCAAAATAAATTATACTATAATAATGGTAAAACAATATATTTTAAAGGTTAATGACAGTCAGAATTATACAATATTACTTTAAAGCTATGCGTTGAGACAGAATTTAAGCTTGAAGCAATCTAGCCAACTAAAAATAAAACTATACTGCCCTAAAATGGTACTAAAAATCAAACCCTACTCTCATAAATGCATGCCATCCTGAATTCAATTAAAAAAGAAGCGGACATGGTTATAAAAGAAATGCTTCAGAATGACATAATCGAAATAGCTACTACACTGTATGTAAATGTGTTATGTTGGATTCACAAAGCACAAAATAAGCTATGCTTGACATTAGATGCAAGAAAAGTTAATGCATACATCAAGCCAGATCACTTTTGTTCACCTGGTGTAGACCAAATTTTGAACCAACTACAAAAAGGAAATTTTTTTTAGTATCATTGACTTAAGTTCTTATTTTTGGCAAATATCACTTCACAAAGATGTAAGAAAGTATAATGGATTTTTATATACAGGTGAAAATTATGTCTTCAAGAGATATGCCTTTGTTTATCTAAAAGCAGTGCCACCCAAAAAAAAAAAACTAAACACTGCACTCCCATTATTTTGATTATGTGCAAAGTAAATAAATTATTAGAAACAATAAAGAAGACTAATATGAAAATTAATATAAAGAGAGTTAAAGAAATGAGATTGAGAGGTAACGAAAATAATGATACTGTTCAGGAATTTAAATGTCCAGGTAGTATAATTGGATGCTAAGAATAGAATAAAGAAAATACATGGCTTTGGTTTGATCCCCAGAGCAGTAGAGGAAAAGGAAGACCAGAAATATGTGAAAGAAAACAGTCATTGAAGAAATTGATAAAAAAGGAAAGTGTTAAATGAAGTAAAGAAACTGGCAAGAAACTATGTGAATGCCCTATGCTCACTTGCAACTTCCTCTACTTTCAGATATGTTTTATCATTGTAGGCACAAAACTTAATATTTTAAAAATAGTGTTGCATCTGCCACTTTAAATTGTGAATTCTGTATCACTTTACAGAAAAATTTTAATTCACTTTGGCATAGATAGGTAGACTTTTCCATCTTTAGGGAAAATTTTGCTCTAACCTAGGTATCACCTTATATATGTTGACTTCTATCTAGTTAAGCCATTTGATGCTTTTCTTTGCAAGTTAGCTTTCTGCATCTATTAATTAAGAAAACAATCTGTTATATTTTAATAAATAAACTTATCAGAAAAAAAATGGAATGCTTATAAAAATTACAATTTAACATTATTATATTATTATTAAGTATTTGCTGAATTAACGGATCATAAATTTATTATATTTAACAATAGTGAGAATGCGCTTTTAATCTCCCCTTAATCTTAAAACTTTTTAAGTGGTTGGCATTTTCAAAATCAGTCCATTGTCTTTCAATGAAACTATTTTTATAGTTATTATGTTCTATTATACTTTGACTTCTATAGAGAAAATCAATATTTCTTATTGACTACAGTGGTTCAATATATACCTCAATGTAATGTTAATAGATGTAACTTCTGTTTTTATGATTCTGAGATAGTCATCCATATTGGCTTTTGGATGTTTATAGCCATAGCATCTACAACAGAGCTTGTACAGGAAAATCGTTAAAATGAGTCTGAGTAAGACATACCAAAAGAACAACACATGCTGCATCTAAGAGACTTGTAGTACATGTTGGGGAATGAGGCTCGATGCAGCTGTATACTATGCTGTATATTACAATATTTTTTACGGTAATTAATGCCTTTGCGGCAGTGCATGCTCTTCAATCAAGATTGTGAAATCTCTTGCTTCAAATGGATTGCATGATTTGCAATTCACACAGAAGAACTTTGCAGATATATCTTCAACAATAACATAGTCAATGACCACCCAACCTGCTACCATGCATCCAATGTCCCATTTTCCTTCCATAAGTACCACTACTTACACACTGCATTGTCAAAACATCATAACTATAAACTGTGCTGCACTAACTTTGATTCTGTCCCTCTGTCAGTCTCCAAGATGCTATCCCTAGTAATAACATTTTTGGTCAAAGCTTTTAGACTGTCTGTAGTACTTTATCCAGTATAAAGTGTGTTCGCTTATATGGTGATAGAAGATCTGAAATCTGTTCCTTTGTAATCTATTTTCATATTTCTGTTATATTCAATTTATAATTTATTTCATGAAGGAATAACTATTGTATACATTTTATATTCCACCTTCTGTACTAGTTTTAACCATTATATTAAGCATTTTTGTATGTTATTCTGCATCTTTAAGGCGAACCCATTTTGAGTCAGATTTGTAAATAAGTTAAAAAAAAAAAAAAAATTAAATACAAGAAAATTGATTTGCATACAGCATAGTGACCAACAAACCTACAAATTTCAAACTCCATGTTCTTTTTACCAACTAAGGCAAAGATATGCTCTCCAAACAGATATAACTAACACTAACTCAGACTTTACTTCATGACGCATCTATCTAGCATTTAACAAGGCCTTGGGGTAGTGGCACATCACACATTTATGTTGGAGACCAGTTGTGAACTCATGATTGTTATTATCAGGTAGGTATCAATGACCAAGGCCAACTTTGTAGACATTAAAAGCAGAAAAAGCAATATACAAGAAAAGGGCAAGTGAAAAATTGATTGAAATTTATATATGAAAAAAATAAAGAAAAAAAAAAGAGAAGAAGAGGAAAATTAAGAAATAACTGCTTAAAATACACAGACTTGCATTGCAGAGGCATAAATACAGAATATTACAGAATTCAATTGAAAAACTTGAGGGGATCGCAGAGGAGTGTTAGGTGGACATTTATGGCTTTAAGGTCACAGTCAGTTGCAATAGATCAAAATCAATAGTGAGCCAGTGCACCACTGATAAAACCTTTTTTCAAGTGATAACTTTATTGTACCTATATTTAGCACTTTACAGTTATGTCCATTACATGGCAATAACACAACTTGAAACATAGCAAGAATCCTATCCAATGACAGGCCTTATATAACTATTGTAATGTTAGGACTGAATGATGCTTTCTTTACAACCTTCTAACTGTTCGAGCTGCTGACAGGTGTTGAGCAGTGGATTTGAGTGGTTGGCAAACTTGTAGTAAAGCTTTGTATAGCAATCTTGTAGGACAGTAACTACTAGTGGTATCTGAAAATCCTGGTGGATGGTTTGTTGCAGACATACCATGATGCACTTGATATGAGTAGAGGAAACAATTTTGAAGAATCTGTACTCTTTATATCCGTGCATCAGATGCAGAACCCCAACACCACACCCATATGTCCATATAAGCCAAACCAAGGAGAAGTAGATCATTCTTTTGTATTTCAGTTAGAGGAACGATTTTTCTTGTATTAAATAATATATCTGGCAGATTCTGTTGCTAATTTGTCATACTACATCAGTGAAGTGTTAATCGCTTACCTGACGTTAGTCCAAGGTACTTAACTGTTTCAGTTTGTGGAACATCATCGCCATAAAGACTTATGCAGTGGTTTGATACACTAATTTTGTATTTAAATTTCACGGATTTTGATTTTTTTGCATCCATTATTATTCTCCACTGTATACACCATTCCTCAACTTGTGTGACATACATCTGTAATTTGGTGAAGATGTAATACCAACTCCCTTACTGAGAATTGCCACATCATCTGCCAATTGAGCAACTGTTGCTTTGATGGAAAGTCAGAGACATAGACGAGGTATAATATAGGACCCCAAAATCTTCCTTGAGGAACACCAGACTTTATTCACCATTAAGCTTACAATAATCAATAGCTTTATCAGTTTTAAACAAGTATTTACAAATGTATTTACAGGTACAGAATGTTTACAAATTTATGTACAAAAAGTAATCAAGAAGATGAATCAATTTAAGTTTTACACACATTTAACATTAGTATGTAATCATAGTAGGTTAACAATTATTTATGAATTATTTACTAATTAGGTTTCCAAGTAATACATTGGTCTAAGACATAGGGTACATTACTTTAATGATAATAAGACGACGACGATGATGATGATGATGCTGATGATAATGATAATAATAATAATAATAATAATAATAATAATAATCTAATTAGGTACTATTATATTTTACATGAAATTTACATAAATTTGCTAGCATGAATACTGTATTCTAAACATTCTTGTACAGAATAAAATGCCTTTTGTTTAAAAGTTTTTTAGCTTTTTAACAAATCTGATTTGTGGAAGTTCTTTTACTTTTGAAGGGCTTCATTTTGCATGACTGAGATTGAAAAAGTTCTGTTTTGCAGGTAGGACTGTATGATTCTGTAGAATGTATCAGGAATTTTGGATTTAAGTTTATAAAGTAGACCTTCATACTAAACCTTATTGAAGGCCTTTTCAGTATTCAAGAATAAGCCATCTCATAGGTACCAAGTTTTCTTCATAGGTGCTTAGAATGACATCAACTACCCAATGCAGTTGCTGTTGGTAATTATGACTACATCTAAAACCAAACTGGGTTTTAGGAATAACAGACTTCGCATGAATCATTAATTTAGGAAGCAGAAGAGGTTCAAATAACTTTGAGAATAATGGTAGAAGCCTAATAGGTCTGTAGCCGCTTGGATCTTTTTTGAATTTATCGACTTGTGCATCATAACCATTACTGCATGTTTCCATTCTGTGGAAAGTAGGCTGTTCGCAGTATTGCATTGCATACCTGAGTTAAAAATACCAATGTATTCTTAGGGAGTGCTAGATAAAAAGATATATTTATTATCAGCCTGAAGAAATACAGATTCTATGACATCATCAAAATACAAATAAATGTTGTTACATTTTAAGTTTAAATATATACAAAATTGGTAAGAAGAAAAATCCAGAACAGCTTTCTGCCAGCGCCAGGCTTCTTCCTACTTCTGCAGAATGGGACCTGACAAACATAAGGCAGCAGTATCTGCACAAGAGAAATACAGTTGCACACATGATGTTTTTTTTTTTTTTTTTTTGGTAGTGTTTAATGCCCGCTTTAACTACTTATGGCACCGCAGGCAAAGAGATGATGATGATGATGATGATGATGATGATGATGATGATGATAAAAATAATTTATAGTTATTTAATTTGTATTCTTCAAGTAGGAGTTTCAGATTGAAATATCCATTAATAGCCAGTGGTAAATGACTTTTGAGATGGTTCTTAATGGCCATTCTAAATTTTTTGTGATTAAGCACTGTTTGGAGATGGTTGTATAAATTTATACCCTGATATGATATAGACTTAAGACACCTGGTGAGCCTATAAATGTTGAGGTATATATTAATGCATATTGTGATCATGTAGGGCTGAGTTTCTTTTAAAGAGATCCAAATTTTGATGTATAAAAGAGGCCAACTCTAAGATCATATATAATCAAGGTAAGGGTAATATAGAAAGTTCTTTGAATACTATCTTACTATCTGGTCATATTGGTACTTGTTTTATGATTTTTACTAATCTTTTCTGAAGCTTAAGTATCTGTAGACTTTTTAAAGAAGCTTCTCATGCTATTATTCCATATGGACATATACATAGTACACTGACTTTAAGCCCTCCAAGGGCAATACTTTTGAGAGGATTCTAAATGCATAACATAGACAGCTGAGTTTCCTGCTTAGATGATGTATGTGTGTTTCCCATGTTAGGTTTGCTTCTACCCAAATGCCCAAGAATTTTGTGGATTCTACTTTGGTAATTTGTACATCATTCAAAGAAACTTGCTTTGGGTTTGTTCATAATTATGGAACTGTATATACACAGTTTTTTAAATGTTAAGCTTGAGCTTATTGGTTAATAACCAGTTTTCTATTTGTTTCAAAACCTTGCTGATTTTATCCTGCAACTTTAGGGTCACTAATTGTAATACTCTTGGCATTTGCAAATAACACACTTTTTGCTTGAGTAATATTCGGAGGATGATCATTTATGCACATAAGAAAGAGTAGTGAACCTAATACTGAGTCTTGTGGCACTCCATGCTTTATAATAACATCATTTGATTTAGTTGAAAGTATTTCTCACAGACTGATATCTGTTACTTATATATACACTAAACCATTCTTCAGCTAATCCCCTCACTCCACATTGTTAAGTTTATGAATCAGCATTTTATGGTTAACCATGTCAAAAGCTTTGCTAAGGTATAGAAAGAACCCAACAATCTTTTCTTTATCTTCCTGAGCTTTGAATATTGATTCTAGGAATGAAAATATAACATTGCAAATGTTTCTACCTTTATGAAATCCGAACTGAAACTTATTTAAAATGCTGTATGCTTCCAGGAAAGGCATTAACCTGTTGTACATTACTTTTTCAAGTATTTTTGCAAATACTGATAGGAGAGATATTAGGTGATAATTTGGACAGTCTTTTTCACCCTTTTTAAAAATTGGGCAAACCTTTGCTGATTTTAGAAGTTCCAGAAATATCCCCATAGACAATGATGAATTTGCAATATCCAACAAAGAAGTTATTAGATGGAATGCTGTTTGTTTCACAATTTTATCTCGGATCTCATCATTTCCACTCGAGTGTTTGTTTTTTAAGCCTTTAGTTATTGTGATCATTTCTTCTGGTGTTACTGGAGTTAAAAATATAGTTTGGCTGTTTATTATTTGTGGAAGATGAGGGATGAGTATTTGCTGCTGTTTCAAAGCCCTCAGCGACCTGACTAAAGTATTCACTAAACATCTCAGCTATTCTTTGGGATTTTTCAATATTTTCCCCGTTTTTTGTTTAGTATGACTTTTTCCTTAGCATTTTGCTTTATTTTTTCCAGTTTCATCTTTTACTGTTTTGTTTTTAGCATTTGCAATATAACCCTCATTTGATTTCAATTTTGTTTTGTGTATGACCTGGTTTAGGCTTTCAATAATGAAACAACAATTTGGTCATATCCAGGAGCCTTTCCTTTTTGGAGATCTATTAATTGCGTTAAGCACTTGACCAGGGGTAAAGTAGATTTTAAAAGGTGATTACTGTATTGGGGAGTGCTTTAAGTAATGGAACAACTATTTGGTTGTATCCAGGAGCCTTTCCGTTTGGAGATCTATTAATTGCTTAAACTATTGACCAGAAAAGTAGGTTTTAAAAGGTGATAACTGTAATGGTGTATGCATTGCTTCTTCAATGTTCTTGTTAAATGCAAAATTTTGTACAGGATTTGGTCAGAACTTTTGTACTAGCAATTCTGAGAATACATCAGCTTTCTCCTGGAATTTTACATACCAGTAATCACTGATATTTAAAGATGAAATACCATTGTTTTGTTTCATTAAACTTTTTAGTTTCCTCCAAAGATAACCATCCCTACAATGAGTTTAGACAGTTCAGCATGATTAGCAGCATCTCTTTCCTCTTGCAGTGCTTCGCAAAGATGGTGGGTTGCTCTATTATATGCTGTTTTATGTGGCTGGTATCCCATCTTTAGCCATAGCCTATGACATGCTTTCTTTTTTTCCAGTGGTTGTGCAATTCTTGAAGAAATAAGAAAATGCCTAAATGGATGTATATTACATTGTTGTGAAGCAAGACTGGCAACAAGCTGGGTGTTATAAGTATGAATAGCTACTGCTGCGTCAAGGTCCTTAGAAGATTTTAATGGCATCTTCTGGTCCATTACACTGTTAATGTTTCTGTGTAGCACTTCCAATCAAAAGGATATCTAATTAAAGAACATGAAATGTCTATAGTAACCACATTCAAACTAAGTGTTACAGAGTGGAAGGCAATCAGAGCTTAAATCATACTGTACCACAGGTATTGTACATTGTCGACTAATGTGTTTTCCAAGTAAAAAGCCAAGTGCATCGGGTGAATGACCAGCATCTGAGTAGTAAGTAGGTTCTTTTGGATGTATAAACTCCAGTGAAAACTTTAATGTCACATCAAGAAGCAGTTTCCCCCTAGGATTGGATGTTTGCAGTTAAAGTCTCCACAAATTAAATAATTGCTACCCATTATGTGTATAAGGTCCCAGAAATTTGCAGCAGTTATTTTATTTTCAGAAGCTGAAAAGAAAAATGCCATTATTGAGCTGCAAGTCCACTGCACATGCGTGCACACCCACCCACGTGCATGCACCCACACCCCCCCACCCACGCGCATACACACCCACAACTGCACCCACCCCCACACCTTTTTCTGAAAATGATTTTTTTTTTGATACAGGGAATCCTAAAACATATTTCCGGTAAAATCTCAGTATCAAATTTTTGGGTGGAGTGCAATACCTTCTCTACACACTATGTACATAATATGTGTAAAGAAAGTAAAAACTAATTAATTAATTTTAGCCACAAAACCATGATAGAGAACAAAAGCTTACGGCAATTAATATATAAATTTCAGTTGATACTTTATTCATTAGAGAAAAGTACTACATCTGCCAAGACACAAAATTATTTAAACAAGTGAAATTCAACTATTTAATTGAGATACAAAACAAAGACATTAAAGAAGAAAACAATTAATTCAAAGTAGTACACAAGAGAAAGTAATCCTGCAAACAAGCTATCAGAAAGCAAAAAATGCCACCGAGCAATATAGCACAAAAAAAATTCTTAAGAAAGATCCATGTTAAATCCCATTAAGCAGCGCTAAATCGCATCCAGTAATCCAGTACCACTATCAGTGGATAACTTATCAAGAAAACTCATGTTGAATCCCGTGAAGCAGCACTAAATCACAATCAGTTATATAGTACAACTATCAGGAAATAAATTATCAAGAAAAACCCATCATAAATCCCATGAAGCAGCACTAAATCACACCCAGTATTTTAATACAACTATCCATAGACAAATGCTCAAAGAAAACCAGATATAAATCCCCATAAAAAATATTTAACTTGGCAGATGTAATACCTCCCTCACAAAGATTTAAATCATCTCCATATAATCATGTATTTGATTTAAATGCATTTAAAGCAGAAGAATCCAATTAAGTTGACAACTGTAATCTACAAATACAGAAAAATTTATTAATAGGAAGCACATAATATAATTATTTAACTATCTAATTATATATTCTTTCTATTTCAAGTTTTTCTAGTGAAAGTGCCCTAAGCTCAACACACAGACTGCAATATTAGAGTTAATATTACTAATTTGTTAGAACAATGTAGAAGTAGATGTCTCTATATGTATATATTTCGTACAAAATACAGCTTTTCACTTTGCAAGAAATATATACTCACCTGAACTTTCATTTCCAAATTGTTCCATCATTATCAAGTGCAAGCAAAAATAATCTAAATTTTGTAAGAAAAGTGCTTTCCTATTAAAACACAAAATTTCACTGAAAAAGAATTATGTAATGCACCATATAAATAATAAACACAACCTCTATATCTTTTTCTATATCTGTGTTGGCTTATGCCAGACATAACAATTATAATTGGTTGAATTGGCCAAAATTTACAATTGCCAAAAAATATATGAATTCCCTAACATTAAAAAGAATACTAAATTAACCCTTGCAATTCACACATTTCTAAAAGAAATGTTACATTATATTTTTATAATGGAACTAGTGAATTGCACCTAGTAATATATTCCCCATACATTAATAAAATTATTCATGAACATTTTTAAATAGGTGTGTAAATGGGATGTAATATTTGTCACATTACATCCCCCAACAAAACCCATCTAAAATAAATTATAATAAAACATGCTGAGTCTAGTACCAAATTATCCAATGAAATTTCATACCCCAGCTTTATATATGAATGTTTCAACTCAACCAAGAAGGCAACCCAGTAACAACTTCTGCATTCCTACTTAAAATTCATTTCGCTTTCATTAAACATTTTTAGAAAGAATTGAAATGCTGCAGAACCAAAACTGCTTCAGTTGCAAATTCAATTTAGGTTCCAAGGTAAAGTCTCACCTTCCCAAAACATGAGGTTCCTCTAATCCATCCCGGTACTGGGTCCCGTTGCAACACAGCAAATACCAATGCTTCTTGTTCACCAACTGAGAATTAATTGCTTACCTCTCGGCATTGCTATCCAAGCTGAAACATGAAAACAAATGCTCAGAGTCAGAGCCTATCAGAATGGGGCAAACTCAACAGCTGGGATAGAGAAAGTAAGAGCTTTTCAGGCAAAGTTCAATTATTTTCGAAGGCATGCAATCTGTTTCATTATTCAATCTTATACTAAGCCTGGAGAGCTGGAATCGGTAACAATTCATTATGCTGAATGCCACTGAAATATGAAGGAACATTGCACAAAAATAAATTTGCTGCACAATAATAAAAAGAAAATCTGTAGTATGTAAATACAAAAGGGATGAAGAATAATAAAACATGCTGAGTCTAGAAGTGTTTTCTGTCTGTACATCCCACGTAAAAATTCAGAAATAATAAGGAAATTGATGTTCTATTCATTCCTCTAATTTGGGGGGATGCAAACAATAAGAAGAAAAACAAATAAGGTGAGAAAACCAAACTTGTTTTTCACCTGAATGCTCAAAATGAAAGAAATTTTGGCATAAAGGAGAAACCAAATTTAGAGTCATTATTCACACTACAAGTTAAGGAATTTGTAATACACAAGAGAAGATACCAAGCTTCTTATTCATGCCTCAAATTGGAGGACATGTAATAAATAACAACACCACCAACACAATCGCTGCCGCCACAGCCACCAATAATAATAATAATAATAATAATAATAATAATAATAATAATAATCATACTAGTATTAGTACTAATAGTAGTAGTTGTAGTAGTAGTAGTAGTAATAATAATAATAATAATAATAATAATAATAATAATAATTAGCAGAGTCCTCAAACTAAGGAAGTTGGGAATAACATGAACAAAAATAATGAAAGGAAGTCTGTAGCTCCTACTTTCGAGCAAAGGTGAACTAAAGAAGTTGTTCAAAGCAATATCCTCCAAACATCCACACACAGTCTGCATCTCTGAATAAATCAATTCTTATCCTTTCAAAGATGCATGCAACCAATATTCTCGCCAGCAAATTTTCATCATAACTGATGTGAGCCTCATTCACAAGGCTCTTGATATGTCTCCACAGAAAATAATTAGGGGGTGTGAGATACAGGAAACACAATAGCTAAGTAATAACAGTGCCACGTCCAATCTATCATCCTGTTATTTAAAATGGCCTCTGATATTCCAATCAAAATGAGCAGGAGTTCTATCATGCTGGAACCACATTAGGCATAATACATTAAGAGGGATGTCTTCCAGAAACCCAGGTAACACATCAACTAGGAACTGGTGGTATGTGTTCCCATTTAACCGTGGTGAAAGAAGGCATAGGCCAATTATGTAATTTGAAACTATCCAGCCCATATGGATTTACATGATCCAAGACATAGCTGTTTCTTTGGTTTAATGTCATTCTTTCCCTTGTGAAAACACTCGGTAAAGACACTCAGAAAAAGAAGTCCAGCTGTTCACATGCCGCTCAGAGACCCAGTTACAAAACTGCACTTGGGGAACAGAGTTCAGAAGATGGAAGCCATACACTGTATCACTCGCCATACACTAACATGATATGTGCCCATAGTACTGTAATTGCATGGTTACTGGTTGAACAATTGTTGTGAATCCTTTTGAGCACCTCTTCCTCAAAACCTGGTGTACAATGGGTTTGTCTTGCACCAGTGCTAGGCCTATACACAGGGAATCAGTTTCCCACAGGTGCTGGTGAATAAACTAGAAGGTAGAATGAAGGTATCTATTGCATAGAGCCATGCTGCTTCATGGGAATTTCTTCCTGCCCCCCTATGAACATAATGCAGATCAACTAACTCTGAAAAAGGGTGTACCATGGCTGCAATGTGAAGAACTCAGTTGCAGATATAGCAGTAATGCAACACATGTGCCATTAGTCTGGAATGACCTTGAAAGTATGCATGCACAGCTATTAGGGGCACATTTGCATTTCTAATACCCACTCATTAACTCGGTTATGGTCATAGATACAAAAAATGAGTCTTCCCTAGATTCTGTGTGTCAACTGAAGAGCTTCATGTATCTTTGTAAAAGCTGTGTTCACAATGCACACAAAACAACTGTACAATGCCCTGTGACTGACAGTGCAATAATTAACTTATGAGTACTGAAAACAGATCACAGAACAACAATACCATTGCCGAGAGATTAAGATGGACTTGCTTCCACTTATAAGCTCCAAGGTTCAAATCGCGCCCTGCTTGTCATGTTTGTTAATGTTATAACTGGATTTGTAGAACATAATGTATTAATATAAATTTGGCATTTGAAGTTATGGGCCTATCTATGTTCACTAAAATACAATTCTACTAACACTCGCATTAAATAACTGAAAAAAAGACACATGTAACTAAACTATTATCTTCTAAAACTAAAACACAAAAGATAAATATATTAATATTGAGTGTATGAACCCTCAACCCATATAACTGCCCTCAATCTTTGAGGCATAGATAAAATTAAATATCTGTAATGTGGACAAGAAGATACAAGGTCCCAGGTCTCTTGAATTTATGCCCAAAAGCCATCTTTTGTCCTTTACCATCTACAGGTAAATTGGAGCACAGCCCACACATTCTCAATAGGGTTCAAATCTGGTGAACAATGAGGTTAGTCTTATCACTCTGATATCCTGCCTCTCTGTAAACTAATTCAAAACCGTTTGAGATGTGTTCAGGATAATTATCCTGTACAAATTTAACAATTCCATCAGGACATCTCATCCTCACAGAGTAAATGAAAATTTATTGAGTATTACCACGTACTGCACACCGTTTAGTGTATCATCAAGCTGCCACAGCACAGCTGGACCATCTCCTGATGTCTTGCCCCAACCTAACACAGATATGCGACCATGATGGAATTGTGAAGCCACATATTTTGCATTATATCAGAACCCCTTTGTATGACAGACCTTAAATGTGGAAGAAAATGTCACCTTGTCTTAAATATTGCATTATTCCAGTTATGGTGGTATTTTCCTGATGGACTGGTTTGTGAAGGGTTCCTAACTCCCAAAAAAATTAAATTTTTTCAAAATGTTTGAAAACATTGATTTTCTTAACAATACTTTCAGTAACTTTTCATATTATGCAGATTCCATTTTTTTTTTCACGAGAGAGGACTGTTCATGCCTGATGCATTTAACATCATTCTGTGCACCACATGCTTTCATGTGCAGCATATTGCTGTTCGGTAGAATAAAACCTTAAAATCGTCTGTATTATTTGTAGCAAAAGCAGGCATTAAACAATATATAAAAAAAAAACCTTAAAGAAGTATCATAACCATCATATTACTAACTGTATTGAATGTTCTGTGTTAAATAAGTATGTCCAAAATAAATAACCGCTGTGTTGATTCAGCATCATTAGGCAAAGAAAACAAATGTTTGCTACATGCAAAAAACAGACCTGTGACCCCCACCAGAGGAGTAACCAACGTCTTACCACAGCGCTACAGGGAACATACATGGCAGATAGTAGGTTTTGTAATGCCATACAATACAAACTGTGTCATGTTCTGTGTTGTTAATATTTTAGTTAATATAGATAGTTGTTGAAACTTAAGATATGTATTTTATTATGATTATTAATCATATTGGTTAGTAATACTAAGATTTGGAACTTGTAACAGCTTGTTACTGCTACTACATAACTTTATTGCAGATGGTGTACACAAGGCGCTGTGCCGTATGGGACTTAGATGAATTTGGCGTTCTAGACCATCCTATATACATGTTCAAATATACCATGAGAATACCTGCATAAAATTTACATACATTTTGAGAAATTGGGTTCACCTCAAACTTAAAACATTCACCTGATTCGGGGAAAAAAATTGGCAGCTTAAACATGGTTTGAACCCTGTATATTCTATTTGAAAGTGGAACACACCACTGCAGACAAGTAATCTACTCCAAGTAACAGCATTAGAAGTAGTAAAACACATGAGCTATTAGTCTGAAAGTATCTTTAAAGTATGCATTCACATCCAGTTGCTCAATATCACTAAATGATGCACAGGAAAAACGGAAAGATTTTTCCTTTCTACTATGCAATATGTTGAAACATAGCATGTGAGTACTCCATAAAATCACTTAAAAGAAACACTATAATGAAAGTTGGGTTTACTCCAAATGTATACTATTCACATACTTGGAAAAAGAAAGAAAAAAAAAAGTTACACTTTGAGAGAGGTTCGAACCCAGGCCTCGTCAGGACTATCAGACTGGGAGCCGAACTTGCTTATGACTGCTCTATTGCTGACAGAGCATTTTCTTCAGAATAACAAAGCTTATAACATTCAAACTACCACATTGGTAGCCGTTTTTGTGCTTGGGGGGCAGAAGATAAGGCATGTATATTCAGTCTTTATGTATGCGCAATTAATTATCAGTACGAATATTCCAGTACAAAATCATTACTTAATCGCAAAGTTTATTGTCACAGACCATAGATGTCCTATCTCAGTGTGACCCTAGACTATTTCTCTGTAAATTCTGAAGGTTTGTCAGTTAAATTCTGTAACACCCTCTTTAAAAAATAAGGTTACATGTATAAATGTGAAAGACATATATTATTATTTATTAGACTATATTAGTTTGAAGTTTTCAGTTTATTTGCACTGCTCCATTAACTCTGTCATGTCTTTCAGAGAATTCCAAACTTCTTCAAAACTGTTAACTTAACTCAATCAGATTGTGTAACCCAAGTGAGTTAACCCTTTTCCTAGCATAAAAAAATGATTTGTTAAAGACATTGTCAACTGTCAGAAACAATGAGCACTGCCAGTGCGCAGAAATTTCATCCTGCAGCAATCCTATTATGTGCCAGTAATGATCTACATTTTTTGTGCAGTGAGTTTTTGTCTATCTGTTACAGTTTACCAATAATACAAAATTCAATAAAAATTATCCAGAATAAAGAGGTCTTTAGAGGCTATTCCCAGAAAATTTGAGATATACATTTTATTTGGCAACTAAATATCTTAAATATAACACATTTTAATCAAAATCGCCAGAATTTTGAGAAACTCAAAATTTTTTAATTTTTTTCGATGTAAAGGATAGTTGGGGTGGGGGGATTTCTTGAAAATCTTTGTGTCGCATCCTTAGAAGATACCAAACTTAAATACCAAGTTTGGTTTTTAACGGTCTTTTCATTTTTGAGCTATGCTGCTCTCCACTCCCCCCCATACACACACACAGACAGACAGACCGACACATGGATATTTTTCTAAAAATTCTTTTTCTGGATTCAGGGGATCTCAAAATGTATTTCCAGTAAAATCTCAGTATCGAAATTTGGGTGCATTACAATACCTTCTCTATACACTATGTACATAATACATGTAGAGAAAGTAAAAAAAAAATCTGATGTGTTTCATTCACATGACATTCTCTACATCTCTGCAACAAATTGCTGTTATAAAGCTTATTGTTCTATTTACTTAATGCTAATCGAAAAAAATTAGCAGAAATAGTCTTATTACTTGCTTCCATGTAAGTAGAACTGAAATAAGGCAGTACCATAGGTTAAAGTGATAGTCAAAAGCTGGTTGCTATGTGAAAGATGTTCCTTTGTTTGTATGAAAAGGAGTTGACAAAGTCCTGTGTGAGAAAAGTATAATTTTTTAAAGCTGAAACAAAAAACAAGGGATATCTCAAAAATGATTAACTCCATTAAAAAAATTCATATAAAATAAATTGTGTGTTTTAAAGTGCTCTACATTTTTTATGTGGTAAGTTTTTTTCCATCTCTTACAGTTTAGCAGTTATGCAAAATTCCGTAAAATTCATCCAGAATAAAGTAGTTTTCGGGGGCTATTCTCAGAAAATTCAAAATATACATTTTATTTGTCGGGTAAATATCTTTAATATACAATATTTTAATCAAAATCATTAGAGCCATTTTTTAGAAAATCAAACTTTTCGAAAAAAGTTACATTAAAGGGTAGTTCGGTATTTTACAGACTTTTCGTTTTTGAGTTATCGCACGCACGCTCACACATGCCCACCCACACCGCGTGCACACACATACGCACATGCTCCCGCACCCGGTCCAAATCCCGGCTAAGGCATTGAATTTTTCAGTCTGACTACTCTAACTATCCAATTCCTGTCCTACACATGAGAGAGAGAGAGAGAGAGAGAGAGAGAGAGAGAGAGAGAGAGAGAGAGAGAGAGAGAGAGAAACAATCAAATTTGGAAAACGTGGTTTATGAGAGAAAAATTCTATCACAGATTCTGCACAATTCTTCACTGTGGGTGTGGGCAAGCTGTTTAATAAAAATCATTCTGAGAAACAATGAAGTATCTATATTACAGTGCACTTTTTCCTGGACAATCATGGTCATTTAACAAATATCTCTGCTTCTAGACAGTTATAAAAGAAACTATTCGAAAAGGGGAAAATGTAAATGTGCCTATTGAACAATTCCATTTTAATTTGTTGAATCTTCTGTGAAGGCATTAATGGGTCATGCTGAAAAGCAGAAAGTGAATGTGCAATCTTCTCATGGAAATATTCTGACACACTTGGGAACAAATGCTTCTGTAGAAACTTTAGAAATGAAATTAGGTATCTAGTATAAACAACATTGAACTAATATGAACTTTTTGAGTTATGTTTTATTGTACATATAATTTAAGATATAATGTCGAAGTGATCTATATATGCAATTTAAGGTCACCCTCCATGGTGTAATGATTACCATGCTAACTTCATATACCCAGGTCATGGGTTCAAATCTGGCAGAGGACAACGGATTTTTCCTGGGCGTAAAAATCCTTAGTATGGCCTCGTTCAGAAGGGAAGTAAAGCCCTGGGTCCCGTGTTGTAGATTTACGGCATACAAAAGAACTTCAAGCTAATAGAGAGGTCTCTGAGCAAAATTAAACAGCCTTTCACGCAGTATAGAATGGGATGCTGAGAACCACAGCAGCTAAAGAACACCCATAAATAAAATGTCATTTCATTTTTTTTTATGCAATTTAAATGGATTCATATGGTTTAGTGTGTGATTGAACATGGACATTTTATGATCTCAAAATGTGCATTTTGTAAGCAATTTAAAATATATATTATTTAAAGTTGCATTATTTAAATCAATAAATACCTTTTTCTTATTCTCTAGATCACATGATATATAAGTGTCTACCCAGAGGCAAAGCACCCACTTTGTACCAGGGAGATTAGACTCCGCGTCTCTTTCCAGTAGGGCAATACCTAGGTTACCCATTGTATGGGGACATACCTAGACAGAAGTGGGTGCATTCTTATATGCATCAATCCCAAAGGGCAAACCTCGGAAGGGCCGACAGGCATCTAGCATGCCATTTACTACCTATCTGGGGAAGTACCAGAGGACACTGGGGTGTCTCACAACCCCACCTAGGCATTACCACCTGGAAGTACCCAATCTCCCATGGGTAACGGGACCACTACCACATCGAGTCCAACCCAATCCAAACAATTTCCTTCCAGAAGGGGCTCAGATGTTCAGCCTGACTTCTAGTAATGTTGGAAGTACAACAGGTACTCGGGGTCTGCACTGGAGTAGCTGAAGAGGTTGGAAGCTCCCCCCTACAAGATCTAGAACATATATGCAATATACATAGTAGGTAGAGAAGATATTCTATTGCACCCAAAAAGTTGAAACCAAGATTTCACCAGAAATATATATTTTAAGTACCCCTGAATATTACAAAAAAAAAAAAAAAAAGCATTTTTGGAAAACGGTCAGTGTGTATATGTGTCTGTGGGCAGCATAACTCAAAACAAAAAGTTGGAAATACCAAACTTGGTATTTAAGTATAGTATCCTTCGAGGATGAGACACAAAGATTTCCAATAAAATTCACCCATTCCAAACTACCCTTTATTTGAAAAAATGTTTATATTCTCAAAAATCACTAATGATATTGATAAAAATATGGTATATTAAAGATATATACATGAAAAATAAAATGTATATCTTGAATTTCCTGAAACACTCCCTGAAGCCCTTTCATTCTAAATGACTTTTGCATAACTGATGCTGTAAGAGATGAAAATTGCACAAAATGTGTAGATCTCATCAAAACACACAATTTATATCCTACATATTTTTGTTGTGGAGCTAATAACTTCCTAGCTATTGCTTGTAAATACTTATACTTTTCTCATACAGGAAGTTGTATATTCTTCTTTTGTTTTACTCTAGTCATGCAAACAGAAGTGGCTTTCAATGTTAATCGCATAGTGTCAATTTTTAAAACATTTTACTATCACGTTAGTCTAGTATATTCCCTTAGATCCCTTCTACTTATAAGAAACTAAGTATTAAGAGCATTCTATAAATATTTATCTTGATTAGCATGAAGTAGAAAGAAGAATAATCTTTTGTAAGAAGTTTGTTTACAGAGCAGGTAGAGAAAATCATGTGAATGGAACACATCAGATATTTTATTTAATATCACGATACAAAATTGGTGGTTCTTAACCTGCTGAAGCTTCATTTTTATACCAGCAACTTTCCTTTAAATTTATTTAGTACTTTCCCTACAAATACATGATGAAAAAATCTGATCTGTTCTATTCACATGACTTTATCAACCTTTTCTGCAAACTATTCTTATAAAAGAATATTCTTTTATCCACATCACACTAATTGGGATAAACATCAGCAGAAATGGTCTTATTACTTGCTTCTTTGTAACTAAAAGGTCAGTAGCTGAATACATGGGCCACAGGTGATACTCTATTCTTTTAAAAGCTGGTTGCTATGTGATAAAATTGAAATTTGGTTCTCTTTGTTTGACCAAGAGCAAAACACGAGAGAAATGAAACAAATGAAAACTTCATCTTTGAGAAAAGTTTAAACATTTTAAAATTTAAAACAATAAGAAGGAATATCTCTGTTAATTCTATAAAAGAAAAGTGTAACATAAATTGTGTTTTTTAAAACAATACATTTTTTCCAAAAATTATTTTTTTGTATTTAGGGTACCTCAAAACATGTACTTTAGCTGAAATCTCAATATTAAATTTTTAGGTGTAATGCAATACTATGTATGTAAATAGTACTCGGTAGAGAAAGTAAAAATTACCCACTCAGCACACTACAAAATTAACATTAATTTAAATGCTTTGACATTTTTCAGATTAGAGGGAAACAATATCACACTGGAAAAAAATTATGGCACTTGTATAACCTAATGTTTTAAAAAAAACTGGATGCAGTATAAAATTCGGAAACTTAATATATTAGGTTAGGAGAATCTGTCTGTAGTTCCGCATGATGTTCTCTTAGAAAAACTTTAATGTTATGGCTTTCATAAAGACAGTGTACAATTTTTATGCTCTTATTTCCAAAATAGGTATCAGTTAGTATCCTTAAATGGCAAAATGTCCAGTTTTAGGCTGGTGAAGTGTGGTGTCCCACAGGGGTCTATACTTGGACCTGTTCTTTTTCTCATATATATTAATGATCTACCTGCCAGTATCGATGATGAATGTCTAGAGACTTTCCTGTTTGCAGATGATCTCGCTACTAGTCTTTCTCACGATAATCAAGCTGTTATTTTGGTTAAAAGTCACAATTTATCCTGTAATCTGCAGAAATGGTGTAATGCCAATAGACTTTGTATTAATCATAATAAAACTGTAGACGCGATTTTCTCTATAAATTCTTCCTCCCTGTTATTGGTTAAGTTTCTGGGCATCCATATCGAAACTGGCTTGGGCTGGCAGACTCATATTAACTACTCATCAAATAAAATAAATAAAAGCTTATTCTTATTAAGGTCACTTAGACATAGTGTCTCCCGTTCAACTCTTGTTACAGTGTATTATGCCCATGTTCATAGTTATCTAAATTATGGCACTCTGTTGTGGGCCAATCTGCCAGTCAGTTATTTATTCTTCAGAAGAAATCTGTACGTATCATATTTGGAGCTTCACCAAGAACTCACTGTAAGCCACTTTTTATGCAACCTGGTATACTGACATTGCCTTCAATGTTTGTTCTGGATTCCCTTTTATATGTTAAAAAAAATATCAACCTTTTCTCAATATGTTCTTCTGTCCATAATTATCCCACTCGAAAATGCTCTGATATTTATATTAACAAATGCAAATATAGTAAAACCCTTAACAGTTTCTCATGTATATCTGTTAAAATGTTCAACACCTTACCTCAGAACATCAAGACTCTTCCTTTGTTAAACTTTAAGAGGAGGATCAAAACAATCTTGAAGGCAAATCCTCTTTATAGCATTTCAGAAATTTATGATCTGAAATGGGATTAATCTTATCCATTTTTAAATGTATTGTTGTAATATTATTGTATGTAGAATGTTTTATTAATTTTTATTCTCTCATGACGCAGCCTATGTATGTCTCATACTTAATGACTGAAAATAAACTATCTATCTATTATCGCCCCCCCCCCACCAACTTAATATCCTTTAACCTAATTAATAAAAGGGTTAAATTTACACACACTTCACTTATTTATTGGGTAGGAGAATGTTCTGCGGACCTTTGCCTGCATCCTCAGCAGTTGAACCACTACTGCCAGAATCTGATCTGTTGGTGCTGTCGTACTGTTTATGCTGTCAGCTGGTGGAAGGGCAATGAGGTTGAATAAGCAATCCATGGGGGGAGGAGTTCAAAATTCATGGCTATGTGGTGGTGTTTTAGGATAAAAATCTTTTACCATGCTGTTAACTCAAATGGATTGGTGATTTAACCCTTTTATTAATTTGATAATGCCTTCACTGTAAGTAGCTTCACAATTTATATTACCTGTCCTTTAACCTGTTTTGGTTATTTCAGAAGATGAATGAAATCGGTGAAATGGAGCTCAAATAATATCAGGTGTCCATGGAGCAAAAAGTTACATGACATTCATCTTCTTAGGATAAGGGAAAACCCTGAAAAAAAGAATTATCTGGGTAACTCACCCTAAGCGAGATTCAAACTCGCAACCTCTTGAATGCGAGGCAGACATGTTAACCCCACACTACCAAGGCAGGCTTAGTTCTAGTTTTATTATTATATTACCACCACCACTGCCACTGCCACCAATGCTGCCACCATCACTACCACCACCACTATTACTCTTATTATATTTTCTGATCATTCCCATTACCTTAAATACAAAATATGCATCATGTTTTAGGGGTCGAGCTTCTATGATATATTTTTTCATCCCAACATCTTTTAAAGTGATATAAACATGTTTCAAAGCATTCTGATGAAAATATACTGATTTTTATAGTTTATAACTGTACATGTTGATATTTTTAATGTTATAAAATTTTGATAAGATACATTTAAACTGAAATGTGTATCAGGATATTTTAAAAATGCTTATATTTTCTTGGAAATATTTGTGCAAATTTACAATGGATTTTCAGAATGTTTTAAAATAACTTCTATTTTCCTGCAATGCAGATAACAACAGAATGTGTGGTTTCAAGTAGCAGGACAAATTTTCCCTTAATCCTCTGCAAGAAAATGCAAACAAAAGTACCAGGTAGGCTGGAGGTTCCCATCTTGGCTCACCTCGTCTTCCACTTTTATGACCAGACATTTTATTTTCATGCTCAGTGTGTATTCAACAAGCCCAAAGTGTGTTGTCCTCTGTGGTGTTATGTTACCATGCTAACTTCATATACCAAGGTTGCAGGTTCAAACTGGCGGAGGACGATGGATTTTTTTCAGGTGTAAAAATCCTTTGCATGGTTTCCTTCAGCCGTTGGTCCCATGACCCATGTTGTAGATTTATAGCATATAAAATAATCTCAAGCTTGATAAAAGAGGCCTCTGAGCAAAATTAAGTGGTTTTTCACGCCCAGTATAGAATGAGTTGTTGAGAACCACAGCAATTAAAGAGCGTCCATAAAAAAACTCCATTTCCATTTTTGCCCAAAGTGAAGGGTTTAGTGAGTGAATAATTGCAGTAGTACATTGTGAATTTGGTGACAAATATTTACTATTGATGTGCAATCTTATTCTGCAAATTAGCCATGTGAAAGTTACAATCAATAAATGTTTCACAGTGCAATAGTATTGCAATACTGCAAAACCTAAGAACTGATTAAACACAAAATGCATCTGAATATATGCAGGGTTTACAGTCCAGTTTGAAAGCATCATCTTCATTTCCTACTTGAACTTCTCAATCACTACGATTCATCATCATACATATGCAATGTAAGATTATTTCATTACTATATTAGTTTCGTCTAGGTTCAGAATTTTCAGGAAGCCCCAAATTACACAAAAGCTAGGGGATTCAACCGTTCTACAGCATAAACATGCTTCTTTAATACTTTGTCTTATAGGTTAATGTCCCCTTGAACCAAGATAAACACAAAAAAATAATACAGAAAAATCATTTCCCTTTGTGGTCATATGTGTATAGGTGGTTGATACAGCAATAATGCCTGAATGATATTGATATGTGATTGACAGCAATTCTTGAAGTTTACTCCTTTAGCCCTGCTGTTCTGTTCGAATTTACAAAAAAATAATACAGAAAAATCATTTCCCTTTGTGGTCATATGTGTATAGGTGGTTGATACAGCAATAATGCCTGAATGATATTGATATGTGATTGACAGCAATTCTTGAAGTTTACTCCTTTAGCCCTGCTGTTCTGTTCGAATTTACTATACAGATGTCTGTTCGGGTCAATATAACCCAAAGTATTATAATTCATTATAATCAGATAAAATGAGTCATACATCATAAATAAGACAAAATATTATACTTTTTATTATTATTGTTATTAATACAAACAACTTAACCATTCTGAACCATAGAACTATTGAAAAATATTCAATATATTACAATAATTACTGAATACAAATTTGATATTATTCCTCAAAAAGAACAATCTGGTCACAAATAAGTAGCATATACTTTATAAATGTGTTTACCACACTTTCCACATAGCATGTTTGTTTTGCTGTCATTTTTCGATGGACAAGATCTATACCGTGCACGTTTTACAGTTTTTCTTTCTGAGGCAGAGTCTGATACCTTGACCACATTTGCAGGGGCTTGAATTCTCTTCACCATTTTTAACAATTCTTCTGTCTTTGGAAAATATTTTCTGGATGAGATATGTTCCTTTATCAGAGATTTTCCAAGTTCTTCTAGAAATAGTCGACTTCTTGTTAATTTGTTCATATTCCATTTAGGGTCTATGGCAGTCCATAAGATATATGCATTGAAAGCAGAAACATCAAGAATGTTATAGAAAACAATCATTGGCCACCGATTTGTTTTCCTATGGCAGATATATGTACTTACTGCTTGATCTAGTGTATCTACAGCTCCTTTACTAGCATTATAATCCAAAATTATTTGTAGCTTCTTGATGTCCCTGTTGCTTATTTGAATATCGTGGTGTAGTGTACTCATTCATACTACATTTTTCTTCTTTTTTCTAATGTAATTGACTACTGTAGTGTTATTTGTGAAGTAAAACATAGAACTATGTACTTCCCCTCCGTTCATTTGCTGTGGAAGTTCCGGCTTGTTTTTATGTACAGTTCCCAACATCGTCAGTTTTCGTTTCAGAAGCAGCTGTCCCAAGTTGTATGAAGTAAAAAAATTGTCACAAGTTACATTTTGGCCTCTCAGCTCATATGCAAGATCACACACTACTCTCATACCTTGATTTTTTTCTGGTGCTGCTCCTAGTTCTTTTCCTGTGTATACTTGTACTTTTAGAAGTGTGACCATATCTTTATCCCATATTTTGCAGGTTTAGAATGGATGTAGGGTAAGTGGGGGCAAAGGTGCGCACAGGGCAAAGATCCGAATCTAGTGTTTAGTGTGGCGGCCCTGATCCTTCAGTTGAGAGATGTTATGGTGGGAAGTGTCCATGGTGTTGTATTGTTGATTTGCGTTTTAAAGCTTTAGAGATATGAGGTAAGTTAGATTTTTGGAACTTTTGATCTAAATATTTATGGTGTAATTGACAGTGTTCTGTCTACTATAACAAACACCAAAAGAATTACCAATGCCTCGTATGTAAGTGCATAACCTAACTCACGCTTTAAGCTTAGTTCTTAGTTTATCAAGTTGCATAGATGGCAGCTGATATAAGAAGTTCAAAAATCGGCGCCACGGAGCAAAGATCCTACGCATTAGCTGGAGCAAAAGTCTGCATGCCTACCTTTGCCCCAAACGTTTGTTTTTACTTTCTTCGGTTTTAATACTTAATGCGTAGGTTTATTTGTCATATTTGATGCACCCTAATGTATAGTTCACTATTTCACGTCAACTGATTCAGTATTAGTTAGACTAGTTAAACTTCATTTTACAGAAACTACAAGAGAAAAATGTCCTCCATGCCGTTATCTTCTAAAACGTTAGAGGAGGCTAGAAAGCTAATAGAAAATGGATCTTCCATTATAAATGCAGCTGCAGGACTTGGATGTACTGAATCCACATTACGTAAAAGACTTAAAGCAGGCTATGGAGTGGCATCATTGGGGCATTTTAAGAGAGTATTTTCTGAGACAGGAGAAACTGAATTGGCGGAGCACTATATCAATCTGGATTCTATGTTCTATGGCCTTACATTTAAACACTTCCGACATTTGGTATACCGGTTTGCCGAAAGTAATGGTGTCAACCACTCATTTAATAATGAAATCCAATTGACAGGAGAAGTCTGCTCGTCATAATTTAAGTTTGAGGCAACCGGAGAAAATCAGTATCGGGAGGATAATGGGATTCAATAAAGCACAAATAGAGCTTTATTTCAGAAACTGGAAACTTTGCAATATAAATATAATTATCCGCCCCATCGAGTCTATAACGAAGATGAAACAAGAATACAAACTGTACCGGGAAAATTGCCGAAAAGTGTGGCAAGAAAAAGCCATAGATGCGTAAGTAAGATGCAGCCGAACGAGGCGAAACCGTTTCTGTGGTAATACGATTACGATGATGACACAATGATGATTGTGATGATTTGATATAGTAAAACATTAATAATGACTCTAACTGACAAATACTGTAACTCTCCTTTAGTCTGTTATAATTATGATAATTTCTTTCTGTGTCAGAATTTTGCCTCGTAACTATAGGATCTTTACCCCAGGCCTGGGGCAAAGATCCATTTTTTTCATTTCTAATATTTTGTTAAATATAATTTTAACACATCATGCAACCAATCTTGAACTTATTATATCGTGTAAAGTATGCTCCTAGGTGTATTTTGTAAAAATTTCATCGTGATGTAACCAGAATAGCAGAAGGGAAAAATAAAAAAGCATTTAGTGCGCACCTTTGCCCCTGCTTACCCTATTACTTGAAGGGACAGCGTCCTCTAAATTCCACTAATTATTCAGCAACTGTTACATTTTCTGCAGGATTACATAATTTAGGAAGTACTTCCACCCATTCTACAATGTTGCGAATAGGAGCAAATTTATCATTAAGTCACCTTTCTTCTCTAGTAGACCTCTTATCAAACCGCAAAACACACATTATGTTACAGAAGTTTCAAGTGACATTGTTGCCCTAAATATGTTCTGGCCAGTTTCCTTATCCCACATGCTTTCTATTGACTCCCCATGAGATCAATATAACCCAGCAAGAAACAGAAATCCTAAATAAGCTTGAAAAATATTTCTATCAATATTTTCCCACTGCTCACCATAAACTCCCTCTATATTTGTCATTTCTATTATTTCCTTATCAAGTGCCTCATGAAATACAGCTTCAAAGGAACTTTTTGTGTTAGTTATTCTACTGGTTGCATACCATGTAATTCCTGGTGTCTTCTTGATGACATTTGAAATAGAGTGACGGCCACATTGTAGAGGCGGTTGTAACTTCCATCCAATAGTTTTATTTTTAGAAATAATAGTTTGTTCATTACTGCCTGTTTGAAGACTCTTAGAATCATTATCAGAACTATCACTTTCAGATGCATTACTTGTGTTATTTTCAAATTCGGAAATGGGCTCACTATTGGAGGCTTTAGCAAGAGCTTCTAACTCTACTTCACTCAATATTCTTCTTGCCATGGTGTCTAAACTCAAACTGACAAGCAACCTTTGAAGTAATGCAAAATACAACTGTGTAACAAGAACAAGTACATTGTTGTAACAGCAATAATACAGTGGTAATTATATCACGCTATTTCAACAATGCACTAATAACTCATGCAACAATGTATAACAATAGTCAGGTGTTACAGAAAGTTTGTATTCGGTCATAATGACCCGAACAGCACAAATGTAACAAATACTATTTAAAAAAAACTACTCAAAATTTTGTAACAAATTTTTAACCAGAAAATGATGATATACCATTGGACAGTCATTAAATTTCATCAATCTACTTTGGAAAGATTTCAATCAGGGAAGTGCTTTTTTTACTTTCTCTAACCATACTATGTACAGTGTATAGAGAAGGTATTGCATTCCACCCAAAAATTTGATACCGAGACTTCACTAGAAATACTCTGAATCCAAAAAAAGTATTTTTGAAAAAATGTGCATGCATGTATGGGGGGGGCAGCATAACAAAAAGACCGTTACATACCAAACTTGGTGTTTAAGTTTGGTATCTTCCAAGGATGCGAAACAAAGATTTTCAAGAAATTCCCCTACTCCAAACTACTACATGGAAAAAATGTCAAAAATTTTAATTTTCTCAAAAATGGCTCTAACAACTTTATTAAAATCTCTATATTTAAAAATATTTACATGCCAAACAAAATGTATATCATGAATAAAACCTCTTTATTCTGGATGATTTTTATTGAATTTTTTCATAATCATAAGAGATAGACAAAAGCTTACTATACAAAATGTAGATCATGATAAAACACACAATTTATGTCATATACATTTTTTTTGTGGGGTTGATCATTTTTGAGATATTCCCTGTTATTGGTTTCAGCTTTAAAAAACATTCTTTTCTCATACAGGGATTTGTCAACTCCTGCCCATACAAAGAAAGGAACTTCAGTCACATAGCAACCTGCTTTTGACTATCACTTTTACCTATGGTACTCCCTTATTTCACTTCTACTTACAAGAAAGCAAGTAATAAGACTATTTCTGCTAATTTTTCTCAATTAGCATGAAGTACTAGGGTTGGCTGATAAAAACCGGGCCTCTCAATGAAAACAGCATGTTAAAAAAATTCTTTTTTGCTTTATTTCTCAACATAATCTCCAGAAAGGCTAATACATTTGTCATATAGATGTACTAATTTAATTAAACCATCTCTGTAGTGTGATTTATCAAGGTCTTCAAAATAGCTCTTTACCTCATCAATGACCTCCTTGTTGCTGTGAAATCTTCGTCCTCCAAGAAATTTTTTGAGGTTTGGGAACAGGTGATAGTCGACTGGGTGCTAGATCTGGCAAATAGGGTGGATGTTCAAGCAATTCAAACTATAAATTGCACATTTTTCCCATTGCAATGCAAGAACGATGGACCAGAGTATTGACTTGATGAAACAATTTTTTTTTGCCAAATGAGGTCTTTTTCTTTTCACCTCATCACTCAAATGTTGCAGTAAGTTTGTGTAGTAGACACCAGTGATACTTTAACCTTTTCCAAGTAATCAATAAAAATAATTCCCTGTGTATCCCAGAAATCACTTGCATAACCTTGTTAGCTGACAAAATTGACTTTGCCTGTTTTTGGAGTTGCTTCACCCAGCGCAATCCACTGTTTTGACTGTGATTTAATTTCTGGAGTGTAGTGATGTATTCAAGTTTCATTCATGGTAATAAGCCATCTCAAAAATTCACTGGGATTTTTATGGTCGAGCTCCACATTCTTAACAGAAAGAGTTTTTCTTTGCAACTTTTGATCAGGTGTCAACAAACATGGCATCCATCTTGCACAGACCTTGTGAAAGCCCAAAACATTACTTAAAATATTACCTGCACATTCTTTTGATATGTTTACAGCCACTGCTATCTCAAACAACTTTAATCAGTACTAAATGATGAACTTTTAAATGATCACTGGAGTTGCCACTTCTACAGGGCATCCAGAGCGAGGCTCATCACAAGTGCAGATACAACCCATTTTAAACTCTGCAACCCACCTTTTAATCATTGAATATGAAGGAGCAGAGTCTTTCAATATACTGTGTATTTCCTCCTTGCTTTCTTTAGGTGTTAAGCCTTTCAAATGGAAATATTTAATCACTGCTCGTTTTTCCAAATCCTCTTTTCGTGAAAACTCTAAAGTTGTCTTGTTTAAAATGCATTCATTCAAAAACTTAGCAAGCTATTGACCTGTAACTATGGATACAAGCTAGTGCAGAGTTAAACTATACGATGCTATTGTCTAACTGGCCTAGTAGCACCACATCTGTGTGAGATCCGGCACTTATCATCCGACCCTTGTAAATAGAAGCATAAGCTTTTTAACATTAATTTGTTACAGAGATGTAGAGAAAGTCATGTGAATGGAACACATATTTTTTCAATAGATTTCAATGCATGGAAGCCAGATCCTTGCAGGGTTAAAAAAATGTAAATCTGGTGTTTTGTGATATAATGTGGAAGAATTAAGATCAGTGATTGAATCCGAGTTGGATGTCATGAGTGATGAAGGTATATACATTGAATTTGAAGAGGAGAACAATGTGATGGATTCTAGTGGTGAGGAGCCCACATGTAAGAGTGAAAATGACAAAAGTGCTGCGAGTGTTGTTTGTGGCAGATACTAAAACCTCGTAGGAAAAACTGACCTGAACCCAATGAACATACATTTTTCATGATTTCAGGTCCTAAATTGAATCTTGCAACTGATGCTGAACCAACCAATTATTTTAGTTTGTTTTTCACAATTTCAAAGGAAACAAATAGGTTCGCCAGAAAAAAAAGTGCTGGGCTACAAGTGTGAATAAGATCTATTTGGAAAACTTGGGTTGATGTGTCTAGCAGGAATACATTTTTAGGTATAATACTGAACATGGGGCTTGTTTCTACTTCCAGAACTAAAGGATTATTGATCTACGACTTAAACTTTTTTTATGATATGCCTGGGAATAGACTTTTGTATATTTTCTAGATGCTGCATCATGTAGGTGAAGATTTATAGAATAGCACTTTCCATTCTTTAGAAGAACTAAAAGGGTTAATGGGGTGACTGAATTTCTGGAAAAAAAGTTTCAGAAATACTGTTTACCAGGGAGAAATATCACTATAGATGAATCAACTGTGGGATTCAAGAGTAAAATAAATTTCAAAACATAGAATCCTAAGAAACATATAATTGGAACCTTTGTTATGGCAGATAGTGATACTGGCTATGTTTATAGCCTTTTCTTTTCTGTGGAAAGTACAAAGGACAAATTTGTAATCTATTGTAGTACCCTGAGAAGCAATTCAGTACCAGCATTGTGATATTTCTAATAGACTGCCTTGGGCTTTATGCTTTTGGAGTTGGTGCCTACCATTTATTTACTGATTACTATTATAGTAGTGGAGATTTAGCCCAGGAGTTTAGACAGCTATCACAGTGCAAAAGCAACAAAGGGAAAACTAAAACCCTTCACTGACTCTAGGATACATATGTTTATTCCACATAACCCCTCTTTTCATCCCATAAATAAATGTAAAAGAATATCTAGCAAAAAGGCAAAATATTTATACCATTTCTCAGAAAACTACAACTTCCCACATTACAATGAAATTTATTTCCAAGTAAGCAACAGAATAAGAATTTGCATTAGATAAATAGAATGCAAACTCCCAACTGAAGAATAGCCGAGATTGCTGTGTGCACATACATATGTAGAACTCAAAAATACCAGCAGATAGTGGTTCAATCCCTACCTCGTGCATGCTTATTTTCTGAAATGGAAACATTAACTAAGGTCTTTAATACATTGAGATTATCTATTTTTATCAGGAATGGAGAATCAGGATAAAAGCACTCTTGTAGACATTCAGTAATTGAGGATATAGCAACAATGTATAGTGCTTGGAAATAAATAAAATGGCAATGCTGCTAGGTGTAAAGGTTGGAATCCACAATTACTGTTTTGTGCTCTGTTTAACATATCCTTAATTATTTGCTAGCATCTGCTACCTTTAACATTGAATTTTTGTGATCATTAATGCAGTATTTAAATGTTTTCTTATGGCATATAATGCACTGTAATCATTTGCTTTTGATAATTTTCCATCCTATTCTCACACAGCATTGTATTTGTGTCACATTATTGCATAACTAACTATAAGGGAACATAATCATGCTGAGTTCATACAATATTGCTAAAAATATTATTTTCATTTTTTGTGCCTGTAGCATTTTAATGTCCTTGTTGACGAGCAAGACCTACTAACAATATTAATGCACCCTTAAATCCATTGTAAGCTAATGTAAATATTATCAATGTTGTAGTGATTACCGACTATATGGAGATCTTCCCACCCGTGGATAAGAGCAGTTTTGCTTCCACACCTCCAAAAGTGCTCTCATCTGCAGACAGTGGAGGTTCAGGGGTATAACCATGTATGAGGCAAATAACAATGGCCCTCAAAACGTGGAAGAATAGAATATTTCTATTAATGAATGGTATAACCAGTATTTATTGCACTTAATATCTCAGGTGTATAGACATTGCCATAATAACCAGATATAGGTATAGGTTTACAAGTGCTGGCTCATATTTAGTTCAAGATAGTTAACGTATAAGCTCAGGTAGTATTTAAAATATAATCTGAGAATAAACCAGAACATTGAAATCAAACTGATAATACTCTAATTCCTATTTCCATCAAGAAATGGTGCTAATTGGTAACCTTCAACAATTTTTTTTAAGAATACAGAGTTAAATATTCTAGCTAGAGTAAAGACCTTTAACCATAGAGATCATGTTCTGAATTGAATACTGAGTTAAGCAACTAATGCTCTACTTAGAGCATTGCTAATATTCAGAAAGGTTAACAATTCAGATAACTATTGACACTACACAAATAATTCTCAGTTAAATTCTGAATCAAGTAACTGACGCTATTGGAAATATTTAGATAAGTTAATAATTCAATTAACGATTAGCACTAAGGAAATACTTCTAAGTTAAACTTTGAATTAAACAACTAATGTTATACTTGCTTTATAAATGTTTAATATGATTAATACTTCAGTTACCAATAGCACTGTAGAAATTATTCAGAGTCAAATTTAGGATTAAACAACTAAAGCTTCACTTGGCTTAGGAAGTATTTCACAAATTTAATAATCAAGTTACACAATAGCACTGTGGAAATAATTCTGCATTGAACTGCTTATTAGTAACTTTCAATTCCTTTCTCTTGGAAAAGAACACAGAATAAAATGACCTTGATGGAATAAAAATCCTTAAACATCAAAGTGAAATTGTATATTAAATTCTAAGTTAAGTAACTAATGCTTTATATATGTTGGGCAACATTTAACAAAATTTACTAGTCCCATTAACCACTGACACTACGAAAATAATTCTGGGTTAAATTCTAAGCAGAGTCACAAATGCTTAACCTGCTTTAAAAATATTTAGCAAATTAGTAATTCGGTCGTCTCCTTAGCGCGGTGGTAGCGTTGCTGCTTACCAAGCGGGAGACCTGGGTTCGATCCCCAGTACCGGCGTGGGGATTTTTCCCCTGCTGGGAGACCTGGCCCGGGGTGCACTCAGCCTCATAAGGTCCCTGGGGGGCCAATTGAGGAGCTACTTGATGGAGAAGTAGCGGCTCCAGGTCGTGAGGACCGCATTAACCGGCCGGGGGGACTCGAGGCGCTGACCACGTCTCACCCTCCAATACTGCACCCCATCCATGACGTCTGTAGTGGACCGAGATGGGGGACGCAGCAGCCGGGCAGTAGACCAAGGTTCCCCGTGAGCTGTCGTGCCATGGAGTTATGTTAAACTAGTAATTCAGTTACTAATAGGCCATAATAATACTGAATTGAATACTGAGTTGAGCAACTAACACTGAACTTACTTTGGATGAAGATCTTTAACCATCAAAGTCAAATTGTAAGTTTAATTCTAAGCCAAGCAACTAATGCTTCACTTACTTTGGGAATATTTCACAAATATAACAATCGAGTTATCCAACAGTACTGAGGAAATAATTCTGCATTGAAATACATATCAGCTATTTTCAAACCCATTCACTTGGAAAAGAATACAGAATAAAATGGTCTTGATGGAGCACAAATTCTTACCCATCAAAGTGAAATAGTGAGTTTAAATTCTAGTTAAGTAACTAATGTTTTGAGAATATCCAGCAAACTAACAATTCAATTACTAATGGCACCATAACAATTCTGAATTGAATACTGAGTTGAGCAACTACCACTTTATTTGCTTAGGATGATTATCTTTAACCAAAAAAGTTAAATTCTAAGCTGAGCAACTAATGCTTTACTGCTTTGGAAATATTTAGCAAACTATTATTCAGTTGGATAGGTAGAGTCAGACTGAAAAATTCAATGCCATTGCTGGAATATGAAACCACGAATCTCCCAGTCTCTAGCCAGTTGCTCTAAATGCTGAGCTACCATGACAACATATGGCACAGCATTAAATTCCTCAACTGACTCGCATGCTTCCAGGTAAACCACAAGGTACATCAAATTATTTTGGGCGACTTCCAATGCCATTAGAACTTTAAATCCCAGTGCTTCATAGTTTAGTCAACTATTATAGTCAATTAGTGTTAATTTAATTGCTTTTTCACACTGCTGTGTGTAGGACAGCAGTTGGATAGATAGATTGAAAAATTCAATGCCATAGCCAGGACTGAACCATAGATCTCCTGGTCTCTAGCCAGTCACTCTAACCACTGAGTTACTATGGCAACATGGTGGCACAGCATAAAATTCCTCAACTGATTCGCATGCTTTCAGGTAAACCACAAGGTGATCTTTTGAGATGATATATCTTGATGTTTTAAGTACTTTAAATCCCAGACTTCATAATTTAGCCAACCATTATGGTCACTTAGTGTTAATTTAATTGCTTTCTCACGCAAGCCATGTGTAGGACAGGAGTTGGATAGAGAGTCAGATTGAAAAACTCAAATGCCATAGCCAGGAATCCACGAAACTCCTGGTCTCTATCTGGTTGCTCTAACCACTGAGCTACCAGACATGTCGGCACAGCATTACATTTTTCAATTGATTCGAATGCTTCTCAGTAAACCATAACTATAATAGTTGGCTTAACCATGAAGTTTGGGATTTAAAGTACTTACGACAATATAACAAAGAATGTGTGCAATTCACTATCAGGGAATGAACCACTTAACCATAATTTATACTGTATTTGCACATACTTATGTATTATATAAACTGTCAGAATATTTTAGACGGTGTTACTTGGATACCATATGTTTTAACATTTTTGTGTATATTTTATTGATTAGTAATGATGCATTCATATCTGTTATTATAAGAATATGTTCTGTTGATTAGAAATGATATATACAGCATTGCTTGTTGTTCAAGCAACATTTTGGTATGCTAGCTTTCGGTTTATGTGATGAGTGATGACTATCCTGCTTCTGTGATGTGTTTTTGCATCTGCTGTTATAAAAATGTGCTCTGCTAATAATGATATATGAAGCATTGCTTATTGTTTGAGCATCATTTTGGTTGCTAGCTTTTGCTTTATGCGATATATATTAACCGCCATGCTGAGTTTGTAATGTGTTGTTTACGTGGCATTATATTTTTCCGTCTGTTGTTCTAGAAATTCATTAACAATGTAGTATCACCTTTAAAAATGTAATACAAACAATTATAAAAATCTAAAATAAAATGTGTTAAACTTACCATTTTCCATCCTGTTGCATCTTTCTGTGGCCTGCTACTGCAGCTATTTAGCAGTTTCAGCCCATTTGCTTTCAATTTCTTTGGGATCACTTGATGGAGTGAGTCTCTCCATCATCATAATAGGATTGTTTCTACAAAATTCAATGTAAATTTTATATGCTCCCCACTGGTTTTTTTAATTGCTCATTTGCACTCCATTCTCAACCACACAGCTCACACAATGGCAACAACATAATCACAGCTATTCTATTTCATACTGCTTCGCTGAGAATGCGGCATGCGTATATTGTTTTTCCACCGTGCTGAGAGCAGTGGAAAAACAAAACATGAATTTGCGACTAGTTGCTCTAGGTGCTTAACAACATGGTTGAGAACATCCATCGCCTTAACCAGCACAGTTGCTGAATTGAAAATGCGCCAAAGTTGTTCAGGGCTCGTTATTAGCAGTAAAAATAAAATAAATGGTAGCAATCTTCTTAACCAGAAGGTTACAGAATAGCCCTGATTATGAGTAAAGATATAAATTGTTTCAACAAGGTGCTGAGAGAGTTCACACAGCTTCTAGCTGACGTGGTACAATTGCATATGCTGAAGAGCCTGGCTTACCAGATGTTTGAAGAATCAGCTAAATAAGTAGCGATTCAAAATTTAATTTTGTGTTGAGGTTCCACACCTGGAATTTTTTACAGAGTGCGAGGTTCATTTCTTCATAGGTGCAATTGCTGCAGGGATGTTTCGGGTCATCATATCGAACAGTTCCTCTGGTGAGCTGATGTTTGTTTGCTTTGGATATTGTAATATTTCTTGAAGTCTCTTTCAGTTGGCCTTTCATGTACAACAAAGGTAGAAGGCACTGTTGCAGAAAGAATAAAAGTGGAAAATGTTCCATGTTTTACTTACTCTTTGTGTTTGTATAATGTTTACCATAGATAACTATAAACGAATAGATGGTTAACTCAAAGTTAAAAAATTGGACTCGCATTTCACTTCTGGCAATCGACATGGCTCCAAGTGTTCTCACACAGCAGGGCACAGAAGCTTGACTAACTATGGTAGCTCAATCACCAAAGTAGCATCCTGCCCCATCCACTCACCAACCATTCCACTCCAGGATTTCGGCCAGTTTTCTCGAGTTTACAGTCAAATCAGAAATCTTTCAAGCATTTCAAGCTTTTCTTCAAGAAATCTGTGTACCTCTCTAAAGCTTCTGATCTGACTGCAGCCTTGAGAAAAACTTTATCTGTTATTATTGCATTGTTTACTTGAGAATTCTTGGTTTGTTTGCTAGTTGCCTTTTATTTTTACATACACACAAAAACAATCACCACCATCGATGGTGACGAGAGCCTGTTTAAAAAATAGACATTCCTACACATTTTTCTTCTTTTCTTTCCTTATATATTTATCTTTAAAATGGGGAGCGCATGGAGGGAGAATTTATCAAAATAAATTACACCACAGTAATGAAAACACAATATATTTGGAAAGTTAATGACAGAATTATACTTTGAAGCTATGCATGACAAAAACCCAGGGAAAATTATACAACTTTAGGGAATTGACTACCTCCAATTTCGAGTGGTCAGCGAGCTGACTTCTTACCCGGAGATCCCAGCTGAGGTGGGCAATTTTTCTTTAACCAGAATCATTCCCTATCCTCCAGATTCTGAAAGTATGTGTATTTTTTAAGAAAATAAAATGTTTATAAAATCTAACATTTATGAACCTACAATCAACGAGTTGTTTCATAAGTTAAAGCCCCCGATATCTCTATGAACATTAAATGGGGCTACATAAATGAGACAATTAAAAACAAAAAGCTTTAGGAATTACGGATATGTAAAATATAACAAGAAAGAAATATAAATTACCTACTCACAGCACAAATAACATCAAACGAACAGTTTAAAGGCAAAATAAAACTAATACAACTTGTCATTCACATCTGCAGATATCTATTAATAAGATAATTGCTATAAGATAATCATAATAAGACTATTATGCATCATACACTATCATTTTATCATTTGCACTGTGGAATTTAAAGTGTCTGTAAATTTAATTCGTAAAATCTGTGTTTATGTGGGGTGCTTGGCAATTCCAAGCTTGGATATAAAATTATCACACAAACTGTGGAAATGATTATGGTGTGAAATTTTAATCAATCATTAGCTACTTTTACTAAATGAAAAGTAAAACCACTATAAATTTATAAGCCATAAATTAGTATTTATTTTACTAAATAATAATAAGTCTACTACTGAAACTCTTTCATTCCTTTAATTTGTTCTTGGTAATCTGCAATATCGTCTAAAATTAACTATAAAGTCCAAAAATAAAAATAAGTTTGTACTGATTATATAAAAAGGAGAGTAAGTTTTATTTTGGAGTTTTTAATGCTACAGTTCTCAGCATCCCATTTAGGCGTAAAAGACCACCGTGCCATAAATCTACAACACAGGATCGATGCTTTTACTTCCCTTCGGAAGGTATGTTAAAGTATGTTAAGCATTTTTATACCTGAATAAAATCAATTGCCCCCCCCCCAGATTTGAACCCGCTAGCATAACACCCCTAAACCACGGAGGACTAGTGATATTGCAGTTTTTTTAAATGTTGGTGTTATGAGGAGGGAGCGTTAATCCACCACATGGAAATTTCAACTATAAAAAAATATTCTTGACCCCCCCCCCCCCGAGCCAAATTCTAGATATGCCACTGCATATAATTAATTTTAAAATCATTGTTAGTACTATAATTGCAAGGTCCCCAGAACGATAGTCTGCATCTAATAATGGTGTAAATGTATTTGTAATATTATAGCAAATTTGAAACCTATGTATCAGAACTTTGTGTTAGTCTACAAAACACAGAACAGAGCTTCTGAAATTTCATACCTATTATGGAAATGTGCCTTTTATAAGGCTAGAAGTTTGATATTTTATCCTGAGATTTATTGTGTTTATTTTTATAACCATAATATTTGAAAATATGCATAGTGAAGTACTTCTACATTCTCATGTAAGGCATAAAAATTACTCTAAATTAATTTTAATTTTCATTACTGTTTTATGAGTTAGTATAGTGCTACTTAAGCATTTCACTTGTACCATGCTCTACTAAAGTCCTCCTGATAACAAACAGTTTTATTTTCAATAACCTCTAGGCACTCCTAAGACCATACTAATCTTCACAAAGAGTAATTTATGTGTATCTTCCAACACATAGTGATTCACCATGTGGTATTTCTGGAACCTCAGTTCTATATCTAAAACAAGTATAATACATTGATTAGTACATAAATAATAATAGTAATGATAATAAAAAAAATAATAAAACAATAATAACAACAACAATAACACTAACAACAACAACAATAATAATAATAATAGTTATTATCTGGTGTGCACACTGCCAACCAGACAACTAGAAAGACTGACAGAAATAATTTAGGAAATTTGTGAGAAATTCAATTTTTGACTGTGAAAACAAGAATAAACTTTTTAAAATATTAGTCATTAGAATGTAGTCATCTGTGGCTTCCAGGGTAATTCTTACCTCCAAAAAGAAGAGGCAAGCATGTGAAATGGAATAGAGGAAAAGCAATGCATAATGTACTTAGTGGAAAGGATAGTAGGTAATGCCATCCCATCATCATGAATTAGAAATTCATAAGCATGCTTTATTATATTAAAATATTTATTTGTATTGTAAAACAACTGTGTTTGAGAAAAATATTATATTAATAAATTCTCTTTACTCCAGACTTTTGATTTCAGTCTTAACTTTTTGCCCATTATTTTAAGAGCATATCCTTATTTTAATCATTTCACAATATAAAGGTAGGCAGTGATGTAGGTTATGTTTGTTCATCTAATATACCACCTTCTGCATCTTTTACCATTAATTAATGTGTGCAACTTTATAAATATTTAATGATAAATAGGTATTGTTTATTGAACTGTGTATTCAAAAGATAATGCAGCTTATAAACACTTAAATTGTCTGGCTTTATTTACGTTGTTCTAACAGCAACAAAGGTGCTCAATTTTGATGTAGCTTATACATACGATGCACAAAGCAGGTAGTGTCAGCATGAATCTATACGGAATAAACACATTGCTGCTTATTCTTTTAATATAAATACGGTTTCAATGAGCTTAACAAGTTTGGAGATCGACAGCAATCGTGATTTATGTTTTTCTCAGGATAAGGGAAGCTTTATTTATAAATCATTTTTGAATCAATAGACATTTGTTACATTATTTGGATATCTTAGTGCAGCCTAAAATATTTAAAAACACAAAACAACTGTAAAATACTAATCTTAGAGGAGCATTTATTTTATTTTTTATAGTGTTTAACGTCCACTGTTACTACCAGGGTACTACAGGTGATGACACTGATGATAGATGGCCTACAGATGAAGTACTGGTGGAATGTGATGGCAGGGGAAACCAGAGAAAACCCGCCCCTGCACTGCTTTGTACCCACATGCAGTCACTTGGGATCGAACCCATGCCGCCTAGGTGACAGGCGAATGTTCTAACCATTCAGTCTTGATGCAGCCAGGACCATTTATCCAGTGCAAAAGGTTCAATGCATGAACCATTCTGCTGTCAAGCTCAATGATATTTGATAATCATAAGAATAAGGTAAATACAGTGACACAGGCTGTTTTTGGATTAAGTTCTGCTCCCATTTGCATAACTCTGGCAGCAGATTTAAAGGCCTTTCCAGGCTGTGGAAATTTATTCAAAGTGTGATAAGCAGAAAGGGTTATAAGTGTGATAAGTGGAAAGGGTTAAAACAGCCAAATAAAATGGCTTTTAGTGACACATGATGGACAAAGGATCCAACAATTTAAAAAACATAACCACCTATAAGATCCCACCACTCTACAGATAGACAAACTATGCTGTACAGGAAATTCACATACCACCCCACAGCTATAACCCAGTTTCAGAAAATTTTCAAAAAGCAATATGACTGCCTTCATGGTCAAGTGGTCAGCGAGCTGACTTCTCACCTGGAGGTCCTGGGTTCGATTCCCGGCTGGGGCAGGAAATTTTTCTTTAACCAGAATTATTCCCTATCCCCCACAGAGTCTAGGAGTATATATGTAGAGTGTATGTGTGTTTGAGGAAAGTAAAATGATTTAAACCGAACCTAAAGACTAGTTTTTGGGCTGTGCCAAGGCCAAGTGGTTAGACCACTTGCCTCTCACCTAGATGGTCCGGGTTCAAAACCAAGTGACTGCAAGTGAAATTTGTGGCGCACAAAGCGGTGCAAGGGCAGGTTTTCTCTCCAGGTTCTCTGGTTTCCCCCGCCATCACATTCCACCGGTGCTCCATCTTCATTCCATGTATCACCAGTGTCATCACCTGCAGTTTTACTACCACAAGTAGTAAAAGCAGGCGTTAAACACCATCCCCCCCAAAAAAAATGTTTCTAATGCATAGCCCTCAATATGACCTTAAATATTAAAAAGGGCTTTTTAAATGAAACTATATATAAAACAAAGTAATATAATACTGACTCCTTGAGGTAGATTTTCCCTTGGAATGGAAATAATGCCCTACCATACTGTACAGTAGCACGGTGGGTAGGAAAGTTTCAGCAAGAACATGTGTGAACCAGTGATGAGCAACGTTCAGGACGACCTGCCAGTATTCGGACCGACATGGCACATGCCATAATCGAGCAGCTCCTGGATGAAGACAGACGATGGACGCTACTGGAGTTAGAGAGGGGCAAGTGGCATCGAGAAACGCACCGTGCACAGGATATTGCATAATGAGCTAAAACTATGCAAAATCGGATTGTGGTGGGTACCACATGCACTGAGAGAAGTTCAAAGGTAGGTGTGCTATGCAATATGCTCCAACCACCTTGCACGCTGGCAACAGAATGGCGATTAACTCTTATCACGAATAATCGACATCAATGAATTTTGGGTCAGGGCATACGAACCAGAACTGAAACATCAGTCTGCGGAGTGGCAACATGCTGGATCACCAAGGAGGCAGAAATTCAGTCAGTATCTTTCCCCAGTCAAACTGATGGTGATTGTTGCGCATGACGTCAGGGGTGTCATTGTTTGCCACTTTGTTCACATGGCAGAACAGTGACCGCACAGTACTACAGGGACTTCCTGGTGCAACATCCGGATCTTGTGCACAGTGCAATAATCCTGCAAAAGCAGGAAAACCCATAAAGCAGAGTGTGTAGGGCAGCTACTGTGATGTTGGGGATGGGAAGAATTGGAGCACCTACTGTACTCTCCCGACATTTCGCCCTGTGACATTAATCTCATTCGAAAGATTAAGGAACCACTACATGAAAGGCAGTTTGTATTATGAGAGGAGACATTACAAATGCTGTGCATGAACAGATGACCCAATTCACACATGGTGCAGCTAATGCTGTGGCAGATGGTATTCAGTGCCTCCCACATCGTTGGCAGCGTGTGGTGACAGTAGCAGGGGAGTACTTCCAGTACTTTTTAGGCCCAGGTTTGTATGTCAACTGTATGTTACTGTGTTGTCATTCTTTTGCACTGTGAAGGCCATATTGCCCTGTATACTACCGTAATAAATTAGTGTGTTACAATATTCAGTGCTATTCATTGTCCACACATGTAGTTAATACCTTGTCCTTTCATCTGTATGTCACATTTTCCAACTGGACTGGCATCTTCAAGAAAATAAATAGTTGCCATGACTTTTGCCCCAACCGTCGTATACTGGGCATGACAGACCATTTAATTTGCTCAGAGGCCCCATCAGGCTTGAGGTTCTTTTACGTGCCATAAATCTACAACAAAGATCAATCCAAGTGCTTAGTGCTTCCATAGTTCAGGACTTCCAAATTTTAACCTACTCTTTCTCTCTCTCTCTCTTGAGAAATAAATAATCTTGCCATTTTATTCTTCGTTTATTAATTATTGCAAAACAATATCGTCTTCAACACAGGTAACATAATCAGTTAGGATTGTATGTGATCATTTTTCAATAACCCATTGCTCGTGTTTAGCTCCCAAGTGTCCTAGAATAAATTATTTTTCAATTTCAGCAAATACCAATTTGAATGGGTCTTCTGTAATACTGCCTTCAACTGGTTCCCTATTCAGCTATTTCAGCTATCTTGACTGTACTTGCTACAGCCAGCTTTTCAAAACCTTTAAATCGAAATCAAGCATCTGTGCAGTAAGATGACTGTATCCCCTAGGAATGTCATTAATGTCACTTTTAGAAAGAAACTAAGCTTCTATTTTTCTCACAGCCAAAAGTTGAGGATTTACATCTTGAAGAAACTTTCTTCTATTGCTTTCGTTATCTAGTTGTTCCACAAATACTTTGCTATTTCAAACATATGTTCCACCCAGTTAGTCCTGGTATGAGGAAATGTTTTACTTTTGGAGGATTATTGACTTTTACAAATAAATTTAAGTACTTATGATTTAAAGTTTTCCTTGAGTGTTTAGAAATTCAACTTTTGGTTTAGTTATTGCTTGATTCAACCAGAATGCATTAAAACTGATCTATTGGTGAGAGTCCAATACTAGATGAACAAAGTTGTTCCCTACTAGAGCTTTGAGAGTACTGGTACATGCTATGTGCTGAATAACTGACTATCCCTAACACAATATCCACTTAAATTGTCCACAATACTTAGGGTGTATGTTAAAGCTTTATCAAGCATAGCGTTTAAAGCTTAACATACATTGCTAATCTGTTGCCTCCTAAAGATGAAACAAAATATTAAATATGCAGTTTTGTGATTTGTTAGTTTATCAGTCAATTATGAGTATCTCTTACTTTTTTGTGACCCATGATTAGTACATAATACTGCCAAATTTTATCTGCATAAACCAGGTGAGCACTGCCTCTTAATATTTTATTCATTAACCCTTCATTATCAAATTTCTCCATTGAAATTTCTATACTTAAGAAGGCTTCAATGATACTGACAACTGATTCCATCTTATCCTCCTTAGTTTTTAGCCTCTGTGAAAAAGCCATTGCAACAGATAGCTACAAATATACATTTTATTTTTACAATGTTTATACATGTTTCACATATTTACTGTGTTTATATGTTATCAAAGAGTTCTTCCTCTCATATTCAAGTATTTTGTTACAGTAACACACATAGTATCCTTAAAAGATTACAGTAAACCCCTCTCTATTAAAGGGTTTGTCTTGCTGTGGTGGACACATCTGGTTTAAACTTAAAGCAAAAAAACAAAAATGAGTTGAAAATAAATTATGTTTATAAAATGTTTAATTTTTAACTCACTCCTTTCCATTCAAAAATGGACTGTAACTACAATTATAACTATGAAATAAAATTATGAGGAATAATATAACAGGATGAAATCATTGTCACTTTAATCATAATCATTATATATTACACTGAATTACATTCAGAATTCATATTACACATTTAGAAGATAGCAGCAACAAACACAGCACTTATTTTTTATTTTAATCACAACTGAACAATGCATCAGTTAACACATAAGGAAAATGCACCACTGTTGATATACAGAAACATAAAATTAGTTAGGTATACTTTTGGCAGATTATTTACTCTTTTTATAACATTAGAAGCTCATAACAGTTTCTGAAAATTACCTAATGGAGGTAAGAAGTTACTTAAATTCATAACTGAGAACTGAATAACTGGAGTGTCTATGTGCCTGAAAACCATACAGCTTAGAATTTTGGGCAAGTAATTGAACTTACCCATGCAATCATGCAATAATCACCGAGATCTAGGATTCTTAGAGCAGTTAAATTCACCTATGTTTGTCCTCTTTTGTGGTACTCAATACAATTCATTTGTTTTCAGACTGACAGAACAAAGATGATTGAATTGAAAAGATTATTACAATAACTGTGCTTAAAATGTAATATAACAAACAATTTTTTAAACACATATTGTGTGACAATTGTGATAAATCCTTTAAATATTAAAATTTGTGCCTTTGGTAAATTACACACATTTGCATTGTTTTGCCACTAAGAAATGCATTTTTACTTTCTCTATTCATACTATGTGCATAGTGTATAGAGAAGGTATGGCACTCTACCCAAAAATTTGATATTCAATATTTCACCAGAAATACATGTTTTGGGTCCCCCTGAATCCAAAAAAAAAAAGGTCTATGTGTGTGTGTGGACAGCATAGCTCAAAAACGAAAAACCATTGAATACCAAACTTGGTATTTAAGTTTGGTATCTTCCAAAGATACGACACAAAGATTTTCAAGAAAATCCCCCCACCCCAACTATCCTTTACATGGAACTTTTTTCGAAAATTTTGATTTTCTCAAAAAAGGCTCTTAACAATTTTGATTAAAATATTGTATATTAAAGATATTTATCTGACAAATAAAATGTATATCTTGAATTTTCTGGGAATAACCTCTGAAGACTACTTTACTCTGGATGAATTTTACAGAATTTTGCATAACTGCTAAACCGTAAGAGATGGACAAAAACTTACACACAAAAAAATGTAGAGCACCTTAAAACACACAATTTATCTTATATACATTTTTTTCGTGGAGTTGATCATTTTTGGTTTCAGCTTTAAAAAATGTATACTTTTTTACTTTCTCTACACGTACTATAGACATAGTGTATAGAGAAGGTATTGTATTCCATCCAAAAATTTAATACCGAGATTTCAGCAGAAATACATGTTTTGGGTCCCCTAAATCCAAAAAAAGCATTTTTACAAAAAGGTCCATGTGTGTGTGTGTGTGTGTGTGTGGGGGGGTGTCTGGACAGCATAGCTCACAAATGAAAATACCGTTGAATACCAAATCTAGTATTTAAGTTTGGTTTCTTCCAGGAATGCAACATGAAGATTTTCAAGAAAACCCCCCACCCCCAACTACCCTTCATGGAACTTTTTTCGAAAATGTTGACTTTCTTAAAAATGGCTCTATTGATTTTGATTAAAATATCGTACTTTAAAGATATTTACCTGGTAAACAATATGTATATCTTGAATCTTCTGGGAATAGCCTCTGAAGACTACTTTATTCTGGGTGAATTTTACAAAATGTTGCATAACTGCTAAACTGTAAGAGATGGACAAAAACCTACCTCACAAAAAATGTAGAGCACATTAAAACACAATTTATGTTATATAATTTTTTTTTTGTGGAGTTGATCATTTTTGAGATATTCCTTGTTATTGGTTTCAGCTTTGAAAAACTTGTACTTTCTCATACAGGAATTTGTCAACTCGTGTCCATACAAACAAAGGAACTTCAGTCACATAGCAATCAGGTTTTGAGTATCACTTTAACCTATGGTACTCCCTTATTTCACTTCTATTTACAAGGAAGCAAGTAATATGAATATTTCTACTAATTTTTCTCAATTAGCATGAAGTAAATAGAAGCATAAGCTTTTTAACAATAATTTGTTGCAGAGATGTAGAGAAAGTCATGTGAATGGAACATATCAGATTTTTCATACAGGAATTTGTCAACTCCTGTCCATATAAACAAAGGAACTTCAGTCACACAGCAACCAGCTTTTGATTATCACTTTAACCTATGGTACTCCCTTATTTCACTTCTACTTACAAGGAAGAAAGTAAAAGACTATTTCTGCTGATTTTTTCTCAATTAGCATGAAGTAAATAGAAGCTTATGCTTTTTAACAATAATTTGTTGCAGAAATGTAGAGAAAGTCATGTGAATGGAACGCATCAGATTTTTTTACACTATGGTGATTCTGAGGAGCTAAGGTGATGTTTTGCTTTTAGAAGATTTTTTCGAAATTTATGATGTGTCCACAGGTGGTAAGTAAAATTTTGCAAGTTTGTGGTTCTTGTGGTTTTTGGAGTGTTGTTATTTCTTGAATATGTTTCTGTCTTTCAAATTTCTTCTATTAGGATTAATTTGCTTCTTACTTAATTTCAACTAAATAGGAAGACTGATAATTTAATACTTTTGAGTGCAAATGAAATGTTATATTTAACCATAAAATCATTAAAAGGAAAACCAGTAATATACACCAAAGCAGCTAAAAGGAACACTTTAGTGATTTTGGACAAAGATGATTATGTAACCAGAGTTGAAATACACTGCAAAGCTCAGAATACATAAACATAGGCAAAAATCCATTAAAAACATGCATGAAGACTCTCCAGAACACACTAGCAAAACCAAAACACTAACAACAGCCAATAAATCATATATTAGAACGTATTTTCTCATTATACGCGCTATCAAAAATCTACAAACCGGGTAATAATATGAGACCATAGCAAATAATATAAACTCTCCTACTAGCTAAAGGGCTACCCACCGACTGACCGACCGACCGACCTACCTACCTACCTACCTACCTACCATTGCAATCTGTAGATCCTATTATGAGCTAAGACTCAAAGCCCAAACTCTAGGATGTAGATCATGTCAACAATTACATTTATTCATACTTATTAATACATTTATTTACAAATAATAACTCTGACAATGGGTTTTCAGAGGTGTCAGATTTGCATGATTTTCAATTAATTGTCTGTTTACAAAAGTCTACCCGTATACTTGCATTCTTAGAATATTCATGTTTATTATATTTATAATGTTACATTATTACCAGTATTTTTTGATTGAATGAAATCCTCCTCTTGTAGAAGGTGTGAGTAATAAGCTATCCTTTTAATTCTGATCTAAACTTGTTTTTGTTCATTTGCAATTCTTTTATAGAAGAGGGAAGTGAATTAAACAAAACTATTCCTTTGTTGTAAACCCCTTTTTGGAATAACTGCAAATTATTTGTTGGTCTATGTAAGTCCTGCCTATGTCTAGTCTTTTTGTTATGAACATCTGTATTTTTTGTAAACTTTTCTAGGTTATTTATTACAAATGACAATATGGCTAGAATATATTCACAGGCTAATGGTAAAATTCCAAACATTTTGAAGAGTGCTTGCAGTGAGTTGATCATCTTTCCTCTGCCATCATTCTTATTACCTTTTCTTGCATAATGAATATTTTTTTTTGCATTTACTGAATTTCCCCAAAATATTATTCCATAGGTCATCAATGAATGAAAATATGCATAATTAGCTGTTTTTAGTATGCTCTTTTTTATAAGCTGAATTAAAGATCGAATTGCAAAACATGCAGAGCTCAGTTTGGGTAAGATATAATCAATATGGTGTTTCCAATTCATGTTACGATCAATCATAAGACCTAGGAATTTTGTAGTATAGGCTTCTGCAATCTGATTATTTTCATACTCTATCCTTAGGTCTCCCATGTTTTTATGCAAAAATTAATGTAGTTAGTTTTTTCAAAGTTTATGTGGATTTTTTTACTTTCAAACCAATCATTTAATGTATTGAAAATTTTATTAGATGAATTTGGGAACTGACTGACATTGTGTTCTTTAATTATAATACTTGTGTCATCTGCAAAAAGAACTGGATAGGAGTTGTTGTTTATTACTGCAGGTAGATCATTTATATGAACTAAAAATAATAAGGGATCCAGAATAGATCCTATTGGGACACCATACTTTATTTCACGCCATTCAGAATATATATTGCTGTTATTTGAAGTATTTATTATAACCTTTTGCTTTCTTTTTGATAAGTAAGATAATCCATTGATACCCTTTGCCCCTAATTCACAGTGCAATAATTTTGATAGAAGTATTTCATGATTAACGCAGTCAAATGCCTTTGATAGATCACAGAATATTCCTAGTCTGTTAAGTTTGCCATCTAATGACTTGAGAACTTCATTTGTTAAATTAAAGATGGCATCACTAGTTGATATGCTCTTCCTGAATCCAAACTGCTCTTTTGCTAAAATATTATATTTATCTAGATGGTGATTAATTCTTTTAAACATAATTTTTTCAAAGATTTTTGAAAAAGCTGTAAGTAAAGATATAGTTTGACATTTCTGAGATTTGCCCTTTCATGTATAATGGCTTAATGACTGAATATTTTAATCTGTCTGGAAATGTTCCCGTTAACATGGATATGCTACATATATGACTTAAAGGTTTAGTGAATTTGTGCTTATTTCATCGTATCCTGATGGATTCTTGCTTTTCAGGGATTGTATTACTTTTTTTATTTTGGTTGCACTTGTGGGCACTATCTCTAAGGATGTAAAATTTTCCATACAGGATTTCTCTTAGGCTGTTTCTCTGTCAGTAAATTTTCTGCCACCTGACTGAAATATTTATTAAATGCATTTGCTATCTGCTGGGGATCATTTATGGTCACTTGGTTTGCTTTAATTCCTTTTATATCATTTTTACTTTCTCTATACGCACTATGTACATAATGTATAGAGAATGTACAAAATTTGATACCCAGATTTCACCGGAAATATATGTTTTAGGGTCCCCTGTATCCAAAAAAAAGTATTTTCAGAAAAAGATCTGTGTGGGTGTGTGAGCACGATAACTCAAAAACGAAAAGTCTGTAAAATACCAAACTTGGCATTTAAGTTTAGTTTCTTACGGGGATGCGACACGAAGATTTTGAGAAAAATCCCCCCACTCCAAACTACATTTTACAAGAAACTTTTTTCCAAAATTTTTATTTTCTAAAAAATGGCTCTAAGTATTTTGATTAAAATGTTGTATATTAAAGATATTTACCTGACAAATAAAATGTATATTTTGAATTTTCTGGGAATAGCCTCTGAAGACTACTTTATTCTGAGTGAATTTTATAGAATTTTTCATAAGTGCTAAACCTTAAGAGAGAGACAAAAACTTACCGCACAGAAAATGTAGAGCACATTAAAACACACAATTTATGTTGTATACATTTTTTTTTGTGGAGTTGATTGTTTTTGAGATATTCCGTCTTTGGTTTAAGCTATAAAAACTTATATTTTTCTCATACAGGACTTTGTGAACTCGTATCCATACAAACAAAGGAACTTCAGTCACATAGTAATCAGCTTTTGACTATCGCTTTAACCTATGGTACTCCCTTATTTCGCTTCTACTTACAAGGAAGCAAGAAATAAGACTATTTCTGCTAATTTTTTCTCAATTAGCAGGAAGTTAATAGAAGCATAAGCTTTTTAAAAATAATTTATTGCCGAGATATAGAGAAAGTCATGTGAATGGAACACATCAAATTTTTCAAGCGATATTTACCAGTCTCTTTTTTAATAATGTTCCATATAGTGCTAGGCTTATTGTGAGAGGACTGTATTTGTTTTTCATAACAAAGTTTTTAGCTGCTTTTTAGAATTCTGCAGTACATTTTATAGTGTTGTCTACGTCTACCACACTTACTTTCTCTAGTTGCTACATAAAGTTCTCTTTTACGTCTACATGATATTTTAATACCTTGAGTTAGCCAGTCATTTTTAGAATTGTTATTAATTTTCTTTACATGGAGTGGAAAACTAGAACTATGAATTCTTATGAAAGTGTTTAAGAAGGCGTTAAATTTATCATTTACATTATTTAGTTTATGCATTTCTTCCCACAATCCCTGGGAGAGTTTAGCTTTAAAACACTCTATGTTTTCTTTATTTATAATTCTAAAGCTGGTTACGAGGTTTGTTTTTTTGGAATTGGGTGCATAATAATCAATTTTGATGAGTTGTCCATCATGGTCTGAAAGTCCACTAACAAAGGGTTGTATTTCATGGCACTCCTTTTTAGACATATCTATAAAAATATTGTCGATAGCCGTTTTGGAATTATTTTGAATTCTAGTTGCAAAATTGATTGTATGCATAAGATTGTATGATCTTAATAGTGAACAAATTTGCATCTTTTGATTGCTATCTATCAAGAAATCTATGTTCAAGTCACCACACAAAATAAATTGATCTTTGGCTTGAAGAGCAGTTTTAGAACAATGTCTAAGTTATGTAGAAAGTTGTGAAGATTTCCTGTGGGTGCTCTATATACCGCTAATATAATTAGTTGGTTTACTGTGTTAATATGAACAGCGCAACATTCAAAGGTTTGTTCCATACAGTATTTTTCAAGATCAATCACTTGAAGCTTATATTATTCTTAACAAAGATACTCCTCCTTTAGAGAGTTTTTGTCTACAGTACCAAGCTGTTTTATAACCATCCATTGAGAAATGTAATATGTCTTGTTTTTCTAAATGATGTTCTGTAATACATAAAGTATCCGGACTTAACTTTTCAGATTTGAAATTAATTAACAATTCATTTACTTTATATCTTAAACTTTGAATGTTTTGGTGAAATACTGTGAGTAAGTTCTCTTTTTTTAATGACTTGGAAAAATCATTATCTGGTTTCTGTTTTACTTCTAAAACATTTACTGCTCTATTTATCTGATTTACTCTAAAAAAAAGGAGCAACATTACTTAGTGACAAGAGTAGGAATATTGCTGGGACTATCCATGGTTGTACATGAGAGACTCTCAGCAATGGAATGCATCAGCATATCCTTGCCTCGAGAGTTCAGATGCAAGCCATGTTTAGTGTCAAAAACATTCAACTCTTTACCTACTTTCAAAATCTCAGCATAAAAAACTACATAGAACTAACAAGGCAACTTTCAAAGATAAATATTGCACCGACAGAAATGATGGTATCATTTGATGTTACTGTATTGTTCCCTAGCATACCAACAGAAGAACTTTTGTAACTTCTAGAGCATTGGTTAAGGTATAACAATATACCCAGCGCACAAACTGAAGACTACATAAAACTAACTAAGCTATGCTTGGACCAAAACTGTTTCTCTTTCCAAGAAAAAGTCTTCAAGTAAACCACTGGACTAACCATGGGCAACCCTCTGTCACCTTTCTTAGTAGAATCATATATGAGTTATTTTGAATGCCAAATCACAGTTTCCTCACAACTTTTTAAAACCTGGTACAGATATGTAGATGATATTTTTGTCATAGTTCCAATAAAACTTGCAGAAGATACCCTAAAATTGCTAAATTTACAAAAAAGATCCATAAAATTCACTATGAAAAAAGAAGAAAATGGTTGTTTACCCTATCTGGTTATTAAAATCATTAGAAACCACAATAAGCTTACTTTCGGCATCTTCAGAAAACCCACCCACACAGAAAACCACTTAAACAACAATAGCTACAACCCTATAAGACTTGTGCTGTCTTAAATAGAACAGCCCACAGACTGGTACACCTACCTCTGGAAAATGAGGAATACAAAAAAGAATACAAACACATCATACAGCTAGCCAACAAAATCAGTTACCAAAAAACCCTAATAGATAAGAAGATTAAGAAATATGAAAGACAAATTCGAGAAAGTTCACTTGCCATCCTTGAGCACACCATAAATTTAAAAAAATCTTCAAAAAGCAAAGCATCACCTTAGCTCCTCAGAATCAGCATAGTGTAAAAAAACTGCTGTGCAACAAAACAAAACACCCTATCCCTAGAGAAAAATTACCTGGAATATATCAAACTGAGTGCAACAACTGTAATCTAATAGGCAGAGCTAAGAGAAATCTGGAAACAAGACAAAAAGAACATAGGAGATGTTTATACCAAAAACAGATAGGCAAATCAGCAGTAGCTCATCATTTCTGGACCTCAAATCATGACATCACACCCAGTATAAAACTTTTAAAACCTATAAAAAAGCAGCTATGAATTAGAAACCTGGGAAAATAATCATATACATAAACACAAAAACTACATAATCAATTTAGAATTACCGCTATCAATCTACAGGAAACGAAAGCAGCATGATCAGTTGGAGAATGTGAGTGACGTGTTAAAAAACCAACTCAACAAATAATAAAACATAAAGTTGGAGAATTGTTGATAGTGGGAACAATACTCTGTTCCCAAAATGCATCCAAGTAAATGGAATTTTCAGTGATGCAGTGTCACCATTTACCAACTCACTTATTATATAAAATATAATTATTACAAATTGTAGACAAACAAATGCAAAGTTGTAAACCATATTAAGAACAAATCTGCTACAAAACTTGTGCCATGTTACTGTGACATATTCCACTAAACAGAAATGTTTGTGCTTCTTCCTGCAGAGGACATATGGTACCTCCCCAATAGGCTACTTGATATTTTAAAACAAAAATGATTCACATAATACAACAATAATGCAAACATATATAACTAATCATAAGATGAAGTAACCATACACATTGAGTGCATTAATAGAAGATAAATGAAATAACTTAACACACTAAAAATACAAAAATAAATAAAATAAAAAAAAAAAGTCATAAGTGTAAGCACACATCCCTTGAACAGAGCTAAGACAGTTTATAAAAACTTTTACTAACCACCCAGAGACTATGAACAAGTTTTGAAAGATCTTCAATGATTAGAATATCTAACATGCAGAATCGGCATCAGGAATTTAATTAGGTAAGTTAAACAAAGTAGACAATATTCCTCCAGAAGAAAAAAAAATCTGATATATACAAGATATATGTTTCGATTGCAACAAGGTACACATTGGGAAGAATAGGTATGAGATATCTAGAAACTTGTCTCAAAGAGTACTTCTATGAGAATTTTCAATCACTACACAACTACATCAGCCTTATCAGTATATTCTGACAGAAAGTACATTTAGGCATATACCATAAGATCAACAGAGAAATTAAATTACAAAAAACCTATGAACAAGGCTATTGACCTCAGCATAAGATTTCTTACAAATGATTATTCTTTTATCTACATCATGCTAATTGAGAAAAACATTTGCAGAATTGGTCTTATTACTTGCTTTCTTGTGAGTAGAAGGGAAATAAGGGAATGCACTAGGCCAAAACGATAGTCAAATATTTTAAAAGCTGCTAGCTATAAGAAACAAAAGAAGTTTGGTTCTCTTTGCTTTAGGAGTAACCAAGCGATAGAAACAAAGATGACTTCCCGCTTGAGAAAAGTTAAGTGGCTTAAAACTGAAACCAAATATATGAGATATCTCGGAAACTGTTAACTCCACAACCAAAATGAATATTACATAAATGGTGTGTTTTAACAAGGTCTACATTTTTTTGTGTTTGTCTATCTTTTATGGTTTACCAGTTATACAAAAGTCATCCAGAATGAAGAGGTCAGCAAAAGCTATTCCCAGAAAATACATTTTATTTGTCATAAAAATATATTTTGCAGATGGTATTTTAATCAAAATGGTTTGAACCATTTTTCAGAAAATCAAAATTTTTAAAAATTATTCCCTGTAAAGGGTAGTTGGGAGCAGGGAGGGGTGGGATTTTCACGAAAACCTTCATGTCACATTCTTGGTAGATAACTTAAATACCAATATCCCAGAGTCCATTTTTCCTAAATAGATTGCAACTTATTCCTCTATGTTTTCTGGTTTGTTTGGTCCCCCCTTCCTATTATATATAGGTACTATCATGATTATTTTCCAATGTTCCGGGATGTTGTAAATAATAGGTACATATTCAATTTTGTAAATTATATTTATAGTTAGTATAATTATTGATGTAAACTTTGTAAATAATTCTTACCGTATTATTTTTATTTTGTTTTATTTTTTCTATTATATGTGTATATATATTCTTTGTAATCTTACGTGTTCAACAACATGTATGTGTTTTAAAAGGACCATTAAAAAAGGAATGAATGAATGTCCTTACTTTCCTTTATTTTGTTTAATACCTTTGTCATCATTTCTAAGCCCTTTCCCATTTCACTATATGTCTTCCATAATCCTACTATAATTCCATCACATCCTTCTGCCTTTTCTTTTTTTTATACCCTTTAATTGCTGGTAGACCTCTGAACTGTGAACTGAGTCTAGTTTGTTATTTTTTATTTCCATTATTCCTATCCCACTTATTTCAAAATTTGTCTTTTTTCTTTACTCAATCAGATCTCTAAAATTTCTCTGCCATTCATTTCGTGTAATCCCATGTTTGACCTCCCCCTTCTTACTGCTTCCAAAACTTTTTTACAGTCTTTTCCCTCTACAGCCTCTTTTACCTTTTCCCCCATATTTTCCTGCCATTCTCTCCTTTTCAACTCCAGAAGATGTTTATGCCCCATTTCTTAATCATAGGAGCTTTTCTATCTGCTTCTTCTCCTGTTCTCCTCCATCTAGTAAATTTCTTTCAATACTTCCTTTCTTTCTGCCCTACACTCTTCATCAAACCACATATTACTTATTTCCTATTTTGCCTTATTTCTATTTCTCTCCCTGAACTTGTTACTAGTAACTCTAGTAGCTGTAGAGCTTTTCCCAAATTTTCTTCCTTGATATTTACCATTATTCCTTTTTCTAAAATTTGTCCTATTGTTTATTTTACATCTTGTATAAAACCATCTCTTTGTTCCTCCCTCCATTTAAATGTTTTTATTTTTCTTATTTACATTTTTTCCCTTTCTTACATCTGCTGTTCTCCTACCTTTGCTTTCAAATGTATGTCCATTAATAGTGAAAAATGCCCACTGCTTGCACACATGTTTGTAGCTCTGAAGTTGGTTACCATATATTTAATATTATTCGACCACAACATGTAGCCGATTACACTTTGACCATTTATATTTGTAAACTATATTCCCCCTGTTCATCCTCTCCATACGTTCCATTAAGAATATCAAGATCATTTAGTTCACAAAACCCAATAAATTTTTCGCTTCCCCTATCCACTGTTTTGTCCTTGCTATGGCTAAGATTCTCTTTTTTGGTAACACGTTACTTATATACCACCCCTCCAATAAATTTACATCTTTTTCCACTATTCTTATATTAAAATCATCCATTATTAATATCTCTATGTGTATGTATTTATCCCTTAATCTCTTTATATCTTTCTCCAAAAAATTATGTAATTCTCAATTATGGAACTGCAAGGTAGCTGCTGGGCTATAAACTATACCTACATATATGCTTTTGTCATCTATCTGTCTTGAATTATTTAACTGTTGTACTCAGGGTGGTCTTAATCTAAGTAAATTTTAGCAGAACTGATCTTATTACTTGCTTCCTTGTAAGTAGAAGGGAAATAAGGCTAAATTAGACTAAAGAAATACTCAAATCTTTAGAAGCTGGTTTATGTGTTTGAAATCTGTTTCTTTGCATGACATTACCTGTAGGAGAAAAGTTTTAAAGCATTTTAAAACTGAAACAAATAACAAGGAATATCTCTGAAATGGTCAATCCCACAGAAAAAATGTATATGACATAAACTGCTTGTTTTAACACAAACTACATTTTTTGTGCAATAAGCTTTTGTCTATCTGCTACGGTTTATCAATTATGCAAAATTCAGCAAAATAAATCCAGAATGAAGAAGTCTTCAGAGATATTCCCAGAAAATTCAAAATATGCATTCATTTGTCATGTAAATATATTTAATATACAGTATTTTAATCAAAATCGTTTCAGCATTTTTAAGAAAATAAAAGTTTTCAAAATTTTTTCCAAGTAAAGGGTAGTTTGGGGTAGGGGAATTTTCCTCAAAATCTTCGGCTTTCATTGTTGGAAAATGGTAAACTTAAATACTAAGTTTGGTATTTAACAGAATTTTTATTTTTTTGGATATAGGGGGACTCTAAAACATGTATTTCTGGTGAAATATTGGTATCAAATTCTATGCAATAAGTATAGAAAATAATAATAGTGAGAATAAAAATGCTAATGGGAAAATAAGAAAGGAAAAATAGGAGTGTAGGAACATTTTTGAGCAGGATGAAGAGGAATGGATTAGGAAGGTAAAAGAAACAAGAAGTAGAAAAGAATTACAAAGATGAAAAGGAGGGAGGTAGAATTTAAGGTAGCTGCCCAGTTAAACCCAAAGGCTAAAGAGTCAGGTAAACTGAGGTAACAATATTATTAGGATCAGCAACAAATTTGTTCAGGTACAGAGATGATTGTAATTATAATGCAAACAACATGTAATAAAGATGTAGAAACAAATTCACTCGTTCATTCTTGCAACATATTAATTATTCTTAACCTTGTTCAAGAATTCTGGAGTTAGTAATGTATAATGGACTCATATAAATGACATTTAAATATTAGAGCTAGCTTTCCTTACAACTTCAAGGAACCCTGTACAGCAATAAAATATGCATATATTGAAAATCAGGTTTTGTAGCCACTGGAGAATGAACATACATACCTATTGATTAGGAATGGGAAAATTTTGTTTAAATGATAAAACCAAAAAACATTAAAATCATGAAAATATAGTGGGAATATATTTTGGAACATTCGAAAATGGCAGAATTTGGCAAAGATGTCAAAAAAATGCGAAATACTGTACTTTGTGTGATTTTTTAATGATGTAATATTTATCTTTGTAAATAAACGACAACATTTTGATTTAGTCGGTGTACCAATGTGAAGAATTCAAGTTTGGTACTACAAATACTTTCCAGCAGAATAAGTACTGTGTTTATCCCCTCCCCCCAAATATTAATGTCCACAACTGGGGTAATTTTGCATGTGCAATGTTTTCCGAATAACATGCAGCAAAAAGTTTTAAACTTTGTGGGTACTGCAGTGGAGAACCCTAATGGAAATAGTAATGCTAACCACAAGTTCGTAATCAATGCTGCATATTTTGTGCCTTCACTTCATGCCAAAAGGTTCACTGTTAACAGGTCTAAGCATTCTCATTAGAAAAAAGATTTCTTTCTGACACTAAAATAAAAAGAGAGGTCTTTCATTCACATCTGTGGCTGCACACAATGCTGCCAAAGTTCAAGCACAAAGAGAGAGCTTTTAGCTGCGCATTTCCCTCCTCCCGTCCCACCGAACATACATTGCCACCTTTTCTCTTTGCCACCCACATAAATGTATATGCAAATTCAAATTAAGTACAACCATAATAAAAGTTATTACAATAATGTGTTATATATGGTTATGTTTTTTAAATAGAAAATTGTATTGGTCATCGTAAATATACGCTGCCACTGCCGTTGTCACATATGATAGATTTCTGTATTACCCTCTTCTTCTCTCTTGTGCTGAAAACATGAATTTCTATGCAAATTCAAATTATTAATTTAGGTAAAACTTTTTACAATGGTATGTTATGTAAATAGAAAAATCTTATCCATTATATTGTTAATAGTTGCGCTGCCGCTGCCATCACTTCTGCTCACAATTAATATAGGTACCAGTATAAAATTTACGTTTTCCCCTCACCCTAATCCTACCCAACACATGAATTTCTGCACAAATTAAAATTAAGTAAAAAAATACTTAATCAGCTTAAGTGTCCCTTAGTTTGTCCAAAATATATGGCAAAACTTATTGAGCTTAAGTAACAATTTGACTTTAAAACTGTTATAGTTGTAGCAGTGTTTGTTAAGGAATGTATTCGTGGTCTCACAGCACTTGTACAGCATCTTGAGGGATCAAGTTCCCTACTACCCATGATTTTACTCAAGGTTAAACAATTTGGAGCATGGTTTCAAATAGATCAACCAGGATATTTTTGAAGGTGAAATAAGTAAACTTTTTGAAAGTGTTGGTAAAAATTGTTAGAGCTAGTTTTGAGAAAATTAAACTTTTTAACATTTTTTGCATGTTAAGGGTAGTTGCTTCAAGCAGGAGTAATGCATTCTCTTATGCTTGCATCTTCAAAATTAACTTATAGAGCCTTTGTGTTCTGGTCCCTCAAAGCTGTGAGTAAACATGTAAATGCTGTAAATGAAGGTCTTGTGAAGATTGTGTCAACTGCTGCTTCTAGAATGCAATCACTCAGTGTAGTCACAATTCTGAAAGCGTACACACAGCTGCAAGGTGCAGTCAAATCACAACTTTTAATTGAGAAGATTGACATTGTTAAATACCTACAAGTAAGGATATTAGATAACCTGAATTTGCAGCTGCAGTTCTACAAGCAGAATGGATTTTGTGTTCCAACGTGGACAGTGAACAGCTATTTTCACAGTAGAGTTAGATTCTGACTAACTGAAGCCACAATCTAACCATGAATCACTTGAAGTGCGATTCAGTGATCCACTTGGTAAATATGTAGTGAAGAATGCATTTCATAGTGACTGATAGAGGTGCAATTAATATGCAAGTAAAGCTGCAACATAAATCTTGATAGTTTGTATACTTACGTAAAAATAATGTGCTTACTTTCATGACTTCATACATGAAGTGTTTGTATTTAAAATAACTTATATATGTTAAGCAATTTTGACTTATAACTAAACTTTTAAAATGATGCATTCGCAAGTGTATCTAAAATCAACTTTATTGCACTATGACCTACTAAAAAATACCACTGAAAACCACAAAAAAGTAACACTGAAATATTCTAAAACAATAAAACAAAATTTTCCTGTCCCTACTGTTGATCTGTCCTTTGACTGGAAGAAAAATTAATACTGGCTGTTTTTAGCCCACAAAATATTCAAAGAAGATATTAACCCAAACTGCAGGTTAATTTAAGTATCTCTAACTATCACTGCTGGTTTAGTCTTGTTTATCTTCAGTATTGTTCTGTTTAGTAGTTTCTGTTAAGGTTTTTCAGGTTATGTTTTGCTTTGGCATGGCATATTTTTCACAATGTTAATAAACATGTTTCCTAAAACACTTTTCTAAAAGAATGCCGAACATTTTCTGGTCTCCACAAATACCACAATTTAGTTTTTCAAGAAATCTTCCTTTTGTAGCTCTTGTTAAAATTTTAAAAGGCATTACCTTGGGAGGTACTTTATAGTTTCAACAGTAAATTGGGCTGCGTTGTGGCCTAGTGGTTAGACCACTCGCCTCTCACTTAGATGGCCTGGGTTCGATCCCAAGCGACCGCATGTGAGATTTGTGGTGGACAAAGCAGTGCTGGGGCAGGTTTTCTCCAGGTTCTCCGGTTTCCTCCACCATCGCAATCCACCGGTGCTCCATCTTCATTTCATGTATCATCAGTGTCACCGCCTGCAGTGCCATAAGTAGTTAAAGTGGGTATTAAACACTACAAAAAAAACAAAAAACAGTAAATTACTTACACCAAGTTGTGAAAAGCTGCAGTGTGGTTCCACCTCTGCCTTAGAAATGAATTAAGGTCATTCATATAGTAAAATAGACAGAAATAAATATTTTTGTTGAATTATTGACTAAATGTATATATTAAACATTTAACTTTACAGGAGCTTAACACATGCAAATTGCAAAAACTATTACTTGGCTCAAAGGTTTTGAAACGCCTATGTAATGAAACATATACTCATTAGAAAGCTCAAAACAGTGCATAAACCTGCTAGTCAAGAGATTTGTGTAATGAGCACTTGGATTGATATTGCAAACAGAAAAAAGGGAAAGTTATTTGGGAAGAGAGTCGATCTACATAGGTATATTTATGTCATATTTTTAAAAAAGCTATTTATTATTGCATATAATTAGAATCTGCAACTACAAAAGGCCCATCTAAGCACTATATAGCATCATTAACATAAATGCTTAAGTAATGTTGCAATAAGTTGTAAGTATTTCGTTGCCATTATAGCTATCCCCTTAGAAGTTTATTGAAGAGTTGAGTGCCTCTATCTGCAAAACTTTGGCTTGCACAAGAACATATTTTATCAATTTTCATGCCATTGTGCCCTTATAATATCTAGTAAGCAATAATGCAGACAAACATGTTTTCAAAAGTCTCAGTAAGCGAAGCAGCAAGTTGTTAAAATCAACTCATCTATCTTCTATCAATATATAACTATAATTAATTTCACAGAATACTATCACAGCTGTCAGGTATTTGTTCTTTCACATTAGCAATGTGTAGATAAATTTGAGTGTGCAGAAACATGCTGATGCTTTTGATTTTCTATGGTATCTTTCTTTATTTAATGTTGGCAGAAACTACACGAGCCCTGGGTGATGCCATCTCCTATTAGTTTGCACACAATCCAAAACACACCCTAGTCTATGAACAAATGTCAAACTTAGGTGAGTAGTTGGAGGGCACATTTTGAAAAAATGGTTCCAACCTAGATGAGTCCATCTTTTTCATTTCTTTTTTGTTTATCTATTTATCCTTTTAGAGCAATTTACATTGTTATTTGGACATGTCAATGGTATAAATATTCCACTGACTTTATACATGTGTACAGTAGTACCGTAGCTAAATGATAAGACAATAAACAATTTTCAATTATACATTCAAGTTATTAAGAGCTAGTAATTCACATTATATTTTGAAAACACACTATAACACAGATTTATTAACTCGTACTTGAACAATATGATACTACTCATCTATGGAATAAAATGTGTGCAGTAGTAGGAACGATTTTAAATGTTTTTTTAAAATGGCAGATTTTAGTAATTACTTTGATATTCTGAGGGAATATGTTAAATAGTCTAATACCCAAATTCTTTACATTATTTTTAGTTATGTTGGTTTTACAGAACTGAATATGCAGGGCATTCTTTTGTCGAGTGCTATATTGATGGAGGTTTTCATTTATTTCAAGCTGATTGTACATTTTTTTAATATAAGTTAATGTTTGATTGATGTTTGGAGGAATTTAGGAACAGTGACGGTCAAATTATATGTGGCATTAATTTGTCGAGTTGGTTTTTTAACACTATGTCACTTACATTTTTATTATGAGGAACTAGTTTAGAAAACCTATGTTTTCATTTTCAACCTCACAGGTCCAACTGCCGTGCTCTCTTCTCTGGTGGCAAAATGATGAACTTCTTAACTAAGCTGTCTACTGGAGGGATTTCAAAGTTTATTAGCTGATCTTCGTTTTTCCATGAGGATGTTTTCCCAGGTTGTGAGTTCATTGTGGCCTGATATGGCTTTTAGCAATTTTGGATTTGCATAGATTGTGATTTTCTTTCCAGAAGTGAAATGCTACTGCCGATTTATCTTCTTGTATCAATTTTAGGTTTCTAAGTGCTCTTTGGATCTGATTTTTAAACTTCCTTTGTTTGGTCTTTAATTTGATATATTCCTGGCCTATTTTCTGATGGAATTTCATCTTTTATTTTTGAATTTAGTAACTTTATGACAGAAAATCTGTTTATTGGAGCCAGAGTGATGTTTTGTCCTTTGAAGATTTTTTTGAATTTTCTAAATGCTTGGGGGTGGTCAGTGAATTTTTTGAATGTGTTGATATTGTTTTTTCCTGTTATTAGGGTAGTTATTTCTTTTATGGTTTTTTTCTGCTTTGCTTTGTTGAGTTTCTTGTAAACAAGGTTCTTACTGTATCCATTTTGTTCTGCTGTTTGAATTATGGTTTTTAATTCTTTGTTGAATTCGGTTGTGCTCATAGGTACATTTACTAATCTATGTGTGAGGCTGTTTATTATTGCATGTTTGTGTGATAAAATGAAAGCTACAATCTTCAAAGAACAAAACATCACCCTGGCTCCAATAAACAGATTTTCTGTCATAAAGTTACTAAATTCAAGAATAAAAGATGAAATTCCACCAGAAAATAGGTCAGGAATATATAAAATTAAATGAACAAATTATGAAAAGTTCTACATAGGACAAACCAAAGGAAGTTTAAAAATCAGATCCAAAGAGCTTTAGAAACCTAAAATTGAAACAAGAAGATAAATCGGCAGTAGCATTTCACTTCTGGAAAGAAAACCACCATCTAGATCCAAATCTAAAATTGCTAAAAACGTCAGGCCAAACTCACAACCTGGGAAAACATCCTCATATGGAAAAACAAAGTTCACTTAATAAGCTTTGAAATCCTGCCAGTAGAAAGCTTAGTTAAGAAGTTCATCATTTTGCCACCAGAGAAGAGAGCACAAGCAAACGCAACCAGCAACGGCAGTTGGAGCATAGGCTTTCAAAACTGGTCCCTCATAATAAAAATGTAAGTGATATAGTGTTAAAAAACCAACTCAACAAATTAATACCACATATAAGTTAATGTCTCCAATAACAATACACAAGTAAGAGGCAATATTTTTTGTTCTTTGAAAAGAGCTCTACATGGGCACAGACTATCCTTGCCACTTATTATTCTAATTGCCCTTTTCTGTAGTTTAAATATTTGATCACTCTCATAACATGTTCCCCAGAAAATTATGCCATAGCGCATTAGGCTGTAAAAATTTGCATTGTAAACATTCCTTTGGATATTTAAGTTTACTTTATTTTTAATAGATATTAGTAAGTAGCAAGCTGAGCTCAATTTAGACGCTAACTTTTCAATATGGTTCTTCCACTTTAAGTTCTCATTTAAAGTGTGGAAGGATATCCAGTAGTTTTGCTTTCATTTATTACTAGTTTGTTAACTTGAAACCAGGAATATAATTCTGCCATTACCTGATTTACTGTTTTTGTAAACTATCTTGATTGTTACTCTTTATCAGAACATTGGTATCATCAGCAAAAAAGTTTGAGATAAAAGTCCGGTATGCAAACATTAAGCTGTGAACTCAGGTCTGTTTTAGGCTCAGGATCAAAGGAAAAGGGGGGAGTTAGCTAAAGCGGCCTATTAAATCCAGTAAAGGATGCTACTGAACATCGTAAAGGCCATTTAGTATTCCTTATCAACATAAATCACTGTGCATTATATCAGCACGATTCCATGCATTCAAACTACTTAGCTGGAAAACAGAATAACTGGAATTATGGACTTCGTCAACTTTGATTCATGTTTCAAGCAGCTTACAGAACAAAATACATTTTGATAACGTTTTCTCTCCGAGTGCAGTTTTTCAGCACAATCAAAATAGGGGAAAATCTTATCATAGTGCATTTCATTTGACAATGGACTGAGCATATTTTGTTTCAATGCTACTCATACTTGAGGATTGTTAGAACAGTCCATATCATATGCAAACATTTTGAAATCTAGAGCTTAACTATGTTAATCAATTTGTTTGCTAGATAATGAAAAAATCAATATCAAACACTTTATAAAACTTACTATATCAAGATAAACCTGTACTTAAAACACAGGAACTTTTTAAAATATGTTACAAAAATATATACATCCATTAAAAAATATTGCGCACTGAACATCATTTCTATTGCAAATATTTTACATTTAGCATTTACATTCAAGGCACATGCAATATCACTTTTGTTCACTGACAAGAGCAGTGAAACCATTTTATGACAATATATAATATCATGCTTGATTTATAAAGCATCAATGTTCACATTATTCTGCACTATGTGGATATCTGCGTGTACATTCACTTGCAAGTTCAAGGGTGTACCTATTTCTACATTATCAGCACCAATGTCATCCATGGATGCAGTGCCAGAATCTGTAGTCATTCTAGGTCTTTTTGGAGCCTGTGCATATGTCACTTCCTCATCCAGCGAACAAGTGCTACATGCTGTTGCAGACTCTGACTGAGTAGCAACTGTTGGCACACTTGATGAGGTAGCAAATATACCAAAGGGGCCATGTAGTTCACCTGCTTCTGATGTACCAGAGTCATTATTTGTCTCATTTTCATCCTCAGTATCAGCGAATGGTTCTGGAAGACTAACCATGCTACTGCTTCTAGTACTGCTGTTTGAAGAATTACCATAATTTCTGAAATTGTCATGCAATGGAAATACATTATAATTATATAATTAATTTTTTATACGCATATGATCAATTTGTGACACAGATCACTGGATTCTTCAGCTGAATAAAACTGGTGGGCTAGAAAGTAGTTACCAGAAATTGTTCTCAGGCTTCCTGCAAGATCACAAATGTTTGGAATTATAATATACTGTATTTGTATGAATATAAGATGACTTTGAGCCCCCCATTTTTCAGGACTTAATGTTTAAATGAAATGTTTGAACTGAAATTCACCTTCTGAGTGGCCAACAGAGAGGGGAACACGGAAATGTATAGTATGGATGTATAAATCTAATGATAATGAAGAATATGATTTTTCATTTAGACAACATACTTAATTTAACACATTGTAAATGTTTTTACACAATTTTAATTTCACAGAAATTCACATTAGCTGGAGAGAAGGAGATGGGAGAGCAGTAATGTACGGTAAGTATGCGATGATAGAACGTGACAACGGTGATGACAGCAGCATAGCTGTAACGATGATCATGGATATGATGCTTTATTTCAGTGTTTCCCAACCTTTTGAAGTTCACGGCACCCTTGGGAATAACATTAAACACTAGGGGCACCCTTCCTTGAATTAAAAGAAAATTAAGCTTAATATGTTAATTTATTGAAATATTATATAATAATAACGTACACCATAACATAATACAGTAAGCTTTACTACAATCACTGAGTAAAAATACATCAATAAATTTTGTTCAATTAATGATTAATGTGAAACTTGTGATTGATGCTTAGAGCATAGATATGTGATGTCGTTGACAGTGAAACACGCAAATCATCCTCAAGGTTATTCAGTCTGTTTCTTGCTTTACATTTTATTGTCACCATAGCAGAGAAGGCTTGCTCGCATAGATGGGATGTTGAAAAGGGCAAACGTACGTTAATTGCTTTCTTCATTAGGTTAGGGTACTCCTCTCTCCGTTGAAGCCAAAAACTAGCCACACGCCTCACTCTTGGTGAACTTACCTTTGAGTGTGGAATCAGTGCAAAGATCAATAAATTCATCTTGTTCGCAAGCAGTGAAATCTATTTCCTCTGCACTATCTACGAAATCAAATGGTGAGACAACCCAGTCGAGATTCGTAGTGGAAATAGTTGGAAAGTACGCATCTATTGCATCTTGATATCTTGATAAGTGATCACAAATGCGGTCTTTCAGCTTACCCAGATCTTTATCTCCTGCCACATTAAGAAGAGATGGAAAGTTGGACAAATCTCCTTTTTGAACTGCAGACTTCCAAGAACTAAGTTTTCTTTTAAAACCTTTCATTTTATTGGTTGAGGAGATTATTGTTTCATGTCGACCCTGCATCGAAACATTCAGTTCATTCAGCTTATGAAAAATATCTGCCAGATACGACAGTTCAAAACACCAAGAATCACTTAGTAAGAGCTCATGAAATGTGTCTTGATTTTCATCCTTAAAAAAAGTTTTTAGCTGTTCTTTAAGTTCAAGAAACCGGTTCAATACACGACCCCGCGACAACCACCTTACTTCTGTGTGAAGTAACAAAGCGGTATGAGCTGCATCCGTTGCGCAACATAACTGTTCAAAAATTCTGCACTTTAAAGGTCGAGGCTTCATATAGTTCACCATTTTCACAACTTGGTTAAACACTTCAGCAAAATCTTCATTACATGCTTTCACGACTAAGGCCTCTCTGTGCAGAAAACAGTGAGTTATAATAATGGATGGATTTTCATTGAGAGCTCTGGCAGTAAAACCTTTAATTTTCCCCGACATATATGGTGCACCATCTGTACATATACCACAACAGTCTTTCCATGAAAGATCATGGTCATTGAGATAGGAATAGAAACGAAAATATCATGGCCTGTGGTTGTAGTCTCCAGCGGTTTACAGAACAGAAACTGTTCACTAATATCTTTTTCATCAATATATTCTGATAAAACCAAGGAGTTGCGGTTTGTCACCAATATCGAGACTCTCATCTACTTGCAAAGCAAATGTTCTATAAGTTTTTATTTTCTCAGTGACTTGTTCGTTGATATTGCATGACATTTCAGATATCCTGCGGCTGATTGTGTTGTTGGACAGAGGAACTTTCGAAATTTGATTAGCTGCTCCTTCGCCAAGTATTGTTGAAACTATAACTTGACATGCAGCGCCAATGATTTCCTCTCCAAGAGTATGAGGTTTCTTTTTTTTAGCTATCAGTTCTACTACTTTAAATGAGGCTTCAAGAGCAGTATCACCTATGGTCATTCTCTTTACCATTCGCACAGCTGTTTTCTTCTCCCCTTCTAATATATGTGAAAAATACATTACACTTTTCTGTGACACACTAGGATGCTTTGTTGTAAGATGCCGCTTCAGTTTGCTAGGTACCATGGCCTCGTTGCTAAGTGTTTCGCCACAAACTAAACACACAGGGATAGGATTTTCTCGTTGTTATTCCACTTAAATCCATATGCTAAGTAACTGTCCTGGTATGTTCTTTTCTTTCGTTTGTCTTCTTTATGTGGTGAATTCGACGGTCCGGGAGAAACTGTAAGATTTGGCTTCTTAAAGCAAGCAGTAGGAGCCGACTGTTCACTTTCACTGTCCTGGCGTTTACGATTAACAATGAACTTATCCATAGCTAAACACTGTGAATCAACGTGAGGAAGACAACTGAAAGTGCCAAGCGGCGTACACTTTTATATATTCATCTGTCGAAGTCTCGGGAATGTTCGTGAGGAAGCGAGTAGTTTCGGGAATGTTCGGGAGGGTACAGCTGTAATGCCATCTGTGGGATACTAGTATAACTGAATTATTGAAATGAATCGACCACTATCACCATCTGCCACGCATGAGAGTAATTGATTTGACTTATTTTATTTCAAGACCTTACAAGACTTAAGGCTTCAGTAGAAGGTATTTTTTTTTTTGTTTATCTCAATATCTCGCGGCACCCCTTAGCCAATCACACGGCACCCTAGGATGCCGGGGCACACCGGTTGGGAATCGTTGCTTTATTTAGACAACATGCTTGATATAAACATCATAATTTTTTTTACCTAATTTTAATTTGCTCAGAAATGCGAGCAGGAGATTCAGAAGGGAGAGTGGAAATATACTGGGATGTTTATGTTCAATGGTGATGGCAGCAACTTAGCTGTTACAATGATTATGGATACGATTTTCAATTAAGACAACATACTCAATATAATATATAGTAAAATATTTTAGCTAATTCAAATTTGCATATAAATTCATGTTTTGAGTGGGAGAGATGGAGAGGGGAGTACGAAGATGTATGGAGCGTGTGTAATTGTAGAAGGTGACGTCGGTGGCAGAGTAACAGTAACAACAATTACAGATACTATTTTCTATTAAGACGTACTTAATATATTATAAAACGTTATACCTAATTCAAATTTATGCATAAATTCACATTATGGCAGCATAGAGGGGCATGGGGAAAATCACAAAGATGGCCCCTGCTTCATCCCAGGCAACTGCATGTAGGATTTGTTGTAGGACAAAGTGGCACAGGGGCAGGTTTTCTCCGCGTTCCTCCACAATTGCATTACACATTCCATGTATCATCAGTGTCATCACCTGTGGTGCATAGCATAAAAGCAGGTGTTAATCACTACAAAAAATAAGAGGGGAAATTGGAAATGTACTGATACTGTAGGGAGGAGAGGAAATGCACAGCTAACCTTTCTCTTCCTATTTGACCGCTGGCTTCCAATACAACATTACGTACAACCACTGTCGCGAAAAAAAGTCCTGTAATTTTATTTTAGTCTCGGATAGTAATCTTTTTTCCTATGAGAATGACCATGTGCCCATTAATGGCTAATTTTTGGCACACAAAATTTGCCACATATGTGCGACTATAGGTTGCGGTAATTTATACCATTTCTCCCAGTCCACTCCCATACCCGCAAACTTTAAAACTTACTTTTTCCCTGCATAGTATTTGGAAAATATATATTGTGAATGCAAGACGATCCTCTAGTTCTGAACATTAATATTTTGGAAAAGAAACATCGTCATGTATTCGGATAAAACAGTATCTTTGAAATGTCAGGGTTCCAAACTTTCACAACCTGGCTGGAAGCCCAAGAACAATTTGAGGTATTTGCCTGTTGATTTAATTTTTTATCTGAATTTATACTTTTCAAATATGTAGTACTTTGGTTAAAGAGCTTAATTTCCACATACTTAAATGTTTCTTACAAAGGTAATATTAATAGGTTTTAGCATACATATTGTTTTTATTTCTAGTATTGCGAGAATTTATTTTTCTGCATTGGTTGGTAAATTTGTCATACCTATCTTAATATATACAAATAAAACTTTCAGAATACTTATGATAACTTAATTAATCCACTTAAATAATAAAACAAAGCCTTTGCATTTGTAAAATTTTTCTGTAAGTGTAAAAAATTTTGTAGTGTAAATGTAAAATTAATAATTTATAGATACTGTAAATTAATAATTTGTTATTAGGAATATATTATTTCTATTCTAACATAATTTACATATATTATCTGATATATCTTTGTATATCTATAATGGATGTGTCCTGAAATCATATATAATGATTAACAATGCCTCGTGGTCAGTGTGGTACCTGCCTAGGTACCCAGAAACAAAACCACATGACTGGCATATGTTATTGGAGCCAAAGCAGGTAGGTTGGGAAACAATGAGTCACATGCATTAGCAGTGTTTTCTTAAACACTGACATGCTGCACAGTAGTTAGCTATCATTCAGGGATTCCTTGTTCTTATGAAACCCCACTAACGAATCCATGCCTTTAGTATATTCCTTGGACATACAATTTCATCATTATAGGCAACAAATGAAAGGAGATGACTGGGAAAATAAGCCGGGATATATAACAATGCTAATTTGCTGGGATATATCACAACGCTTAGAGGCAATTTGCTGTTAATGATTTAACAATGGAGATAAGAAACTGATACACAACATAAACAAGTACACTATCAGAATATTACCAAAGAATTGCTGGTATAGTTAAACAAAAAATAAATCCCTTTTGCAGTGAGACCAGAAGTTTATTTTATCATCTTCAACTCCTAATACTAAATGAAACATTTGTATATTTAACAGCAAGTTCTTGTTGATATTTATATTTAATTTTTGAGAGGTTACTATTAGGATAGTTACAAAATGATTAGGATAAATGTGTATGCTTTGCATTCACCAGCAACCTCAAAACTGCCCAAGGCATTTGTTTTCATGAACACCTCTGAGGTATGAGTACATTGTCACACACGATATCCCACTGGAAAAAGAAACATTCTGGAAGTAAAACAGTCCTCCAATCGGATTTCCGGGCAGGAACCTTTTTCCAAGGTAAACAACAAAATATGAATGAAAAATTAAAAATTTTACAATGGAATACAGGAGATCTATCACAAGCAAAGAAACATGAACTAAGTAAAATTATATATGATCATAATATTGATTCATTTACAATTCAAGAAGCAAATTTAACATTAGAACAACTAAAATATTTCAATTTCAAAATTTTAGTATGTACCTACTTCCTAAGGGACGACAAATAAGCAGTGGTATTCTAGTTGGAGTTCAAAAAAATCTTACTTCATCTTTTAAAATTATTAAAGAGATGAACAATACAGATAAAATAGAAATAATTAAACTAGATGTATGGAAAAATAAATCTCACTTCAAAATTTATTCTGTTTATAATCCCCCAAACAATACCCCAAATCTTGAAAATATCACAGTAAATTCAAATACAATCATAATTGGAGATTTCAATGCCCATTCAAGATTATGGGGATATGACAAACCAAACAATTCTGGAAAGATCATAGAAGACTTCAACAACTATAGAAGTTTTTAAAATGTTAAAAAAGCCATTTCATACAGTGAAGCTGGACATTTATTTCCAACACATGCTTCACTTGGTAATGGTGTAGATAGAGTACCCTGGACGCGCGTTTCAACAACCTTCATTGTCATCCTCTTGCAGGTTAGCAGACGTCTGCAGTTGGACCCATGAGGTTGAAAATGGAAGCATAGGCTTCCGAAACTAGTCCCTCATAATAAGAATGTAAGTGACATAGTGTTAAAACACCAACTCAACAAATGAATGTAACAAATACTAACCTAATTCAAAATCTTCTCGGGCTTCTAGCCAGGCAAAAACTTGGCTTGACACCAACGTTTCAAAGAAGTGCATCTTCCTCGTCTTAAGGGTGAACTGATCAGTTTTTACCTGGCTAGAAGCCCGAGAAGATTTTGAATTAATATGTCGCCAGGAGAGCTTCAGTTCTTATTTTAAATACTAACCTGTTAGAACTATTTGATATTGAACACTATCTACACTTAGCTGAAGAATTTACAAAATCTGAAATCTCTCCGTGTGTTCTGAAACAAATGACACTAGAAATAATAAATTTAAGGTACCCTAGCAATGAATGGCTACACGTTTATACTGACAGTTCTAGCTTGCCAAATAACAGTGGTACTGGCGCAGGTGCAATATGCCCTCTCTTCTCTTTCTTCAAAAGATTAAGTTTAAATACCACAAATTTTGATGGAGAGATTTCGGCAACACTTCAGAGCTTACAAAACCTATTATACCATATAAATAAATTTGAAAAAGTTGTACATTATCTGTCTCTAAAGCAGCTATTATATCCATAAAATCTGATGTAACACCTAATAACTTAAATATTGCAGAATGCCGCAAAATCATAAAACAACTAATTAATTTAAATAAAAGATTAGTACTTCAGTGGATATCAGCACATTGCGGAATACAGGGTAATGAAACAGCTGACTTTCTAGCCAAGAAAGGTAGTAAAATTACATCAAATTCATCTGATCCAATAAGTTATCACTCTATCAAAAGAATCATTATATCAACATATAATAACAAAATTAAAGAAGATAATGTATTACAAACAAAAGGAAATCCATGGAAAAATTTATGTAATGACACGACCAGAATTACTACATTACCAAGAAAATCCTCTGTAGCAACTTTTAGACACCTAACAGGCCATTAACAGGCCATGACTGTCTCAATAAATATTTATTCAGGATTGATATAGTGAAATCTCCTCTGTGTCCTTTCTGTACACTTAAAGAAGATATGGATGGAAACCATCTACTGCACTGCCCAACCTTGAGTTGACATGATAATATGACACCAAAATACTGGAATGCAAGAGAGCAAATGGCTTCACTGCCAACTGCTCAACATTAGATACCAACCACCAACCAACCACAACTACTTTGTGCGCTGTCTAATCTCAAAATGAGGAATTTTCCATGTTACATGAAAACATACCTAAAAGGGTTTCGAAGCTGTAACATCAAACTTTGGACTAGTTCAAGTATAAGCTAAAAGATATTATTCCTTCATTGGCATTTCAGAGCGGAATGAATACACATGGTAAACTTTCATCCTGTGGTTACTAGTTCTAATGGCCTTCTTTTTTGTATCATTTAAATTTGAAATTACTGTTTACTGTGAATATCTCCATTGTGCAATCCTATTGAGTCATTTGAGAGTGGAAATATGCAAAGAAACAGGTTCTGAGCATATCTGTAAAAATTCTGATCTGAAATACTGGATCTTCAGATTTATTTGGCCTTCAGTACCATTGGGTTTAAATGCATGACATCGTCATTAGTTCAGTGAGCCCCTTGTCTCAAAGGGGAGGTGCAGAATTGAACCTTGAACTGTATGCATTGCTAACTTCCTAAACAGGTGACGTACTGGGCTGTGCAGAGCTGTTTTTCAACAGACATTTTGTGTATCCTTTGCACACACGATGGAAGTGACCACCGATCACAGAATTAGTATGGTTGAATGCTACTTCTGAACTGGAAGAATATCAACATAAATGCTGTAATTGCGAGTTTATGAGATGCAAGTGAATATTCCAAATGTAAACACTGGAAAGGTGCGATACAAGTCCCATTCACTAAGCTAACCCAAAAGCTATTGACATCCACCCTCCTTCTACTCATTGTTTACTAGTCGTATGCAAGATGGAATGCATTATAAACTTGCTATCTAGTATTGACATCATGCACGGGCAAGCGGCTGGCGGCAAAGACCAAATAAATACGAAGACTTTTGTGGCTTACCCACAAACATTTTGATTTTTCAACCACATTGAAGTGATTTGACCTCATATGCAACAATTTCATTCTGGAGAAGTTACAATGGCATTACATGCAGATTGTTTTATTTATCTTCTAATAGATTAAATCAAAACTCAATAATGCTATATTTAGTGTACACTTTCATGTAAAAGGGGAAATAAAGATATGAAAATTTTGGCAGAGAAGAACCTGTTACAATGAATGCCTTCACAAGTAATGCACCTGAATGATACTGAACTGCATTTGATCTCTTTGACTAAATATATACTACATATATAGTTAAAAAATTTATAATTTCATCTTCTATGTGTGAGGGAAAAATTATGTTTAATATAACTAAACATATATGTTTGTAGCAGTTCACTTACGGTGGGGGGGCCCAGACACTAGGAACTGTATCTTCATTGTCATCCAATATAGCACCATTCAAATCTGGTTCATCTATCTCCCCTCCACTGCAAACAGTCATTAACATTTATTAGGTGAATATTCACACTGTCTGTGAACATGCTGAAATTATGAAGTTGAAGTAAAGGCTAGTAGAGGATGTTGCATGATCAGTGATTGGTGCAAAATGAATACAAATAGATGAAAATCAGCATTATACAATTTAATTTCTGCTCAATATAGCAGTAGCACGATGATGAAGGGGATGAACAAGGGGATTTTCAGCATAGTCAGAAATGGATACTATGTTACTATACCACAAGGATAGGAATTAAGTATGCAGCTGTCACCAGTGCGGTCTCCAGGTTAAATGCAGTAAACTTAGTGTAATACCATTTGCTATTACTTGTGTACATTTCCTTGAAAACAATAGTTTCTACAAAGTTATGTACTTATTAGCTCTGTAAGTATTATGCACACAGTCCTGGTGTTTAACATAATGAAAGTGATTAATAAGCAACAATATATTTTATTTCTGAGAAATTTTCTCATAAAATTAACCATTTTCTTAGAAATTATTTAAGTAGTTCCAGCACTTAGTACTGAATACCAACAATATTGGAATTGTACCTCCAATGGTGTCTGAGGATTGTTAACCAGTCTTGTCGATCTGTGTTAATATTATTTAAGAAGCAAAAAGTAAAGCAAGTATTCAATTAAAGCAGTCACTGAAGTACACTGGGAAAATGCCTATATATTCAAGCACATTATTATCTGGACATATTAACTTATGGCTAGATGAAATGTAACTTGAATCTTCCATTAATTGTGTTCAGGAAGGAATATGTCTAATTCAAAAACATTAATTACACTATCAGCAGATTTACAACACAAGCAGTTTTGCGCCAGGATGCCAAATTCAAGGACAAGCATAACCGAACAAAGCTATGATCAAGAAGAAAGATAACTTATTTAACAAGGTTTTTGCCACATAGGTTAAAATAATGCCTATTTATTTTAGATCAAGCTTTATGAGCAATTAATGAATATGAGCCTAAAAATGTTCTAAAATGTTCTACCATTAAGTCATTGAAATATATTTAAAAAACAGTAAAAATTGTCAAAAAACCAAGTAAGTAAACCATGGACCTATAAATGCTCCAGATATTCTCTAAACCAGTTTTTACAAAGGTTTCCAATGTTTAGAGTTCATACTTAAGAATAACGATCTAGTTTACAGTATGTTTGGCTTGCTATGGGGAGATGGACATAAGTGATTTATTGTTTTAGTGCTGTCTATGCCAGACCAGAAGGAAATGACATGGAGCATCATGTTTTAGGTTCAATTGGTAATTCACAATTGAATTAGGTTCAATTCAATTTTTGTCTCCTTGTGAAAAGTGGTGGCTTCAAGTGGCTTTTGTCATCTGTAATTTCATTCTGTGTCATGAAGAAATCTTGTCATGCTTATATAAATCCACCGAAATGTCTGTTACATGTATGGGCAGTTTACTATAAAGTCAGTGTCAATCTTTGTCAGAAACCTTGAAACAAGCATATTTCAGTTATAATTTTAACTACTGGAAGTGGTGCTCTGTGTAGCTAGCAATTAGTTTTACTATTGGAGTCAATTATACACACATGTGCTTCACAAAAACTTACTTACACAGAACTAGTTTTGCATGGGTGTTGCATGCATTGTTTACTGCTTTGGAGTGTTGGATTCAACCTGAAGATCCTTGATGTACGACTGTCCGATTCAGTAGACAAAGCATGCAACACACATGCAAAACTAGTTCTGCACAAGTAAGTTTTTGTAAAGCACATGTGTGTTTACTAGACTCCAATAAATAAATATATATATATATATATATATATATATATATATATATATATATATATATATATATATATATAAAAAAAATATTTCAGTTACTTCAGCTGTTATGTTAGAGACAAAGAATGGGCTCCTCACATTTGCTGCATAATGTGTTATTCCAATCTCATTAAGTGGATGAACGGTGACAAAACTCGCACTATGCCTTTTGCAGTGCCAATGGTCTGGTGCAAACCAACTAGTCACACAGAAGTCTTATTTATGCCTAAAAAAATTGAGGGACATTCAAACAGAACCAAATCCAAAACTGAGTATCTTTATATTCCATCCACAATAAGCCCTGTTCCACATGAACCTGAACTCCCAGTTCCCAGCCCACATTCATATTTACAAGAAACTGCTTCAGAACATGAGCAAGAGTAGATGAGCCCAACCCTTCCACTTCCTTGCCCAGAACATGAAAATAAACCCCTCCTGATCAATCAGTCCAGATTAAATGATTTAGTGAGGGATATGAATCTCACGAAACAGCAATCTCGGGTTTTAGGACCATTATTGCAACATGGAATTTAATAGCTCCCAATGTCAGAATTTCAGTTTTCAGAAAGAAGCATGAACAATTTCCAGTTACTATGCTATGAAAAATTCTCTTTGTGCATGCATAGACATAGATGGTTTAATGGATGAGCTAAGATTTCAACACATCCCTGCAGAATGGAAGTTGTTTATTTACTCTTCTAAGTATCAAAGCACTGCTGCTCCACAACAGAAATACTAAACCATCAATACTGTAGCACATTCAGAAGAAATAAAGGAAACCTATGAATGTATGACCATTCTATTAGATACAATTAATTACAGCAATTATGGCTGGCATATATGTGGAGATTTGAAGGTTACTGCAATTTTATTAGAATTTCAAGGGGGATTTACGAAGTGCTGTTGCTTTCTATGCTTGTGGGAGATTTACATTATAAAAGAAAGGCCTCTAAGAGAAACTCATATGCTCAGGTAGCACAATGACAAGTATGTTCCATTAGTAAACCAAATAAATAAATGCTACCACCTCTCCACATAAAATTAGGCTTAATGAACTTCGTTAAGGCTATAGACAAAAATGGAGAAGCCTTTGCAAACCTCAGAAGCCAGTTTCCAAAACTCAGCATTACAAAAGTAAAAGAGGGAATATTCGTTGGCCCCAACTTGAAAGATGAAAACTTCTAAAAAAAAAAGTTAAGTGCTAAGGAATTGGCTGCATGGAAAGCTTTTCATGAAGTGGTGAAAGGCTTCCCTGGAAACAATAAAGCAGAAAATTCTGATAAATAGTACAAAAACTCCTGGATAGTTACTAAAAGCTAGGATGTAGGATGTCCCTCAAAATTCACTTTCTTAATTGACATTTGGATTTTTTCCCCAAGAGCTTGGAAGTAATGAGTGAGGAACACGGTGAAAGATTGCATCAGGATATTCAGAAGATAAAGCACAGGTATCAGGGCAGTTGGGACCACAGGCTAGTTTTTAATTGGAGAAAGTGGCACTGTGTACAAAAGGAGGAAATAAAGCTGTAAGTGTTAAAAATAACTCTTGTATTTAAGATGTATTTTATTATAGCTGCATGTTCAGCGATTTACTGTTACAATATTTGTTTTTCTTTAATTCTGATGCTATTTTGCTTTGTTTTTGGCCCCCTTTTCAAGTTTCTTAGGTAAAACAAGTTCTAAACATTAAGTAAAGCCTAAGAATTTTATTTTAAAAATGGAAATGTAGGCCAGTTGTGACAGAGGTGTTCATTTATTTAATGTGTGTTATCTTCTATGTAAAATAAAAGCACATTATTTACAAGATGAGTAGTTTTCAATGAATATTCATCACATTTTCAGATTCATATGCTAACAAAGGGTAATATTTTGTCCCTTTTGTAAGAACCCACCTCAGCTCTGTCACACAAAAACGTTACATAACTTTTATTGTCATTTTCATATTCAGAAGGTTTGATTTAGTTGGAGTGACCTATGTTTGTTCATGTGGCCTACAATAAGTTTAAATTTGTTGACCAGTAAACCGGTGGGAACAGTCACTTCATAGTAGCATATGCGATAATGTCCATAATTTAGGATGTATTTTACACTAAAAGAACAGTATTTTACCTTTATTATATCCAGTAAGTACAATGCTTGTCACCAAATAATTATCCTCCACATGTGGAATTCTGTGAATGGTTACTACTCAAGTGTGCAGGGAGTACAATGTCTACAGATGAAGCTTGTTTCAATTGAAGCTTGTTTTTATAATATGGCTATGAAATCTACACAGAAACTAAAGTGTTCTTCACTTTCCCATATACGGAAAAAATATTACATAAGTTCAGCAAGTATGATGTAACATATTAGCATACAGTGTCAGCTAAGAGTTCCAATTAGCAGATCTAATCCTGTGTAATGAAGATTTGGATTTTCTTTTGATGATTAATTTCTGTAGTTGGGACTTACGACCTCATGAAATGAATTATTAAATAAATAAACAAACAAATAGGTGACCTTGACTAATGAAGAAGAAATCAAAATGTAATAAACTGTACAATGCAATTAAAACCTTAGCCATGCAGTTGGAACTGCGGAAGTGTCAGTTTCAAAAGGGGTGATGTATAATTTTCCCTCTGTAAAGCGGGATTATAAAATCCCTGAAAAATATTAGGGTCGTTTGATAAGTTCTCAAAATTGCCACCAACAATGGTCATTGCTAGAGCAATGTGGTTCTAACCAATAACTTGCCATCCTTTATGAGTGCACAGGTGTCATTTCAGTGCTCTGGGTGCAGACTGTGTTGTAGACGACTTCTTATTATTGTTCCCATGTAAGAAATTTTGAAGAGGAAAAAACCAAGATTTGAGCAGTGATAGAGTATTTTATAAAGAAAGGTATGAAAGCATATAAAATTTGTGGTGAATGCTGAACACATTGTGAGACTCTGCACCTTTACGTTCATCTGTTGCTAAAAGGATCAATGAATTTGATTTGGTCAGAAGAGTATAGAGGATGATCCTCTAGTGGTAGGATGCGTCACCATCCCAGAAATAGGTATAAAAGCCCATAAAATGATCTTGGAGGGTTGCCAACTGAAATGTGAGAAATTGCTGAAGCAGTAGTGATATTACACAAAAGGGAGACTGAGGAATTGTGCATGAAAAAATTATCTTTCAGATGGTGCCGCAATTGTTAACATGATCAAAAATCCATCATAGTGCAGATTTCTGAAAAATGTTTGGTTCGTTTTCAGAAAAACCAACAAGATTTTTTGAGCTGGTTTGTGACCATAGATGAAGTACAGGTCCACTATTGTACACAAGAAATAAAAAATTAAAACAGTGGAAGCATACTGATTCTCAACCTCCAAAGAAAGCAAAGGTAATACAGTATGGTGGAAATATCATACCATCAGCTTTCTGGGATGCAAAAGCGATTCTACTTATAGATTATCTTCCTAATTGTCAAACAATTACAGGATAATACTATGCTAATCTCTTGAACCAACTACAGCAAAAATAAACACCAAAAACAGCCAGGTTTTTAGCAAGGAAGAAAGTAATCTCCATCAGATCAATGTGCACCCGCATAAATGTATGATTACCAAGGCAAAAATACACAAGCTGAGGTGTGATTTGTTGCCCTATCACCTTATTCACCTGATATGGCTTGGTCAGACTTCCATCCCTTCCCTTAGCTCAAAAGTTTCCTCAGTGGATGGAGATTCTCTTCAAATTAAGAACTGATAGCCAGAACTGACAAGAATTTTGCAGCCGTGAAGGAATCCCATTTTCGAGATGAAATAAAGGCATTGGAACATTGATGGACCACTGCATTGCAAAATAAAAATACTTTGAATCAGGTGTTTGTTATTTTGGATTTAATTCAAACAATCCTCGTAGAAACGAGAACAAGAAATTTAATATGTATACCTTTTTATTAGGAGACCTAAAGAGTTAACAATTTAGCTGGAAATGATTATCATTTTGCAAATTCTATGTATGTTGGACCTGCTAGGACTTTTTGTGTGAGAAAAGTTATAATTATTTTAAAACTGAAACTAATAACAGGAAATATCTTGGAAATCATTAACTCTGCAATAAAAATGTATATGACATAAGTTATGTATTTTAACAAGATCTAAATTTTTTGTGCAGAAACTTTTTATCTCTCTTATTGTTAGCAAATGTATAAAAGTCATCCAAAATGAAGAGGAGCTCAGAAAAATTCCCACAAAATTCAAGATATAAATTTAATTGGTTAAGTAATTATCTTTAATACATGGTATTTTAATTAAATCATTAGATCCATTTTTGAGAAAATCAACATTTTTAAAATTTTCCCCATGTAAAGGGTAGTTTGGGATGCAGGTATTTTCTTGAAAATCTTCATATCATATCCTTGGAAGATTGTGAACTTGAATATCAAGTTTCATATTAACCGACTTTTCATTTCTCAGTCATTTTGTTTACACCCACCCACATGCATGCACATACACAAACACCTTTTTTTCTAAATTTTTTTTTGGACTTTAGGGACCTCAAAACAAATATTTCTGGTGAAATCTATATATTCAATTTTTGGGTGGAATATAATACCTTCTGTACCTATGTACATATGCATAGTACATGTAGAGAAAATAAAAATGCGATTAAAGCATTGCATTAGAAAGTTGGTTTTGAACAATAACATTAATCAGTATAAGGCACTTAAATTGCTGCAAGTATACAGCAAGGAAGAATAAGCAGCTGATCATTTCATCTACATACAACAGCATAAACCAATACTTGGCCCACTGATGGAATTGTCTTCTCTGAAAACATCAGATTCACTTGCAGAAAAGTGTGAACCATCATCTGACTGTCATCATGGAGATTATGTCTCATGCAGTGTTCGGATTCAGTTTTTGATATTTGTTTTCTATGTGGGTGTCCTCTTTTCGGCTTAGACATTGACGTTGGTATGTCTTCTTCTGTACTTGATTCGTCTTCTTCAATCAGTTTAGAAGACACTTTTGCCAGTTGGCATACCCAATTACTTTTGTTTATTACTTGCCCCTTTTCTTGTCAACTTCGGTCTTCTTTCTAACAGGCTTTGCAAGAAACTGTCTCCTATCAGCTCATTTACGGGAGAGCTTACATTTTTTGAAGCAGGCGATCCAGCCTTTATTTCTATTATTTATTTACACTAAGAGGAATTATAAGTTTTCATGAATCCAGAAATCATGTTTTTCTTCTTTTCTGTGTGGAAATGTTCAACCAGGTTTTTAGAAGTGGAGGAAAGTGATCCTTGAGTAAGTTTGACTCAATTCTGTTTCCTTCTTTCCATGAAGGCAATATTTTACATCACTCTCTTTTCAGAGGACTGTAGTAAGTTACATCTAACAGTTGCACGAGATGTGTTGAATTTGCAGGTAAACACACAAATTTTATATAGTTTTCCTTACAGGCTTTTAGAACGTCTAGATCAATGTGGGAAGAAAGATTATCTCCAAACACAATCTTGACCTAGCAGCTTTTTCAATTGAGGATATGTAGAGCTGACATAACCAATCTACGAACGTTGTCATATCCAACCAACCACTTTTGGTTCTGTAATACCTACATCCTGCAGGTCCCCCTTCTGTCCATGTAGACTGTACGCATTCAGACTTACACACCACCATTTCCACAAAACATTAGCGAGATACAAAATGCTTGATTCCATGATGTGCTCTACATACTTTTGTCCTCTTTTACAAATAACTTTACTTGAACCTGGATCATTTGTAAATTTGTCTCATCGTAGTTCCAGATATTTTCATCTAGTACATCATTCAGGACAAGTTCTAAGTTATCAAAATAATTGATCATTTCCTCAATGACATCAGCCCTTACTCTTTTTTATGTTATTTGCTGTGGGTATTGCCAAGTTCGGGTGGCATTTCCTAGACGATGCTGCCCAATCAGGCCCTAGAAAATTGTTTTTGAAGTGATTCACTATATGCCCCTGACTGTTAAGATAGCATTTCATGGAGTACCTCAGATTAAGATGAGTAAATGGAAATGCAAATTCAGCCAGCTTGCTGATATGAGCCTCAAATCATCATCCTCAGCCTCCTCCTCCTCGTCACCCTCTGTGGTGTAATGGTTACCACGCTAACTTCATATACCCAAGGTCGCAGGTTCAAACCCAGTGGAGGATGTAAAAATCCTTAGCATGGCTTCCTTAGGAAGGGAAGTGATTTACGGCACGTAAAAGAACCTCAAGCCTGATAGAGAGGCGTCTGGGCAAAATTAAGCGATCTTTCACACCCAGTTTAGAATGGGATGCTGAGAACCACAGTAATTAAAGAGCACCCATAAATAACACGCCATTTACATTTACATTTTTCTCCTCCCCCTCCCTATCTCTTTATATTAATATTTCAATACCCTCTATAGGTGGGTGCTAACGACCCAGGAGTGGGCCACTACCATCACCACTTATGTACATTGTATATGCAGGCTAGAGAAAGTAAAAATCTATATACTATTTGTTAGATTTTTCTAACATACAATTACTGCCAAATTCCAAGTATGATTAGAATTTGGTGGATTTTGGATTGCTATTTGAAATGTTTAACTAAATTTTTTCTCATTGTGTTGAATAATCTGTTAGTTATACTACAAAAAACTTCATAAACTGGCTAATAGTTCAGACTGTAGCATTTTCTTGGTTGTAAATACTGCAAATAGTTCTCTTAAATAATTTATTTCCTTTTTGTTTTTGTCTTTTCTTTCTTTATGTGTATTATCTCAGGCATACAATTGTGTAAATGAATGAGCACTTCTCAGGAATCATGGAGCAGCAATTTGATGGTTCATACATTACAAGTTTTTTTTTATATTTGAGATGGCTAAAATGATATATTTTGAAACTTTTTTTTTTTTTTTGTTTCATTTATATAGCCCCACTTTAACTTCTGTGGTCATACTGGGAGCTTTGTTTCAGAAAAAAACTTCGCAGAAATTTGGGGTATATTAACATTAGTTTTTTTCAGTATTTAAACACACACATTCACTCACAATCTGTGTGAAATGGAAACGATTCCAGTTAAAGGAAAATTTATTGCTCCAGGCAGGAATTCAACCCAGAACCTCTAGGTTAGAAGTCAGAACATTTAAACATTTGTTACCATAGTGAATAGCTCTAAAATTTTTATTATTTTCTTCCACTATAAAAAACCCAATAGAATTCATGGTGTCAGTATTTATTTCAAGTGTCTTGGCAGTATACTAAATTAGTCCAATTTTCTTCCAAATATAGTCACAAGAAAGAACAATAATTAATCACAAGCTAATTGCTATGAAATTTGTATGTGGATACTGTACAAGCAGCTTTATGAAATAATGGTTGATAAATCTACATTAAGGTAAGACAGTTTAACAAATTTTCATTATGGTGGAATATCATTATTTTGAGGGCCCAAATTTTGATGACATGTCATCTTTATTTCCTTATGTAATATGGGTTGCTCTTAGGTATTAAAACCTGAACATTAATCTCTGGTTATAAAAATACTAATTTTATTAGGCATTTTTTTGTTGTCTTTTCTGGTTTTTAAGTTTTAGGTCCTTGTTTCAATTTTTACATCAGCTTATCGTCTTTTTTTCATTTTACTTCCTTTTCTGGTCCTTTTATTTCTTTTTTGCAGAAATTAGATTAACAAATATTATTAAACCATTTAATATTTATTACTATCTCTACACATACTATGTGCACAGAGTATAGAGAATGTATTGTATTGCACCTAAAAATTTGATACCAAGATTTTTAGAAAAATGTGTGCGTGTGCGCGTGCGCGTGTGCGTGTGCGTGTGTGTGTGTGTGTGTGGAGGAGGGGCAGCAAGGCGAAAAGTCGTTAACTACCAAACTTGGTATTGATGTTCAGAAACTTCCAAGAGTGTGACATTAAGATTTTCAAGAAAACCCCCCTTCCCCAACTACCCTTTAGATGGAAAAATTTTCAAAAATTTTGATTTTCTCAAAAATGGCTCTTAAGATTTTGATTTAAATATCATATATTAAAGATATTTACATGACAAAATGTATTTCTTGAATTTTCTGGGAATAGCCTCTAAAGGTATCTTTATTCTGTATGAATTTTGCATAACTGGTAAACCATAACAGAAAGACAAAAGCTTACTTAAAAACATGTAGAGCTTGTTAAGTCACACAATAGCCTCTGAAGGCATCTTTATTCTGTATGAATTTTGCATTACTGGTAAACCGTAACAGATAGACAAAAACTTACTTAAAAAAAATTTAGAGATTGTTAAGCCACACAATTTCAGTTTTAAAATACTTATACTTTTCTCTCAAAGGGGAATTTGGCAACACCAGGTCATTTAAACATGTAGCAACCAGCTTTTAAAACATTTTACTATCACTTTAGCCTAGTTACTCCTTTATTTCCCTTCTACTTACAACAAAGCAAGTAATAAGATCATTTTTGCTAATTTTTTCTCGATTAACAAAAACTAGATAGAAGAATAAGATTTTTAACAATAATTTGTTGCAGAAATGTAGAGAAAGTCATGCGAGTTGAAAACATCAGTTTTTTTTAATCTAACGAAATAAATGGCTATTGGAACAGTGGGTCAACAATATAAGTTGGGAGTTGGTTTCTACCTATACTGTATATATTGTTGTCGCACAAGCAATTCTCCTATTTCCAAAGTGCTTGTCATAGTAAAAATAAAGGCCACTTGACAATGTGTAAGTTTTATGTCTTGATCTGTTATTTTCAACTGTCACAGGTTTGGTTAGTACCAGATTTTCTGAGAGGAAAGCTTTATGTTCAGTTTTCGTAGTTTCATTCAGCCATGCACAAACAATCTTGTCATTTAAGACAGATTGTATCTAAATTTGGAGAGGATATTTTCTCTATGGATAGTGAAGTGTTATTTTATAAGTTGTACGAGAAAAAGCTTTCAGCTGAAAGAAAATTTACTGTTCAGTAACATGTGGGACGCTATAAGTATGTATATATTGTCACATCCTGGCTGTGTGAACATTGGAAATATATAATTCTCATATGTTGGCAACATTGCCAACTTTAGTATTTATAAAAACCACAGATAGAGCAGTGTCACTCTCTTTATTAGTGTGCACCTAGTATGGGATAGTTGAAATGACACAGCATTGGCTCCTCCTGAACGCCAAGCTTGGCCTCATGCCAAGATGGTGGCATGTTATAAGCACAAGGCAACAATATATTTGCTATTGATTTTGAAGTGTTCATTTTTAAATAAGTAGTTCAGTTAACCTATCCACGTCCCTTTCTGAATTATGTAGATTATTTCCCCTGTTGTAAACGATTGTATAGAACTGTGTATCCATATGCACGCCTAACTGTATTAAAAAGTATATTTTTTTCTAATTTAACCTCTTGCAGCCAAGCTAATTAATTGATTTAAACAGTAGGTGTGACAATATAGGCAATGCAACTTGCAAGTCAGAGGAAATCCATGCAACTTTTACTGAAACAAAGGTATCCAAGAAGGAGAATAAATCATCAGATTTTTACAGAAACTTTTGTGAAGCTTTAGTTTCTGCAAACTGTGACAGAAGATTATATGTGATTATATGTGACCATTTCTGACATATTGCATTTGTATTAATACACCAGTAATATCTATGCAGATAACAAAAGAATGGTAATCTAGTGTATGTAGATGAGATTTTGTTCTAACTGTACTTACCAAACAAACATTGTTGGAAAAATTTTCACTCTTAAAAAGCATACAAAGTTGGCATTAAATACATTTTGGATAGACGAGTGTTATAAACCTCAATGTTTCTAACTATATTGTATACCATTCAAGTGATACATGATAATTGAAGGTGAATGAAATGTTAAAATATAATAAAAATCTGAAAGAAGTACAAAATTGGAGAAAATTAAGTGCTCAATTCAAAAAAGAAATTAACAACACCAAAAGAGAAAATTTTAATAATTTTCTATAGAACATCAACTACAGAATGAATGCACAAAAAGCATACAGATTCACACATAACATACAAACCAAAACAGACAATTAAAAAATACCTTTTATTATAATAATAAAACAATGGTAATGTTGCCGTTTAAGGGTCACTTGGCCGCATAATGTCAGGCAGCCAACCTTTGCATCTGAAAGGTGCAATATTCAGCTTAATGGAGCACATATAGTTGGTATTGCGCAAAGGTGGAAAGGCAGCGCAGTCAAAGGGTAGTGTGGAAAGCATGGGATTTGCAATTAACAGTATATGCCTTAGGAAGCGTAACCATAGCAAGGCGGGGAAACCCAGAAGTATACAATGAGGCAGCGCATTTATAGGAAGGTGGGATAAATGCTGAAATATGCAATTATATGTGTCAAGGAGCGCATATACTGTTCTTCCGAATATCTCCTACTGTTCTCTACCTCTTTCAAATTTTCTTCAATGACAAAATAGCCTTTTTTAAGACTACCAATGACACAACTAAAGAGCAAGTAGATCTGGTTGGGCTGACAGTTATTCTTACAACTAATAATAATTATAATAATACTCATCATCATAAGCATCATACTACCCTATTAATAACAACAACAATATTATTATTAATAATAATAATAATAATAATAATAATAATAATAATAACAGCAACAACACTAATAATAATTTTATTTACTATTAATGCTCCTGTTTCCGTAAAAAGAAACAAAGCAATCGATAACTTTTTATTTAACAGTAGCTTTGTGATTTAAATTTCTCCATTTAACCCAAATATTACTTGATCAAATGTATTCAAAGCCCCACAACTGCAGTGAGTGTGACGTAGATGGAGTTATCTTTATGTTTTGATGAAATCACCTTTAGCTAGCTAATGTACCACATAACCTCAAATAACCAACATCTGCACTAAGTAGGGGTATTGGTGTATGACAGATGTCGTCTGCTAGCCCTTCGGTTACGACATATACGCGCCATTTAGTAACATATAATCGTGCTACTACTGCCATCTTGCAGCTATTAACCGGTTCAATTCCTTTGGCACTGTGTGCTCAGTTCTAGAGCGGGTTTTCAATTTCTGAAGTTGGTATGGTTTTGCGGCATTGTGCAGCCAAGTGACCCTTTACCAACATTACCAAAACAATTACAGATGACAATGAAATAGTTGATAAATTAAATAAATACTAATACCTATAAATTATCTGCAAATACCAAAAAAGAACAAAAAATATCAAAGAAAAACATGAAGAATACATAAAATCAACTACTAAACTTAAAGATAATATATTTAATCAGGAATTCAATATTAAAGAAATGAACATTGTAATTAATAACTTAGAATTGAAAAAAACTCCAGAATCTGATACTATAATACAAAAATCTTCAAACATCTGGGAAAAAAAAGCAAAATTAAGACTCCTAAATCTGTATAACTTGTCATGGAATACAAAAGTACCAGATGAATGGAACAAAGCAATAGTAATACCTATTTTGAAATCAGACAAACCAGCAGAAACCTTTTAAAGTTATCGTCCAATAGCATTTAACAGTGTATTAGCAAAATTCATGGAACAAATGATTACCAACCATTTAAATTGGATTCTAGAAAAAAATAACTTCATTTCAACTAAACAAGCAGGATTTAGAAAACACCATTCAACAAATGAACAGTTTTTAAATCTTAGTCAAGACATTAAAAATGCATTTAATAAAAAAGAAGACACCTAGCAATATTTATTGACTTTCAAGATACAAACTACTTGATAAACTTAAAATTCTGGGAATCCAAGGCAAAATGTTGCATTGAATCAATGAATTCATTATTCAACGCTTTATTGCTACCAAATATAATGATAAATTATCAAAATATCAACAGACACACCCTGGCACACCTCAAGGCAGTATCCTTAGTACTGCTCTGTTTAATATTTATATCAATGATCTCCCATATCAATTAAAAAAAATACAATTAAAAGTCTTAATGTTTGCAGATGATGTATTATGGAATTCCAAACCGAAAAATCAAAACCAACAATTAATAAATATGCACAACATCCTTGGCAACATTACAGAATTGGACATTAATGAAGATTAATACACAAAAAACAAATTATCAACCATTTAAACTAAGGAAGAAACCAATCAACATTTCCCTTCAAATAAAAGGAAAAAGTCTGACAGAAACACGTGAAGCCAAATAGTTAGGTATTGTTTTTTATACAAAATTAACATGGAAAAAACACATTGTGTACTCAAAATAACTGAGAAAAAATTACCAGTATTAAAAAGACTAGCAGGCAAGAAATGGAGAAGAACTGCACATACTTTTAACATTTTCTACAAGATGTATATTAAACCAACATTAAAATATTCTGATTTTTATTTTATGGGTAGTTTTTAATACCTGCTTTTAGTGCTCTGGCACCGCAGGCGATGACACTGATGATACTTGAAGATGGAGCCTCAGTGGAATGAGATAGCGGTGGAAACCGGAGAACGCCACTTTGTCCACCACAAATCTCACATGCGATCATTTGGGATCGAAGGTGAGAGGCGAATGGTCCATTAGGTATTTTATTGGTCCTTGTTTTAGGTCATCAAAATCCAGGGTCTGTTATTTTTATAATTTCTGTATCACTGTAGAATGCATCTCAATGAAATTTCTGCCATTATGGGTTAACAGTTTTTAAATTAATGAATGGTAAATTACTGTAATATACAAAGAATATTAGTACATAATACAAGGGTTGGCTGATAAGTCCCAGGCCTCACATAGATATGGCAATCACTAGGCCAGTTAGACGGTAGCATCGCACAGTTTAACTCTAGACTAGCCTGTATCCATAGTTACAGGTCAATAGCTTGTTTAGTTTTCGAATGACAGTATTTTAAACTAGACAAATTTAGTTTTCTTGAAAATGGGGATTTTAAAACACGAGCAGTGATTAAATACTTCCATTTGAAAGGCTTAATGCCTAAAGAAATCAAGGAGGAAATGGACAGTACATTGAAATACACTGCCCCTTCATATTCAATGACTAGATAAAAGGTGAGTTGCAGAGTTTAAAATGGAACATATGAGCACAGTGATGAGCCTCGCTCTGTATGCCCTGTAGAAGTGACAACTCCAGAGATCATTGAAAGAATTTATTGTTTAGTACTGGAAGACCGTAGATTATAGTTGAGATAGCAGAGGCTGTAAACATATCAAAAGAATGTGCAGATAATATTTTAATAAAGTTTTGGGCTTTTACAAGATCTGTGCAAGATGGGTGCCACCTGATCAAAAGTTGCAAAGAAAACTATTTCTGTTAACTTATGTGGACCTCTACCGTAAGAATCTCAGTGAATTTCTGAGATGGCTTACTACCATGGATGAAACTTGGATAAATCACTACACTCCAGAAAGTAAACCATAGTCAAAACAGTGGATTGCGCCAGTGAACCAACTCCAAAAAAGGCAAAGTCTAGTTTATCAGTTAACATACTTATGGCGAGTGTTTTCTGAGATGCACAGGGAATTATTTTTATTGATTACTTGGAAAAGGGTAAAAGTATCATTGGTGACTACTACGCAAGCCTACTGCAACGTTTTAGTATGAGGTGAAAAGAAAAAGGCCTCATTTGGCAAAAAGAAATCTTGTTTCATCGTGATAATGCTCCGGCCCATCGTTCAGTCATTGCAAAGTGAAAAATGAGTGAATTAAAGTTCAAACTGCTTGAACATCCATCCTATTCGCCAGATCTAGCACCCTGACTACCACTTGTTCCCAAACCTCAAAAAATGTCTTGTTGGATGACAGCAACAAGGTCATTGATGCGGTAAACAGCTATTTTGAGGACCTTGATAAATCGCACTAGAGATGGTTTAATTAAATTAGAACACTGATATGACAAATGTATTAGCCTTTCTGGAGATTATGTTGAGAAATAAAGCAAAAAAAAAAAAAAAAAATCAATTCTATTTTCATTGAGGCTGATCCTCTATAGCAAACCACACCCTTTCCTTTTTTGCACACTTTATTTTGAATGAAAACATTACCAGTTTTTAAGACAAAAATTATAATCTCAGTGTATGAGCAGATGAGTTGGCAAACTGAAAGGAGTGCAGTCACATGTGTGTTTAATAGCCTTCTGTACAGAGAAGACCATTAAAACATGCTGGTGTTTTTATTCAAAACTTCTAGTACATTCAGTTTGCTTCCGTACATTTCAAAAGCAGTAGACAGGGCTATTGACATAAGCAGACCGGATTGGTGGCTAATTCAATTAGTTGCATTACAGATCAAATGATAGTTCCACTAACGGCCTTCCAAAAAGGTTTGGAAAGGTGCCTTATGCTACACCTTTCTGCCACCATAGAGTTAGTAACAAGGTTAACCTGTGCCCTAGTGTAAGTTAATGGGAGCTTCCAAACCCACACACCAGAGCAGCACAACTCAAGTTATCTTATCTAACAGCCACCGTAACGTACACTCACTTGCAAATCTCTTAGTCTGATTGTATCTATGACTAAACCATGTCCAGACATTTCTGCCAGAAACTGGATAATAAGTTTCTTGAATTCGCAACACAAAGTCTCAGACAAACAATCTTGATGTCTATCAAATACAACCATTGACAGAATGGCAGGTCTATTTGAAATAGTGATGAACACAATACAAATTAATTTTGAAAATTAAAAAGCTTGTTACTTAGCTCCACAAATTCACCACAGTATACAAAAACTACTTTGCGATAAAACAATAGACCCTAGCTGCCTCGGTAGTTGGGGGATAGCATGTCTGCCTCACATTTGAGAGGTCGCAAGTTTGGATCTCGCTTAGGATGAATTACCCAGATAAGGTCTCTTTTGGGGTTTTTCCTTTATTCTGAGAAGATGAATGTTGAGCAACTTTAAGCTCCATGGACCACGAAACCATTTGAGCATCATTCTACCTATTTCAATCATCGTCTGATATGACCAACCAGGTTAAAGGACATTAAATTAAAAAATACAAAAAGAATCTATTCTTAGTGAGAAGTTGACCAGAATATAGCAAATAGCATGCAATGACTGTAATGCTGCATTCACAATGAAATGCAAGCGCAGACGCAATGTAAGTGCAAGAGTTTGGACTCATGTTATTTAATGTAAGCATTCGCATAGAAACACGCAAGATGCAACGCAACACAATGCAATGCAATGCAACGCAAGAGCTTGCAAACTCCAAACTTTATCCTTGCGTTGCATGCAAAGAGATGTAAATTTGCTCAAAGCAGCAAAATTTTCTCTATGCAGTACCTGCTGTACAATATCAGACGATCACAATGCAGTTTTTACAGTGCCCTCTGCACATGCATGCCAATCTTCCATTTGGCTGTGACGCACCAATTTTGCTTTGCTTTGAAATGGACGTGTATGATGAAAAACTAATTTGTCATTACAAGGAATATTGGTGTCGTATGACAAGAGACATCATACCTATAAGGCACATCCTGAAGGAAAATATTTGGAGGAGCATAGCTCAAGAACTCAAAAGTGAAGGTAAGTGTTTACCACATGTATGTACCTCTTACCATTTCTATTCATTTGGGGTTAGAGCATTTCCAGATGAATAATACAGCACCATATTCACATCCCTACCCATAGTGTTTAGGCAAAGGGAATCTGGTATGTAAAAGGAAAATTATTACTATTAATGCATACTTAAAAATGAAAATTATTTAAACTATATAGCCTTATATTTAGTATCAAGAACATTTAAGGGATGCAGGTAAAATGGAGAACCTCCATTTTTTGTGTCAATTTAACTGACATTTTATTAGACATTTTTTCTAAATATTATAATTAAGGGTGTTATATTTACACAAGTTTATTTGACCATATGTCATTTATTACTTTCTCTATACATACTATGTACATAGTGTATAGAGAAGGTATTGCACTCCACGCAAAAATTCAATACCAGGATTTCACCAAAAATTTATGTTTTAGGGTCTCCAGTATCCAAAAAAAAGCATTTTCAGAAAATGGTCCGTGTGTGTGTGTCCGTGAACACGATAGCTCAAAAATAAAAAGTCGGTAAAATATCAAAGTTGGTATTTAAGTTTAGTATCTTCCAGGGATGTGACATAGATTTTGATACCCTTCACATGTAACTTTTTTCGAAAATTTTGATTTTCTGAAAAATGGCTCTAACGATTTTGATTAAAACGTTGTATAGTAAAGATATTTACCTGACAAATAAGATGTATATTTTGAATTTTCTGGGAATAGCCTCTGAAGAGTACTTTATTCTGAATGAATTTAATGGAATTTTGAATAACTCCTAAACCATAAGAGATACATAAAAACTTACTACACAAAAAATGTAGAGCATGCTAAAACACACAATTCATGTTATACACATTTTTTTCATGGAGTTGATCGTTGTTTAAATATTCCTTGTTTTTGATTTCATCTTTAACAAACAAACTTTTCTCATACAGGAATTTGTCAACTCCTGTCCACACAAAAAAGGAACTTCAATCACATAGCAACCAGCTTTTGATTATCACTTTAATCTATGGTACTCCCTTATTTCGCTTCTACTTTTAAGGAAGCAAGTTATAAGCCTATTTCTGCTAATGTTTTCTCAATTAGCATCAAGTAAATAGAAGCATAAGCTTTCTAACAGTAATTTGTTGCAGAGATATAGAGAAAGTCATGTGAATGGAAAACATCAGATTTTTTTTTATGTATTTACTATAGATCATTCTTACAAGAAGATATTTCAGCACATTCAGATAAACATTTGCAGAAATAGTTTTATTAGACATTACATTGCAGGTGCAATAGGAATACACGAGACCAACCAGTTAACCTGTATTAACATGACCTTGAAATTCCACCTTTTTCCATGTCATTATGAGAAACCTGAATGGTAGGAGCACCTCAAAAAATCTTATGAGCACCTCAAAAAATCTTATATGTTCTATTCACATTACTTTCTCTACATTGCTGTTACAAATTATTGTTAAAAAGCATATTCCTCCATCAACTTTATGATAATCGACATTAACATTAGCAGAAATGGTCTTAAGGAAAATAAGGGAATACACTAGGCTAAAACGATAGTCAAATCTTTTAAAAGCCAATTGCCATGTGGATGAAACCTGTTTCTATGCAGGGCCAGGAGCTCACAACTTTGTATGAAAAAAGTTAAAGTATTTTAAATCTGAAACAAATAACAAGGGGTATCTCAGAAATGGTCAATTCAACTATAAAAAAAAAAAAAAAAAAAAAAAAAATGTATGACATAAATTGTGTGTTGATGAGATCTTCATTTTTTGTGTAGTAAGTTTTTGTCTATCTCTTTACAGTTTACCAGTTGTGCAAAATTCAACAAAATTCATTCAGAATAAAGGGGTAGAGGCTATTCCCAGAAAATTCAAGATATACATTTTATTTGTCATATAAATATGTTTAATTACAGAGTATTTTAATCAAAATCATAAGAGCCATTTTTGAGAAAATCAGTTTTTTTTCCATGTAAAGGGTAATGTACAGTATGCAAATAGTACATGTAGAGTAAAAAGTAAAAATGGAAAAGCTTGAGATTAGCTTTATTTTTTTGGTAAATATTGACAATATTATGTTACAGTTAGCTGCTTCTTATATATCAGCCTTGGAGTTCTTGATAATGAAATGGCAGATGCCTTAGCAAAAAAATGATACATCAATTCACCAAATTAAAAACTCATCATTATCGTTTCACTCGTCATAACTAATAATACAACAAACCATAAAAAAAATTATAAATAAACAACGGAAAACCTTTTTGAACAATGCAACAATAGTTCCAGAATGTCCACTATCAAAAGCTGTTGCTCTATTTTGATTACATACAGGACATAATTGCTTGGCTGACCATCTACATAAACTACTCTAAACTGTACACTTTGTGGAGAAGAGAATTCTACAATGAATATGACTCATCTTATGAAGTGTCAAAATTTAACAGCTACAGATCTCTCGTTGCTCTACTGGGAAGCAAGAAGGCAAACAGAACGACTCCAATATGCTGAGCATTAGCAACCTACCAACCTTTTTCATGGTTAAAATACAGCTTTTACAAAATTGTTTTGTATTTTGTTTAGCTGCTTCTTATTTTTATATATCAGTCTTTTATATGGCTAAAATACAGTTTTTGCTAAATGTTTTGTTTTGTTGACATATGTAACCTTTTTCAATTGACTTAAACAATACAAAAATTGCATAGACAGAAAAATTTTTAAACAAGAAAGTTGTTACTGTCATTATTTTAACAAGTAAAAGTAATTGAATATGGTATATGATTTTCAGGTCATAATGCTAGTAAACACAAACACTTATAACATTCTTACTCTTTTTTACAGTGGTTATTCACTCATTGGTACTGTAGTATGTAATCCACGTAATATATGTTCTACTTGTACACTCACAGCACCAGAAGCTGACATAAAATAATCTGAAATGCACTCTCTAATGTTCAGAGCGTTTGTGGAGGCATTCCTACTACCAAGTCTTAGATGTCTGGTGGACAAATGCTGAAATGCGCCTTGTTTGGGTATATTCTGTCTCCATTCTCCTTCTAGGATTAGTCCATTACTTTCTGTATCCATAAAAGATGTTGGACAATATGTTTTATTGGCATTATGCAATTCAGAAAGCCTTAGGTAATTATGGAGACATACTGTGGCTTTAATGATGATGTCCAAATTCTCATGCTTTGCATTGATTACCCTATGGAAAATCTGCCAATGGGCAACTAAAATACCAAATGTATTTTCAATTACTCATTGACCACGTGAAAGATGGAAATTAAAACCTTTTAACATTTACTAAACTAGGTTTAGCAAATGGCCTCTTGAGGTTGTTGCCTAGGGGAAAAGCTTCATCATCTAGAAAATGATAAGGAATTGGAGATCCCTGTGACTGAAGAGGCATTGGAGGAGGCAAAGGGAGCAAACCATTAATTAACCTTTTTCCAAATTGAGAGTTTCTAAAAATGCCTCCATCACTCTGAGACCCATATGCCCTAATATCTACATGTGTGGAACAATATTTTGCATCACATACTGCCATGAACACTATACTGAATGACTTTTCATAGTTAAAGAACTGAGTTCCAGAGTTGATGAGTGCTTGAATGATAACATGTTTGCCATCAATGCACCAACACAATTTGGTACTTTCCACATTTTTTCAAATTCCATTGCAACTCTTCTGTAATCACTCTCTGTAGGGGCTGGAAGATACCTCTGATGAAGGGCGTGCCAAATCAACTGGGTTGTTTCATTTATTATTTGACAGCATGTTGATCTTCCAATTCGATAATTCCATGCCAGAGAAGGTAGAGAATCTCCAGCAGCCAGAAACCTGTAGAAGCAACACTGATTAAAAATTTACAGCAAAGGATCCCTGACTATTTGTTAAAATTGAATTTTTTTCACAAATTACTTTCATACGTGATCCAGATTTGGTTTTTTTTAAATATATTGTGTCATTACAGCAATTTGTAGTTACTTGCTGGTCTGTGGTAAACTTTTGGGGTTGTAAAGCGTAGCAGACTGATGATTTTATAAGTAGATGAGTAGAACCGTTGCAGCTGAAAGATGATAGGGTGTAGCAGAGGGAACTGTGATGCTAAAACCACAATGATTTCAAGAATTCAAAAGCTCTGTAATTTAGCAAATTTCAAATCTAGATATATTAATATATTGAAGACTTTCAAATCTGGATCGCCTACGGCAGTTTTACCAATATACCCATTGCTTACCTGATTGTGATGCACAAACGCATGGCTGGTGGCAAGGGTACACGATTGCTTCTCTTCTGCAAAAATGGACCGACCACACCCGAAATTTCATCAAACTGCGCCAGCTTCAACCTCATGTAGTTAAAAAAGTATTGCGGGTCACCATTTCTCATTTCCCTCAAAAGGTTATGGTCGTCTCCTTGCTCAATCCTCCTTTGATTTAATGGATGTACCCAGCATCTGCATCTTGATTTTTTAGCTCTTACAATCCGTAATGCGCAAAGAGATAATGCACATTACATTAAAAGTGCAGCCTTTTAATTTTCTGCAGTCTCCATATTTGCACAATTTCCAATATTTTGGTCAGTTTATGACGTCACTGCTGTGTCAGTTGTGTGTATAATTTTATAACTTATTTATTTATTATAAAAGATTATTGTAATTTTCTGGTGTAATATTGTTGATTATGTTATTAAACTTACAACTTGCGGTACATGATACTATCATGTATTTATGAATCTAGAAACCCGTGCCATCTTGCGTTGCGCTTGCATTGCATTGTGAATGGTGTGTCCTTGCATCTGCACTTGCATTTCATTGTGAATGAAGCTTACCCTTGTATACATAAGCAGAACCAAGAAAAACCTAGAATTAAGACTCAAGGAATATACAAGATATTATAAATGATTAGTTTCTGATTCTCTAATCAAGTCATCATATCCAACATAAAACTGATAAAAGAGCAGCTACAAATTGGAAGCTTAGGAGAAAATACCTATATTAAAACACAAGGATCACATAATGAACTTTGAATTAATGCCACCCAACACCCTTTGGAGATTCAGCACCCCAGTACCAGAGAGCAGTAATCTGCAGTATCCCCCAGTCTAGAACCAGCACAAGCAGTGGAAAACAATGCTGAGATTGAGAACATTCATGATTCCTGAAATTGTTGAAGTGTTTATTTGGATTGCTTAAGCAATACAAATTGTTCTTTCAAAGAAATGGACATTTTTGTTACTTTATAAACACTATAGAAACTGCATTATTCATATAAAACATCACATTTGCAAAATTTACATTATTGTAAGTGCAAAAACTAAAGGCCTCTTTTAATAAGTGCAAGAGAAGGCATTGCATGGTTTAGGCTAGGAATATGGAGATACAAAGGTTCCAGAAAGAAGGTGGTCAGGAACTTTATCAAAGTTGTAGAAAGGAAGGAAGGGTTAAGCACGTGTCTGACCACATGGAACATGACTATGGAAAATGAACTTGCTCAAGATAAAATGCCTTAAAAAGTGAAAAAAGAAATAGCAAATAAGAAACTTTTTCAAGAGATACTTCTCATGTTATAGTTGGATACTCTCTGTTCTTAAGCCAAGATATTAGAAGTTCTCCCAAGCAAAGAATGACAGATGTTTGGAAAAGAAATCTGTAACTTGTTTAAGGTTATGTGTTTGCCCTGTGAAACTTTGTTGTTCACTTGATTCCTTAAATCACCTGTAATGAGTGATGCATGTTTGGATCTAGTTTTCTCAAGCATAGCATATTTGTTTGTCCCTTATTAAACATTTCGCACCACTTTCTCGTGTTTAATTTATTCATTAATGTTATCATAAACTTCATTTAGTCGTCTGAAAATGTTTGCACATTTCAACTTCCAAGCATTCAAAAATAAAATACACCTCTCTCATAGTCAGCACTGATTTGATTGTATCGCACAGTTGATTTTGAACAATTTTCACAATTCTTTTATAGAAGAGAGCAGTGAATTAAACAAAACTATTCCTTTGTAGTAAACCCCTTTTTGGAATAACTGCAAATTATTTGTTGGTCTATATGTAAGTTCTGCCTAAGTCTGTTCTCTTTGTTATGAACATTTGTATTTTTTTGTAAACTTTTCTAGGTTATTTATTACAAATGGCAATATGGCTGGAATTTATTCACAGGCTAATAGTAAAATTCCAAACATTTTGAAAAGTGGTTTGCAGTGAGTTTCCCTTACCATTATTCTTATTACCTTTTTTAGCATTTACTAAATTTCCCCAAAATATTATTCCATAGTCATCAATGAATGAAAATATGCATAATAAGCTATTTTTAGTATGCTCTTAATTATAAGCTGAATTAAAGATCGGATTGCAAAGCATGCAGAGCTCAGTTTGGGCAAGATATAATCAATATGGTGTTTCCAATTCATGTTACGATCAATCATAAGACCTAGGAATTTTGTATTACAGGCTTGTGCAATCTGGAAGGCATTTGGAGGTTCTGGATCTTTGTGTAAAATGGCTTGTTGGTTAAACAATGGAAATAAAAATAAATGTGGATCCTTTATTAATTTTTTTTTTTCCAATTAAGAGTTTAAATTAACCTATCTTTACTATATGGAAACATACCTGCCATATGGAGGTTCTGGATCTCTGTATGGAATAGCTTGCTGGTTGAGCCTATCTTTACTACAATGGAAACTTCTTTGTGTTTCTATCACTTCACCAATAGAAATTGTTGCCTCTATAACAAAAGAATGTACCAAATAAATTATCTGACAAATTCCAATATCCATCTTTCTTTAAAATTTCAAAGTTTAATGCATTAATTACAGCCTGCACAAAAGTGAGTGAAACTCTGGAGTGAATATACACTCAGTTAATTTAACTATTAGGTACTGAAAATGGGTGCCTCGAAGTGGTAACTTGAGTTTTGGAAAGCTAAAGAAATCAGCAGGAGCCAGATCAGGTGAATATGGTTTGTCATAAAATAAGAACTGAAGCTTTCCTGGTGACGTGTTAATTCAAAAGCTTCTCGGGCTTCTAGAAGCCCGAGAAGATTTTGAATTATGGTTTGTCATATTTACTGGTCTTTAAGTTTTAAGTCATTATTTCAATTTCTATCCTCATTTTTTGCATTTTACTTCTTTTTCTGATCCTTTTATTTCTTTTCTGCAAGAAATTAACAAAAATTACTAAATTATTTAACATTTACTTTAGTCAAATAAAATAAATGGATGTTGGAACAGTGGGTAGACAATGTTCAAGTTGGGAGTCAGTTTCTTACCTATGGTACACATTGTTGTCAAAGCAAGCAATTCTCCCATTTCCAACATGATTGTCATGGTAAAAATAAAGGCCACTTGATAATGTGCAAGTTTTAAGGCTTGGTCCATTATTTTCATATTGTCACAGGTTTAGTTAGTTACACATTCTTTGAGAGGAAAGTTTTTATGTACAGTTTTGTAGTTCCATTCAGCCATGCACAAAGTAAAGCCATTAAATCTTGTCACTTAAAACAGACTGGATCTAAATTTGGAGAAAATATTTTCTCTATGGGTGGTGAAGTGTTATTTTGTAAGTTGTGTGAAACAAAGGCCACAACCAAAAGAAAATTCATTGTTCAGCTACATATGGGTCATGATAAGCATATACAGGCAATGCAACTTGCAAGTCAGAGGAAATCCATACAACTTTTATTGCAACAAAGTGCATCAATGAAGGAAAATAAATTGTCAGATTTTTATTGAGACTTTTGTGAAGCTTTAGTATCTGCAAACATCCCATTCTGGTCATTGAACAATGCTAAATTGAAGTGTTTTTTAGAATTGCATTTTGAACGTCCTATGCAAGACAAATCAACTCTTCGGAAGAACTACCTGTCACAATGTTATGACAACACTATTAGCAAGATACGTGGAAAAGTACATGGAAAGAAGATTTTCGTACCCGTTGACAAAACAAGTGATACAGGAAAATCTTATTAGCTAATGTTATCATTGGCATATTTGAGATAGATGGACCAGGAAAAGTGTTTCTGCTTTCAGTAAGGTATTAGAAACTGTTAATCACTTCACAATTAGTAGACTCCTCCAAAAATCTATGTTTTTGTTATGGCCTGAGGGTATAAAAAATTATGACTTCTTGCTTTATGTGACTATTGCAATGCCACACATAGTAAAAGTTGGAAAGTCAATCATTTTTTTACCTGTAAATGGTGCACATTATTTGCTTGCCAAATGCTATGCATAGGAGGCTGGGCAAGTAGAGTACATTTTTCTCTAGTGGATAGCCTAGTATCAAATACAAAGAAAATTTTTGTCTCATGAGCTGCTCTTCAGTACATAGCTCCCAATATTTCATTCCCACTAGAACCTGCCATCACCCAATGTGACACCTGGATTGATTCAACAATTTATTATCGTTCCCAATAGTGAAACATGTTATCAAAACACTGAATCCTGATGAAGCTACTGCGATTGATATGGCTAAAATATTATTTTCAAGCAGTGAAATTGAAGGACGTAGCTAGCCTTCATAAAGACAAATTTCTAGCACAAGGAATTACACATGTGCAGTTGGATCCATTTGTATCGCGGATCGTTGTGGTATCCAATACAACTAACTCGCATTTAGTCTGCCATCGATCCGTTTCAAAGGTAGTTTTTCTTTTCATGAAGATGTGTCACTAGGTGGCAGCACAAATTACTAATCACCAGCATGTTCTGTTGAGAGCATGCAAAGGGTAATCTTTCATAGAGGGTATGAGAATAACATTTTTCATTCTATGCTCCTTTGCTGTTCAGAGCTAATGGCACCCATCCGCCCACCTCAGCAATCATTGTAAACTAATGGGCAAATATTATGAATGTGATTTCAATACATCTGTAGAAATAGAGCTGGTATTGTCTCGGTTAAGCAGTGTTGCAGAAGTAAGAACGATTCCAGTGATAAGTACTCTACGTACAAACGTAACCTTAAGTAGCAAGGATGCATACATCCGATAAAGATAGCTGAAGTTGTTGAAACGCGACACTACTAAACAACAAAGGAGTCGGAAAGTGGCTTGAATCCCTTTGAGTACTATTCTTTTTTTCAACAGAACTGCATTATTTATGTAACTTATGCAAAATATAACATTTTACAGTTCAATAGAACCTCTTTCTGATAAGAAAAAAACTTTATAGTAGCAAATTGCAAGACTTTTTACTTCTCATAGCATTGTACTATTGCCATCCTCTTACATACAAACACTCCAATACAACTGAATGTTTTATAAAATATTAATTGCAAATGCTGCAAATAAAACAGAATACATGCCTACCTCAACTGTCAATCATTCCTCATGAAATTAATAATATTTTCTATCAATATCCACATTCAATGGCATCTGTAAAAATCTCAAATTCTATTACCATGTCAAGGAAATACTTACGTCATGCATTGTTAATGTTTACATTAACCCACAGTGGATCTAAGGAAACATTATATCTTCATGTTAGAAAGTCTTGCTTGACAAGAAGGAAATTCACATGTTTCAGGTACAAGACACAAAAATAATTATTTTAGAAATTTTAAGTGAGCTCAGCATGATTACATTCTTTACATAGTTAACTATGCAGTAATGCAACATAAATACGATACTATGTGAGTAATATTCAAAGCATATGAATTTAATACTTTACATAACACAAACAAGAAATTAATAACATAAAAGATGACATTAATGATTAAAAAAAGAATTCTTAAAAGTACCTGACGCCAGCGAATAAAGTTTTTAATGGTATATTAGACAGAGCGCAACAAAGTTGTAATTAGCTGAATGTTTTGAATAGTGCCTTTAACTTGATTCTCCATTCCTGATAATAATAATCTTGAAGTATTAAATAGATTGTAATTGTTCAATGTCAGAAAATAAGCATGCGATACACAAAATTCAAACTCGCTACAGATGACACTGTCGAATTCAATGCACAGCCATGCAACGACCTCACCTATTCTTCAGTTGGTATCAGTGCGCTCTATTCGTTTGAAGGTATAAGCCAATCTGTCCCTAACTTAGCAACAAATTTCATTGCAAGGCCAAAAGTTCGTAGCACACTGAGAAATGGTTTAGATATTTTGCTTTTGTTTCTAGATATTTATTTAGGGGATGAAAACAGAAGATTATCTATAGCAAATATGAGTATTTGAGTGTTCAGCGTGAGCTATAAGTTTTTTTAGTTCCGTTGATAGGCATTTGAAAATATTGCCACGTTCATTATTACAATTTTTATCATTATCGTTATCATTATTATTATCATCATTATCATCATAAATTTTTTTTATTAGTAGTAACATTATTGTTATTATTATTAGCTGCAAACAAGAACACTTCAATTGTTTATTCCTTAACACGATCCTTGTGTGTGCCTTGTCTTGACGCCGAAGAAAAAGAATGTATGTTGCTATATGGCACAAAGACTATTCATGTCACCAGATACATGCACGTTATCTTTGGTATCTACTCGTATGCTGACTGCGTCAAATGCACCTTCCTCTCTCCACTATATTGGCTACTAGGGGAAGTGGGAGAATCAGTTCTTCAGAAAAATGTTAACATTAAATGCATATTATGCAACTGTAATTGGAGGTTTAATATAAGAAATCAAATAGGTCTGTTTTGGTTAGTGAACTTAGAATAGGTTGTAATTGCTTAATTAAAAGACAAGAATATTAACTGTTTTTCTTCCGTGTATCACAAGTCATCCTTTTTGCCAAATTTATCTATTCTGTTTTTACTTTCTCAACATGTACTATGTACATAGTGTATAGAGAAGATATTGCATTCCACCCAAATATTCGATACCGTGATTTCACCAGAAATACATGTTTTGGGTCCCCCTGAATCTAAGAAAAGCATTTTCAGTAAAAGGTGAGTGTGTGTGTGTGTGCGTGCATGTGAGTGTGCCTGTGCGTATGTCTGTGGACAGCATAGCTCAAAAACGAAGACTTTTTTCAAGAATTTTGCAACTGTAAAGTACCAGATGAGCTCACCTTAAGAAAGAATGTATTGCCCCAGTTGTATGAGAAAGCTATTGAAGACATAAAGGCAGGCATTGCTGACCACAACATTTGGTTAAGTGTGAACGAAACAATAGATGCTTGTGGTAGATGTATTGCCACCATAGTTGTGGGCAAACTCATTTCTGAGGAACCCAGCAGGCCCCATGTCATCCTATGCAAGGAGCTTCAACAAACCAACCACTCTACAATATCAATTGCAGTGAGGGATGCTTTAAAGGTCATATGGCCAGATACAGAAGGAGAGGAAAAATTGAGATTGTTAGTGATCGGCAGTGCAACTACATGTTAAAAGCAGGTGAATGTCTAAAGGCTTTTCCATCCTTGTATGCTCCATGTCATCTGTCTTGCACATGGACTCCACTGGGTAGCTGAAAAGATCCGGCAAGAACATCCTGCAGCCAAATAAATAATTTCTTCGGTGAAGAAGGTTTTCTTGAAAGCACAAAATCAAGTGGTGATATTCAGAGAGAAGTATCCTTTGACACTGCTGCCTCCACAGCCTGTAGTGACACGGTGGGGTATGTAGCTATCAGCAGCAATGTATTACGCAGAAAACTACACAAGCGTCATAGAGGCATTTGATTCATTAAATGAGCTTGATGCAACCGCCATTGTAAAGGCAAAGAAAGCATTGTATTCAGGAGCAGCAGTACAGGAGTTGAGCTGTATCAAAGCAAATTGCTTTCACTTTAAAAGTGCAATAAAAGAAATTGGAAAAATCTCTCCCCATGAGAGAAGCATTGCAAGTCATAGAGGAGGTGAGAAACAAAGTGGTAACTGGACCAAGTGGAGAATCTATAAAAAAGAAGTTGGATGCTTTTTGGTGCGCAGTTCAGATTTCAAGGTCATAGCTACAATTGGCTGCATTCTCTGTGGAGAAAAAGTGCAGGGATTATTGAGTTGGAATCCTAAAGAAACACCCGAGATGAAGTTAACGCCTCTTACCTCATGTATAGTGGAACATAGTTTCTCCGCTTTCAAGTGCATTTTAACACAATACACAAGGCGATTTACACCTCACAATCTTTCCAAGTACTTCACTGTTCAGTGTCATACTAGGAGTGTAAAATGAGTAGTGAAAACTTTTGTATTTGTAGTGTTTAAAATTAATTGTGTGTTTTTAAAGTATAATATTAAAGCAAAATGAGTATACTCAGTACTTTTGCACATGTAGTGCTGGAAATTAAATTATGTGTTTTTCAACTTTTGACAGTAGTGCTTGAAATTAGTTTGCTTTACAGTGCCATACTATTCGTAGGTGTATTGAATTTGGTACTTTCAAATACATACTAAAGTTACAGTTAATTTAATTCTTTTTACAATTGAAAGTTAGTGTTTTAAACAAAGCGCCCAGTGATTTGCATATGCCAAAGATCCTATAAATTTCTAAATTCAACATATACGATCCTATAAAATCCTAAAACACTGATTCATAGAACCTAATTATAACTTTTTAGAACCTAAAAATCCAGGGCTTAGTCATAATAGTGAAAGTATTGCTATTGTTTATCTTTAAGATTTTCTGACTTACAAGACTTGCACAAAAATGAAATGATGCATTAGTTAAATCTGCCCCTAATCTTAACCACAAAACATGTACCTTAATACCTTTGAAAGGCAGAAAGTTAATTTAGTTGTGAATATATTTAATGAACAACAATTGCTGCATTAAAGAAATACGGATATGCATTACAGCTAGCTTTTTAAATATAATTTTGACTTGGCAGTCTATTGTAAACATAAAGAGCCCTATGACCTGTGTTCAAAAATGATTATTTGATGGAGCCATTTAAAGACAGCAAGGATTGGCGCTTGTGCTTTTTTGAAAATTTTATAAGTTGGCTGAAGAAGTGGCAAGAATTTGCTGGCAAAAATCACAATAATGGGTGTTTAATAAATTATACATATAATGCTCTCATTCATATCACCTGCATTCTCAAGAGAAACTGTTATATATGCTCTTACTATAATAATAGTGAAGTACTTGTTTAACTGGGAAGTTTCAGACAGACAATATACAAGGCAGATTGGGCCCATATAGACAAATGTCAGGTGGAAACTATAATGTTACTGTCACTCAAATAATCCATAGCTGAGAAGAAATAAAGAGTTAAAAGTGAACTTGGTCTAAGTTGGCAAGGTATGGAAATGTTAGGCTTTCCAGTAAAATAATTGACCAGAAAACTGAAACTGTAAACCAAGAAAGTGACAAAATAAATGGCATATTTTATAACATATTGAACAACTATACCGTTAACAATACATTTGATGTATCAGGATTTCTTTATATTTGGGGCTATGCTTCTTTTAAGTTAAGTTGAAAGCTTTAGATTTTAAAGGTTGTATCAATCTATTCTGTAATAATAGCAAATGTTTGGATACATATTTCCAATCAATTAATAGAAGTGGGCTAACAGTGCCATCAGACTTGCTTATAGGCAAGCATATTGTTGGAATTGTTCAGATGCTGACATCTTGTAAATGTGAATCCGAGTTCTTGAACTCTAATGATCAAAAATATATTGTAATGAATTTATGTAAAAAAGGCAATTGAAGCCTATGTATTATTTGAAAGTTGCACTTGTGATTTTGAACACTGCAAAATTCTGTCCAACATAATCTCTAAGTTTACTAACACTCTTTTAAATAATCACAGTAAGCTTAAGAATGAAACAGTCTGTTTAAAAACCAATAAAAGAAAACTGGCCATTCAATCATGATGTTCAGTGATTGCTGAAATAGAAATTGTTAATATATATTATTTTAATAGACTGAAGATTGAAAAGGAATTGCCTAACTTGACAGACTCGCTACTTGCTAACAACCTTGTTTAGGACAGAAAAGAATGAGGGAATGTTGAATTTTGTTTCAGAATAATAAAAAGGAAAGTTTCCCATTACATATTCCCTCAATGACATTCCTCTTTTACCAGCTCTTTTGCGATACTGATTAGCTGAAACTGGCCTTGCAGGGAGTGTAACCGTAGCATTGCCTTGCTGGAAATGGCTATGGTCTATTCTGGGCATGGTCATCTTAGAAAACTCCCTCCCCCCCAATGATGGTGCTTTATAACTGATGTCCAGGTAGAACTAAGTTTAAGTCCAGAGTTATGATTTAGGTTGTTTTCACTGGAGATGGCACGGGTTTCTTTTAGCCACCTATGCCAATAGCGGGAGCACTTAGCTATTAAAGTGGTACCTTTGAAGTCAGCTCTGTATCCACATCCAATGCAGTGTTCTGCCAGTCCAGATTCTTCTACTTGCATTAATCTGATGGTCTTTGGTGTTCAGGAAGATGGGCAGTCACTGTTTGTCCTACATAACAAGCACCAGGAAGTTTTATATGGAGGGAAGTTCACATAAAACTTTCACTGTGATGTTTTACATGAAGAAAGCAGCAGAGTCAATTTGTTTCATCCCCCCAATGACCATCTACATATAAATAAGACTGGAATTATTCTCTCACATTTCAGTTTTCCTGAAGATTAAGACAATAAGTCTTTAAAATGCTGGACTTTGCATCCTTCAACATCTTCTGGAAGCCAGAGAACGATTTCAAGAGTCAGTCTTTATGTCTGTTTCTGAACAGAAAAACCCAAATATGAAGAGCCAAATGTGGCATTCAGCATCTTTACAGGATTTGAACGCAATTTTCAAGGATGGAAGAATATACTTACATAAAACATACATAGGAATCTGTCACTGGTAAAAAAGTTGTATGAATACATCATATCAGATTTTTTTTTCCTATACTAGTTTCAAACTAAGCATGAAAGCATAAACGTGCAGAAACACCATTCAAATATTTATTCTTGATATTAAAGTTTTGCTATAAAAAGAAAAGAAAGGGGAGAAAAAAAAAAGCAAGAATCACAAACTCAAGCATGTCTATTATGAAATGTCTCAAACTACAATATGGAATATTTTGAAAATGGTAAACACTATAAAAAACTTTTGGCACAAATTTTGTCTATTAGTTTTCCTTGATTGGATAACATTCTGTAAGTTGTTGCTGTTTTATTTTTTGTTGTTTTTTTTTTTTTTTTAGCTTAACGTCTTTTAACCTGGATGGGCATATCGGACGATGAATGAAATTGGTAAAATGATGCCCAAATGATCTCAGGGTCCATGAAGCTTAAAGTTACTTGACATTCATCTTCTCGGGATAAGGGAAAACCCTTAAAAAACCTTATCCGAGTAACTCACCCTTAGCGAGATTCAAACTTGTGACCTGTTGAATGTGAAACGAACAGTGTGTTTCTGCACACCCAATGAAACCAGAATTTGCAACCTTCACAAAAGACATCTTGGCTAACCTTAAGACAGCATGCACCATAATTTCTACTGAGATCATATGCTTTTCCACTTATTGCAGAGCACTTTACACAAACACTTCACTTAATCCTCAACAGGTATGGCTTAACCAGTCAAAACAGGTTTGTCACAAGAACAGAACATAAGAAACGATGATACAACAGTACACTAAAACAAAACACTAGCTCGTCGAAAAATTTATATTCACACTATACATGTAATTTATTCACCAAACACTAAAGCAAAACAAACTGTATGACCAAAAAACAGGAGATACAGCTGATTCCTGGACATTAGAACTAACACCAATTTACACTTTAACAAACACTGCATGGTATGTTATTAAACACACTGTTTCACATAATGATTAGTATCCCACTTATCTAGTTTTTACCTTCTTTGCAATCAAATTATTATAGAAAACAAACAAAAATATGGGAGCATTTACACTATTGCTTAACCTCATAAGCCACCTGGCAGTTTACAGCATATTCATAGAAAATTCAAGAATACATCTTATTTCTTATGTCAAATTGAAAGATGCAACATTTTAATGGAAATGGCGTGTTATTTATGGTTGCTCTTTAACTGCTGTGGTTCTCAGCGTCCCATTCTATGCTGGGCGTGAAAGACCTCTCAATTTTGCTCAGAGGCCTCTCTTATCAGGCTTGAGGTTCTTTTACGTGCCGTAAATCTATGACATGGGACCAACGGCTTTACTTCCCTTCCGAAGGAAGCCATGCTAAGGATTTTTACACCTGAAAAAATCCATTGTCCTCCGCTGGGTTTGAACCTGTGACCTTGGGTATATGAAGCAACATTTTAATAAAAGGCCAAAAGAACCGTTTGAGAAGATAAAACATGTCGTCAATTTTTCCCTTCGAGGGTAGAATGCAGGGATTTTCTAAATCTTTAGTTGCATCCTCGGATTATGCTGAATTTGATAGTAAGCATGGTATTTAATCAACTATTCAGTTTTGTGTTAGCTATTCACAGACAGGTATGCATATCTGTTTTCTAAAAATCTGATGTGATACATTCAAATGACTTTCTCCAGACACTAATGTTTATTTTGATATAGCTTCTACAGACTATTCTGGCAAAAGCTCATAATTCTATCTACTTCATGTTAAGTGATATTAAATTTGTAGAAATACTTTCACAGCACATTTCTTGTAGATACAAAGGGGATATAGGACATAAGTGATATTCAAGTGTTAAAAAAAATGTGTTATGATTGTTATATATGACATGTTATATTTGATACCATGTACTTTTTCTGTGACACTGCCAGAAATCACTAAAGGTGCAAGCACTTCAAAACATGATAAAGTATAGAAAAATTCAAATCAATTACAGAGTACACAGTTGTGTACAGAGTACACAATATATTGAAACTACGTGTCACATGAGCCATGTCCTAAATATCCATTATTTTTGGTTTGAGTATGTCAATACAGTAGAAGCCTGTGGTTACTGGGAGACATGCTTTATCCCTGCATTATAACAATTTTGCGGTATATCAAAATGTGAGCTTAGAACTGACAAAAATTGATCCTGCAGGAGTGAAGGGAAACATTTGTGCAATAATATACAGTACATTATAAAGTATAGGATATATAATAAAGTACAGCACTTTAAATGCAAATACTCCCTAGTTAAGCTGGGGGTGTATCTCAGCTCTGTAATTGATCTTATAGTAGTACAGTTCAGTTACACTTAACACATTTTACACCAACCCAATTTTTCACTCTCTTAAAAGAAGTCAGCAAGTTTTGTTGGGCAGACTGTCATATTTTTTTCTCTTTGTATTTTCTGATGGTATCCATCCAGAAATCACTTTGTTACTTATCACTTCAGTAACATCCACAATATCTTCTTCCACCTCCATGTCATTTTCACCACTATTGTCTTCATAATCTTGTTTCTCGTCAGTTTTGTTGTGGACAGCATTGATTATATCTTCATTGGATTTGCACACTGAAATTGGCCAACTGTTGTCAATATCTACCCAGTGATTCAAATCGTCAATCATGGTTTCACAATGCAGAACATTAAATATAGACTGGATCTTACTACTTGTAAATTCCACAGCTGAACAATTTTCAATTGTGACAATTTCTTCCCTGGAATATTTCTTCCAGCAGTTCTGAATTGTAGACAGAGTAACACTTCCCAATGCAAGACCTACTGAAGATGCAACTGTTTTAAGATTGATGGATTTAAGGAATATTTCCTAGTCACAGTTCACTAGGGCATTGAGCAATTCACAGCAGTAATGCACTTTAAATGGCCTTAAAACAGCCTAGTCCAATGGCAGATCAATGCCAAAGTGTTTTTAGGCAAGAACATAACTGTGATGTTTCCAGCTGATGACTTAACATATCAGCAGGTGGCTATGATGGACAGTCATCAAGAATATCTCTTCAATTTTAATTGACTGCAAATGTTTCCTCACTGATTATCCATGCATTTTTCATGTCTGTACAAGTACAGTAGTGAGGTCATGTTAACATGTTTAAAACACCTTGGACTATGACTTTTGCCTATGTAGAGAGGTTTGCGACTTCCTGATTTGTTTACTGCAAAGAGGAGAGTCACTCTGTCCTTGCTCATTTTTATTCCTGATTTATTAACTGTGTTCTTCATTTCCAGAGTTTTTAATAAGTTAATAATAGAGTGCAGTTTCATCGCAGTTTACTTGATGGTCATTAAAATTGTTCTCAATTATAAATTTCTTTCATTCTTGAAGAAAGCGTTTACAGATTTACTGTCACATGAACGAGATTCTTCCTCAATACTAGTTTGACTGATACAGTCACGAGATTTCCACCACAAAAACCAACCATCAAATGCATTAAAATCATCGGTCTCACACAAAACTTCACAGCTTGAGCTCTGATGACCAGTCCAGGTAGTGGTGCCCCTTCACTTTGTTTTATTAAGAGAGAGAGAGAGAGAGAGAGAGAGAGAGAGAGAGAGAGAGAGAGAGAGAGAGAGAGAGAGAGAGAAGTAAGGTTTTAGGGCGCCCAACCTATAAGATTATTAGCGCCCTAAGAGATGAAAGAAAACAAAACCCAGCATAAAATAAAACTTAGCCCTAAGAGTTTATGCCATAAAAACACGCTCACAGGCGCTTAAAACGAGGTTTAAAATGTAGGAGATAACACTCCGAAAATAAAATATAAAAAACCTAAGGTAGTTAAAAGAAATTGATAAAACTAGTGTCAAAAGCTGTAGAACACCATTAAAACTAGACACGCCCAATCATAGGGCACTTTCATATAAAAGATAAAACCTGTTCTACAGCAGTCAGACGGCCTGCTAAAATGTCACGCATGCCACTGGGCAAATTCAACAACAGTCACGTGGCTACTAAAAATTGGACACTCGGTTAAAATGTGTCTCACTGTCAAGGTTGTGCCGCACCTATAAACTGGAGTTTGCTCTCCTCGCAATAAATGACAGTGGCTAAAATAACAGTGTCCGATACGCAGGCGACATAAAATGACCTCTTCTCAGCGGGAGGTGTGACAAGAGGTTTTCCAGGATTCGGGGAGTGCTTTAATTACCCGCAGTTTGTTTCCAGTAGTGCTGGACCATTCAGTCGCCCAACGAGAAAGAACGGTCCCTCGCAACACTGCCTTAAGATCACTAGCGGGAAAAGAAGATGAAAATATCCTGGAAGATCTCTTGGCAGCAGAATCAGCTCTCTCGTTTCCCGCTACTCCCGTGTGACCAGGCACCCACAAAAACGTTACACTTAGACCTGCTGCCGAAAGTGAGTGAAGGCAATCTTGGATCCGCTGTACGATTGGGTGGTAAGTATACAGCGGTAGAAGACTTTGGAGAGCACTCAGAGAATCTGAACATATTGCAGTGAGTGGTAGCGCATGTCGCCGCACATAAAAAAGAGCCTGAAGAATACCAAATAGCTCAGTTGTAAAAATCGAACACTGTCGTAAAAGACGAAAAGTAAAACAGTGGTTATTAACCACAAAAGCACATCCTACACCTTGACCATTCTTCGACCCGTCAGTATAAATAAAAAAGTGGTCGCGATGTAGGTCTTTAAGGGCTAAAAATTGGGATCGAAGAATGAAACCAGGAGTAGTCGACTTCGAAAAACAAGAGGAACCTAGATAGAAAGAGCTGCCAGGGCGCATCCAAGGAGGGAAATGGGTTTCTCGTTCGAGAAGCACTGTAGGCATGGACATGCTCATTTGCCCGAGGAGCTTGTGAAAACGTACCCTGGTGGTAAGAGGGCGAGGGAGCGAGAGGCGTAATTAGCGTCCAAAGAGTCATCAAAAAAAGTATGAATGAGCCGGGTGGTGAGGCATACTGGGCAGACGGCAGGCGTAGCTGCACAAGAGAAACTCACGGCGATTATATAGCGGAGGTTCTGCAACTTCCGCACAGACACTACTGACTGGGCTAGTGCGGAAGGCGCCAGTTGCTAGTTGTATGCCTTGATTATGAACTGTGTTTAAACGACGAAGAATAGGCGGTCCAACTGAAGAATAGACGATACACCCATAATCCAACTTGGAACGGACTAATGTACGATAGAGGTATAGCAGGACGCTTCTATCGGCTCCCCATGATGTGCCACTTAAAACACGTAAAATATCAAGAGAACGTGTGCACCGCGCCTTCAGATAAGTTATATGGGCAGACCAACATAACTTCCTATCAAATAGAAGCCCAGGAACTTCGCTTCTTCAACAAACGGTAGCATATCTGTACCTAGGCGGAGAGAAGGAGTAGGAAACTGCTTCCGGCACCAGAAATTTACACAAACCGTCTTCTCGGCGGAGAAGTGAAAGCCATTTGCCACACTCCAGGAGGAAATAGAGTCTAGACACCGCTGAAGACGACGCTCGAGCAGACAGGTACGCCGAGCTGTGAGGTACACAACAAAATCGTCAGCAAACAGCGACGAGGAAATCCCTGGGGGAAGGCAGTCAACAAGAGGGTTGATAGCTATAAGAAACAGAATGACACTAAGTACTGAACCCTGAAGTACTCCGTTCTCCTGAGTAAAATAGTCGGATAAAACCGAATCCACGCGCACACGAAATACCCGGTCTTTCATGAACTCCCGAATCAATATGGGAAGATGACCACGGAAACCCCTCTGATGAATTGTACGGAGAATGCCAGTTCTCCAACATGTGTCGTAAGCTTTCTCTAAATCAAAAAATACAGCTACAGTCTTTTACTCAGGAACCCGTTCATAATGTGGGTCGACAGAGACACCAGATGATCGATAGTAGAACGGTTACGACGAAACCCACAATGAACGTTCGACAAGAGGCCCCGAGATTCGAGCCATCACATAAACCGCCCATTGAGCATACGTTCCATAACCTTGCAAGCGCAACTAGTTAGGGAAATTGGGCGATAGCTGGAAGGAAGTTGGCGATCCTTGCCAGGTTTCAGAATGGGAACAACGGTGGCTTCGCGCCATGCAGCAGGAAACACACCTTCGAGCCAGATGCGATTAAAGAGCTGGAGGAGAAAGAACTTACCATCCGTAGACAAATGCTGAAGCAGCGACCCAGGAGCGGTATGCCTAGAAAAAGAGAGGGCATGTTCTAGTTCGCGAAGGTTAAAAGGGCGGTTGTAGTCCTCATGGTTATCGGAGCGGAATGACAACTCCTGGGCTTCCAACGCGACCTTATGGGGAATAAAAACTGGGTCATAATTGGTGGAACTGGAAACTGCCTCAAAGGCTCTGCCCAAGGTGTCTGCAATAAGAGCCGGTTCCACCAGGGTGTCACCTCCTACCCTAAGACCGGGTACAGCGCACGCTTTTGCCTTACCGGCTACACGCCTAAGTCGATCCCACACAACGGATGTGGGCGTGGAGCTATGAAAGCTCTCCACATAACGCTTCCAAGAGGTCTTACTTTCACCGCGCTCTAGCCCGTAGTCGTTTATAGACTAATAAGTTATCTTTAGTTGGGTGACGTTTGAAAACCCGAAGAGCACTTCGCCGCGCACGGATAGCTTTGCCGCATTCCACCAAGGAACCCGGGTACGCCTAGGTTGGGAAGACGTACGGGGAATGGAGCGTTCGGCGGCGGCTATAACGGAAATTAGGTGCTCAACCATGCTATTGACAGTGAGACAGTCGGCAACGGCAAAATGGGCTAGGCGAGTATAAAGTGACCAATCTGCTTAGTTAAACTGAAATTTTGGGGTGCCAGTGGTTGGAGGAGTACAATGAAGGAGTGTAATAACAACTGGAAAATGATCACTGCCGTGAGCGTCAGAGAGAGCACTCCACTCCAAACGGTGTGCAAGCTGTGCTGAACAGGCTTAAATCGAGGTGAGAAAGGGTGCCGGTAGAGTCTGAGAGAAAGGTAGGTTCACCAGTATTCAAAAGGGAGAGATTCAGCTGGTCCAGAAGATCGCTTAGTAAGGTTCTCCTCGCACACGCCTTCGGAGATCCCCAAAGAGGGTGATGGGCGTTGAAATCTCTCACCAGAAGATACGGTGGAGGTAACTGCAAAACTAAATTTATAAGTTCGGCAGCGGCGAGGGGAAACGAAGGTGGAACATAGATACTACAGACTGAAAAACTAAAACCGGGAAGAGAAAGGTGGACAGCAACAGCCTGCAGTTGAGTGGTGAGTGGAACAGTTCGGAAAAACATGTCGTCACGTACCAGAACCAAAGAACCGCCGTGTGCAGGAGAGCCCTCATCCGGTTCCAGATCGAAGCGAACCGGGTATACCGACGTAAAACAAAGGTATTTCGAGGGTGAAATTTCGTCTCCTGCAAGCAAACGAAAAGGGGTGAATAAGACTGGATTAAAATATCCAGTTCGGGCCGATGGGCGCGTAGACCGCGTATATTCCATTGGAGGAAGAACATAAGGAGGACGGTAAGAATGCTGCTGTTCATTATGCGGGCGCCGGTAAAGGAGCGAATTAATGGTCGGCCGGGACCCCTGGGTTGAATTTATAAGCTCTCTCTTTTTCGTTGGGATTCGGCTCCGTCTAGTGTGGTCGCCAACCGGACACAATTCCAGATTGCCATCGCTGGTATCAGTATCCGAACAAGTCGTGCGGGTGCGGTTAGGAGAGCCAGAACGACTTGTACGACGAACGGGCGATTTACGAAGCGGGCGGGCAGAAAGTGGCGGAAGATGTGGCGGAAGATGTAGATGGCACAGGAGATGGTGGCGCTACCTTTGGAGGAGAAACGTATTTGGAGGATGCTGTCTGGATACCTATAAACACACGGGCACAAGGACCATGGAGCGTCTGAACTATAGCATCCTGTTTCCGCTCCGGCCGGCAGACACAGCGGAATATTTCAAAGGAGTAGTCGGGTGAAGGTTGAGATAACGTTTCCGTGCTGCCTGAAAAGTTAAATGGTCTCTGATTCTTATCTCCTGTATGGTCTTCTCCTCGATAAAACGGAAACATTCTTTAGAGTTGGATGGATGCCCTCTCCACAGTTGACACAAGTGGGGCCTTGAGCGCATACAGAGCCATCGTGTGCGTTTTGCCCACATTGCGCACAAACCGGCGAGTTGTTACAACGTTGTTGCGTATGTCCAAACTTCTGACAACCGTAACAGCGCATTGGGTTCGGGATATAAGGCCGTACGGGCGCTCTTTCATAACCGCACATGATATAAGCCGGTAAGTCAGTTCGCTCGAAAGTCAAGAAGACTGTACGCAGTGGGAACGGCTTGTCATCCCGTTTGCCAATTAATCTATAGGCAGCAACTATAGCTTGATCGGAAAGACAGTTCACTATTTCCTCGTTGGTTAAACCATCCAAACTGGAGGTCGTCACTACACCTCGGCTACTATTTAAAGTTTTGTGCTTCTCCACCTTAATGGGGTAAGAACCCAAAAGAGAAGCACTCAGGAGCTTGGCCGGTTGTCCTGAAGTGGCTATCTCAATTAAGAGTGTGCCACCTCTACATCTTGTTGCATTTGTGACTTCACCGCAAATCCTGTCCAGTTCCTATTGTGTATAAAATGGACAGGTCTTTCATTGTCTTGCTTTCACACATCAAACGCATAACAAAAAAACGTGATATTGAAGGGGTTGAACGCAGAGGAGCCATGATGGTATAGTCCCCCTTCCGGAACCGTCGGCGTCGGCCTGCCATCCGGGGGATACAAGAAAAGACACCTAAATCTTCCGGTCTGTGCCGGCCAGGAGCACCCGCTACAGGACTGATCTCAAGGAGTACGTCAGAGGAGTTACCCTCCAACTATCACTACTGACCGACATGCGACAGTTTCACCGATGGAAGTTCCGAATTTATGGCCCTACCACTGGAATAACCGCCAGTGGCTCCCCACTATAGGCCACGCTGCCTCAACGGAGTCAGCGTGGATTCAGGCGGCTTGTGATTGATTACATCGGGCCCCAGACAGCGGTAACACGTCGGGTCCACCCGAGCAAACCAGCCACTCGCGGTCGCCGAGCTGCTCGAGGGGACCCGGCCCCATGGAACTACGTGGGTATACATGACATCGGAACGGCTCCGCACCTAGTGTTGCACGAAAGGGGTAGTGAGGAGGGTCCACTCAACCATCACATTTGAGACCTCCGAAGAAAACACAAGTTGAAAGCTGCGCCGAAACCGTGGGACAGGAACCACGGAGATAGAAAAGACCCCTGTTGGTGAGACAGGAGTCCAATAAGATCTTCACGTTTACCCTTCTCTTTACGATTCTTTTTAATTGCCATCATCTTCTTAATTTTTCATAAACCTAATGACCTAAAACCTAAGAATTTTATAAACCTAGACAAGAAAGAGGCTATCCTAATGTGGAATATAAAGTGTGATATGAAGACTTCAACATGGCTGTGACAGATGGGAATGAGCGAATGATAATGGGTGTGAATGGCTTGGGCACCCTGGGCACACCAAACCTGTACTAACAAAGTCAGCCCCTGGGGTGTAATAATCCTAAGAACTAATGATCTCCATAAGCCTAGAAGAGGAAGAGGGTGTTATTGTAAAAAACATAAACCAAAAGCAGAAAAAAGACGTGGCAACACCGGATGGCGATGGGTAGGGTGAAGTAGCGGTGAGTGGCTCGGGAACCCCTGGGTGTGCCAAACCCATACCTACCATAGTAGGCCCCTGGGTTTTTTTTTTTTTATTAAGAACCACCTGTATAAGCACTCATCAAGGTCACTTATCTTTACCTATTTTTTTTTTTTTCTTTCTTTTCAGTTCTATTTCACAGTCCATGTGTTTATGAAGCTTCTAAGTTTATCTTCATCATTCATCCATCCCCTGATTGTTGCTTCAGCGATGCCATATTCATTCAATAAACTTGCTTTGGTTTCTTGCAGATTTTCTGAAATTTCAGAATTTCTCACAGATGCTGTTTTTGAGCCCTCATAGTTACCTATTTTTTTCTATGTCCTGTTACTTCTGACAAATACTTAGAAATGCAGAGGCCAAGGCCAATGCTAGGGGTGTGGTGGAAACAAAAATTAAACTGCAGAACCGCTTTTTGAAAATGTTTAACTCAACTTTCAAAGGTAAAAAAAATGCAAATAAATAAAAAGTATGGTATTTCTTTTGCGGGACATACTTTCCCCTGCGTTTAAATCCGAATCTGTAGAATTTCAGACCATGCTATTTTAGGCTTCTACTGTACATTGTAATTTTCTGTAAGTGTTGCTATTTGCTTGTTTTTCACAATGTCATGGAAAGATCATGGAGTTCAATTAAAATTAAATTGAGTTTTATTTATGGACGTTCTTTAACTGTTGTGATTCTCAGCATCCATATTATTAATGATTTTATGCTCAAAAAAAACCCATCACCTTCTGCCAGATTTGTATTTGCAACCTTGGGTACCACAGGCTACCATTACCCCTAGACTATATAGGACAACTTGGAATTACAATGCCAGCATATACTGATAAGCTTTTAAACATCTGACTTATGATTTATTTTCCTCTATCCCTCTTTAACTTCAACGAAAGGTGTAATAAAACTATTCCTCTAAAGCCTCTCCCTTTTTTCTTTTCTCTTTCACACATTTTTTATTTGGAGAGGTACCTCTAAACATGTATTTCCAGGGAAATTTTGGTATTATATTATTAGCCTGCCAACCTTCTCCCTCATCTCTATCCATCTGTCAGGTGCATGGCAGAGAAAGTCAATTTAGTTTGGCATTTATTTGATATTTTGTCTTTATTAAGTGTCTCTCTCTCTCTCTCTCTCTCTCTCTCTCTCTCTCTCTCTCTCTATGGTTCTTGCTCTCTCTCATTCAGAGATCCTCAAAATATTTATTTCCAGTGAAATTTCAACACCAAATTATTGTGTGGAATAATACACTTCCTCTAACTACAAGACGCACAATATAGAAAGTATAATTTGGAATCAAAGATGTTCACAAGGTTAGCTCTGCCACATAGTAAATGGTTTACTTATATATACATATCACCCCTTAATTGTATTAGTTCAGCTCCCTTACCTGTAGTAGTACTTTCGTGCTGTATCAGAGGTGAATTCCCTTCTATATATGGCGGTGGATCACAGCAGGGATGCTCACTGCTGTAATTACTCCCATTTCGTCCTATTCAAAAGCAGCAAGAAAGAAATTTATAAAACAAATATAAGCCATTTTCATGGCAGAATGATTAATACAAAATTTTAAAATCTGCACAAGTAATAATATCTACACTTTTTTCATCTACAATGTATTCCAATCACTGCCAAGTCAACTAGCATATCTGTATTTACCTAACACCCTGCCAGTTCTACGATTTTATTACTGATATTATTGAAAACCAAATAACACCAGTAGGCAAACAATTATAATTCTATTTTTGGGTACTAATCTTGTGATAGATGATATAAAAAGTAGTGTCAATCTGCATTTATACATCCCTAATGTGTTGTGCTGAGGTTTGCATTTATTCACAAATGTTCTTGTGTAATTTACCAAATGTATATTCTTATGCTGTGGTTAAGTTCATCTGTGATGCAAGGATTACTCCCTACAACATAATGGATCCATAAATCAAAGGATTCAAGGAAGCCAAATGGTCATTATACTGTAGAAATTATCTTGCCATCAAAATTGGCCATTGTTATTTATAGACCTAACTGTGGTAAGGGCTGTGGCAGAATCCTACTGCAGTAACCATATTCTATCTAATTATTAGGCATTAAAAAACTTGGCACAAGATGGTGTGATTCTTATTGAAACTCACAGTATCTTTGAAAAAATTTAGACTTATCCATTTTTCTATTTCACCAAATCACAGATCAATTTTTGGGTCATGCAAATGAACTTTGTGAATTAATCAAAGCTTTTTTAGTGTTCTACTGGCACATTCACATCTACTCTGACCCAGCAGTGGATACACAGCCACTACCATATCACTGTTGAAGTCTCATCACTTAACACATTACTAAATGATTTAACTATTTAACATAACAAAGTCATTATGTATGAGGCCAACCAATCAGGTATGTATCCTGCAAAATATAGAGAAAACAGGAACATGTTGAAACATATATAGCGACTCCCATAAACATTCAGTTTTATGTTATTTGAAACCACTGACCTGTCATTATATTTAATTTATTTACAAACTTGGTCATAATAAACAAAATAATTACACCCTTTAACGTTCAAGGACATAATATACTTCCCTATGAAACAAACACTGACCTTCTTTTGTCTATATCCTGAATAACATAACTGAAAATCTTTACTGAAAAAAAAATGTATTCCATGTGCTCATAAACATTCAGTTTTCACTTTAGTACTGTATTTTGTATCCATCAGTACTTAGTTGGAAGCCCCTTTTTAACACAAAACAGCATTCAGATGGTTTGGCATACTAGACACTTACTTCTGAGTATATTCAGAACTATTCCTTTTCCATTCTTCCACTAGTCTTCTCTTTAGTTCCAAGCTGAGGTAATTGGAGAAGTTCTTATTCTGCGGCCTTGTTCGTACTACAAAAATTCTATGGGATTCAAATCTGGTGACTGCACAGGGTTTGAATTACCTTGCAGCAGCCAGATATGCACTTCATAGGTCAAGTGTTTGGGATCATTATTCTGTTAAAACTTGAATTTTTCCAATATTCCTAATTTCTCAGCACTTTTCTACAAACTGTCTTTAAGCAACTATAAATATTTACGCTTATTCAGAATACCATTAATAAACAGGTCCACTACCAGAAATACACCCCAAAACCATCACATCTCCTACACCATATTTCACCGTTGCTTGCAGGTTTATTTTTCATAGCTCTTGATTAGATCTTTGCCAAACCATAATCCTCCCACCTGACCCAAAAACTTTGAAGGAACTCTCATCAGCAAAGATATCATCATTCCACCAGTTTTTGTGCTTTTCAATGTACTCCTTAGCAAAGTATAGTCTCCTTCTCTTATCTACTTCGCTGACTTATGGTTTCTACTTGGCTACTCTTCCATTAAAGGCTTCTGGTTTTAGTACCCTCCTAATTGATTGTGGAATGACCTGCTTGTTCCACTGCTCATTTACCTATGCGGCAATCTGTAGGACAGTTAATTTTGGATTTATCTTCATTTTTCTAACTATGGCATGTTCTTCTTTGCTTATTAATTTTTTTGGCTGACCTGGTGGTGGTACTATTATACTCTGTCTCCATTTTTGTCTTGGGAATTTGTAACAGTTTTGCAATTTCTGTTTACTTTACAGCCTTTGGCATTATGAAATATGCAAACTTGCCTTATTTTGAATGTGGTGTTAAATGTTCAACTCATGCAACACACTAACACTTAGTGAGTGACCCTTAGAATACTGAACGCTAACCTTTTTGTGTAACTAAGGTAACATCAAGTGAAAGGTGATTGAAACCGAATGATTATAAGCAGTGCCATCTGTTTGTCTGGATGTAAATGAAAGTTTTCTTTCCTCTCATACAATGGAAGCAAATTATTTATATTGATCTTAAACTAGAAATATATGCCTATTTTTAAAAATTAAATTACTAGAAAATATTGTTTAGATGTGAGAGAAAAGAAGCCCAAAGATAATTAATTTGATGAAACCAAATCATTATGGGAGCCACTGTAGATATCAAATATAATTTTATAAGAAAAACTATTAATAATGGCTATGTAAAGCCAATATATATTCTATCAAATGAGCAAGCTGCTGATGTTTTAACTATGGCACCAGATAAGAAATTATTCTATTATTTCAGAGATAAATTTGGAATGACTGAGTGTTAGGAAATAATTTGTTTTTGTGAACTGTTAATACTTAGGTGTTGAGTTGGAATGTTAAACATGAGCATAGCAACACTTAATTACTAAGCAAAACAAAAGAAGGTAGAACAAATTAGGATTCTTGGCAATAAGAACAGGTATGTAAAGAAGTTTTAAGGCAATAAAGAAAATGATTATAAAACAAGTTATTATACCTCATTATGAGTAATTCATCAGAATTAACTATCAGCTTCTAAAATTATGAAGTTTTAAAAAATGTTTTAAAGTTAAGTAGTGCTGCAATTGTAGTGTTTTACAAGAATACCATTTTCAGTTTGAGAGTGAGAGATGTTTAATTTCTTTTTCTTTCTGCATGATTTAAAATCTGCTTTAGTGATCTTTACCATATATGCATCAAAAGTCTTTCTTTCTTTACCTTTCTTCCGTCGTATATAAAGCACAGCTCCAGAGCAAATGAGTATAAAAGTTGCAACAATAGTTGTGTATATAAATGGATGGATCCATGTTGATGTTTGTGATATGATGTGTTGGCACATATCGCGTCTGCTACCATCAGTTAAAATTTCCTCCACATACCTGCAACATTATATGCACATTCATGCTATTAAGTAAACTGCCTTTTATTTGTTGAAAATCAAATACTTTATTTTGCTTGCATTAACAAAGCATTATGAATTAATACATAGGATTACTATGTATTGAGAATGATAATATAAGACACAACAAGCAGCAGTGTAACCTCCATTGAATAAAACCTGCTACATTATTGCATTTTCTCTACAGCTTGCTTAACTTGCACAGTACAAAACCTATTTATCCTGCCTTGCATTCAAAGAAGGCTAATAGCAGCCAGGTGAGCATTTGGCAGGTATCTTGCTCTATTGGAAAAGGTATACTAGGGAATTGATTAATTTTGAATTACGTTCAAAATAAGCAAATAGTGACATTGTGTGAAGGAGTCACCACTATACAATAAAGAGAGTCATCACCTATAGCAGGCTCCCCCAATTTGGACTAAATATTGCTTGATGGTGTGCAGGGCTGTTTGCAGCCACCACTGCGGGCAGCATAGTTAGATACTCCTATCTCAGTGGTGGTAGAATGCAATCTATTGTTTTGAAGTTGTGATGGCTGCTATATCCTCAACATTCCTGTTGAACTAGTTAGAAATAACTGATTTAAAATTTGATATTGAGGTTAGTGATAAATATCAAAACAAGAAAAACAAACCATTTCTACACTTTCATTCCTCGAGAAAGCTTTCCTAACCTCATTATCTCGCTTCAAAAATGTTGCGCATGTTTGGGATAATCTAATGTACATGATATACTGTTTTCTTAATAAAGCTTACAAAATCACCTCCTAAAAGTCAATTAAATGGTGAAGAATACTTGAAAACATGTTGTGATATTTCCACATACTGAAAAGCTGGTTGAATATAGAAAACTGCAAAAATTGTGATAAATTTCCTTTTTTCTAAGAAAATGTACTTTGTTAGTAAGTTGAATTTAAATAACGTGCATACTATAATAAGTGAGTTGGTAAATGGTAACACTACATTATTGAAAATTTCACTTACTTGGATGCGTTTCGGGAATGGGGTATTGTTCCCATTATCAACAATTCTCCTACTATCATGCTACTTTCATTTCCTGTCCAGGGAGGCTGTAGATTGCTGGTGCTCTCTGATGATGGGATGATGATGATGATGATGATGATGATGATGATGATGATGATGAATCTCCCAAGGGTGTTTGGTGGCGGTAATTCGAAATTCATTACTTGGTCTTTGTGTTTATGTATATGAATTTTCTTCCAGGTTTCTAATTTGTAGTGTTTTTTATAGGTTTTAGAAGTTTTATACCATGTGTGATTTCATGATTTGAGGTCCAGAAATTATGTGCTACTGCTGATTTGTCTATCTGTTTTTTGTATAAACGTCTCATGTTCTTTTAGTGTTGTTTCCAAATTTCTCTTAGTTCTGCCTATGTATACTAGATTACAATCGTTACAATCTATTTGGTATATTCCAGCTAACTTTTCTCTAGGGATAGGGTCTTTTGTTTTGCTGCACAGCAGATTTTGCACACTATGGTAATTCTGAGAAGATAAGGTGATGTTTGGCTTTTTGAAGATTTTTTTAAATTTATGGTGTGCCCAAGGGTGGAAAATGTAGATGAAGTTAAAACACAACATAGTCATAATTTGGGTACAGAAGTTAGTACTGTGATGTATTTAAATTAGAAGTTAAACGAGTTGGATCATAGTAACACTATAACATCACTAACAGATAATTTTTACCTGGACTTGTTTCAAAGTGCACACACGTGTTTCAAGTGTTACTATGATCAATTCAATTAAACAATTTATGTCATTCATTCTTTAACTTGTTTTAACCTAGTGTATGTTAAAAACTGCAAAATAAGCTCATCATCCAGTTCTTTGTTTTATTGGAAATATTGCATTATTTTTTTAGGTTTTTAATTCCTTTGGCTGCCAAAATTAACAAATTCTAACACTCTACCTCAATTAAAAGTTTTCACAGATGATAAATTGAACATTTAATTCTTTTAATAATTTTAGCTTTGATCTTAAATGTATAATTATTCATAAGACAAACTTTTTGTGAAAATGCCGCACAATTTTCTTTAGAAGGTATATGTGGATGTTAATTTTTGCACTAGTTACTAAATCTTATAGAAAATGATATTTTATGTCAATGTGCTTTGCATGTTTGTTATTTTCATAAGAATTTGCAATGTTTATTGCTCCATTATTGTTTAATATAGAACACTTTTCACTTTTTCACCAAAATCACTTCTCGGTTCTTTTAAATTCATCACTTTGCTCCAACTTATTGCAGCAGCAATGTATTTTGCTTTTGCAGAAGATAGTGCAATACACTTTTGTTTTCTTGAGTACCATACAACTGCATTCCCATTCTAGCAGCTTCCAAAGTTTCTTTCAAAACCTTAGTACTCTCTTTTTTGCAGTCCATAATTTCTTTCTCTAAGTTATCCTTTAATGTTTGTCTTTCTATCTATCTCCATTCCAAGGTAATGTTTCACTTCGCCAGGATCCTTTTCTTTAAATTCCTTCTTTAACATTTTTATGAAACTCTCCACTTCTTCGGGTTTTATTGTAATATGTCATCCACAAATATGGTTGGTTTCTAATGTTCAGCACTTAGCAATGAAGTCATTCGCTCTCTTGCACTCCAGTATTTTGATGAAAGGCTAGTATTAAGTTTGAAGGCTGGACAAGGTCTCATTCCATTTATTCTTAAAGTTCATAGAATGGACATATAGGAGATTCAGCATTATCAAAATCCTATGTAGGTGTTTGTTAAGGCAGCCATGACCTGTTAGTTGTCTAAAAATTGCTATTGAAGATTTTCTTGGTAATATAGATATTTTAGATGTTTCATTATACAGATTTTCCCATATTATTCCTTTTGCTTGTGATGCAAATTCTTCTTTAAACTATTGCTATATGTTGCAGAAATTATTGTTTTAATAGAGTGATAAGATAAAGGACCAGATGATTTTTATATTATTTTGTTGCCTTTTTTGGCAAGAAAATCAGCAGTCGTTGCCTTTTATTCCACAAAGTGCTAGTATCATTGAAGTACCATTTTTTTTTTTTTTATTATTTAAAGTAGTTGTTTTTTAATGTTGTAACATTCTGTAATATTAAGACATTTGATGGTTGTGTCTGAAGCAATGACTATAATTGTTGCTTTGAAATCAGATAATATTACAATTCTCTTAAATTTGATATAGGAGATTTAGTACTGATATATGGTGGACTTTTGACAAGTGATATGCTCTATTAATCTGTTCTTTTGCTCTTGTTTTTCTGCTTCTTTTTGTTTGGCCAATTCAGCTGCAACAGCTGAACTGATATATTGTCGATTACATTGCAGACATACAAATAGCCACTCAAAAGGTAAATGAAATTGAGAAAAGCATTATAAAGAGTGAATGCTGCCAATAATTGAAGCAATAGAAAACAAAAAGAAAACTAACCCCTCAAAAATGTAATAAGAGCACTAAAAAGCAAACCAATGATTTATAGCAAAGCTGACAAAGGGAACACAATAGTAATTATGCAAAAAACCGAGTATGTAGAAAGAATGGAAATACTTTTAGAACAGATAAAACCCCTAAGCCAATGTATAAACACATTAAATGTAACTATTCAAGACTGTAAATTAATAGACAAAACAGAAAAATACAAAATTAAAATCCAGTACTGCCCAGAATTTATAAACCAGGAAAGTCAATGAGGCCAATTATAAATAATATAAGTGCACATACATAAAACCTAGCAAAATGGCTAACATACAGATTCTCTTCTTTCCCTAAATTTGAAACTACAGGCATAAAACATACTCTACATCTAATTGAAAAATCAAAGATATGGAAATAAAAAAAACATATACATTATTTCCTTCACTGTTACTGCTCTTTTTCCAAGCTTACCAACAGACAATACAGTATACAATCCCCACAGGGAAAACAAAAGAAGAAGTCCAAGAATGCATCACATTAACAAATCTTTGCATAGAAAATTTCTTCACCTTCAACGGGAAATATAAACAAACATCTGGTTTAGCAATGGGCAGCGCACTATCACCAATTCTAGCAGACCTCTTCATGAGTACTTTGGAAAAAATCTGATGTGTACCATTCACATGACTTTCTCTATATCCCTGCAACAAATTATTTTTAAAAAGCTTATACTTCTATTAACATCATGCTAATCAGTAAAACATTAGCAGAAATAGCCATATTACTTGCTTCCTTGTAAGTAGAGGTGAAATAAGGGAGTACCATAGGTTAAAGTGATAATCAAAGGCTGGTTGCTATGTCACTGATGTTCCTTTGTTTGTATGGACAGCAGTTGACAAATTCCTGTATGAAAAATGTATAAGTTTTTCATAGCAGAAACCAAAAATAAGGAATGTCACAAAAACGACGAACTCCATGAAAAAAATGCATATTACATAAATTGTGTGTTTTAACGTGCTCTACAGTTTTTGTGTAGTAAGTTTTTGTCCATCTTTAATATACGAAATTTTAATCAAAATCGTTAGAACCATTTTTGAGAAAATCAAAATTTTCGAAAAATGTTCCTTGTAAAGGGTAGTTGGGGGTGGCGGGATTTTTCTCAAAATCTCCGTGTCACATCCCTGGAAGATACTAAACTTAAATACCAAGTTTGGTATTTTACCTACTTTTCATTTTTGAGTTATCGTGTTCGCACGCATGCCCGCGCGCACCCAGCCACCCACCCCCACCCCCACACACACGGACCTTTTTCCAAAAATGCTTTTTTTAGATAAAGGGGACCCTAAAACGTATATTTCCGGTGAAATCTCGGTATCGAATTTTTTGGTGGAGTGCAATACATTCTCTATCACTATGTACATAGTGCCTATAGAGAAAGTAACAAGAATAAAAAAGTATTCCCCTGAATATTCAAAGAATGGTAGCACTATGTAGACATCTTTGAAATAGTCGCAGAAAAACACTGGATAATGCATTGAAACTGCAAGAAAAATCCATAAAGTTCACAATGGAGAAGGAATGTGATGGACAACATCCATTCCTCGTATTTACAGAAAACCTATCCACACCAACATTATATAAATCAAAAGTTACGATCCCATTCCCCGTCAGCATTCAGTACTCACCAGCCTTGCATACAGATTGGTAAATGCATTCTTTTTTGCCCATTACTACATCTGTGAACTGGCAAAAATATTGGTCATAGTTACAGAAAATGGATTACAGGCAGAAACGGTACACAAAAAAGTTAACAGGGCCAAAAATAGAAAGAGAATAAAAGAAGTCAATTTACTCACTCCAAATGAGAAAGAAAAAAAAGATTTACAAGAAGTTTAAAGACCACCCTACAACTTTCTACAAATTCCAGAGGATTCTCAAATGACACATCATTCTGGCCCCAAAAACAATTACTCCATAAAAAAACACATTAAATTCTAAATTAAAACATGATACTAACAAAAAAAAAAAAAAAAAAAAAAAAAATAAAAAAAAAAATAAATAAATAAATAAAAAAAAAAAAAATTACCAGGAATATATCAGTCAAGCTGCAACGACTGAAAAAATCTACATTGGCCAAACAAAAAGAAACATACAAACAAGAGCAAAAGAACACCTCAGAAATATTAAACTTAAATAGGAACAGAAAATCATGGTAGTGTGGCATTTTTGGAAAGAGCAACACACCATAAACAGAAATCCAAAAATGTCACAAGGAAGACAGAGTTAAAAGTTTGGGAAAACATATATATTTGGAAAAACAAGAACCGCATTTTTAACTTTGAAATCCTGCCAGGCACCTACTGCTGTAGAGGTTCATCAAACCATCACTAGGGACAATGACAACCACTTCAGCCAGCAATGCAGATGGTCGACCAAAGGAATTGACAATGGAAGCACATGGCTTTTAAAACATGTTTTCCAATAATAAAAGCAAGTGATGGAGTGTTACAAAATTGACTCCCTAATAAATTCAATGATATAGGAGATTTTGTAAGCTGAGCAAGGTTGCTAGGATTTCACCATCACAATTTGTAGAGTTAAGATTTAATTAAAATTTAAATTATTTAAGAAAGGAAAATAATGAACATAACTGCACCAACACCAGTGGCACCATTATTTGGTAAGTTGGACCCATCAGTATATACATGCAGCCCTTCTTTAGCAGCATATTTTAAATTTATTGTTTCTAATGCCATTTGCTTTAAAATAGAAGTGGATGTTTCAGATTTTTTAAATTCTTCAGTTAATTGCACATAATATTCACTGTGAAACAGTTTTAAAGGAATTGTTTGATAATGAGTCAAAAATTTTAACGCTTTAAAATTTTCCACTTAAATGTTGATCTTTTTTAAGGCTAATTTCAGGGATTGTCCTCCCTATCGTCAAGTTATTTTGTCAACTGCTGCTTCCGTATTGTGTCTGGTTCCACTAAGAGTTGTCTGCCATCTCTCGTCTTTGTTAGCCGGATGACATCACCTATGACAGGAATCTCCAAATTCATGAGATTTCCTTCAAGCTTATGAATAAAGATTTTTCTAATGTGTTTAGTTCCCAAGGTTGTTTAAAGTGTTTGATCAATTTTATTTCCAGTTCTATATTATGATTCTCTGTCCAAATATGATGGCAGACTTGTCTATGTATTTTAATCCAATGTTTCTCATGCACTCTTTTTTTCTAATGTCCAAAGTTCTCCTCGTTTGTCCAATGTATATTTTGCTGCAATCTTGGCAATTCATATAGTAAATGTCGGATAATTTTATTTCCATTATAATGGTGCTCCTCTGTATACAAACATTCCTAATTACTTATACAGTTCTAAAGGGTTTATTTTTGTTGTTAAGTTTTTTTTTTAAGCATGGAATTTTTAATGTCTATTTTATTTCTTGAAATTTATAAAGAAAGCTCTGTTGGGCTTTTAAGTTCATTTGTGGTTTTCTTCTTTCCCAGGTATTATGAGGTAATTTGATTAATTTTTCATATTGTATAATGCCTGTGTTTTCAATATCAAAATTAAGTTTTTACTAATGTTATACACTGTAATGCCAAAACAGGTGTAGTTTTAACTACTCCTGTTGTTAAACAAAAAATTTGGTTTTGTAAAATATTAAGTCAATCCACATTTGCAGTTATTAATATTTCTTTGCAATATTTACAATTTGGTTTAACGTACATTTTGAAAAATGTATTCAAAGTTTGGGTATTGCTTCCCCATTTTTTTCCCTGCTAATCTTTTTAATAGTGGTAGTTTTTATTCAGTTGGTTGTATGTATTTCAAATGTGTTTTTTCATGTTAATTTTGTATCAAAAATTATTCCTAGATATTTGGCTTTACTTGCTTCTGTAAGTGTTTTTCCTTCTAATTGTAATGAAACATGTAATGGTGTCTTCCTAAGTGAAAAAGATTGATAATTTGATTTGTGGACATTTATCTTCATTATATTATCACATGTCCAATTCTGTAATTTTATCAATGATTGTTGTGCTATATTAATTTCTGATTTTGGTTCTTTGGTTTTGGAGTTCCATAATACATCATCTGCAAATATTAATACTTTTGATTGTAGTTTTTGTATTTCGTTGGGAAGATCATTGATATAAATAAATACTGAATAGTGTGTACTAATAATACTTCCTTGATGTGTCTGGTGATATTTAGATTCATGTTCATTATAAAGTTTCGGTTGATGAATTCACTAATCCCAACATAGCATTTCGCCTTGAATTCCCAAAGTTTGCATTTTTTGCAATAATTTGTATCTCCAAATAAAATCGCAAGCTCCTTGAAAATCAATAGGGTATACTTTTTTTAGTTCATTCAAATTTCAACCATTAAGTATAAGCAAAAATCATTCATTGATCCTTCCAGTCCATATTCTTTTGCAAATTCATAAAACCTTTTATTCCAGCAATTAGGATTTTCTTTTAGCCCCTAGAGTCTTTAATTAGGTTTCAGCATTTTTCCTTTTTCTGACTACATTCCCTGTGGAATTTTTATATCAACTTTACTTTCTAACCTTCCATTCAAGAATGCTGTAGGAGTATCTATTGTCTTATTCCCCCATTCCTTTACAAAGCTTGTACAAGAAGCATTCTTATTGTGGAAACTCTAGCAACAGATGTTTAATTGATTTTAGTAACAGTGACGGTCAAATTATATGTGTATTAATTTGTTGAGTTGGTTTCTTCAACACTACTCACTTACATTTTTACTATGAGGGACTAGTTAAAAAAAGCTTATGCTTTCATTTTCAACCTCATGGGTCCAACTGCCATTGCTGGCTGCGTTTGCTTGTGCAAAATGACGAACGGCTTAACTAAGCTGTCTCGGGATTTCAAAGCTTATTACGTGATCTTTGTTTTTCCATATGAGGATGTTTTCCCAGGTTGTGAGTTCATTGTGGCCTGACATGGTTTTTAGCAATTTTGGATTTGGATGTAGATTGTGGTTTTCTTTCCAAAAGTGAAATGCTACCACCGATTTATCTTCTTGTTTCAATTTTAGGTTTCTAAAGTGCTCTTTGGATCTGATTTTTAAAATTCTTTTGGTTTGTCCTATGTAGAACTTTTCACAACTTGTGCATTTAATATGATATATTCCTGACCTATTTTCGGTGGAATTTCATCCTTTATTTTTGAATTTACTAACTTTATGACAGAAGATCTGTTTATTGGAGCCAGGGTGATGTTTTGTTCTTTGAAGATTTTTTTTCTGTTCAGAATGAACAATGAAATGAAAAATAAAACAGTAAAACTATAAAGGAAACTAGAAAAATTACGTATGAAAACAAAGAAAGAAAAACCACCAACTAAACCAAAACATAACCTAAAACCACAACAAAGTAAAATCACAGATAATGTAGTAAACTTATCAAATCAAAATTTCACCAAACAAGAGTTAAACTTTCTGAATCAAGGGTTAAAAACATGCATTGACTACTCAAATCAAGTAGAGGATTATATTGCAGACATCCAAATTGCTACAAAAAACTTAAAAGGAAGAAGATAAAACCATAATAAAAAGTAAATGTTCAAAAATAGTTGATCAGATTAAAAATGAAAAGAAATCCAAATGCAATAGCCAAATAATAAAATCACTAAAAGACAAACCAGTCATATGCACTAAAGCAGACAAAGGGAACAACATGATAATTTTGGACAAAACAGAATACATAAACAGAATGGAAAATGTATTACAGGATGACCAATACATCACAGTGGAAACCAACCCACTAAACTCTTGCATCCAGACATTAAACAAAGCAGTAAAAAAAAGTAAAATTATCAAAAAAGTAGAATCATGTAAAATAAAAGTAGACAATCCAACATTACCCAGAATTTATGGTCTACCAAAGATCCACAAAACAGGAAAAACAATGAGACCAATCACCAGTAGTATTGATTCTCCAACATATAAATTAGCAAAGTGGTTATTGAATAAATTTGATTCGTTCCCAAAATTTGAAAGTTCCAATCTAGCAAATTCTTTGGAATTAGTTGAAAAAATCAAAAATATAAAAATAGACACAGACGACACATTAGTTTCATTTGATGTTACAGCACTATACCCTAGCATCCTAACACAAAAACTGCAAGACCTATTACAAATGGCTATATTCGACAGAAATAGAATCTGCAGAAGTAGAAGATTACATACAACTAACAAGTTTGTGCATTGAACAAAACTACTTCATCTTGAATAGTAAATATTACAGGCAAAAATCAGGACTCTCTATGGGCAATCCTCTATCTCCATTTTTGGCAAATTTATTTATGAGCAAATTCAAAATGCACATGAAGAAAGCATTCCCATGGATTTTCAAGCTGTGGTACCGCTATGTTGATGACATATTTGTAATAGTGCCAAGCAGACATGATGCCATAAAATTATTAAACATATAGGAAAAAACAATAAAATTCACAATGGAAACAGAAAACAATGGAGAACTCCCATTCTTAGACCCAAGAATCATCAGAAACGGCACAAAAGTAAACTTTGGAATCTACAGAAAACCAACTCAATCAGAAAATTACATTAAAAATGAAAGCTACAACCCATTACCACACAAAAATGCAATAATAAACAGCCTCACACATAGATTAGTAAATGTACCTATGAGCACAACCGAATTCAACAAAGAGTTAAAAACCATAATTAAAACAGCAGAACAAAATGTATACAGTAAGAACCTTGTATAAAGAAACTAAACAAAGCAAAGTAGATAAAATTATAAAAGAAATAACTACCCTAATAGCAGGAAAAAAACAATATCAACACCTTCAAAAAATTCACTTACCACCCCCGAGCATTTAGAAAATTGAAAAAAAGTCTTCAAAGAACAAAACATCACCCTGGCTCCAATAAACAGATTTTCGGTCATAAAATTACTAAATTCAAAAATAAAAGATGAAATTCCACCAGAAAATAGGTCAGGAATATATCATATTAAATGCACAAATTGTGAGAAGTTCTACATAGGACAAACCATAAGAATTTTAAAAATCAGATCCAAAGAGAACTTTAGAAGCCTAAAATTGAAACAAGAAGATAAATCGGCAATAGCATTTCACTTTTGGAAAGAAAACCACAATTTAGATCCAAATCCAAAATTGCTAAAAACCATGTCAGGCCATGATGAACTCACAACCTGGGAAAACATCCTCATATGGAAAAAAAAAAAAAAAGATCATGTAATAAACTTTGAAATCCCGCCAGTAGACAGCTTAGCTAAGAAGTTCATCATTTTGCCACCAGAGAAGAGAGCACAAGCAAACAGAGCCAGCAACGGCAGTTGGATCCATGAGGTTGAAAATGATCGCATAGACTTTCGAAACTAGTCCCTCATAATAACAATGTAAGTGACGTAGTGTTAAAAAACCAACTCAACAAATTAATACGCAGATGTTTAATTACTAACACGTGTAATTTTTTTGTATCTGAAATTCTTAAATTGAGCCTTTTTAGGTCATCTTATTTTATTCTAATCCATTTCCTTCGGCTATCCATAATTTGTTTCATCTCAAGTGTTAATGATTCTTCTGTTTGAGGTACAGCTTGTATGAATACAGTATATTCATATTCTGATTTTGTGATCATATTTCTAGATATTTTGGCTTTTCTATTTTTCTTCCTGATCTGGTTTTTGGTTGACTGTCTATATCACTATGTATTCTTCTCCCAATTCTTCTTCACTTTGGATGTCTGAGTTTTTGTTCTTTTTCTTCTCCTTTTCTTATCACTTTCTTCTTCTGCTGCTTCTTGTTCTTAGTCACTGTCATTACCATCATATGAAGTTAAATGTTCTTAATGATTTCTTCTTGGGATGTCAGCCAGGTAGGTGTATTTATTTCTAAGCTTTTAACGATGTACTTTTGTCGCCATCATTAGAGAATTGGAGGCAAGTTTCTCTGGCAGTGGTTATTTATACCTAGTGGGGAAGACTGAAGGACCACCTTGCATGCTGTCAATAGTCAGCACTGGCAAATGGGGGTTGAGGAGGATGGGGCAAACAGTAATGAATTATAGGTAGCCATGTTTCGCTTATTTGCAGACCTTCGTCTTTGTTAAAATTATTTTTCTTTGTTTTTATGTATATTACTTCTTTTATCAGTCTACCATGATATCCAGTAGATTTTTCTCTTATTTTGGTAGATGAAAAATTGATCTTATGGCCAGTATGTAAGTATGTTGTGCCACCGCAAACTTTTGTGGGTAGCCCAGCCTGATGCAGCATTGGTGTTCTTTTGATGCGCTCTTTCACAGTCCGCCCAGTCTGGCCGTAAATTTGTCCATTTTTGCACAGAATTTTTTAAATACTGGCAGTGAGGAGCACCAGGTTGTCTTTGACCAAGCCCAGATGTTGTTTGATTTTGGCAGGGGTGGGGGGGTTAAAAACTGTTCTGATGCTGCATTTAGACAGTATTCTTGCTATTTTGTGAGACACTGCACCAAGTAACGAATAATGGCCTGCAGCTAAGCTTTCTTTTTTTTTTTCTCTCTCTGAATTGTCACTTGGTTTGTGGTGTAGTTTCTTGAAAGCTTTGTTGATATTTTGGATTCTGTCTAAAGAGTTTACATAGGTGTTGGATTTCTTCTGGAAGGTTATATTTATCAGAGACTTATCACACAGTGTATAGGTCTAGAAAGTACTGTGTGTTTCTGTGTGGGATGGTAGCAGCTTGTAGTGAAGAGGTACAGGTCAGTGTGCATGGGTATTCTGTACACTTTGTGTCCTAGGTGGCCATTTTCCTTTTTGTAAATGCATAAGTTCAGAAATGGTAGCAATTGCTCTGCTCTATCTTCATTGTGAACTTGCTGTTGGGATGGATACTTATTTAAGTAGTTGAGGAAGGTAGTCAAAGTGTATTTACCATGTGGTCAACCTACAAAGATGCCATCTACAATCAGAAGAAGTGAGCACTTACAGTAAGTTTTTAGACAGAACTAGTACACCATCTGAGATATCAACAAAGCTTTCAGGAAACTCCACCACAAACCAAGTGACAATGCAGAGAAAAAAGAAAACTTAGCTACAGCCATTATTCCATATGTGAGTGCAGTGTCTCACAAAATAGCAATAATACTGTCTACACGCAGCATCAGAATGGTTTTTAAGCCCCTATCCAAAATCAAAGTCATAGAGAACCTGGGCCTCTGCACTGCCAGTATTTACAAAATCTTGTGTCAATGAGGAAAAAATGATATTGGTCAGACGAAGAGGACTGTGCAAGAGTTTATCAAAGAACACCAATGTTGCATCAGGTTGGGCTACCCATAAGAGTCTGTGGTGTCATAACATGTTTACAATACTGGCCATAAGATCAAATTTTCAACCACCCACATAATAGAAAAATCTACCAGATAACATGACAGACTGAGAAAAGCAGCAATATACATAAAATCAAACAAAAATAATTTTAATTGAGTTCAAAGGTCTGCAAAAAAGCATAACATGGCTACCTATAATTCATAACCGCATGTCCCATCCTCCTCAACCCCCATTTGCCAGTGTTAACCAATGACAATGTGCAAGGCAGTCTTTCAAGTATAAACACAGCCAGAGCAACTTGCATCCAGTTCTCTGATGATGGCTACAGAGTATGACATTGAAAGCCACTTCCTTGGCTGACATCCCGGGAAGAAATGATTAATAACCAGGGACAGGAAAGTTTCAAGTCCGTGATTATTATATAAAAAGGGCTCTAAGTACCATAATCATGAATTTGAGGAAAATGGGTTTGAAGTATACTTGGCAATTAATGGTAATAATCTCAGTGTTAATGTGTTTTATATGAAAATTAAGCAGTATACACCTGGTGTCCAAAGCAGCTTACAAACTTATATACGAGGGCTGTTCAATAAAGAATGATCACAGTTTTTTTTTGACAACATACCTTTACTCATCCTCATAATTTTTATGGTCCTTCTCAAAATAGTCTCCCATGAATGCGATGCACTTGTCCCAGCATTTCTACCAGTCTTCAAAGACATGCTGGAAACCATTTTTTGAGAGATCCTTCAAAATTGCCTCCGGAGCCTTCACCACTGCTTCTAATGATGGATAATGCCTCCCACGAAGGCGTTTCTTCAAGTTAGGGAATAGAAAAAAGTCACATGGGGCTAAATCAGGACTATAGGGAGGGTGAGGGATGCACTTCACGTTGATTTTTGCAAGATATTCAGCAACAACATTGGCAATATGGGGCCGCGCATTATCGTGGTGCAGCATCCAGCTTGGTTTAAGAAAATGTGGTCTTTTGCACCTGATATGGGCTTGCAATCTATTCAGGACATCCCTGTAGTATCGTCCAGTTACTGATGTGTGTGCTGGTACAACATGCTGATAAACCATTCCATGAATATCAAAGAATGAGATGACCATAACTTTCCCAGCAGAAGCAACCACTTAAGCTTTTTTGGGGGTTGGTGATGAAGGAGATTTCCACACTGAGCTTTGCTGTTTGCTCTCAGGATCAAAATGATGTAGCCAGTTTCATCAGCAGTGATTACGTTTGAAAGAAACTCCGGATCTTCCTCTAACATCAACTTTAACTGCATGCAGACCTGCATGAGAATGCCCTTTTGTTCGGGAATCAACAGTCTTGGAACCCATCGCGCACAAACACGTCTCATGTTTAATGTTTCTGTCACCGTGTGGGTGGCACTCCATGAAATGTTCAGTATTTCAGAAATTGATCTTAAGGTAATTCGTCGATCCTCTCTCACAATGGCAGCAGCAGTGTTGATGTTTTCTTCCGTAAGAGCACCGAGTCCACCTTCCTTTGAAATTGACTGTCTCCTCTCTTTAAACATTTTAAACCACCTTCGAGATGTGCTGTAGGGAGGAACAGACTCTCCAGAGGCCTCCTGTAACATTGTATAGGCCTCAACTGAAGATTTGTTGAGACGAAAGCAGAATTTCAAAGCCGCATATTGTTCCTCGCATGTTATCTTCATTGTAGCGGTAGGCGATACTGAACATGTCTGAACTTGCCTGGTATAATAAGATTGAATTTTAGTGCGAAAAATTATGACTGTAATAAAATTATGATCATTCTTTATTGAACAGCCCTCGTAGTAACAGTATGAAAGGTTAACTGAAAGTGGAAATTCAATGAAAGGCTCAGAGTTCTATAGTTCAGTACTCAGCAAAAAATATAGCACAGAGAACAAACGAATGATACAAAAATATTTTTTGTTCATACAATAAAAGTTCATTCTGTAACACTTATGTAAAACTGTGTCATTTGTCGGATGCTGCGTCATTTCAGTCACATCCTCCTCCTTTTCTTCAGAGATGTGGCTTGTTAACATCCAGGACAGGTAGTTGCACTTTCTTGATGCCCTGTACTTGTATATCCTTTTTCCAAATAGTGGTATTTTCCCAGGCCTCCATTTAATTTAAGCTTCTCCTACATGAGGCTTATGTTTGTTCAGCAGCCACTGTACTTTGGAAATGTTAAGCTCTGTTGTGTTTATATTACAATCTGCTATTCTCTTGAAATCTAAGAAGTCTGATGCATTCATGCTGATGATGATAAATGGCTTTATTTGTCCTGATTCTTGTATCATGTGCTTCACATTTTCTGGAACAATACATTTGGTAACTCTCTTTTCTCAATAAGGGTGAAATCCCTGTCGCAACTTAGGAAGGAGTGGCCTGATACAAGAAACTTGTGGTTTATTTCTTCAAATCACCGGTTATAACTAGGTCATCCAGAGAAAGAGAATGATGGTTTTTGTTTTGGCCACAACAGTTATCACTCCAGATTATCAGTTTCTTTCTTTAAAGTGGCGCCATTTGCAAAGATTTTAAACAAACATGAAGCAATTTCATTAGCACCATGCCCCGTCAAACCTTCGTGCCATAGAGTTACAAATGCATCATTGTTATCAGCAATATGCACACCAAAGCTGTAAACTGCAAGCTTCTGAGGTAAAACATTTGACTATGTGTCAAAGTTGGAATAAACAGCACTTATTACAAATTAATGGATGCTGTACAGATAACACTACTAAGTTTCTGGGATTCATTCTGGTCCTGCTTCATCCTAGTCAAAGCTTTTTCAGCTTTGCATTGATGTAGCTCCAAACAGGCTGTCAGTTCCTTAATGAGAATCTGTACATGAAGCTTATCACACGTGCCACATGTATCTGAATGAGGATGGTGAAAAGAGAGGTTAGGGAAATGCTTATTAAAAGTATCATAATAAAAGTGCTATGTCATTTGCGAGTCACTGTAGATGCTCTTGAAGACTTTGAACATCCTATGTACATTAAGATTGGGACTGAGATATTCCTTTTCAGTTTTTCTCCTGCTGTAGTGACTTCACTCTCATGGAAAGGTTTGTATATGGTGTATTACTTGATTTTCTATTCACTAAATTTTCTGTGTACTAATCACAACACCACAACACCATTAGATGTTTTGAGACCAGCGATTGGCAAATGGGTCGATTTGCTGGCCACACGCCTCAAGTTAGCCCATATGACAGAGGAAGGAGTATGTCTACTGAAGGAAGATACAAACTGGCTGCAAGACTTCTTTTTGCTACCCTTAATAACTTGTGATTTGGCACACATTCTCTTATAGTGTATATGGTTTTCCAATGTACGATGATGCTGGAAAACCCTGAGAGCATGGCGGCGAGCACAAATAGCATTCCGGCATTCCTCGGTCCACCAAGGTACTGAAATCGCCGGGTTGGGCCAATGGATGGCTCAGCAGAGGAAAGAATTTCCCCTGTGAGGTGTTCAACCAAACAGTTCACAGAGTCGTGCTCATTAAAGTTGGAATACAGCCAAGTGGGAATACTGTTACCAGTTGGCTTGATCAAAGCACCATTTAGGTAAACGTGTGCAACATGTAGTATGGGTCAAGAGACTGATAAGACAAGGAAAGTGGTCACTAGAATGCAAATCAGAGGTGATATTCCATCTTAAGGAAACTGCTAAGTGAACAAATTGCTAATCGATGTGTGAAAGACTATGAAAGGCGTCAGAGACAAATGTGGGCTCTCCGGTGTTCAGGTAAACACAAATGGTGAATAAGGCGGAGGGCAGCTTAATCCTGACAGCATCGGACTGGATGTCAGATTGTAGAGGTACGGGTTCGGCAAACATCATCTCTTATTAGCACCATAGTGCCCCCATGTGCCGGGACATCGTCCTCCGGGGATAAATCACAGCGCACGGAGGAATACTGCCTGAAGGTAGTAAGGAATCGATCAGGGATCAAAGCTTTGGCTCCTGTAAGCATGCGACCGGAGGCTGATTCTGGTGCAGCAACAATTCGAGCTCTGGTCGATGCGATCTAACGCCGTGTATGTTCCACTGTAGAATAGTCATAGTTTATAGGATGGGATAAGTTTTAAATTGAAACACGTTTCTGCATATTAGGTGCTTCTGGTCGGTTTAATTTATTCTTTTTTGGGTGTCGGACTATCACTTTGCTCAGGAGCTCGATCTTTCGCTTACGCACTGTGCGATTGGCACTGACAGCAGAATCCTCCTGATACATCTCCTCCACGGGGGATGACCCCTTTCCAAGAGAGAATTTCGGTTCGAGAGGTACTGAATGGCGAGGATGGTCGTCGCCGATCAACACTTCCCCCAGAAGAGTCCTCCGAAGAGGATCTCCGTGGAGAATGGCGTAGACTTTGCTTTCCCTTAGATATTTTTGGAGCCGTCTTGACACTATCTTTCAAAAACTCTTGGCGGATGTAGCTGGTCTTTAACTGTTTTGCAGGTGCAGAATATGTCGCAAGCTTACCGGTCTTAAGTCCCGAGGTGGAAGGTTTAGGTGATTTGGGTGCTGGACTGCTCTGTACGCTGGCGGATTTAGCGGGCGTTGATGCCGACTTTGTAGATGAACGAGAATGCTTTGGTTGTGTTGTGGCTACAAGAACCTTTTCCGCAATGGTTGCCCCGTTTATTTCGCCAGTCTGCGTTGCGATTTCCCGACACGGTGGAGGTTTGGCCACAACAGAGCTAAACATACCGGACTTCGGGACAGAGGGTTGGCGGAGTTGCAGGAGATTCCGGGCTTCCGAAGACACCTTCTCTTTTGCTTGGATCTCCTGGATCGTTTTTTTCCTCTGTAAAACGGGGGCATTCTCGGGAGCTAGATGAATGCTCGCCTTCGCAATTCACACACGATGGAGATGAAGTACACTCATCGTCGTGGGAGTTGTCACCACAATTGGCACAGAGAGATTCACCGTTGCAAAAATCTCGCGTGTGGCCAAAACGCTGACACTTATAGCACCGGAGCGGATTTGGTATATAGGAGGGCCTAACCTCGATGGCTTCACACCCTGCCTCAATCTTTTGAGGGAGATCTATCCGATCAAAAGTAAAGAACAGGGTACGGGTTGACATGAATTCTCCATTTCCCTTACGCTGAACCCGATTGACAGACGTGACACTTTCATCAGACATATTCTCTTGGATCTCCTCAGAGTTTAGACCGTCAAGAGCGCGAGTGGTTATCACACCGCGTGAGGAGTTAAGTGTCTTATGTGCTTCGATTTTCACAGGGTAGCTTGCTAAGAGTTTGGCTTTCAGTAGTTAGGCAGCCTGGGATGCGGATGTTGCCTCGACCAGCGGGGTCTAATGCATCATTTAACGGGACCAGCTATAACACCGAATTGCAAAAGGGCTCACCATAGAAAACTTCCTCCCTTCCTCTGTCCGAGAAACAACCAAGTAGCGAGGACCAAAGGACTCGACTACTTCTTTTACAAAATCACGACCATGTTTAAATGTTGGTTTATTGGGTGCCATAGAGTAATAGAAAAAAATGTCATCCCCCAGTGCTCCCCACCAACCAGGAGCCCTACAAGGGGTCACCCCACTGGGATGACAGGGCTACACAGGGGATATAGCAGGCTCGCCGTTCCACTCACCCTGGAGTTCCTTACTCTGGGTGTTCGTCGCCAGGAGAGCTTCTTTGCTTCTTTATTTTAAAGAATAGGAGTAATGTAAGGACAGTTAATATATAAACATGTATTTGAGTTTCACTGCTGCATTGCATCATTGTGTCAAAAACCTTAACATTGGGGAGGGAAAATATAGTAGTATTACGACCATTTAGCAACAAATAACTGTGGTACCACTGCCATCTGGCGGCTGTTAACCGAAATGCGTACCCTTGGCACTGTTTTTATTCATATTATGAGATTTTAAAAACTTTTTCATACTATTTTTAAAGATTTTCTTTTCCACAAACCTTGTTGTGGCAATAACGAACACAACAAAAAAAGAATTGTTCAATTTAGTGCAGTCATTCGAAAGTGATGCACATACATATATTTCAAAGATTCAAATATATATATATATAGATTAGTTCTTGTTCTAGTTCTCTACTTACTCCAAGCTGGAGCAAACTCCAGCATTAATCCTTTTGTTTCCAAATATCCGTCCAGATTCTAATATTTTGAGGCTTTGCAACCTTCTTTTTTCTGTGTTAGGGTAGACAGCTCTAAGCCGGAGGGCCAGGTAATTTGTAATCAAGGTTTTCTTCCCCTAACCTTTGTAGAACTACCCTCTCACTGCAAGGCAGCAGTGATGATTTTGGTCTGCCTCGGATATTTTATTTCCCTGGTACTCGCTATATCTGGTGAGTTTTCCCCTATCTGCCATCTAAGAAGGCACCTGATGGGAGATCAGCAACACAGTACTTGTAATGAAATACTGATATCAAATGTTTAGATTGGAATGTAATGTTTTCTCTATTATAAGCAGCTGCTATAGTAAGCAATAAAGACATTCTGATGTATTACATTCACATTAATTTTTCTACACACTGTTTATTTTGAAATACCTTCTCCAAACTATTCTTATAAAAAATTATTTTCTTTTGTAGTTTATTATTAGGAAGATAAAAAGTAGCAGAAATACTTTGACTACACATTTTGTTGTGGGTACAGGGGATATTTAGGAAACTGAATCGATTGTCAGGTGTTTAAAAACTGGGACACATATGCTTGCCAATAATAGCAAATATTTCAGAAATAGTTGATGCTACAAATATTGTTCGAAATAAATTACATTTTTTATGCTATTCATTATTATATTCAATTATGATTTGATATATGTTGTAACACAGTTCACAGCATTGCATTGCTGTTTTATCTTGTATTTAATGCATTTATCCAACAAAATGAAAATAATTGGCCACAAAATATTAAATGCAGTATTCTCTTAAATTCATATTTGGGACACTAATAACAGTAATTTACCTAATACTGATATAGATATAATTATGCAATTGGTACTAACCCTTTAAGGCATTGGCCACATTGTTGTGCAGATTTGGGACACAATGGATATTCTGGAGGTTTATTTCTGTGGTACACACTGCAATTTGTGCAAGGTGTGCACAACTGTGACTCATAGCAGTACATGCCTATTCCACACTCATGATCTGCCTCACACTGAAACATAATATTTTACATTATTAGAGTCAAAATCAATAAAAATGGTTTATTTATTTTAATGTAAATATAACCCGAAAACTTGGATGACACATAAAAATGTAATTTGCAAAACTTATTTATTTCATGCAATAGTTTGCATATTAATTATATAACCATTTACATTACATTTTAATTACATAAAGTAATAAGTAACTCCTTGATTCAAAATTAAAATTTATGCTACATAGTGTTCTGAAACATTTGACCTTCTTCATGTCACATGACCTGCGGTTATGTTATGATTTAATCCAAAAGCTGAAGTTGATGTTGAAGTGTACATAATCCATAGGAAATATTACTAGAGCAATTGTGGTCATTAATGACAGTAAAAACCTGAAATGTAAAATTAAAATAGGGAAGTTAATTATAAATGTACATTGTAAAATGTGATTAATTTATCAGTATTTTAATGTCATTCTTACTGCATTAGCAAGGTGCATTTGTACATAGGTGGACTCCAATGACATCAAAATGAAATGATAATTGGGTAAGGCTGTTTGAAAAGGCTTTATACCATATCCACCTGTACCAGGACAGGTGAATGTATATTCAACCGATCCATTGGGGCGCATTTACACAGTTCATGCGAGCAATGAACAAGTTTTTACCTGCATTTGTTATTAGTTAATGTTCGTGGACCAACTTCATTCGAAATTCTACGAACCATGTATGGTGATTGTGCGCAATGATTTGTGTACTTGCCAACTAATAGCCTATGCTTTAATGATCTTGATCAGCCATGTCAGCATAAACATTTGGTGATACTATACTGGGTGTTCTTTTACAACTACCCTTTTATTAATCCTATTATGGTACAGATAAAAGTAGTTGTAGTACCATTTATTTAAAATGAGAAATGTAGTGAAAAATGCATTTCTAGGCCATGTTGAAAGTGACCCCTACAGCTCAATAACACAACGGCTGATGTCTTTCAGTTCCAGTGTGTGGATTTGTTTTAAGTGTGCCTACAGGAAAAAATCTGATCTGTTACACTCACATGACTTTCTCTAGCTGCTCTACAAACAAACTTCTTACAAAAGATTATGCTTCTTTCTACACAATGCTAATCGAGAAAAAACATTAGCAGAATGTTATTACTTAGTTCGTTATAAGTAGAAGGAAACTAATAATCAAATGTTTTAAACACTTTCATTATATGATTGTCATTGCATATAACTTCTTTGCATGGCCAAGAGTAGATACCAAAGAAAAACGGACACTTCCTGCCTTAGAAAAGTATAACTACTTTACAATTGAAAGCATAACAAGGAATATCTCGGGCACAGTTACCTCCACAACAAAAATGTAAAGGGCATACATAACTTGTGCGTTTTGATGAAATCTACATTTTTGTGCGCTTAGTTTTTGTCTATATCTTACGGTTTAGCAAAATTCATTCAGAATACAGAGGTCTTCAGAGGATATTCCCAGAAAATTCAAGATATGCATTTTATTTGTGGTGCAAATATCTTTAATATAGGGGATTTTAACCAAAATCGTTAGAAATTCTTTTGAGAAAATAAAAATTTTCGAAATTTTTTCCATGTTGGTAGTTTCAGGTGGGGTGATTTTCCTCAGAATCGTGTCACATCCTTGAAAGATACTAAATTTATACACCAAGTTTGGTATTTTACCGACTTTTCGTTTTTGAGTTATCTTCACTGACACACACATACATGGGCCTTTTTCTGATTTTTATATATAAATATCAATTTTTATACTATATATAAACGTCTATTTCCGATGAAATCTCCATATCGCATTTTTGGGTGGAATGTAATACCTTCTCTATACACTATGTGCTATAGAGAAAGTAAAAATATGATGTGTTCCATTCACATTACTTTCTCTATTTGTCCTGCAAACAAATCTTTTACTCAAAATATTTATCTTTTAGCTACACCATGCTAATCAAGATAAACATAAGCAGACTTAGTCTATTACTTGCTTCCTTGTAAGATAAGGGAATGTACATGCTAAAGAGAGAGTCGAGTCCTTAAAAAGCCGAACGTTACGTGAAACAATTGATATTCCATTCTTTTCTTGCCAAGAGTAAACAAACGAGAAACAAGATGCCTTCCCGTTCGAGAAAAGTTCAAGTGTCTTAAAATTAATACAAATAACCCGGAATATCAGGAAAACGGCTGATTCTAAAAAATGGTGTACATAACATTAATTGTGTTTTAATGAGACCCACATTTTTTGTGTAGTAAGTTTTTGTCTCTCTTTTATGGTTTGCTAGTTATACAAAAATCATTCAGAACGAAGAGGTCTTCAGAGGCTATTCCCAGAAAATTCAAGATACACATTTCATTTATCATAAAAATATCTTCAACATAAAGTATTTTAATCAAAAATCATTAGAGCTATTTTTGTGAAAATCAAATTTTTCGAAAAATATTCCATGTAAAGAGTAGTAGGGGATGCGGGGATTTTCTTGAAAATCTTCGTGTAGCATCCTTGGAAGATAAGAAACTTAAATACAAAATTTGGTATTTAACGGTCTTTTCGTTTTTTTGAGCTATGCACGCACGCACCACCCACACATCAACACCCACACGGACTTGTTTCTAAAACTGTATTTTTTTAATCAGGGAGTCTCAGAACGTATATTTCCGGTGAAATCTCGATACCGATTTTTTTTATGCATTACAATACCTTCCCTCTCCAATATGTACATAGTACGCATACAGATGATGATGTTAGATCTAGCGAACGTGGTGGCGTCGCGGGTTCAAACCCGCGGAGGACGATGGATTTTTTCGGGTGTAAAAATCCTTAGCATGGCTTCCTTCGGAAGGGAAGTAAAGTCGTTGGTCCCGTGTAGTAGATTTACGGCATGTAAAAGAACCTCCAGTCTGATAGAGAGGCCTCTGAGCAAAATTAAGCGGTCTTTCACGCCCAATTTAGAATGGGACGCTGAGAACCACAGTAGTTAAAGAGCGTCCATAAATAACACGCAATATTTTGTTCTGGCCACAAATGACATCATGGACTCTTATTAGATGTGAGGCAAGTTGCCCCATCTTTCTGGAGGCAGTAGTATTATGTTTCATATTCAGTGAGTTGAGCACAAAATGTATAAAAGTGCCCATATATGCAACTGTGTCGAGGGCAATGTCAAAAATATTGGTCCAATGACGCACGTTCCTGTTACATCACGCCACGCAATGTTGGGGTTCTCTGTTGCTCAGTATCTCGAGTTCTGCAAATTTACAAGACCCGAGAGATGAAACCATGCTTCATCGGCACGTAAAAGAAACTTAAGCCTGATAAAGAGGCCTCTGAGTAGAATTAAGCGATTTTCACGCTCAATTTGGAATGGGACGCTGAGAACCCAGCAGTTAAAGAGCGTCCATAAATAAAACTCCATTTCCATATCTGATGCTATTCAAAAGCCACATGCAGTAATCTACACGTTTCTGTCATCCTCCCGTAATTGCTATACAACTGTCACATGGGTATGGCTTCAAATTAAGACTTTTCAATATCCACTAGCAACTCCTCCTACGTGCATGCACCTGTTGGACTAATTTATTTATAGACTTCTTTGGACTCTGAATAATTTTTCGGCGAATGTCTGCAATAAATTCTGATCTGCGAGTGTTACAGGGACTCTGTAATGCTCTCTTTGCTGGTAGTTGCATTCAAAAGGGAGGCAGGTTACTTTTAACAACACCAACCTGTATTACCTTCATTTTAATTATTCTATAAACTTATATGAAAATTTGTTTATTAGTACTAAGCTTCTTACAAATAAAAGAATACGGTTCAGCCAAGGCTGTTAACTTATCATATTCAACATACAACTTCTACTAACTACACATTAATTTCCCTTAAAAATATACCTTGTGCACTTCGCTTTTTAATGACCAATTCCATTTCTTCTTAACTTTATATAAAAACTCCAGCTTTCATATAGTATTTACTAAAAAGTTTAAGTAATGCAACCATTCTATCCATTTCTTATTTATACATTCTTTTCTCCATAGCTCAGTCCCTTCACACTCAAATATCATGTGCTCTATATCTTCTTTTCTCCCGCATATTTTTTTTTTTTTTTTCATCCCTTCCAGTCTCCATATACCCATTCTCACGCATGCTATACCCTCTCTTCGTTCTTTATTTAGTTTGTCTATACATCCGTCTCTTTCCCATATACACACTACCTTATGGGTGCGCCGACTTCATTTTCGCAATACCAACGATATGTGCTACATTACGCTTTACAGATGCAAAGGCATAGTTAGTAGCAATGGGAAAATTCCTGTTGACACTTCTACTAGTTTTATTTCGTTTCCACCCAATTTTTTATCACTTCACGTTAAAGGAAGAATTAATATCGAAAGTATTCCGAAATATTGGTGCAAATTGCAAAACCTATACTTGGTTGAGCAAAATAGCCATTTTAGCAGCAAATAAGAATGTAGACTTGAATATAAAAATTGATGGACAAATGCATTAATTTAAGTCGATCGATCCCATTACCAATTCAAATAAAGTCGTCAATTATCTAACTGAATTCCTAAATGCATTGGATTTGCCAGGATTACCGTCACACAATTTACAGCTCAAGGTTGTCTCGGTAATGATGCTACGTAATCTCAATCAGCCGAAATTGTGCAACGGAACAAGTCTAGCTGTTAAAAAGAAATTATACAAATGTTGATTTAAGCTATTATAATCATAGGATGGTGCGAGAATTGCTTATTCCAAGAATACCACTAATGCCAGCCGATTTTCTTTTTGGATTTAAACGTGTTCAGTATCCGGCGCGCCTTACACTCGCAATGACAATAAATCCCAAGGTTTAGAAGTGCGTGGAATATACCTTAAAATGGCCGTATTTTTCGCATGGGCGCTGCACGTTGCGTGCTTGAGAGTCGGCAAATCATTGGCGCTATTTGTGCATTACAAGGCATTGCAATAAAGTATTGCCAAATTATTTAACTGTAATTTTAATTTATTGCATGGTCGTACTGGAAACGTAAGATTCTGTCTCAGTTTTTTTCATTAGGTACACCACCCGTGCGAAGCTAGTATTTAATATTTTTGTCCTAACGTTATTACAACTGAAATTACAGGTAACTAAAGAGGTAAATTTTGGTACGCCATAAAGTGCAATATATAGAAATTTGGAGCAATTGAGGCCAGATTCGTGACCCTGGGATTTGAAACTATCTAAGAATACCAAATGTTATTGAAATCATTGGTCTGATTTCCCGGCTGAAACCCGGTTTTTCCAGTGTTCTGATAATTTAAAGCATTGATATTTCTACTTCTGGACTACATTTTGGACATTAGAACCTACCAAAGAATTAGCTCCCAATGAAAAATACGTAGAGTTTGTAAAATACGTTTAGAATTTATTGGCGTTTAAATTTTGTAGAAGAGGTCCCAAAGTCCAAACAGTTTTTTGGCATTGGAAACAAAAATCCAGTTTTCAGGGTGATCTGAAAGCTGAAGATGTACAGAATTCAGAAGCAATCTTAAACTTTAGATATCTGAATTTATAAAGTACTTATGATGTAACACGAGTGGGTATTGCAGTAACTTTGAAGTTTAATAGTAAGCGATACAATCAAATAATCGAGTCACATTAAATCTTGTTGGAAAGTTGAAGATTCGCAGAATTCAGCTCTGACCTGAGCTTTAAAATATTTTAAATTATGCAGGATTTTGATGTAAAATTGTATAACGTAATTTCGAATGTAGAAGAACATTTCTACAGCTTTATGCTACTGGAAAGTGAACAGAGATTGCTCAAATCTAACGTAAACGAAATTTCATATTAAAGGATTCCAAATTAGCAAGGGTTGAAGTATGAAACAAATATGCGCGTATATCATTCAGAGAACATAGGAAGGTCAATTTAGGGTTTCTTTTCTTATGCTTTTTTTTTTTTTTTTTTTTTTTTTTTTTGGTAGTGTTTAACGCCCACTTCAACTACTTATGACACCGCAGGCGGTTTCTTAAGGTTGATGGTTAAAGTAGTTAATTCTTATCAAAGGGTCTCGGGTTGGAGTCCGGTGCTGCAACTTATGTTTTTTTTTTTTTTTTTTTACCTGAAAAATTTAGATTTTAGCAGTATACGTCGTCAGAAACGTTAAATATTAGTAGAAAGCTTGTTTTTTCAGAGCTGTAAGTGGTTAGAATCGCCGGCTTTCACGTAAGAAACATAGGTTCGAGCCGAAGCTCTGTTGTAAACACGCTCTCTCCCTTTCTATCTATTTAAATTAACGTTCAATGTGCTAAAAATCATAAAAATGGAGGTGTTGGCTCATTCATCGTGTAGCCGAATGGTTAATGACAATTCTTTAAAAGCAAGGATTCGAATTTCGAGTCCTACTCTTACCGTGCAATTTTACCCTGTTAAATTCCTGCTTCAAAGGACTAATAGGTCAAAAAAGAGAATTTACTAGGCAAATCCAGTATGGCCGAGAGGTTAAAAGCAGCGAATTTGGGTTAGAATTATGTTGTTCGAGACCTTAGTGGTCCTATTTTTCTGCAAACGTTTTGTTCTAATATTGATGACAGTGATGTTATGGCTCAATGGTTTAAATCATTGTTTTCTGTATATGGTGTTTAAGTACCTATATAATGATCTAACCAGAACACCTTACTTACAAAGAAATCACTAAATCGTTCTGGCATAATGTGGTTTATCATTAGTATATCCTTATCTATTCCTCGTTTGTAGGACTTAGGAATGCTAGGGACAGAAGCCTGTCAATAATTAAGAGTAATATTGAATCACATGGTGAAGCACCTAGAACGGGGGCTCTGCCTGTAGCCAGATATAAGAGGAAGGAGGTGATGGGAAATGAAGGTGAAATGAAAGAAAGTAAGATGAGGACATCGGTGGAGTAAATGGCAGCAGAACGGGGAGAAACCCCTTGTCCACCATAAATCCCACATGCTGGGATCGAATCCGGGTTATCTGACGGTCTAACCAGTCGACCACGGCTCGTTCACTAGTATACCTGTGTGTAATAAAATGGGAAGCTTCCAATTAGACTCCAATCTGGTTTTCTGGTATGGAAAACACACATCTTAACTACTGCACTGCACTGTTGCAAGTACAATGTCATTTTTAGCTTTCTTAATACACTGGAGGAAGAATTTAATAGGGATAAAAAGTTCATGCGCAACGTAGGATCTGAACCTGGAACCTCTGTTTTGAAACTATTGAAATTTATACACTGGACTATACCGCAATTGGAATGTTTGCTTCATTTTTAATTTCTCCATAAGCACTATCTACATAGTGTATAGAGAAAGTATTGCACTCCACCAAAAAATTCTATACCGAGATTTCACCAGAAATATATGTTTTAGGGTCCCCAATATCCAGAAAGAGCATTTTCACAAAAAGGTCCGTGTGTGTGTGTGTCCGTGTGTCTGTGAACACGATAACTCAAAAACGAAAAGTCGGTAAAATACCAAACTTGGTATTTAAGTTTAGTATCTTCCAGGGATGCGACACGAAGATTTTGAGAAAAATCCCCCCACCCCAACTACCCTTTACATGGAACTTTTTTCGAAAATTTTGAATTTCTCAAAAATGGCTCTAACGATTTTGATAAAATTTCGTATATTAAACATATTTACCTGGCAAATAAAATGTATATCTTGAATTTTCTGGGAATAGCCTCTGAAGAGTAGTTTATTCTGAATGAATTTTACTAAATTTTGAATAACTGCTAAACCGTAAGAGATGGACAAAAACTTACTACACAAAAAATGTAGAGCACATTAAAGCACACAATTTGTTATATACATTTTTTTCGTGGAGTTCGTCATTTTTGTGACATTCCTTATTTTTGGTTTCTGCTATGAAAAACGTATACTTTTCTCATACAGGAACTTGTCAACTCCTATCCATATAGACAAAGGAACTTCATTGACATAGCAACCAGCTTTTGACTATCACTTTAACCTACAGTTGTCCCTTATTTCGCTTCTACTTACAAGGAAGCGAGTAATTAGACTATTTCTGCTATTTTTTTCTGATTAGCAGAAAGTAAATAAAAGTATAAGCTTTTTAAGAATAATTTGTTGAAGGGATATGGAGAAAGTCATGTGAATGGTACACATCAGATTTTTATTATTAGTACACTGAAGGGTAATTTTATTAGAGAAAAATAATTTTAAGGAAAAGTTGGGACTCGAGTCCATATTTCTTAAAATGAAGCCGGTCACTCAAACCATTACGCCACTATGCAGCTCTTGAATTAGAAGCTTTCATTCTGATTATTTACCGTATTTAACGACGTATACTGCTAGAATTTTCGATTTCAAGTGCGAGTTAAACGTGGGCCGCAGCAGCAAAACTCGCACCTACGACTCTTTTATAACGGTTAACTATCTTAAAAATGAAAATTGCGTGTTATTTATGGACGCTCTTTAACTACTGTAGTTCTCGGCGTCCCATTCTAAATTGGGCGTGAAGGACCGCTTAATTTTGCTCAGAGGCCTATCAGACTGGAGGTTCTTTTACGTGCCGTAAATCTACGACACGGGACCAACGGTTTTACTTCACTTCCGAAGGAAGTCATGCTAAGGAATTTTACACCCGAAAAAAATCCATCGTCCTCCGCCGGGTTTGGACCCGCGACCTTGGGTATATGAAGTTAGCATGGTAACCATTACACCACGGAGGGCGACAACTACTTTAACCATTCGCCTAATGGATCAGTTAAGAAAGTCAGCCGTAAATGGTTCTTTTTATGTTCTCTGAATAGTAAACGCGCTCTTGTGTCTAATACTTTAATCCTTGCAAACTTGGGAATTTAAAAATCTGACATTTAATTTACTTTATATTGGAGCTTTCTTTGTTCACTTTTCAGTAGAATAAGGCACTAAAATCAGTAAAAACATACATCTACATTCGAAATTATATTCTACACACTTTATGTCCTACCTCTTCAAAATTTATACCGTAACGCTCAGGTCAGATCTGAATTCTGCTAATCTTCAGCTTTCCATCAAGATATCACATGACTCGATTATCTGATTATATCGCTTATCATCAAACTACAAACTTACTGCAACAGCCACACATTTTACTTAAGAAGTACCTTATAAATAGAGATGTCGAAAATTTTTGGCCGGTTCTGAATTCTGTACGTTTTAGCTTTCAGATCACACTGAAAAAATTTAAACGCCTGAATGAACGTAGATATAAATTCCATCACATTTTTCATTGAGAACTAATATTGTGGAGAATTATTTGGTAAGTTGTAATGTGCAAAATATAACCCGAAACAGATATATTAATACTTTTAATTATCGGATACCTGCAAAACCGGGGTTCAGTCGGACTATCAGACCAATGACCATCGGCAATTTCAATAAAATTTGGTATAATTATATTTTCTAATCCCAAAATCACGAATCTGGTCTCAATTATTTCAAATTTCTATTTATTGGCGTTTTATGACTATTAAAGTTTACGACAACCGACCTTAGAGAGCTGTAATTTTAGTGTTAATACCGTTAGAGCAAAAATATTAACTACAATGATCTGCAGAATAGAAAGAATGCTCCTGACGCAAAAGCTTTAAATCTTTATAAAATAAAAAGTTATAACAAAATCACACAGTTGCGTAGGGAACTTGAAACGCTGAATTACGAAGCCCGTGTGCTGACCACCGTGCCAAACAAGCACATGGATGATCCGATTCAAAGTTAAACAAGAAACCATACGCTTAAGAGTCCTGCTACCTTGTATTTTTACTTTTTCTACTACCTATTATCATTAGGGAAAGGATTGTATTTCACCCAAACATTCGATATCGAGATTTCACTGGAAATGCAGGTTTGAGAAAAAGTATGTTGTGTGTGTGTGAGAGAGAAAGAGAACATGTCACTAAAAAAGAAAAGGTCTGTTAAATACCAAACTTAATATTTAAATTCACAATCTTATACCATAGATATATTTAAGACATTTTCATTACAAATAAAAGGTATATCTTGAACTTTCTGGGACTAGCCTCTGAAGTCTTCATTGAATAACTTTTGCATAACTGGTGAACCGTAAGAAAGGCGAAATCATATTACACAAAAATTTACATCTCGTCATAACATTTGTCACATTTTTTTAATTGGGTGGAACATTTCCTAGATACTCATTATAATTTTCAATTTTAAAACCATCATATAGCGACGAGCTTCTCAAAGATTTGAATATCGCTTAAGCCTAGTGTATTCCCCTCTTCCCATTGTATCTAAAGGAAATACGTAATAACATCATTGCATCATCAAATGTTTATCTCGATTAACGAAAAGTAGATAAAATAATACGTTTTAGAATAGTTTGTTGAAGAATGGGCAGAGAAAGTACCGCGAATGTAACTTCATTTTTTTTTATTGTTACAGAAACTTTATGTCTATATAATATAGGCGAAGAGCTGTTGAAACATTATCAGACTGTTACATTCTTTTGGAAACCTTTTGACCTCTTCTGGCTTGCAAAATATTGTGCTAATGCCTAGATATTAATATCACAGAATAGAATTACAGAGGGTTCGTCCTAAATAAAAGATAATCGATTTTGAAGAAATGCAGCATGTACGCACACACCTCCGTTATATATTGAATTTGTATTTCGAAATTCATATTTATTTGGAGCTTATGATCTTTGAAACTTGACGTCTCATTTAGAATTTTTATTATGCAGACATTTCGTATCTTCAGAGTGTAAAGCCTGGTAATTGTAAAATATTTTAATTCCATTTTACTTAATCTGCTTATTAGATACAGTTCATGGGTAGAGAAGGTATTACACTCCACCCAAAAATTCGATACTGAGATTTCACTCACTGGAAATATACGTTTTAGAATCCGCAGTATAAAGAGACAGAGATGTGTTCCAATCACATAACTTACTGCAGTTGTTCCGCAAACAAACCTTTCATTCAAAACATCAATGTTTTATCTACATCATGCTGATCAAGATAAACATACGCAGAATTAGTCTTACTGCTTATTTCTTGTAAGTAGAAGAGAAATAAGGGAATGCACAAGCTAAATCGATAGTCACGTCCTTTAACAGACGGTTATATGTGAAACAATTGAAATTTGATTGTCTTTTCCTGTTAGGACTAAACAAAAGTGAAACGAGAAGTAAGATGTCTTCCTGTTCGAGAAAGTTTAAGAGCCTTAAAATTGATATCAATAAACCGGAATATCTCAAAAGCGGTGAACTCTTATATATAAAAAAAAAAAAAAAAAAAAAAAAAAATTCTGATGTGTTACACTCACATGGCTTTCTCTAGCTGTTCTATTGGCCAGGAGTAGAACAAAAGAAAATGGACACCCCGTCTGAGAAAAGTATAAGTACTTCACAACTGAAACTAATAACAATGAATACCTCGAAAACGGTAAGCTCCACGAAAAAAATGTATATGACATAAATTGTGTATTTTAACAAGGCCTACATTTTTTGTATAGTAAGTTTTTGTCTATCTCTTACGGCTTATTAGATATGCCAAATTAAGCAAAATTCATCCAGACTAAAAAGGTCTTTAGAAGCTATTCCCAAAAAATTCAAAATATACATTTTATTTGTCAGGTAAATATCTTTAATATACGATATTTTAAAACAAATCGTTAGAGCCATTTTTAAGAAAATCAAAATTTTCGAAAAAAGTTCCATGTAAAGGGTAGTTTGGGGATGGGGGATTTTTCTCAAAATCTTCGTGTCGCATCCCTGGAAGATACTGAACTTAAATACCAAGTTTGGTATTTTAGCTACTTTTCGTTTTTGAGTTATCGTGTTCACAGACACACGGACACACAAACACACACACGGACCTTTTTCTGGAAATGCTTTTTTTGGATTCAGGGGGTCCTAAAACACGTATTTCCGGTGAAATATCGACATCGAATTTTTGGGTGGAATGCAATACTTCTCTATCCCTATGTACATTGTACATACGGGGCAAGAGAAAGTAAAAATCTATAAAACGTTAATTGTTTTAATGAGATCTACATTTTTGCGTCGGAAGTTTCTAATCTATCTCTTATGGTTTGCCTGGTACACAAAAGCCATCTAGAATGAAGAGGTACTCAGAGGCCCAGGAAATTTATGATATACATTTCATTTGTCATAAAAATATCTTAAACATAAAGCAGTTTAGCCAAAATCGTTAGATACATTTTTGAGAAAATAAAAATGTTGGAAAAATGTTCCATGTAAAGAGTAGTTGGGAGTGGGGGGATTTTATTGAAAATCTTAGCCGCATCCTAGTAAGATTCTCAACCTAAACACCCCGTTTGGTATTTAACCAATTTTTCGTTTTTGAGCTATGCTGCCCAGACACACACACCCACACAAACACGCGCGCGCGGACATATTTCTAAAAATGCTTTTTTGGGAATCAGTCTCAAAACACGTATTTCTGGTGAAACCACAAATTCGAATTTTGAGTGCATTACAATACCTTCTCTGTGCACCATGTACGAGAGATAGTCCATAAAGACTGGCACTAATTCTCATACAACCATTTATTGTAAAAAATCACTGATACAGGCTTTTGTTCCCTTCAAAATACTTATCCCCCAATGCAATGCACTTGTCCCACCTCCTTTGCCACTCCTGGAAGACGTGCAGGAAGCCAGCCATTCCTTGACATCCTATTCAGGGTCGCCTCTAAAGCTTTCACTGCCTTGGTTTGTTTTCGAACCGACGTCCCTTAAGTTCCTTTTTGGCCTTTGGATTAAGAAAAAAGTCAACATTTGGCCTTGCATTGTTGTGATAGAGCTTCTATTGTCAAATCAGGTTCCTTTGTTTTGGGGGGATGTGATCATGATGGACTACTTCAGGACGTTCTGGTAATAAACTGCGGTGACTGTGGTCTGTCTTAGAACTGTGTGATCGTACACCATGCTCTGGTAACCAAAAAAAAGTGAGACGATGGCCTTATTGGCAGACTTTTGTGCTCGTGCTGTGGTGGGGGGTGGCCACGTTGCACCCATTCTATGCTGCTCCGCTTCATCCTGGGTCATAACAGTACATGTTTCAACAGCAGTGATGATGTTTTGCCACCAAGCATCACCCTGGTCCTCAACATCTTGTTTCCTATGTTGGCACACATCAACACGAGCCTGCATTTGCTGAGTAAGCAGCCGCGGTATCCATCGTGCACACACCCTAGACATTTGCAAATGCTCTTTTAAAATTGTGTGAGGGCTCCCAACTGATATCCCAAGGATGTGTGCAAGCTGTCTCACAGTGAGTCGTGAAAGCATGATGCCAACGGAAACATGCTCTATGAGATATTGCAGTGTCTCCATAAGCTCTCTTCAGATCATCGTAGGTTTCGATAGCGTTTTTCTTCAAGAGAACACAAAACTTGATTGCATAACGCTGTTCACGAAAATCAGTGATGACAATGTTTAGAGGCGATGATGAAACATATTCACTTTCACAGGCTGCCAACACTCAACGGACAAAGCTATCGCTGTGAAATTTTCAGTGATTAGCGATAGGAGTACGTAGTTGAATGACGCATGGACATATGTTGCAAGCAGGCATTGAACGGAAGGAAAACAATTCAGTGCCAGTCTTTGTTGAACATCCTTCGTACATAGTATGCATAAAGTAAAAGATAGAAGTGTTGTATGGTGATGGTATGCGTGGCCAGAAATAAAAATCTTAAGTGTTTCATTTACCTGACTTTCTCTACATGTTTATAACCAATTATTGTTAATAAGCTTATTCTTCTATCTCTTCATGCTAATCTAGATAAAAATTAGCAGATACTGTCGTATTTCTTAGTTTCTTGTAAGTAGAAGAGAAATAAAAGAATGCACTACGCCAGTGGTATTCAAACTTTTTTTTCCGCGTAACCCCACTGACAATTTTCCATTCTAGCCTGTACCCCTTGCCCTAGGCCTAGCCCTAGAGTTTTCCCTAATTTAAATGATATATAACAGAAAGGAACATTTTGTTATAAGTGTATAAAATAGGTACAGGAACTTTGTAAGTACGTTGCGGGTAGCACATAGACACAAAATTGTATTAAATTGTATATGTTTCTGATCTGTTAATGAGATGGTTGAGCTTGTTTTCTGGACACTCTATTGGTGGCTAAATCTTCGTTAATGCGCGAGTATCAATGGGGGATTCTGGATTCAGACAATTGCTTTGTTTCGATTTGATTGCTGTCAACGCAGAGAAACCCTGTTCACACAGATAAGTTGAGGGGAACGGAAGAAGGCACATAATGCCAGTCATTAAGTACAGTGTACTCTTTCTGTGCGTAACACCAGAAATTACAAATTGACATGTTTTCGAACTTTATTTTCAGTGAACTGTCAACGGACATTTCCGAAAGACTTTCTTGAAATTTTACAGGAAGATTGGAGAAACTGATGGCGGTAGTGCAAACGGATTTGTAATCCACTCTTGTGTAATATCGTCTTTCTCTATTTTTGGGAAGTATTTTAAAATCTGTAACCGAGCTTTTGTATGTGAAATTTGATTATTTCCTAAAGTCCATCAGCAATACATCTTGTTCACCGAGTTTCAAAACAATTGGAAAAGCTGCAATATTCACTTTATTAACGTAATCAATCCAACATAAAACTTTCTTATAAAACCCCTTTATTTTCTCATGAGCTTTAAAAATGTTTCTGTCAAAACCTTAAGAGTTGAAGATTAAACTCGTTAAATTTGTTGAATACATCCATCAGATAAGCTAATTGGCAAATCCACTCTTCATCTTCGAAATGTTTCACCAGATCAATTTTGTAAAGAAACATTTTACATCATCTTTTAGTTCAAAAAGACGAAGCCTATACGCGTCCTCGGTGTGCAAAAACAATTGAATATGCGTAGTTCCCATCTCCTCACACATGTTTTTGAACAGACAGGAGTACAGTGCACGTGACTTTAATAAATTGATTACTTTTATAGCAGTGTTCAACGTTTCGTGTAAATCAGGAGTTATTTTTTTCGCTAACAAATATTCTGTGTATAATGCAATGTTGCCAAATATTTTGGAATTACTTTCGCGAATACGAGTAATAAGGCCGCTTTATTTACCTGTCAATGTAACAGTACCATCTGTGGACTAACTAAAATATCAGTCCCATAAAAATTTAATTTTAATCTTATAGAATTCTCAAGAGCTTTAAAAACTTCCCCCCCCCCCTTGCATGTTCTGGTAATTGTTTACATCCTAGAATTTCATCAGCAATAGCACACTTTTACGCGTCAAAATATCGAACATATATAAGCTCAGCATCATCAGACACACCTACCGATTCATCGATTTGGATAGCAAATCTTTTGTCTATTTACATATTTTCTACCATTTGGTCAACAATAACTTGTGTCATATCTCATGAATTCTACGCTCTACACTTATGTCAGAATTCAGAATTGTTTTGATTAATTTAGCGGAATCGTCGCGTAACATTTTATCTGATATAATCAAAGAACCAGGAATAATAAGAGACTCAACTGCGGTATAAGGTGATTTACTTTTTGCAACTAGCAACGCTAACTCATACGATGTCTCCAGTACTACCTTACTTAAAGTTGTAAAACTGCGTATCACGTCTGACCTTTTATTCAAATGTTCTGCTATGTGCCGGAAAAAGACTGACTTGTCTTTACATTAGCCGTGATTGGTTACCAAATGTCTGTGAAGTAGGGATGGTTTCATAGAATTATTAGACAGAGGTTTGGTTTCAAATAATGCAGAGGGGCAGAGGTGGATCACACATATTTGACACGAATCCATATTTAATGTAAGATTCACTGTAATATCTGCATTTCATATATCTCGGGTTTTTCGACTACTCGTAGGTGGTTCAACTTCAATACTATTTTCACCAATGTCTCGTGGTGGAACAAGCTGTGTCGCACTTTTCACTTACGGTGGTTCAACTGTATCGATACAGAAATCGCTTGTTTCAATCACTGTGTGCGTGCGAGTCTGGCAGGCTCGTGGTTAGCCTAGGTGTTGCTGTGTACCTACCCTGGTAAGGGTTTAATCACAGGAATTAGGTGAAGGCTGAGGTTTAATTTTGAGGTTTCAAGTGTTGGTGTTAAGGAGGTAGCGCTAGGCTCCTCGAGCGGTTGCATTTTTCAGGAGCAGCATCCTTTCCTCTGCTCCACTGGTATTTAATTTTTAAAATTAATTATGTTGGTTAATGTTGATAGACCATTCCCAATGGGAGGGTGGAGTACTTAGTTCAGCTATTACGCTGTTGGCTGGTTTGAAGCCGTTGTTACCGGGGGTGCCTGCAAGCCATGCGGTCAACCCGAAACCGCCTCTTTCGGTGTTCAGTGGGTAAGTACTTCCCCAGAGATCTGACAAGTGCGTTCTCATGTTCGCCCAATCTGGCGTAGAATTTCTGAGCCCGACGCCTAATGACATCTTCCACATAAGGGACGGCCGAAGTCTCATGTAGCCTCAAAGGGAAACGTCGACATACACAATATATGCACCGGAGTCCTCTATTCTGTACCCGCTGTAACCAGAGAAGCCACGAGTCTGCTACCATACCCCACACTTCGCAGGCGTAGAGCATCAGGGGCATTACGAGCGCCTTGAAAAAACTTAACTTTAAGTGAACCGGCAATTTGGGAGCCCAGTACAGGGTAAAGGGAGGCTGCCGCCCCCTTCGCTCTGCCCGGCGTTCCCCGCACGTGTTCACGAAAAGCTAGGCACTTATCAAGAGTGACGCCCACGTATTTGATGGAATTTCCCAGTTTACTTTTTCCTCTTATAGTGAATTTTCCATCCTACTACAAAAGTTAAAATAGTGTACTATTACAATAAAGATATTCAGCAGTTCACAAATATAAAGAATGTGATGTGAAACTTTGAGTAAAGAAAACGAACCTTCACCTAACAGTCACGAAAATATACTGAGTACTGAACTGTCTGTGGATTAACAGTTAACTAACGTGCATTCTCAGACACTGTTATTGCCGGCGTTTGAAACAAACAATACAAATACAATTATTAGCGAGCGCAGCCGTATATTATCAATGTTGGGTATACCCGTAAGGCAGTTCAAATCTCTCTGGTTGAAATATATTTCGTTACTTTGTGATCTTTCAGGATACATATTGTATGTACCTCTAAGAAGTCTTCGCGTACAACCAAGGGTTAGTGTACTCCAGGTTGAATATGCAGCCACTAGGCTAAACCGACAGTCAAATGTTTTAAAATGTGATTGCTAAGGGATTGAGTCCTATTTCTTTGGCCAGAAGTTGACAAGTTCCCGCATGAGAAATGTATTTTAAAGCTAATACTAATAACCAGGTATATCTCGAAAACGGTCAACTCCCGATACATAAACATATATATTAAACAGACATTACATAAAATTTGAGGTATTTTTTTCATTTCAATGCTATTAGGCACCTATACCGTTTCCCTCAAATATGCTCAGCGTTTTGTCCCTCAAGAGATCAACTAACCCAAACATTGCAGACACTTCCCTGTAAATTAATCTCCTTCACTCCTTCCCTAATTCCAATTCCTTATTTCCTAGAGCAATTACTCAGGGTGTTGTGTCATGTGTAATGCCTAGGCATCCTACTTTTTATCTGTTCCGGACAGTGTCCGGCAGCACTGCAGATCATGTTACCTCAGGAGGTGCATCTACGGTACTCCGACTCCTTCACCTCCTATTTCCATCTTCACCTTATACTCTTCCTCAACCCTTCACCGAGCTTCCCCCTGGGAAATAACTCGGTTTCTTTCTTCTCACTCCTTTCCCAAAAAAAGCATGCTCACCTGAGTGCCCGGGACAATCCGCATTTCTGCCACTGGTGCAGACGCCATTACCATCTGCAAATACACCAACATTGTTGTTGATAAAGAGTGACTTAAAGAATATATCCCAAATAATGTTTAAAAAATGTGCTACATTCACATAACTTTCTCTACATCTCTGTAGCATTAGTGTTATAAAGCTATTTTCTTCTACTTCATGATAATCTAGATAAACATTAGCAGAAATTGTCCTTATTACCCGGCTCCTTGTGAGTAGAAGGGAAAAAATTTGATGTATTACATTCGAATGTCCTCTAGTGTTCGTAAACAAACCTTTTATTCAAAAGTTTACCCTGTTAACTACATCAGTGGTATTCAAGCTTTTTTTTTCCGCGTACCCCAACTGACAATTTTCCATTCCAGCCTGTACCCCTATGTCTAGCCTTAAACCTAGAGTTGTCCCTAATTTAAATTATACATAACCTTATCTAAAATAGATTATAACATTTATATTTACTACACATTATATATATATATATATATATATATATATATATATATATATATTGTTATATATTATATAACAGAAAGGAAAACTATGCTATAAGTATATAAAATAAATACAGGAACTATGTAGATAGCACATAGACACAAGAGTGTATGAAGTTATATATGTTTCTGATTTGTTAATGACATGGTTGAGCTTGTTTTCTGGACACCATGTTCTCTATTCGTGGCTGAATCTTCGTTATTGCGAGTATCACATGGGGATTCTGGATTCAAACAATTTCTTTGTTTCGTTTCGATTATTGTCAATGCAGAGAAACCCTGCTCACACAGATAAGTCGAGGGGAATGGAAGAAGGCACATAATGGCACAGTCTAAGTTCAGTGTACTCTTTCCGTGCGTAACACCAGAAATCACAAATTGACATATTTTCGAATTTTATTTTCAGTGAGCTGTCAACGGACATTTCCGAAAGACTTTCTTGAAATTTTACAGGCAGATTGGAGAAACTGATGGCGGTGGTGCAAAACGGATTTGTAATCCATTCTTGTGTAATATAACGTCTTTCTCAATTTCTGGGAAGTATTTTAAAAGCTGTAGCCGAGCTTTTGTAGGTGGAATTTGATTTCCTAAAGTCCATCAATAATACATTTTGTTCACTGTATTCCAAGAGTCGGAAAAAATGCAATATTCCCTTTATTAACGCAATCAATTCAAAATAAAACTTTCTTATAAAACCCCTTTATTTTTCTCATGAGCTAATGTTTCTGTCGAAACCTTGGAGTTGAAGATTAAACCCGTTAAATTTGTTGAATACATCCGTCAGATAAGCTAATCGGCAAATCCACTATTCATCTTCAAAATGCTTCATTTCAATTTTGTAAGGAAACATTGTACCTCATTTTTCAGTTCAAAAAGACCACGTCAATACGCGTCCTCGTGATATCCAGCGCATCTCGGTGTGCAAAAACAATGTGTACGTAGCTCCCATCTCCTCACACATATTTTTGAACAGACGGGATTTCAGTGCACGTGACTTTATTAAATTGATTACTTTTATAGCAGTGTGCAATGTTTCGTGTAAATCAAGTGTTATGTTTTTCGCTAACAAATTTTCTCTGTGTATAATGTAATATTGCCAAATTATTTTGGGGTTAATTTCGCGAATACGAGCAATAAGATCGCTTTATTTACCAGTCAATTAAGCAGCACCATCTGTGGACTAAATTAAGCACCATTCCCATGACAAATTTAATTTTAATCTTATAGAATTATAGAATTTGAAAACATCCTCCCCCCTTGCATGTTCTGGTAATTGTTTACACCCTAGAATTTCATCAGCAATAGCACCTTTTTAACGTCAAAATACCGAACATATATATGTAGCTCAGCATCATCAGACACACCTACCAATTCATCCATTTGTCTATTTGAATATTTTCTACTATTGGTCAACAATATCTTGTGCCATATCTTATGAATTCTACGCCGCACACTTGTGTCGGAATTCAGAATTATTTTGATTACTTTAGCGGAATCTTCGTAAGAGATTCAATTGCCGTATAAGCTGATTTATTTTTTGCAACTAGCAACGCTAACTCATACGATGTCTCCAGTGCCACCTTACTTAAGTTGTAAAACTGTGTATCACCTCTGAACTTTTATTCAATGTTCTGCTTTGTGCCGGAAAAAGACTGACTTGTCTTTACATTAGCCGTGATTGGTTACCAAATGTCTGTGAAGTAGGGATGGTTTCATAGAATTATTAGACAGAGGTTTGGTTTCAAATAATGCAGAGGGGCAGAGGTGGATTACACATATTTGACACGAATCCATATTTAATGTAAGATTCACTGTAATATCTGTATTACATATTTCTCGGGTTTTTCGACCTGCTCGTAGATGGTTCAACTTCAATACTATTTTCACCAATGTCCTGTGGTGGAATAAGCGTTGTCGCACTTTTCATTTGTGGTGGGTAAACATTGTCACTTGTTTCACTGAGTTTATGTTTTCTTTTTTTAACGAATTTATCCATCCTACAATAAAAGCTAAAATAATGGACTATCACAATAAATACATTAAACAGTTCACAAATATAAAGAATGAGATGTGAAATTTTCAGTAAAGGAAACGAATCTGCACGAAAACTGAGTGGCAGTTTAAATCTCTGTGATTGAAATATGTTTCGTTACTTTGTGACACATATTATATGTACCCCTAAGAAGTCTTCCTATACTCACGAGGGTATGCGTATCCCATTTTGAATATGCCTGAGCTAAGAGACAACACTATGAGGGCAAGTATTTGATGCTGTAGGCGCTATCTGGTTTTTCCACTGGAAAGTCCAACATTGTTGAACTTTTTTTTTAGCGTTATTTACAGTGACTTTAAAATTATGTCCCAGCGAAAAGATGCATTTAAGTCATGAAAATGTTCGTGTGATCATTTATGATTTTAAACATGGATTGTCAAGACAAGAATGCATTTATTCACCTACTACTACATCTGGTGATGAAACACCATCCTTTACACTGTAAAATGACGGTATAATTACTTTAATTGTGGCCATGTTCGCTCACTGTCGAAATTCATGAAGGTCGTTCAAAATCAATTGTGTCAGAAAACAATGATGCTGTGCAAAAACTGATAGTGCAAAATCACAATACCACATACTGTAAGATAGAAGCAACCCTAAGTAAATGTAAATGGCGTCTTATTTTATGGACGCTCTTTAACTGCTGTGATTCTCAGTGTCCCATTTTAAATTGGGCGTGAATGACCGCTTAATTTTGTTCAGAGGCCTCTCTATCAGGCTTGAGGTTCTTTTACGTGCCGTAAATCTACTACACGGGACCAACGGCTTTACTTCTCTTCCAAAGGAAGCCATGCTAAGGATTTTTACACCCAAAAAAATCCATCGTCCTCCGCCGGGTTTGAACCCGCGACCTTGGGCATATGAAGTTGGCATGGTAACTATTACACTACGGAGGGCGGCGCAACCTTAGGTATTAGTTCCTCCAGCAAATATATAATATTGCACGATTATTTAGCCGGAAAAACTTTTGCTCTCGTTGGGTCCCACATAATTTGACACAATCTTAAAAGGAAGCTTGTGTCGATTGGTGCACGCAAATACTCAAGAAATACAATGGTGGGGCTTCAGAAGACGTATATAAGATTGTAACAGGTGACGAATTATGGAGCTATGCATGTGAACTGGAATGTAAGTAGCAGTCGTCTGAATAGGTGTTTCAAGATGAACCAAATTCATCCTAAAGTTTTTCACACTCGAGACACTTGGAAACAAATGGTGCCCCCCCCCCAAAGACTGGTCATGTGGCAACAGTACCTTAGAGCAACGGTTCCCAACCGGTGTGCCCCGGCACCCTAGGGTGCCGTGTGATTGGCTAAGGGATGCCGCGAGATATTGAGATAAACAAAAAAACAAAAAAATACCTTCTACTGAAGTCTTAAGTCTTGTAAGATCTTGAAATAAAATAAGTCAAATCAATTACTCTCATGCACGGCAGATGGTGATAGTGGTCAATTCATTTCAATAATTCAGTTATACTAGTATCCCACAGATGGCATTACAGTTATACCCTGCCGAACATTCCCGAGACTACTCGCTTCCTCACGAACATTCCCGAGACTTCGACAGATGAATGTATAAAAGTGTACGCCGCTTGGCGCTTTCAGTTGTCTTTCTCGCGTTGATTCACAGTGTTTGGCTATGGATAAGTTCATTGTTAAACGTAAACGCCAGGACAGTGTAAGTGAACAGTCGGCTCCTACTGCTTGCTTTAAAAAGCCAAATCTTACAGTTTCTCCCGGACCGTCGAATTCACCACATAAAGAAGACAAACGAAAGAATAGAACATACCAGGACAGTTACTTAGCGTATGGATTTAAGTGGAATAACAACGAGGAAAACCCTATCCCTGTGTGTTTAGTTTGTGGCGAAACACTTAGCAACGAGGCCATGGTACCTAGCAAACTGAAGCGGCATCTTACAACAAAGCATCCTAGTGTGTCACAGAAAAGTGCAATGTATTTTTCACATATATTAGAAGGGGAGAAGAAAACAGCTGTGCGAATGGTAAAGAGAATGACCATAGGTGATACTGCTCTTGAAGCCTCATTTAAAGTAGCAGAACTGATAGCTAAAAAAAAGAAACCTCATACTCTTGGAGAGGAAATCATTGGCCCTGCATGTCAAGTTATAGTTTCAACAATACTTGGCGAAGGAGCAGCTAATCAAATTTCGAAAGTTCCTCTGTCCAACAACACAATCAGCCGCAGGATATCTGAAATGTCATGCAATATCAACGAACAAGTCACGGAGAAAATAAAAAATTATAGAACATTTGCTTTGCAAGTAGATGAGAGTCTCGATATTGGTGACAAACCGCAACTCCTTGGTTTTATCAGATATATTGATGAAAAAGATATTAGTGAACAGTTTCTGTTCTGTAGACCGCTGGAGACTACAACCACAGGCCATGATATTTTCGTTTCTATTAATTCCTATCTCAATGACCATGATCCTTCATGTACAGATGGTGCACCATCTATGTCTGGGAAAATTAAAGGTTTTACTGCCAGAGCTCTCAATGAAAATCCATCCATTATTATAACTCACTTTCTGAATAGAGAGGCATTAGTCGTGAAAGCGTGTAATGAAGATTTTGCTGAAGTGTTTAACCAAGTTGTGAAAATGGTGAACTATATGAAGTCTCGACCTTTAAAGTACAGAATTTTTGAACAGTTATGTCGCGCAACGGATGCAGCTCATACCTCTTTCTTACTTCACACAGAAGTAAGGTGGTTGTCGCGGGGTCGTGTATTGAACCGGTTTCTCGAACTTATAGAACAGGTAAAAACTTTTTTTAAGGATGAAAATCAAGACACATTTCATGAGCTCTTACTAGGTGATTCTTGGTGTTTTGAACTGTCGTATCTGGCAGATATTTTTCATAAGCTGAATGAACTGAATGTTTCGATGCAGGGTCGACATGAAACAATAATCTCCTCAACCAATAAAATGAAAGGTTTTAAAAGAAAACTTAGTTCTTGGAAGTCTGCAGTTCAAAAAGGAGATTTGTCCAACTTTCCATCTCTTCTTAATGTGGCAGGAGTTAAAGATCTGGGTAAGCTGAAAGACCGCATTTGTGATCACTTATCAAGATTGCAAGATGCAATAGATGCGTACTTTCCAATTATTTCCACTACGAATCACGACTAGGTTGTCTCACCATTTGATTTCGTAGATAGTGCAGAGGAAATAGATTTCACTGCTTGCGAACGAGATGAATTTATTGATCTTTGCGCTGATTCCACACTCAAAGGTAAGTTCACCAAGAGTGAGGCGTCGGTGGCTAGTTTTTGGCTTAAACGGAGGGAGGAGTACCCTAACCTAATGAAGAAAGCAATTAACGCACTTTTGCCCTTTTCAACATCCTATCTATGCGAGCAAGCCTTCTCTGCTATGGTGACAATAAAATGCAAAGCAAGAAACAGACTGAATAACCTTGAGGATGATTTGGGTGTTTCACTGTCAACTGTAAGACCCGACATCACAAATCTGTGCTCTAAGCATCAATCACAAGTTTCACATTAATCATTCATCGAACAAAATTTATTGATGTATTTTTACTCAGTGATTGTAGTAAAGTTCACTGTATTATGTTATGGTGTACGTTATTATTATATAATATTTCAATAAATTAACATATTAAGCTTAATTTTCTTTTAATTCAAGGAAGGGTACCCCTAGTGTTTAATGTTATTCCCAAGGGTGCCGTGAACTTCAAAAGGTTGGGAAACACTGCCTTAGAGGAACGTACAAGGTCAATTATGTATGATACCCAACCATTTGTTTGCTAGAAGTCTTTGGATTATTGTTCATCAAAACAACACAAGCACTCACACATCTCGACTAACAACCGACTATCTGAACACTCAAAAAATTGAATTGTTGACTCATCTGCCTACAGTCCTTATTTTTTACCCAATGGCTTTTTTTTTTTTTCTTTTGTTCCCGAATATCAAGAATAAAATGCATGGACAAGGGAATTGCTTTGTAAGGAACATACAATCCTTTAGTACAGACCTGAGGAACTCGTAAATTAGAATGGGCGAAAACCGGTTTCTCATCGGAACTACCGTCGTTCAATAAAGGCACACTTGCATGCAATATAGACATACGAATCAGTCAGTGGCTTACATGTGTTGCTAAATTGTAATTTATTACAAACTCAAAAGTAATGCTACACAATATTTACATAAGTGTTGTAGTGCTTCATTTTCAAATGCTATAATACTGTTTAGATTTGCATGACTTTGAATCCTATTTATCTGCATTAAACTAAAACACTTCGTAAGTGTTATTCACTGTGTAGTTATACTGAGCTCACTTTTGAAACTTGCAACACTTTTTGCTTCATTATTTCGTCATATTCTGGCTCTAAATTGGAACATTGAAATCGCCATATGTGCACTAAATCCTCATCACTTAAAACCACTGCGTGAAGCGGTTTTGACTTTGCTCAGTATGCTGAAAAACTGCTCACAACAATACGCTATAACAAGCATAGCTACAATACGACTGCCAGAGAGAGACAAATTTGGAAACTTCACTTTAGGCAATGTGCGAAACAGTCCTAAGTATGCAGAGGTGTGTTGTTCTGGAGTGTGATGTATCGTTAACATTGAATGAAAATGGATTGCTAAACAACCTCCATTGTGTCCATGATCTTCAGATCATCAAATCGGATTTTAAATTCTTCTAATAAGCCTTCCAAAATTGTATTGTACTTATTTAATACTTCAGATCAACCTTAAATAAATACAGAGTTCAATATATAATATAAATCAGTGTGCTCTATCTCATATATCCAGATTTGCAATTTCTCCATGAAAGTTTTTAGATCATCAATCGTCGTAATGATAAAATGTATTTTCCTTGTATCTTGGTATTCAGTGTATTTAAATGCAATGCATGATCACTCAAAAATGTTAAATAACAAACCTAGTCGTTGGTGTTAAGCTCTCTAAACTCTCTGGTATTTTAAGAAAATGTCTATTTTGCACCGTAACTCAAAAACTCGCACAAGCACACTGCCTTTGCTTAGCCATCTAATTTGAGAATGATATGACAGATATAGATAATCAGAAAAATTCTTAGAACTGTTTATGATGAAGTGTATTTGAGCTAATAGTATTCACAATTCGCACAATTGACACTGTATCCAACGTTGTTGATTTTGCACACAATACCTCGCGATGAATAAAGCAATGTACATGTATTATACGTCTGGGTTTATTCTTTTTTCTGCAAGAACATCTCGAAGTCTTCCTACAAATCCCAATGTATGACCCATCATGAAATGGCGCTCCATTGTTTGCAACTCAAACTAGTTTCTGCAATGGAAGATTAAAGTTTTGTATTATCTTTAACACATCGTTAAGGACATCCTCACCTGTGGTCCAGTCTTTTGACGATACAAGATTTAGACATTCATCTCTAATGTTGAAATCTTCATTAACTCACCTTAAGAAACAGCTAACTGAGCAGTGTATTTCCTGCCACTACACTCATCTAATGCTAATGAGTAGTACACTACCGATTTTCATTTACAGCTGTTTCTCCAATTTGTAACTTTCTGCAATTCGCTCGGCAACTGTTCGACGAGATAAACTAAGAGCTTTAAAGGAATTCAGCAGCAGTTATTAAGCATTTGTTTATGAAGTCTGCGTTGGAGAGGGGCTTAGAGGATTTGGCAGTTTTGTATGATCTGAAGCTCTCACGGCGATGGTTACTGATGAGGGCTTCTCGGGTGATCTTCCGTGTCATGTTTATAAAATTCTCCAAGCTTTCGGCCATGGTGCTCTATGGCCTTCTTCAGGAAGTGAAGTGTGTGCAAGCGAAATCTGGTAGGCTCGTGGTGAGCCTAGGTGTAGTTGCTGTGTACCTACCCTGGTAAGGGTTTAACTACAGGAATGGGGTGAAGGTTGACGTTATATTTTGAAGTTTCGAGTGTTGGTGTTAAGGAGGTAGCGCTAGATAGGCTCCTCGAGCGGTTACATTTTTCAGGAGCATCCTTTCCTCTGCTCTGCTGGTGTTTAATTTTAAAAAGTATTTATGTTGGCTAATTTTGATAGACAACTCCCAATGGGAGGGGGGAGGAGTACTTAGTTCAGCTACTTCGCTGTAGGCTGGTTTGAAGCCGTTGTTACCGGGAGTGCCCGTAAGCCATGCGGGGAACACGAAACTGCCTCTTTCGGCGTTCAGTATACTCCCCCAGCGATCTGACAAGTGCGTTCTCATGTTCGTCCAATCTGGCGTAAAATTTCTGAGCCCGGCGCCTAATGACTTCTTCCACATATGTGAGGGCCGAAGCTTCATGAAGTAGCCTCAAAGTGAAACGTCGACATACAGAATATATGGACCGGAGTCCTCTATTCTGTACCCGCTGTAACCAGAGAAGCCAGGAGTCTGCTGCGTAAACATCAGGGGGACTATGAGCGCCTTGAAAAGATGTAAATTTAAGTGAACCGGCATTTGGGAGGCCAGAACAGGGTAATGGGAGGCCACATCGCTCTCTCCGAAGTTCCTCGGACGTGTTCACGAAAAGTTAGGCCCTTATCAAGAGTGACGCCCAGGTATTTGATGGAATTTCCCCACTCTATCCTCTGGCCCTTATAGGAAAAGTTGGGTATCTGGCCTATTGCGGGGCGTTTTCTGGAGAACAGGACAGCATGGCTTTTGCCCGGGTTAACGGACATCCGCCACTGTCTGTACCAGTCCTGAACGAGACGGAGGTATCTCTGTATAGGATTGAAGGCTCTGCGTAAGTTCCTGTCAGTGCGGTAGAGCAGAACGCCATCAGTAAACTGGGCCATGTTGACGCCCTATACTGTAGGGAAGTCTGCCATAAAGAGGCTAAACAAGGTGGGTAATAATACAGAGTAGTCGGGGACTCCGCCTCGTAGTGGTTTTGGTGTAGATGTTTGCCCCGCAACTGCCACTACGAAGGTGCGTTGGTGTAGGAAGCTGTGTATGATGTTGATAAACTGTGTATGTAAGCCAATGTGGATGAGTTTATACAGAAGTCCCTCATGCCAGGTGGTTGAGGCCTTCTCGACATCCAATGACACCGCGGGCGTGAAGGCCACGTCCTGGAACCCCAGGGCGGCAGCCTCCACCACCCGCAGCAGCTGTTGGATGGTCGAGTGCCCAGGACGAAATCCAAACTGGTGGAGTGGGATGGTTTGAATGTCGATTACCTGTGGCGACAAGCGGTGTAGTACTAACCTTCGAGAGGGTGGGAAGGAGCGGTAGCTAGAAGGAAGCGCAGGGTCATTACCACGCTTCAAAATGCACGCCACCCGTGCCACCTTCCACTCGCGCGGGACGTGGCCTAAGGTGAGGCACATGTTGAATACCTTGGTGAGAAACAGCACTGATCTGAAGGGAAGGTTGCTTAGCATGGCGGGAAGTGAAGTTCTGGGCCTGTATATCCAGACCAGAGCAGTTGGCAGGCTAAGGTGTGTTAGACGTGTCCCTGTTCTCGAGAGAACTTAACTACGTTCTGACGAGATTGTGGGTTTTTCAGGATGGCGAGTGAGTGTTGGGGCTGTGGAGTGACGGGAGGAGGCAAGTATTGCCTATCATGGTGCAACGGCCCTTGTGCACCGCTGGTGTGAGGTTTATTCAAAACTTTTTATTTTGAGGTTTTAATTTTTGAATCCAAGCAACTCTTGAAGGATTGTACGGAGATTAGCCGTAGCAGCTGTTGGAGGTGCTCCTTCGTTACCGGGAATGCCCGCAAGCCATGCAGGGAAGCCGGTATCGCCTGAAGCGGCGGTTTGTGGGATTGTAATCCCCAAGAGACCTAACAGGGCGCTCCGATGGAATGGTAACCCTTTGTTGAATTTCGTTGCCCGACGCCTAATCTCGTCCTCCAGGTATGGTAGACCAGAGGTTTCATGCAGCAGTCTCGTAGGAAAGCCACGAGGCACAGAATATATAGCCCGGAGACATCTATTCTGCACCCGCTGAAGCAACAGCAGACTGGAGTCTGCCGCCATGCCCCAGATCTCACAGGCGTAGATTAGCAAGGGGACTATGAGAGCCCTCAAAAGGCGCAACTTAAGGGGAACCGGCATCGGGACTTCAGCATTGGGTACAAGGAGGCCGTAGCCCCGTGACCCCGACACCTCAGTTCCCTGGTGTGCTCCCCAAAAGTGACGCCCCTGTCAAGCTTCACCCCAAGTAGGTTATGGTGTTCGTCCATTGTATCCTTCGGTTGAGGTACGTGAATGTAGGGACGTTTGCAGGAAAGCGGGCTTGGTGAAGAGAATAGCGTGGCTTTTCTGGGCCTGTGCGGAGCTAATCGATGCGAACCAATGGGGGTCAGGCATCCCAATTGTTCCGGTTAGCGCCTTCTGGCCGAGTCGGTATGGGCCAATGGTAGGGAAGTGTTTCCTGGTTGGGCCGGTGTGTGGTTTTGGTCCTTAATTTTCTTAGATGCCATCCGCAAGTTTTCCAACGATGTTATCCATTCCAGGCTCAGACTTAGGCCGTTGTCCCTGTTGAAGTTGATTGGCTCTAGTTTATTTTCAATCGCCTCTTTAACCAATCTGTCACTGCGATGTAATACTGTGACATCGCTGAAAAAAAGTCTATGTACTTCTTGCCAGCTGTTTCCTGCCACGGCTGATTTGTCTATTTGGATGAGTCTGACATTGTGCTTGTGTTCAGCACATCTGGCTATAATGGTGCGATCCGCCTGTCCAATGTATGATTTCCCGCATTCGCATGGAATTTTGTAGATACCGGGAGTTTGAAGTTCAAGGTTGTTCTTGACCGGTCTCAAAAACTGTCTGATCCTTTTGGGTGGTATGAATATGCTCTTAATGTCATGCTTTTTTTTATTTTTTTTATTTTTGTTTTTCTACTATTTCTGCTATTTTGTTCGATAATTTGCTAAAGAAGGGAATGAAGGCTCTTCCTTTGAATTTTCCTTCTTCTTCTGGCTTGTGGTTTTCTGAAGATTGAGTTCTACGAGTCACGACCTTTCAGTGTAGATGGTGAATTTCTGTATTTGTGTAACCATTCTTTTTAAGTACGTTTTTTAGATGATTAATTTCTTAGGAGTTGTGATCTTTGTCTGCAATATCGTAAGCCCGGTGAAACAAGGTGTTAAGGACGGTCTTCTTTTGTGCTGGATGGTGGTGTCTATGTGCATCCAGGTAGCGGTCCGTATGTGAGCCTTTCTGTGAAATTTATGTCCGAGAGTGCCATCTGCCTTTTTGTATGCATAAATGTCTAAAAATGGAAGGCCGCCTTGTTCTTCAGCTTTCATGGTAAATTGTATGTTTTTATGAAGACTGTTGAGATTTGCAAGAAAAATGTGTCTATATCACGTGGCCAAATAACAAAGGTGTCATCAAGGTAGAACGATTTTGGCTTGAGCGCTGTGGACTGAAGGGCATTGTTTTCAAAGTATTCCATGTAAAAATTAGCAACTGCGGGGGAAAGAGGTGAACCCATGGGGCCGATTGTCAAAACGTGGCGTAAACCATGGCTTGGCATCTTGGGTTTCAAGACATGATCGGAGACTCAAACTGTTTTGTTAAAACGAAGACGGAACATGGTCCAGCCAACAGGTCGTGTCTCTGATTTTACGTTTGGCATCACCGATTGAGCAGACGAAGAAACAACGGCGTTTCAAAATGCCGCGAGAATTAATAAGTTGTGGTTACGTAAGATGGAACGTAAATTCATCAATATTATGCGCCGAAAATGGTAAGTTATCGTTCGCATTACAATCTAAGTGATAAATAACTATGTAATACCATACCTAACCTGTGGTAACGAAGAAATCAAATGCAAATATTAGTAATATTACGACAAACCAAAGGAGATGCATTTTAAAACCAGTCCATCATGTAATATAAGGCATGTAAAAATTCAGTGTTTGTGATGTGTGTCGGTATAAATCAATTGCTTTATTGAACCTTGAAGATCAAAAACAATTCTTAAAGCTTTGAAGTACCACATTGTGACACAACTCTAGAAATAACTTATTTGTAGATTTATAGGTAATTTTAGTGCTGCAAGGAATCGAGTTCTACTATAAAATTGATTTATTCTACAGAATGAATAGCTTTTGCTTAAGTCTTGTTGGGTGTTCGAGGATATTTTAAACACACTGCTGTAGGAGAATCAAGTTCGTGCACTAATTCAGAAATGCAAAGCGCTTCATTACCACAGTTTAGGTTAAACCAAGCGAAATGCACGTTTCCTACATTTGCATTGACCATACCTAATGCTTTTATAAGTAAATCAGATGTTAAGTAGGCTTATTTACATTAAGATTCTATCTTTATTTTTCAGATGAAAAGATTCTATCTTTATTTTTCAGATGAACTGTTAAAACGGAGAAGTAGCATTTGTGAACAAATTACAGTTGTACAATCATTAGCTAAAATTAGCCTGTACCACTATGTTTACATGGCTGAGAATTTGATAAGGGACATCAACATAGCTTTAAGGTAGTTACATAATAATTGATAGAAACAACATTACCATATTTTAAGTACTCGTAATATTTCCTGTGATTTTGTTTACTTTATATTTGATAAAGTTGAATATTGTCAGCATGAATGTTGCATGTACAGTACATTCATGTTGTTTTCAAAAGTCACTATCCCGAAAATGATTTGACATACATCTTGCTTGCTGCAATTCTATTAAGTTATGTATTATGCAACTAGTTATGGTTCATTAATGGCAACCAGTTAATCATGAACTAACTTTTTATAGCTATGCAGTTGTTATATAGAAATGTTACAGAGAGAAAACTGCATGTTAAAAGCAATTCTTGTTTAAGCATTTGGTATTTTGTCTGTTCTTTTAGATGCTTTCCAAAAATATAACTGAAATTACTAAACACATTAGTTTTTCTTTGCATAAAAATGAATCTTAAATACATTATTATTATTATTATTATTATTATTATTTGTTTCAGGAGTAAAATGTGCAGTAGGACCTTTCTGGATTATAAAGAAGAATGTCCATCAAAATGAACATTTTTAATATGTCAAGTTTTTTAGCCTTTCAGTTTCAATATGTGTATTTGTAACAAGAGATTATGTTTTAACACAAAATATATTGAATTTAAGAGTTTTTTTTTAAGGTTTTCATGTAAGAATATGTCTACTATGTAGTTGACATCGACCCTTCTTGTCCAGATTCCAAACGTCTTCATTAAGATCCTTGCCCAGTTATTTTTAAGAGATGTTCCTTAATTATTATATTGCCTCCATTTTCACAGGGAAACTGTATTTGGAGCAGGTACAATGTCACAAACATACCTAGCATATTATGTAAACCCCTTGCTGTTCTTGCTAATAGGTTTGGTTGGTGAGGGGTGCATTGGGTAAAATTAAACCAATGCATCTAGTTATATGAATATTATGCAGAATGCAGAATGGTAATTTAATTATTAATCTGCTCATTCTGGCACTGAGTTTTTATAACTACAGTAATTATGCTTGAATTGCAAATGATCAGAGATTAAAATTGTCTAATGTAATACTTATGAAGATTAAAACACTAATTAGTATTACTAATTCAGAATATTCTCTCCAGTAATTCTAATTCATTCTGAAGTTCTGTGGCATGAGAATCCCATTTTCGTTACTTTAAATCTTATTTACATTCCAGGACTTAGAAGGTGTAATAGCTGATAATATTTTTCTTCCAGAATGTAATGTATAAATACACATGGAAGCTAGAGTGTATGGTTTATCATGATTAATATAATTAAACAGATAATTAGAAATGAGAACTATTATTGTAACTGATTGATGCATGCAGTCTAAAGAGGTCACAATTTTACATTAAGTAAATGTTGAGAATTCAAAACAATTGTGTTCTCATTAGTGAACCTCATATGAAATTTTCTCTAGTTGCAAGCACTGTTATGTACTATTAGAGATGTAATTTGCAATACAGTTTAAATTCCTAATTGAAGTTTTGTAAACCCTGAGTTGTGAATTGTGTAAGCTTTGTGTTCTACACATTTGGTTCATGCCTAGTCAAGACGTTCCTTTAACAAGTTTCTAACACATGCTGATATTTTGTGATACTCTTGCATAATAATTGTTTACTGATTTTATTCTCTTAGTATGTGGTTCAATTTTGTACCATTCACACATTTGCATGACTGCTTGATTCATGGAAATCTGTTGCAGTAATTAATTCTATAACAAATATTGATTCAAATAGCTTTACAAACAGTGGTGTTTATTGATATGGAGCCACTTACATCTAAACCCTTATCATAAAATACATTTATGTTTAACTTAATAATATAGTTAAGTAATTTTATCATTTGCAATGACATAGCACATATTCTTCGACCTAAAGTTTGTAATGATTACATGGAATTGTAAGAGATTAACATTGTCATTTATCAGTGAGTTTTCTTGGTAAACTTATTTTTCTTAACATCAGTGCATATGACATACACAATGTTTACATTCACCAAATAAGCATTATATTTGAATATTTCTTTCCTTTCTTAATAAAAGATGAATTATTGTATTCAACTCAAGAGTTATTAATTAATAAACTCAGAGCAATTTGCCAAACGTTTCCCTTAGTGCATACATTGTATTAGCCATAATACAATTGATTATAACCTTAATAGGTACCTATGAAATAAGATTTATATTTAATTGAGTAAAAATGTACTATGGATGGATACACATACACATAGCACCCTTAGGAAATATACCAAGTAATAGGTGAAACTTCCACAGGTGATCCATATTTCAAAGTGTTGAAAATATCTTGTTCAGATGTGAAATGCGCCATATAACCAAGGTTTTTACTTCTTTTTGGGATCATTGGGGTTTTAGCTTCAAAGACCCCTCAGCTATGCCCTCTCATCCTTCCGCAGTTGCGACTGCACTCCTCTGCTCGTAGAAAACATCCCTCAGCTATGCTTTGCGGCTTAGAGCCCTAAACGTTTATAACTAACCAGTAAATGGCCACAAAATGGCTCTAATGACAGAATAACAAAAGTACCTACCAAATGCAGATCTCGTACTAGAGTAATGCCAAATGGTGTAACCAACATATATAAATATCTTTATTACAGTTGATTGTCTGACATAAATAATACATTATCACGAAAATGAGGTTAGCTTTGTGCTTAAATTTGAGGTCTAGAACGTGTGTAAAATAAAGCACTTTTAGATTGGAATAATATAAAGAAAATGATTATACATAACTCGAGAACTTCATACACTTACAACAGTTTGATAAATGTTGCTCTCAGCACATAATTATCAGTATGAATTCCTTTGTTACATATAATAAGCAATTAAACGTTAATCGATAGGAAATGATATTATACCACTTTGTTGTAGTTGATCATCTGACAAAAATAATAAATTAGTCTTATGATATATGAAGCTAACGAGGTTAGCTCTCAGTCTAATGGAATTTCAGATATATAAAATGCCCGTGAAATAGACCAAAGTAAAACAAAACAAGTTGAAGCATCTGCAAGTATTAGGTTATTTTGCTGTAAAACTCCCATATCTGTGGAGGCCATGCCTCAGACCTACCCTTGCCATAGCTCCACTTTATTGGCACATATACAAGCCATGTCTTGTGATATGGCGGGAAACCTCATTTTAACAACTGATTTAGGGGTTTAAACCATGGCCATGGTTTACGCCACGTTTTAGCAATCGGCCCATGGCTACTCCATCAGTTTGCTCATTAAAATTCTTCGCCATACACAAAATAAGTGGAAGTGAGCACGTGTTCAAAGAGTCTAATAATATCCTTTGGAAAGTGTTCGGATAACAGCTGCAACATGTCTTGTAGAGGAACTCTGGTGAAAAGTGAGATCATGTAATACTGTGACATCGTAGAATACAATTCTATTGCAAGCTGTTTGCAATTTTAAAACTTACACAAACTATGTTTCGCCGGTCAACTGTTGTCTTGTTAGTACTCACACTTTTTGGCTTGTAAATTTTCCTAAGACGATCCAGTATTTTTTCACGAGCCACACCTATCAACTTCTCTTCACCATATTCTTGCGCATGTGCATTTGTGAAATGCCTCCTAATGCTGAAATGTGAAAGATATGTTACTATTGCACAACAAACTAAACAATGTTATTTTCCACCTTTGTAGATGGCAAAATACTTTTCTTCCCATTTAGAATTAAAATTTAGCATAATACGTGTTCCACTCATCGTGAATGGTGTGTCACTGAACTGGGTTGTTTGTATCGACCGCACCCTCCCCGACCTTTACACACACACTCTTATCAGGACAAAGCCTTGAGCGACTGATCACTCATTGAGTAGCAGTTTTCCCAGGGCCTGCTTTAGCATCTAAATACTTAATATATCAAGTTTGTCCTGATTTTCGTCAGCAGAAGAAGACGTTGATGCATTCATAAACCATGTTTTAGCAGTGTCTCAAGCAGATTGAAAAGAATGCTATGACAAATGGTTTGAACACATGCAAAAGTGTATTGATCATAAAGGAGAATATTTCGAGATACAATAAAGCAATTTTCAATGACAAGTGGTTGTATTATTATTATTATTATTATTATTATTATCATCATCATTATTATTAGGCTCAAAATACAATTAGTATCCCTCTTATGGAAATGCCTTTGGTCATCAGGCCACTTGCTGTTAAGAAATATAGCTGTAGAACAAACGGATCTGGAGGTGTGCCCATTACTTCAGTGCAGTGACGGAATAGATTGAACCACATTAAGTACTGCAGATCGGAGAAATGGACCCACATTGTAAGTGGTACTTATACTGATGTCTGTAAGACAAAAATCCTATATTAATAGAAAAATTATGGGTATGGTCAGTTTCCAACTTCCTTCCTTCCTTTCTTACAATTTTATATTCTTTTTTACTTTCTCAGAGTAGTATTAAACTATCAAGCAGGCGCAGTTCTTGGGGCAGTGCCATTGTACCATGATAGATATATATATATATACATACACATATACATACATGTATATACATATATATTGTTATTGTTGATTAAATTCTGTTACTACATGTGTTCTAGCTCTCGTTTGAACAGCATGTTAAGCGCCACGCAACCTGGCATTAGTTTTCTGAAGCATGTGCAGTTCTAGATGGGCACCGTTTGAGCTCATAAGCCAACATGTATAAGGCTAGTGTTCGTTTATAGAGGCTGCTTATGTATGGTTGTAGTGTCAAGGTTGATCTGGTGCACAGTCTCTGTTTCAACCTCCAGAGCGCAGTAAAGCACAGTACCTTGCAGGTGACAAAGAAGGAAAATCCTCCTGTAAATGTATTGCTACCATCTTGCTACAAGTTAATGCCAATGCATTTTGATGTTCAGTTAAATCCAGTGTAGAAATATGCTAATTTATCCTTTAATATATGTTTTGAATACAATAATGCCATTAGGTTTTAAAATTATGGAGCATTATTTCAATATTTGACTTTAGTTTTAAATATTAGTGATTTTTAAAAATACATGTGTGAGCGCATGCTTGTGCGTGTATATAGTGGGATTTTCTGAGTTGTTCCTTTTAATTTCCAATGCACACCTAGAATTGTCGGCAGTAGATCGTTAAATTGCTAACACTAATCTTTCCATGTTTCTTTCTGTTTCATGGAATCGTACATAAGTACCTCTTATAACGTTCTCCAGGAATTACTAGGCATAGGCTTGCTCTGATCTTTTGTCTACAACTTGAATGCAAAAGCAGTGTTTTCTGTTTCCACTCTAATAATTTTATTAATACTGCACATTATGAAATATACCGGTTGTTCACAAAATTACACAATAGATCGATGCTACTGCAAGAATAAACAGGCATTTGAGGAGATTTTTATATCACTATTTTCTTGACACCGTATGTAGCAATGCCTCAGCAGCCGCCACTGCTATCAACAGTGTTGCATAATCATGGCGTTGCGAATGAAATGTCCATTATAACTTAAGACTGCTTTATTGCTGGTAATTTGCTTATAAGTAATTTTTTCACTCCAATTGATAGAATAGGAATAGGGCAAATACTATACTCATAAAAAAGACAAGGGTGGCTCACGAAGTTGTGTGAACCTAACCGTTGTTGTATTCCTCCCTTATATTGCTCAAGTTCTGAACAAACCCCAAATCCTAAGTCAGTGGTACAAATAGTGAGACAACTAAAAATTGGTATTACAGCTTAACATTTTGCTGCAATGTGCATAGGTCACATATCAAATGCTCTGAGGAATCTCAAAACACACATAAAGAGAACTCCAAGCTTGTGTTAAATCACAACAAATTAAAATACCTTTTATGCTTCTCTTGTGGTGCTTATATATATTGTGATTTTGCAACTACATATTTATTTGTAGTTCAGTCAATTGCAAAAATAAGTAATTAGCAGCGCTGAAATTGAATTGAATGAAGTAAATTATTTACCTCCAAGACAATTTGAGGGGGAGAGGACCTATATATATTCCAGGTACATGTTATGCCAATGCTGATAAACAATTTAACCGAATGCAATAAAGATTTTAACTCTATGTAAAAATGGTATAAAGAACTAGGACTTCATTATAGGATATTTTTTAATTTTCCTTAAAATGGAGTTTTTCAAAATGTCCATGATTTCTTCAAAAAGCTTTCCTTTTCTTGTACATATTTGTATTTTATATATATATTTGGGCTTAACGTCCTTTAACCTTGTTGGTCATATCAGACGATGGATGAAATGATGTTCAAATGATCTCAGGGTCCATTGAGCTTCAAGTTACTCGACATTCGTCTTCTCAGGAACAGCAAAACAATATGCAAGAAATACTTGAAACTAGGCTGCCAAAAAAGTATCTTTAAGATATTAGAGACTCCATGTCCACAACAGAGTATGGAAAGTATAACCATCCAGGCAAACGTTTTTACTTTCTCTATACTCACTATGTACATAGTGTATAGAGAATGTATTGCATTCCACCAAAAAATTTGATACCGAGATTTCACCGGAAATATATGTTTTAGGGTCTCCTGTATCCAAAAAACGTATTTTCAGAAAAAGGTATTACCATCAGATTGTTACAAAACTATGCCCTCAATGGTAAACAAACTAGCAAAACAATAAGACAAGCAAAATGCCTTGTATGAACAGTGTAAAATGTCTTCTTACTCTTATAATGTATGTCTGTATACACTGTTGTTATTATTACTTATTCATAGAAGTATTTGGTTTTATTTTGTGTGCTTAATTTCTCTCTTGTTCACATTTAAGCTTTGTGAGTTGGTTCGGGCATGGATTAAATCATTGGAGTAGTCTGAGGCAGGGGTGGATCACTGACTAAGAATCTGGCATGGGAGCTAAGAAGGATTTTTTTCCCCTCTGGAAAAAAGGTAGGCTAGCCGTCCTATTCTGGGTACTTCTGGCTAGAAAAATGAGCTAATTGAACTAGTCTTTGTAACAGTGTGAAGGTTGTTTAATTAACTGTGTGTAGGTACCTTTTTTCCTGGCACATGACCTGTATTTTAGTTTATTAGTTTATGCTGTAACTATGTGAACATTTCAAAGTCAGAGTTGCAAGGTACTGCATAGTAAAATGTAACAAAGGACACCCAGGATTGTCCTCAAAAGCTTTGGGAATTTTTTACTTTCTTTTATATATTATGCGTGCATTATGGTAACAGGTGCTTGTGGGGTAGAAGTCCCGAAAAGTTCGTAAGCAGGGTATTTTTCATTGTGTTTAGGCAACACCTGACCAAAATACATTGAAACCATGTGACATAATGACTAAAAGTAAGTTTTGGAGGGAAATTTCAGCCAATGAAACCTTAGAAAGTTTAAGCCACCCATCTTGCCTCTTTTACTATAAAAGTAAAGCAAAATTCAGAAAATACACAGTTGCTTCTGTCAGTCACACACTTACTACATGATACTCAAAGATTTTGCGTCAAAGTACCCAGTGTTAAGTAAATTTGGCACCAAAAGTATAAAAGTGAGTGTGAGCACGATGTTTATAAGTGTTAAAATGTAAAAGTATTATTCACGTGTAAACTATCAATATTTCAAGTGTTTACTTAGTCTACAAAGTGTACACAAAAATGTTCAAGAGCTTTGTCAATGTGACTACACCATTAGTGTTAGATGTTTCACCGAATAAACAAAGCTGAGTGAAACAGGTCCCTGCTGCATCTATTAATTTAAAACAAGTATCCGTACCAAAATCTTTCCTGTAGCCACTCTGGGGAACTCAACTGCTCTAATGAGACGACGAACCCTGAGTTAGTGACATCGAGGCAGAAAAACTGTCTTCATCTTCAGAAAAAGGTACGTTATTTATTCATGTCCTGGCATCGAGCATGGTAAACTACTCTTTAATTCTGTATGCTGTCAGTCAATCACTCAACTAACACATCTAAATTAGCATATGGAAAGGTCTTCCCGCACCATAATAAATCACTAAATAGTAAATATGTGGACAGTTTAAATATACACATAAACAAAAAGACACAAACACTGCAAAGATTAGTGCTGCCCCAGCTTAGCATTAAAATTACTCTGAATTACTTTCATAGTACTAGTGGTTAACTGTATTAGTAACTATGTTAGATATTGCAAATGTTAATAACAGATTGTGACTGTGTTACACTTTCTGCATTGGGTTTAAGTGGTAGAGATGTATGCAAAGTATAGGTTTGCTAATGAAATTGTATGCGAGTTGGTTAGTACCAAGTTGTCGGGCCCTGGGCTTGCATTTTTATGGGAGGCTAAGGGAGGTAAGGAGCTCTCCTTACCTTTCATACCAGATTTGTTGACTTGTAGTGCTCCGATGAGGATAGTTGTTTGTATAAGGGATTTTTATTTGGTGCTCCAGCAAACTGACAAGCTCTTCATGGACTATATTGATTGTGTGTGATTATGCGCCTGTTTGTTATTCATAACTTCGGATGAGCAAGAGATTTGCGGTCTTAAAAGGTTTCGCCCTAAAGAAAGTAAACAACTTGGAAAGAGCTCTTCCCTAAAATTCAAGAAGCAACTTTCAAATTATTGCTGCAACAAATGCAAAATGTACCACTGTTTAGAGCAAATTTGCAGGAAACGGGAACTTTATCTATAGTGGGGACTTTTAAGTACTGACCCAATATTTAGTTAAAATATTTTATTAATTGAAATATGTTAAATAAAAATAAAACTGATTATTTTATTGCTATCCATAATTATACTGTGCAATATAACAATAATTACTCTTTTCCATTTTATATAATAGTGGTTCTGTTTTATTTTCTAAAATGCATGCAACTTATGTTTTTGAAAAGTACTTCAAGGAATTGTAAATATTTTGAAAAATAAATTATGGAATATTAACATATAAATAAACCATAATAAACTTCACAAAAGCTCACATTCAGAAAGGTTTTCAGTCAGCAGAAAGTCAGGCACATAAATGCTATCTCTGAGATTCATTTGCACCCAATAATGTAACTATAGATATTGCGCTTGACGGAGGGTTAATTAACTAGAATGATTCCTTATCCCCCAAAGAGTTTGGAAGTATGAATGGGGAGTATTGTATGTGTTTAATAGTATCAATACCGAAGAAAACCAACATTAAGAAACCTACAGTTCCATATGAAAACACCAGCAGTCTTAGATAACTATACACGAATAGATGGTTAACTCAATGTTAAAAAATTGGACTTGCATTCCACTACCGAGGGATGAATTGGATCAGTAAGGGAGGGATGAATTGACTCCAAGTATTCTCACATGGCAGGCAAGGCACAGAAACTTGACCAACTATGGTAGCTTAATCACCAAAGTAGCGTCCTGCACTGCCCACTCATCAAACCATCCACTCCAGGATTTCGAGCAGTTTTCTCGAGTTTACAGCCAGATCAGAAATCTTTCGAGCAATTCTAGCTGAAGCCTTGAGAAAAGCTTTATATGCTGTTGTTATTTCATTGTTTACTTGAGAATTCTTGGTTTGTTTGCCAGTTGCCATTTATTCTTATGTGCAATCTATATAACGGCCATCAGTGGTGATGAGAGCCTATTTAACAAATAGACATTCCTACACCATTGTTGTTCTTCTTTCTTTATTTGTTCATCTTTAAAAATGGAGAGTGCATGGAAGGAAAACTTACAAAAATAGATTACACTAAAGTAATGATAAAACAATATATTTCCAAATTTAATAACAGAACTATACAATATTATTTTAAAGCTATGAATGACAAAAACTTTAGGTATTGACTCCCTCTTAAGTGCGAGTGGTCAGTGAGCTGACTTCTCAATCACAGGTCTTAGGTTCAATTCCTGGCTGATGCCGGCAATTTTTCTTTAACTTGAATTATTCCCTTTCTCTCCAGATTTTGAAAGCATGTGTGTGTGTGTCTGTGTGTGTGTTTTTGAAGAAAATAAAATGTTTAAAATTCCAACGTTTAAGAACCTACAATTAACAAGTTGTTTCATAAGTTAAAGCCCCCGATATCACCATAGATGTTAAATGGGGCTACATAAATGAGATAATTAAAACAAAAGAAGAAAACTTTAGGAATTACAAATATTATGTAAAATATAACAAGAAAGGAATATAAATTACCTGCTCACAGCACAAATAACATCAAACGATCAGTTTAAAAGTAAAATAAAATCAAGACAACCACTTGTGGCATCTCTATATTAATAACAGGTATCTCCATATTAATAAAATAGATTTAAACACTTACTATTATTAATCATACACTATAATTTTATCATTTGGATTGTCAAATTTAAGGTGTCTGTAAATTTAATTTGGAAAAGCTGTGTTATGTCGGGTGTTTGGCAATTCCTACCTTGGATATAAAATTATCACATAAACTGTTGAAATGATTATGGTGTGAAATTTTAATTTATCATTAGCAACTTTTACTAAATGCAAAGTAAATCACTATAAATTGGTATTTATTTTACTAGAATTTTTGCAATAATATGGTTACAATTTAAAACATATATTTATACTTCACACATTAATAGGCATGTTACATGCAATTACATGAATTGTGAACTGAAATATTAATATTCAGAGCATATTTTATTACTACTTTTGTTGCATATGTAGCAATTATTTTCATTGTTAAAACATCTTTGTTGGAGTGTGAAGCTGTAGAAAAAAAGATTCCTCCTCTTTGAACTGACTAAGCATCCCACAGAAGGGTATGAACTTGTAAGGCAAATATCTGAGTCACTGAACGGGCTGAACTAAACCTATAGCAAGCTAAGGAGCTACACAAAACAACATTTTAGGCTGAGATGATTAGTGTGTTAAAATAACGAGGTGCTGACAACCAAAGTAAAAAAGAGTACGAATTACCACACCTCATACATGTAATAATAACTAAATAACTACAGCAAAATACAAGATCATGGAGTACTGTGAGAATGAAATAATGAAGGTAGTAAATAAACATTTATGAAAATGCAACATATAATGAGGTAGTTTTTTAATTGGTAGTCGAATATACACACATGTGCTTCACAAAAACTTACTTTTACGCAGAACTAGTTTCGCATGCGTGTTACATGCATTGTCTACTGCTTTCGACTATCGGATACAACACGAGGATCCTTGATGTATGACTGTCTTCTCTCTGGTGTTGGATTGATGAACTTCATTAGCGGGTTCTCTTCAAAGGGACGATCAAAATTCATGAGGTGCGCTTCATGTTTTTTCATGTATATTTTCTCCCATGCGTCGAGTTCTACTGTCCGTTGTACATTTTTTAAAAGATGGATGTCTTGTTTAATTTCATGTTGGTTGTTCCAAAAATGAGCCGATACTGCAGATTTTTCAGTTTCCCTATGTTTGATATTTCTAATATGTTCTTTAAGACGGGTACCTATGTTTCTTTTTGTTCTGCCAATGTATACTTGGTTACACTCATTGCAATTTATTCTATAGATGCCTGGTTTTTTGTCAATTGGGTCTTTTTTTGTTCTATGGGATGGAATCAAATTTTTTACACTGAACCTGTTGTAAGGTGCCAGTGTTATATTATGTTCTTTAAATATTTTTTGGAATTTCTTAGTTGCCCAAGGGTGGTAAGTGAATCTCCTGTAGTTATCATCATCTTTAATTCGTTTGAGGGTGGATATTTCTGTGATCTTATTTTGTTGTTTAATTTTCTTGAGTTTTTTGAATACTAAATCCTTGTTGAAACCATTTATTTCAGCTGTTTTTACTATGTGGTTTAGTTCTTCTAAGTATTCAGATTTTTCCAGAGGTACTTTAGTTACTCTTTGTAGTAGGCTGTTTAGTACGGCATGTTGGTGTGCTTTTGGGTTGAAACTATTTGCTTTTATGTAGTTGTCAGTATGGGTTTCTTTTCTATGTATACCAAATTTTAGTTTCCCATCTTTGTTAGTAATTTTTAGGTCTAAAAATGCCAGTGTGCCCTGTTGTTCTAACTCCATTGTAAGTTTTATTTTTGGTTCCTGTAAGTTTAGTAGTTTTAATGCATCATCTAAAAGTTTCTCATTTACTATAGCAAAAATATCGTCCACATATCTGTACCATACTTTGAAGATGTTAGGGAACGATTTTGTGATGTGGATTTCATACTGACTCATAAATAAGTTAGCTAGGAAAGGAGATAAAGGGTTTCCCATAGCTAAGCCTTCTTCTTGTTTGTAGTATTTGTTCTGAAATATGAAGTATGATTGGTCAATGCAAGTTTTGGTGAGTGTTTTGTATTCCTTTATTTCTTCTGGTGGCAAATTGAAGGATTCTAACCAAATGGTGAGGTATTGCATGAGTTTGGCAATTGGTATGCTGGGGAAAAGGGAAATCACGTCAAAAGAAACCATTCTTTCTTTAGGTGAAATGTTGTAGTCTGAAATGTGTTTTATTAGCTCCAGAGAATTATTTAGATTGAGGCTTTCAAATTTCGGAAAGGTATTAAATTTGTTTACAAGCCACTTTGCTAGAAAATATGTTGTAGAGTTGATGTTATTTATGATGGGCCTCATGATGTTACCAGGTTTGTGGATCTTGGGGAGTCCATATATTGATGCAATGTTTGGGTTGTCTGGTTTGATTTTCTTGCAATCTGATTTCGAAATTAAATTGCTATTTTTCAACACTTCGTTAAGTTGTTTGGTGCATTTGTTTAGAGGGTCAGAAGGGATCTTCAAAAATTCCTGATTATCTAGCATTTTTTCCATGTTATTTATGTAATCAATTTTATACATGACGACAATTTTGTTTCCCTTATCTGCTTTAGTGATGATGATATCCTTTTCATTCAATGATTTCATAATTTTGCTGAATGGGTTGTTCCAAAATGTTTGTTTTTCCATATCTTCCAATATAACCTCACATTTTTTCCTAACTATGTTTTGGTCTATCCTACTCAAACCTATTATAGACGTTTCTATGTCCACTATGTACTGTTCAATATCGTTTGAAAATTTAACGCATGTTTTAAATCCTTTGTTTAGAAACTCTATTTCTTGTTTTGAGAGGTTTTCGTTTGATTGGTTAATCACGTTTTGATTCGGACTGCTTTGAATTTTATTTTTCCAAGGTTGGTGGCCTAAGTTTCTCATTTTCTTTTTCTGTGTAATTACTTTTTTGTGGACTTTTGGCGTTATTCTATCGAAAGTGTTGCTTTCCAAATTTTTCCAAGACGTGTGGCCTAATTCTTTTGATAATTTTAGGTGAAGTCCGTAAGTTTCTAAGTCTAAATTTGCCAACTTGTTATATTGTTTGGAGATTTCCAATTCTATTACTTTTTTCTCCGCTGCTAATTGTTCTCGGTTATTCTTGTTAAATTTTACGGTTTTTCTTACAAATTTTGGGCATCTTTTATTTTTCAAACATGCATTTAGAAATTTAATATCTGTCGCTACAAATCTTCTCTTTCCTTTGAGATTAATGTATCTTTTTATGTCCTGTTTGTACCCGTTAAAATGATGATTGAACTGTACCACTTCCAGTATTCAAAATTATAATTTGTGACCACAAATCATTGGAAGAGATTATCGCGATATGGAGACCAAGATGGATGACGAAAAACATGTGGTGAGAAATGTAAATGAAATGGACTACAGCGGGAACACGAGGTATGGTTTCTTCAATCATGTAAGATAAACCGTAAAATTTAACAAGAATAACCGAGAACAATTAGCAGCAGAGAAAAAAGTAATAGAATTGGAAATCTCCAAACAATATAACAAGTTGGCAAATTTAGACTTAGAAACTTACGGATTTCACCTAAAATTATCAAAAGAATTAGGCCACACGTCTTGGAAAAATTTGGAAAGCAACACTTCCGATAGAATAACGCCAAAAGTCCACAAAAAAGTAATTACACAGAAAAAGAAAATGAGAAACTTAGGCCACCAACCTTGGAAAAATAAAATTCAAAGCAGTCCGAATCAAAACGTGATTAACCAATCAAACGAAAACCTCTCAAAACAAGAAATAGAGTTTCTAAACAAAGGATTTAAAACATGCGTTAAATTTTCAAACGATATTGAACAGTACATAGTGGACATAGAAACGTCTATAATAGGTTTGAGTAGGATAGACCAAAACATAGTTAGGAAAAAAATGTGAGGTTATATTGGAAGATATGGAAAAACAAACATTTTGGAACAACCCATTCAGCAAAATTATGAAATCATTGAATGAAAAGGATATCATCATCACTAAAGCAGATAAGGGAAACAAAATTGTCGTCATGTATAAAATTGATTACATAAATAACATGGAAAAAATGCTAGATAATCAGGAATTTTTGAAGATCCCTTCTGACCCTCTAAACAAATGCACCAAACAACTTAACGAAGTGTTGAAAAATAGCAATTTAATTTCGAAATCAGATTGCAAGAAAATCAAACCAGACAACCCAAACATTGCATCAATATATGGACTCCCCAAGATCCACAAACCTGGTAACATCATGAGGCCCATCATAAATAACATCAACTCTACAACATATTTTCTAGCAAAGTGGCTTGTAAACAAATTTAATACCTTTCCGAAATTTGAAAGCCTCAATCTAAATAATTCTCTGGAGCTAATAAAACACATTTCAGACTACAACATTTCACCTAAAGAAAGAATGGTTTCTTTTGACGTGATTTCCCTTTTCCCCAGCATACCAATTGCCAAACTCATGCAATACCTCACCATTTGGTTAGAATCCTTCAATTTGCCACCAGAAGAAATAAAGGAATACAAAACACTCACCAAAACTTGCATTGACCAATCATACTTCATATTTCAGAACAAATACTACAAACAAGAAGAAGGCTTAGCTATGGGAAACCCTTTATCTCCTTTCCTAGCTAACTTATTTATGAGTCAGTATGAAATCCACATCACAAAATCGTTCCCTAACATCTTCAAAGTATGGTACAGATATGTGGACGATATTTTTGCTATAGTAAATGAGAAACTTTTAGATGATGCATTAAAACTACTAAACTTACAGGAACCAAAAATAAAACTTACAATGGAGTTAGAACAACAGGGCACACTGGCATTTTTAGACCTAAAAATTACTAACAAAGATGGGAAACTAAAATTTGGTATACATAGAAAAGAAACCCATACTGACAACTACATAAAAGCAAATAGTTTCAACCCAAAAGCACACCAACATGCCGTACTAAACAGCCTACTACAAAGAGTAACTAAAGTACCTCTGGAAAAATCTGAATACTTAGAAGAACTAAACCACATAGTAAAAACAGCTGAAATAAATGGTTTCAACAAGGATTTAGTATTCAAAAAACTCAAGAAAATTAAACAACAAAATAAGATCACAGAAATATCCACCCTCAAACGAATTAAAGATGATGATAACTACAGGAGATTCACTTACCACCCTTGGGCAACTAAGAAATTCCAAAAAATATTTAAAGAACATAATATAACACTGGCACCTTACAACAGGTTCAGTGTAAAAAATTTGATTCCATCCCATAGAACAAAAAAAGACCCAATTGACAAAAAACCAGGCATCTATAGAATAAATTGCAATGAGTGTAACCAAGTATACATTGGCAGAACAAAAAGAAACATAGGTACCCGTCTTAAAGAACATATTAGAAATATCAAACATAGGGAAACTGAAAAATCTGCAGTATCGGCTCATTTTTGGAACAACCAACATGAAATTAAACAAGACATCCATCTTTTAAAAAATGTACAACGGACAGTAGAACTCGACGCATGGGAGAAAATATACATGAAAAAACATGAAGCGCACCTCATGAATTTTGATCGTCCCTTTGAAGAGAACCCGCTAATGAAGTTCATCAATCCAACACCAGAGGGAAGACAGTCATACATCAAGGATCCTCGTGTTGTATCCGATAGTCGAAAGCAGTAGACAATGCATGTAACACGCATGCGAAACTAGTTCTGCGTAAAAGTAAGTTTTTGTGAAGCACATGTGTGTATATTCGACTACCAATTAAAAACTAATTGCTAGCTTCACAGTGTACCACTTCCGGTATTCAAAATTATATAATGAGGCACTAGTTATTCAGAACTATTCATTTTTCTGCAGAGAAAAATTAAACACTAGTGCATAATTTTTCTTGCTTTTTTTAAACATTAAGTGCTATGTCAATATTTCCTGAAAATGTTTGGTTCTGACACCAAAATTGTAAATATATGGAAAAAAAAATTAAACCACATTAAGTTTCATGCTATCAGTTGTATTCTGATTAAAAGCAAATTGAGATAAGCATATTACATTGTGATAAGGCTCCAAAGAACCATTGCAGAGAAAAAATATGTGCTAAACTGAAGTCATTTTTATAATGAATGTTATGCATCAGATTAATAGCATAAATCACATAGAGCCTGAAAAATTAATCATATAATCTTTAAATAAATTAAAAGGGCAATAATTTGATATTTTCTACGCAACATGTAAAAGGGTTTAATTAGGTGGCATTCTGTTTCTTCTTAACAGAATAAACACATCTGGATTATAAAGCTATATGAATATGAAACAGTTATGTTGGTAATATTACAAACAATAATTTACTAAAAAAAAAAAAAATAGATACATATATTCAATGTAATATTTAGGTATATACATCTTTATTGTATAACTGTTACATAATAATTGCCTTCATAAAATAATGCACTATATTTCACCTACCCTTCCACAGTTTTTTTCTCTGATACACACATGGAAGTAACCAAGGAGAGGTTTTGGGATTGGAAACATTCTTTCAAAAAAAAAAAAAAAAAAATAATAATAATGATTAAAATAACAGCAATTTCCTTATTGTAATTCCAATTATTAAAACAGAATTTGTGAATATAAAACAAGACTTTAAAAAATATTTCAGCTCACGATTAGTTCAAATTTAGCAATTTAATCCCTACACAAAACTCATATCTTAACATTTTTATGGTTTTGCTATTCCATACACATGTAGACTGTCCCATTAATTATTGTGGTAATGACAGCGCAAATTAGTTAGCATACAGAAACTGAGGAATCACATTTAGGGTTTTTGTGCATAATATTTTGTATTCTATAAACCTTATCATTTAAAATTCCGAAAACCTTGTGCCTTTTAATGTAATATGTAACTATTAAAATTTAAATTATTGTATGTTCTTATTGGCTTACCAAGTAATGTGATGTTCTTTCTGTTAAAAAAAATCAAATTTTTTTAATGAATTACTTATTTGCATAATTATAATGACAATCTCAAATTGATTAAAGGTAATTTATCTGATATTATAATAGGTGCACATATTAATTTTACAATCATTGTTGATACTGCTGTACCTGAGAACCATACTACCGTATATCCAAAAAATGGAAAATCGAGATTTTGGCACGCTTATTCATAAATAACAATTCTCTTTAGAGCTATACTATCATATATTTTGGATTTTTTATTGAAGTCGAGATATTCAGGACCATATGATTGTAAGTCCCTTCACTCTTTAGTGCCAAAGTATCTGAAAAGGACTTAAGATATACTGGCTCTAACATCAGGGCTTCTATGATTATTGTTAGTCCATATAAGATAGTTTGGTTCATTCATTGCCTACAGTCAGTGAACCTTGGCAAGAATGACATGCTTATCTTCAATTGTTGACTATGAAATCGATAATACCAATCATGTGGTTACATTATTTAATAGTGTGACATGGCATGCAGAGGAAGGAAGCTTGTTGGACTTGCTAAAGGTAAGGAAATTATTATTTATACGGTTTCACTTTGAACTCCAATGTTTATCGAAATCTCTTTACGACTTCCTCCTTGCATAGCTATTCCAACTTCTTTAATATCTGACGAGATCAGAGTATTAATATGATTTTCGTAAAACACTTCACTTTATTTGTAAAACAATGCTAGGAAATACTACTCTGGATTTCCAAATGCTACAGATAAATTCTCTCGTCACTTCGGAGTCATGTATAGATTATTAGAGATTTAGAAATAACTCGTGACATTAGCTATATTATTTGCAAGTTAGTATTATAATAGTCTCTAAATATTTGCATACAAATAAAAGAATTAAACAGCTTCAAATTTTAATTTCAGAGCTGATTAATTCTAATGCACAAAATGTGGTTCAACAGATACTAGATATAGTTAACGCTAATGAAGGTATTGAAAAGCCACTCACCACTAACGAGGAACTGCAGGAAGGTAAGACTATAATTTAATATACAAAAGATACACATTAATCTGCCAATAGTAAATTATGTTCTCAGTACTTGAATCTCTAATCATTTTTATTTATTTATTTTTCAATTTTAGGACTCCATATAGATGTTCCCGCAAGTCAGCAGCTGGAAATATCACATTTAATTAATGAGTCATTAGGTAAGAATTACTAAGAAGAAAATAATAGCCGAAGATTTTAATCGGTGTTGAATGTATTATTTTTAAGCTCATTTGTTCACTTTACCAAAATTCTATTACTGTCTTTTACAGATATTCTAAATGAAGCTCTGCCAGAATTGGATGAAGAATTGAATATTTCTCAGATTTCTCAGGCCTCTGGGGAAGTGAATTATGAAAATAACAGCAATGAAAATTATAACATTGCTGACTATGACCCTACGTCATTACAACTACTTGAAAATCCCAAACTTCAGAGCAGCGACCAACTGCATGTCATCTTCCAAAGTGACAGATCTACATGCTTTCTTACTAATTCCAATGTATATGAAAAGGAAAAAAAAAAAAAAACAAACTGCCCGCAATCACACAATCTGCATCATCAGCAACCAACTGGAATCAAATGAATCATCTTCTAAAACTTGTGATAGTGATGAAAGTTACAGCAACTACCTACCGAATACAGACGAGTCTTTCAGCGAACATGAAGTATATGAAGCAGCAAAACACAGGAATGATAAGAAATTAAATCTAAAACATGCAGCGAGACCACCTCCCTTAGTACCATATTCTGACACAGAAACCGGTAATGATGATGAACAAAATGTGACAAGTAGGAAGAGGAAGACGAGCATTAGTGCATGGAAAAAATCTATACGAAAAAGGAAATGTTTATCTTGAAAAGAACATATATCTGCTCTTGGGAAGATAATAAAGAAGAAAGAAATAAGTGTCATCAGCAGTGTCGATTAAAGTGTAGGTCAAAAATAAGTGATGAACATAGGGAGATTATATTCAATGAATTCTGAAACAAAGATTTTACTTGGGATATGAGAGGGCAGTATATTTTTTCTACTACAAAGCATAAAAAAATTGAAAGAAGCAGACCAAGATTAGAGAATATTAAAAGAGAAAGAAAACACACCAATGTGTGTTCATTTCCATTGAATGGTAAAAATGTAATTATATGCAAAATATGTACCTGAACACTTGTCTATAAGTGAGCAATTTGTGAAAACAGCACAAAGAAAAGAAAATTCAGGAAAGTTCAGAAATTAAATATGCAGAACATTTTCACTTGAAACGATTGGATAGAGCTTGTCAAACAAAGTGGGAAAAACATTAATGTTCTGAGGATGCAGCTAGAGGATTTTAAGAACTTCAGCAGCTTTATTGGCAATATCAACTCTCCATTTGTAAGCCGAAAAGGGGGCCTTAATGGTGAAGTTATTCAATTTTCTAAAATCATGCACCTTCAAGTGCGAAAGGAGAACATAGGATATTATAGTTTTAAAACAGCTTTTGATAAAGATGAATTTCACACAGTTGATATTCGAAGGAAAACGACTTCAGCTACACTTACCTTCAAATATACCGCTCATCAGAGATCAAAAGAAGCCCATAAGTAAAGCAAAATATGAAGACATTCTTAAATTATTGCAGTGGATTCCAGAAGAATACACAGATTACTTCAAAAACCTACCACATCAAAATGATATACCTGATTTTCCTGAAGAAGAACATTGAATTTGGTATTATTTAGTATAAGATTTTTCCAAAGTTTCTGTACACATTTTTTAATTCCACAGTGGCATAATCATTTCAACAATGTTAATAGTATGCATGAGGTAGATTATGCAATATCATTGAGTTTATTACTCCATGTATAATTATGTTTGATTATCTTAAGTCCCTAAAATAGGGTTTAAAGCTTGGTACCATACAATCTTAAGTACACTTTTTCATATTAATATTTTTTTAATTTTGTGTCTTGCTGAAAACATTGTTGTTACAGTATATGTCTTGATAGGATAAGGTAAAATGTACCATGTTAATAAATTTTGAAGCAATAAATAAAAAATATACCTTGAAATTAATGTAGTTTTATTAATTTAGTGGTTTTTTCCTTCTGTAAAATCAATGAAATGTGACTTACAATACAATGCTCTCAGGTACAGACTTATGATTGCAAATTACCCAAAATGATACTCTGTATCTAATAATGGTGTAAATGTAGTACTAAACTAGCGCCTCCAACTGTTATCACTGGCAGACCGGAAACATATACGAGTCCAATTCGGTCAATGGAGTTGGACGGGGATGCCTGCAGTTGTTTCTCGAGTCAAAGCTCCCAAAATGACCATAGAAGTTAAAGAAGTGTTATGATTCAGCATACTGTCTTCAAAGTAACGCATGAACTATTATCAAATTCAGCAGTTTTAGCCACATTCTCATATACTACTTGTATTTTTATGACAATATCCACTATGAGCGACAAAAAATCATAAAAAAGCAACTGGCTCATACAAAAGTTAAATACCATAGGAGACAATACCATAAAAAACTTAGCATATCCTGGTTAAAGAAAAGCATTACCAACTCTATTTTGAAATTAATCCAATGATTATAAAGCATGCATAAGTGGTAATTCTACACTTGTTTAATTTTTTCATATCAAAGCAGCCCTAAAATCTGGTGTAATACTCACCGACAGAAAAACTGCATTCATTGCTGAAAGCAAAACAAAATGAAATTATAAAGTGAACCAGGTTTATATATATACACACATATTACAAATCAATATAATTTCTTTAACTTACCATGTAGCTTCAAAGCTACATTATGCTAAAATATTTATCATTTACTCTTTCTGTTTGCAAAATAACTTATTGTTTTATTTTTAGGTCAATTATTTAGTAGAACACAACTAATTTTACTTAACCGGCAGAACTCATAGCCCCACGAAAATATTTTTTTTCTTTCCCATAAAACTTTCTAGTTTAGAAAGCATATCTGAATAACTTCTTGTAGTCAGCCTTCCTTCCACTTGAACAAGTGCAGTGGTGCTGGAATGGCTAACAATTCCAAAATGACCAACTGGAATATGATGGCAGGGGAAACCGGAAAACCTGGAAAAAAACCTGCCCTTGCAATGCTTTGTCCACACAAATCACACATGGTGATTGAACCGGGGCTGCTAGGCGAGGGGCGTGTAGTCTAACCACAAGAGATATAGATAAAAACTTACTACACAAACAATGTAATCCCATTAAAACACACAATTTATGTCATATACTTTTCTTTTTTCCCCGAGATATTCCCTGTTATTGGTTTCAATTTTATACTACTTTAAACTATTCTCAAGCTGGAATTCGTCTTTTGTTTCATCTCTTTTGTTTTTCCCTTGAAATCAAAACAGAACCGAATTTCAATTGTTTGATATAGCCATAACGTTTAAAAAGATTTGACTATGGCTTTAGCCTAGTGAATTCCTTTATTTCTCTTCTACTTACAAAGCAACAAGTAATAAGGGGATTTTTGCTAATGTTCATCTCAATTAGCATAACATTAGATAAAGTCACATAAATAAAACACATTGATTTTTTGTTTCATGTATTAATTTATGGTTCCCCACCATCGATTAGTTTGTAAGTGCTTGCCTCCTAGCCACATCTTCAGTTCAGGGAAAAGGTCAAAGTCGCTGGGTGCCAGGTCAGGACTGTATGGTGGATGACCAAAAATGTCCCATTGAAATTGTTCAAGGAGCCAATGGGTTGTGCCAGCAGTGTGTGGAAGAGCATTGTCATGGATCAACACAGTTCCTGAAGTCAGCATTCCTCTTCGTTTGTTTTGAATGGCTCTCCACAAACATTGTAAAGTACGAAGATCTTCAAAACAATGTCTATACTCATTTGAAATCATTGGCGGCAACATTTTTTGAAGTGGGTATTGCAAGCTTGTGTACAGGTACGATAAATGTGTCAATCTTTTTAGTGATTATGTTGAAAAGTAACCATAAGTGTAAAAAACTATTAGTAATAAAATAATCGTTTCCTATGAACTTTTATTTGTAGCCTATCGGAGGTTGAAAAAAGAAACGGACCTCACACTTCTTGTTAATGCACATCACTGATTTACACATTCAATTGTAGTTAAAGGAAGAACAGTCAGCTAGAGCTATAGTCAAACCTTTTCAAAGGCAGTTGCTGTATGATGGCTTTGAAATTCTGAATAGTGATATGTAGTTGAGAGAAGTATAAACCATTTGAATATGTAAACCAATAATTTGTCGCAACTCTTTCTTGTACCTTAGAGTCGGTCTGAATTAGTGCCAGTGAAATACTTTAAAAATGAGTGTGTACATACCTCCTTGATGTTTGGTGATGCGCTGGCTATGCTCGTCGATATTAGAGCACACTAAATTAAACTCTCACTGAGGGGAGGAAGAATGACTGGGTATGTCCCGCTGGGTAGGCTCACAAAAATAAGTATTTCACTTAGTATTTCAGAATTCCTCAGAATTGATGCTGTTTATTCATACTTATTATTATTATTATTATTATTATTGAGGTACTAATCCGTCGAGCGACTCCCGACATAGTTCTTGTAGATTTAGTAATATATGCTTATAACTGCTGCTATTTCTTCTACCTACAAAGTTTCTCATTGCCACGGTCCTTAATAGCTATCACTCACTTCACTATTATGCAATATAAAACTTACACATATACTAATGCGGTAACTGCACTATTTCGCGTAAGATGTCACATAATCAAGAACCAACACTAGAAAACAGAACTTACATACAGCCTCTTTTCTCTCATGTGCGCACTGCTTTTATACCCACAATGTTCAAGCTTCGGGCTCATTTCTGATTGGTTACTAAGTAGCATGAAAATATAGTTATCATGTGGTTAGTTTTGGTAGTTCATTGTATTCTATTCATATGACCGCTCTTTATAATGAAAGAGTCCCAAACTACGAAATTTTAGGGGAAAAAACTCGTCTGTGAGAAACTCCCTATTATTTAGACCTTTAATGCACCAAAACCATGCTCTTACAAAAGCATTTGTTTTCTGGATTGACAAAAGAAGTAACCTTGGCATATACGATAACACATTCTTAACTTCATGTTTTGTTCTGCGTTATGCTAAGTCTTGGCTACTGAAGCAATTATCTCTCCTATACTAAACCTGTGCAAATTAATAATTAAAATAATGAAATTCAAAATGTGCTAATATACTGCTGCAAATTACCTCAGAAACGATTCAACCTAGAAATAGAGAATGATTTCACATTAACCTAATACTTTAACGAGAACTACATTTTTTATTATGCTAAGATGTCTATCTCTTGCTGTTTACTAACTATACAAATATTGTTCAGAAAGAACAGGACTTCATAGGCAATTCTCAGATTATTCATGATATTCAACTTGTCATCATATACTTATACATGTTATTCTAATAAAAATCATTGAAGCAACTTTTAAGAAAATCAAAAATAACTAAAACTTTCCATGTAAGAAATAAAAAAATGGTGTTATTTATGGACGCACTGTAACTGCTTTGGTTCTCAGCACCCCATTCTAAATTGGGCATGAAAGACTGCTTAATTTTGTTGCAGAGGCCTCTCAATCAGGCTTGAGGACCACAGGACCGATGGCTTTACTTCCCTTCCGAAGGCTTTTTACATCATCCTCTGCCGCGTTTGAACCTGCGACTTTGCTATATGAAGCATGGTAACCATGGTAACCATTACACCATGAAGAGCGACTTTCCATGTAAGGATGGTTTGAGGATGAGGAGAGAGAATTTTCTGTGTTGCATTCTTGGAAAGCTCTGGACTCACACACACATAATCTGTTTTCTAAAAATGCTTTACTTAAACAAAGGCCCTAAAACATATTTCTGGTAATTTTTCACATCAAAGTTTTGGATGGAAACCTTCTGGAAGTTATGTAGTAAAGAATGTCAAAAATAAAGATTTTAAAAAATGTTCCATGTTAAGGGTAATTGGGGGTGGGGAGATTTTTCTAAAAATCATGGTGTTGCATCTTTGGAAGATAACTAAATATAAATACCAACAATGTTATATAACAGATTTTACTTTCTCTAGCATGTATGTACAACATACATAATAGATACAGAAGGTATTGTATTCTGCCCACAAGTTTGATACCGAGATTTCACTGGAAACATGTGTTTTGAGATGCCCTGAATAAATAAATAATAAACAAGAAGCATTTTTAGAAACTCTGTGTGTGTGCGTGTGTATGTGTAAGTAACTAAAAAATCTGATGTGTACCATTCACATGACTTTCTCCATATCCCTGCAACAAATTATTCTTAAAAAGCTTATACTTTTATTTACTTTATGCTAATCAGAAAAAAATAGCAGAAATAGTCTAATTACTCGCTTCCTTGTAAGTAGAAGCGAAATAAGGGACAACTGTAGGTTAAAGTGATAGTCAAAAGCTGGTTGATATGTCAATGAAGTTCCTTTGTCTATATGGATAGGAGTTGACAAGTTCCTGTATGAGAATAGTATATGTTTTCATAGCAGAAACCAAATATAAGGAATGTCACAAAAACGACGAACTCCACGAAAAAAATGTATATAACATAAATTGTGTGTTTTAATGTGCTCTACATTTTTTGTGTAGTAAGTTTTTGTCCATCTCTTACGGTTAGCAGTTATTCAAAATTTAGTAAAATTCATTCAGATTAAACTACTCTTCAGAGGCTATTCCCAGAAAATTCAAGCTATACATTTTATTTGTCAGGTAAATATGTTTAATATACGAAATTTTAATCAAAATCGTTAGAGCCATTTGTTAGAAAATCAAAATTTTTGAAAAAAGTTCCATGTAAAGGGTAGTTGGGAGTGGGGGGATTTTTCTCAAAATCTTCGTGTCGCATCCCTGGAAGATACTAAACTTAAATACCAAGTTTGGTATTTTACCGACTTTTCGTTTTTGAGTTATCGTGTTCACATGGACACACGGACACACACACACACACACGGACCTTTTTGTGAAAATCCTTTTTTTGGATATTGGGGACCCTAAAACATATATTTCCAGTGAAATCTCGGTATCAAATGTTTTGGTGGAGTGTAATACTTTCTCTATACACTATGCACATAGTGCGTATGGAGAAAGTAAAAATGATAAAGAGGTCATATCATGGGAAGAGAAAACCAACTCAATCAGAAAATTACATTAAAAATGAAAGCTACAACCTATTAGCACACAAACATGCAATAATAAACAGCCTCACACATAGATTAGTAAATGTACCTATGAGCACAACCGAATTCAACAAAGGGTTAAAAACCATAATTCAAACAGCAGAACAAAATGGATACAGCAAGAACCTTGTATACAAGAAACTAAACAAAGCAAAGCAGAAAAAAACCATAAAAGAAATAACTACCCTAACAGCAGGAAAAAACAATATCAACACATTCAAAAAATTCATTTACCACCGAGCATTTAGAAAATTCAAAAAAATCTTCAAAGAGCAAGAAATCACTCTGGCTCCAATAAACAGATTTTCTGTCATAAAATTACTAAATTCAAAAATAAAAGATGAAATTCCACCAGAAAATAGATCAGGAATATATCAAATTAAATGCACAAATTGTGAAAAGTTCTACATAGGACAAACCAAAAAAAGTTTAAAAATCAGATACAAAGAGCACTTTAGAAACCTAAAATTGAAACAAGAAGATAAATCGGCAGTAGCATTTCACTTTTGGAAAGAAAACCACACTCTAGATCCAAATCCAAGATTGCTTAAAACCATGTCAGGCCACAATTAACTCACAACCTGGGAAAACATCCTCATATGGAAAAACAAAGATCATCTAATAAACTTTGAAATCCTGCCAGTAGACAGCTTAGTTAAGAAGTCATCATTTCGCCACCAGAGAAGAGAGTACAAGCAAATGCAGCCAGCAATGGCATTTGGACCCGTGAGGTTGAAAATGAAAGCATAGGCTTTCAAAACTAGTCCCTCATAATAACAATGTAAGTGACGTGGTGTTAAAAAACCAACTCAACAAATTAATATATAATTTCACCGTCACTGTTACTAAATTCCTCCAAACATAAATCAAATAGAAAATAGTTCTGAGCTCAAACTCATGTTAACTAAAAAAATAAAATCAAATTACAAAACCCGGTAACTCACATTACACAGTCAAACTTAAAATAATCACAAGCTGTTACTACAGTAGATGAATTTATTTTCTTGGTTATTTTGACCTTTATATAATTGATTTCATCTTTCACTTTGGACCACTTCCACAATTTACCATATTTTGTCATAACATCAACTCTATATTCTTCCTTCGTGACACTGGTTAAAATACCTGATTATGATGCACCGTCATAACCCACCAATACCCAATTGTCCACTATAACCAGGCTGCCATGCATTTCTACTCTTGCCAAATCTGTTGTTTGGACTCCAACAGCTTCACCATTAAAGCGATGCACTTTCAGAATGTTTGGTAAAGGGGGTTAGATTTAGTCTTTCATTTCTCTGAGGCAAATAATTTTGTGTCACCAAAAGAACTGATACCTTTGAAGGATCTACAGGATTCTCAAATTCTGCAGCATTAGTTACACATTTTCTCTGTCTACATTCATCCACATATGGCAATTTACAGTTCCACCAATACCATCCTTCCCATAGAATGCAGAAAAGTAATTTCATGATATTTGTTTACTATATTCTCTGGTTAGTGTGTTTGCTTCAGCTATATATTTATTCTTGAATTGTGACCAAATATTAACTTGTGTGATGGTGGAAGGCAAGTCTTTGAGTAGTCTATCAACATATGCTATGACGGTATTCTTTGAATGATCGAGAACATCACTGCATATGAGTGGGAATTTCCTGACTTCCAAACAGCACCAACAAACAAGCTGACCTGATTTTGTTGCCAGTGAACACTATGGATCTTGTATTATGCAATGCAGGTATAGTTCTCCACAAAGTTAACTTGGACAATCGCAACATGAGGAGTAGATTCAATTGATGTTTGCTGCAAGTTGTAGCTCTTGGATTGGATTTATATCTAATAGAAAATTACCCTCTTCTTGCACTTTTCATTAATCGTCCAACAAGTTCCATGTAAACCAATTAACATCTAAGTGCTCATCTACATTGGCATGTACTTGCTGCAGAAAAACCTTTCATGTAACGCATTTTCCAAACCAGCAATCATCTTTTGCATCCTGACACAAAAATCAATCAGGGAAACTATTTGCGTACTGTGAGAAATGGGGAAAATACTTGTGAAGAGAATTTACTGCATTTATGAAATTTTCATGGTACTTGCAGAGACACACATTATATGGTAGTTTGTTGCTAAGCATCACATGTTTTGGCTAAGTTCAGCAAACTTACTTCTTTCAATAATTCTCCCCTTTTCACTGCAAAATACAGCATAGGCCTCCTTCAGGGATAGCATTAAATGCCAGATCCGTACCTTAGTTATGAAGTTTTCCTTTATGGTTATGACTTCTTTTATTCCTGGGGCTTGATAACTAATATTTTCTTTTTCGTATAATTTTTCACCTCTTTCACAAAACAGAGTCCAGACTTTACCTTGTTTGCCTCTTTGTCTGAACAGATAATAGCTCAACATAAGCTTCAAAAAGTTTTTTTTTACAATAGAAGTACTTTTTTTAGGGGAATGAGGAAGGTCATTTGTTGCCCTAGCAGCAGCTTTGCCTAAACTTTATAAACTCTTACAAGGTGGTGACATTGCTGATGTTGAAGGCACACTCTGGTCTGAAGCTTCTTTTTTCAGTCTTCTAAACTTAGATACACACTCTTTGCCTCCTTTCTTCAACATTTTTTTTTTTCACTTTTCTTTCTTTCTTAACATAAGCTCTCTTTCTTTTTTGGTCTGCATTTTTTAATAATTTATCTATGCTTCTATTTGAATTCTTCATACTTTCCATCTTTCTTCAGCTTCTACATTCTTTTCATCTCCAGTTAAGGTCATCCTACATTGAATGAAGGAAATTATATAAAAAATTACAGCATCTAAACTCCTACCGAACTCTCATTAATAGTTACCATAAAGCCATACTTGGGTAGTGGAAATTTATGCATGCAGAGACCTCAAATAGGTTTACTTAATAAGATCAGCATATTGGTTACCACTTGGTAACACACATTACACATTTTCTAAGTCTTGTTATTCAAGTAAAATATTAGGTAAATGTGAAACAGGTATTTAACTTCAACAATGTTCTAAAGAAGGAGGAATATATGCAATATCATTCCTTAATCTTTGTTATATATAAATTGAAATACTTAAAAGATGTGGTTAAGGTAACTCACATTACACTGAGAAGTTCACCATAAGAAATATGATAACAAAATTTCAGAACATTTCTTAAAATACATATTGTACTCCCAATTTGTTGCTGCAAAGCAAGAAAGTATCAATATATGTAATTAACATTAATATTTCTTACCTTAAAGTTTGAAGCAATATTTATATCCTAACTCCATATTGCCAACATTTTGTAAATTTTATTCCATTTTGTGTATTTGATGTTCAGATGCTTGAAATTACAGGGTGCAGTATAATTATTCCTTGTGCTTTGTTATATGTAAGTGTTTTGATTTTCTCTCTGTGATTTTGTTCGTTTGTAAGCAAGTATCCTGGTAAATGTTGATTTTCTTAGTTGTGAAGCCAGTAATTACAAAAGAGGCTGTTCACAACAAGGGAAGGGCACTTGGAGACTGTTTGTAATTGAATGTGGTCGACTGTGAATTTGCTGCTACTACATGTGTGCAGTTCAGTTTCTGAATTGAATTAAAAATGCGTAAATAATTGCAGGATTGCTAATTAACTTTGGCTCATTGTATTGTAGTGTGATGATATATTTAGTTCCAAGGAATTAAATTGATTTTCCATCAGATTTAATTATGAATTAGAATCACTGAGTGATTGTAATTTCGTTTATTGATTGTAAAATTTGATCGAGAATAAATCATAATTTCATTCGAGTAATTAATTATTTGAAAAATTACCATACATTAAAGATCATTACGCCCAGCATAATGCCCTGAGATATTAATCCTGCTTCATATGGCACCGAACAGAAAAGTAGATCCAGACAAAAAAAAAGAATTCTAAAAAGAACAAGCCAGTGGCCACAAAAGAAAGGATTCAAAACGAGGATCCAAATGGAGGATGAAAAGCAGCCAGATTCAACGCAGAAAACAGTGACATTCAAAAATACTATAGCAACCAGGAAGACATCCGAAAAAACATCTAGCGATTGCAGAGCTCAGAGTGAACCATCGCAATCATCAGTTACCACCAGGATTCATTGTTTCATAGTTTTCAAATGTTTCCTTAAACCTTTTGTTTTCAAACAATCATCTTGGCCATCACATCATTGGTAAGTGCAGTATGCATTTTCATTCTTGCTTGCTGGGATTTTCTGTTGTAAAAAGATAGTGTTAGCAGGTATTATATATTTACACTTGTTTAATGTTATTACAAAGTGGTAAAAATATAAAGTTTACTATGGAAAGTGAAAAGGAAAACAATGTAGTGGCAGAAAGTAATGAACCAACAAAAATGTAAATGGCATGTTATTTATGGACGCTCATTAACTGCTGTGGTTCTCAGCGTCCCATTCTAAATTGGGTGTGAAAGACCGCTTAATTTTGCTCAGAGGCCTCTCTATCAGGCTGGAGGTTCTTTTACGTGCAGTAAATCTATGACACGGGACTAACGGTTTTACTTCCCTTCCGAAGGAAGCCATGCTAAGGATTTTTACAAGAAAAAAAAAAAAATCATCCTCCGCCAGGTTTGAACCCGCAACCCCGGGTATATGAAGTTAGCATGGTAACCATTACACCATGGAGGACGACGAGTAATGAACCAATTGATTCATACCAAACCCTAATGGAACTGATGCTGAAAATGATGGAAACCATAGAGCAACAGTTGCCAACCGGAGTGCCCCGGCACCCTAGGGTGCCGTGTGATTGGCTAAGGGGTGCCGCGAGATATTGAGGTAAACAAAAAAAAAAAATACCTTCTACTGAAGCCGAAGTCTTGTAAGGTCTTGAAATAAAATAAGTCAAATCAATTACTCTCATGCACGGCAGATGGTGATAGTGGTCGATTCATTTCAATAATTCAGTTATACTAGTATCCCACAGATGGCATTACAGCTATACCCTGCCGAACATTCCCGAGACTACTCGCTTCCTCACGAACAATCCCGAGACTTCAACAGATGAATATATAAAAGTGTACGCCACTTGGCGCTTTCAGTTGTCTTCCTCGCGTTGATTCACAGTGTTTAGCTATGGATAAGTTCATTGTTAAATGTAAACGCCAGGACAGTGAAAGTGAACAGTCAGCTCCTACTGCTTGCTTTAAGATCCCAAATCTTACAGTTTTTCCCGGAACGTCAAATTCACCACATAAAGAAGACAAACGAAAGAAAAGAACATACCAGGACAGTTACTTAGCGTGTGGATTTAAGTGGAATAACAACGAGGAAAACCCTATCCCTGTGTGTTTAGTTTGTGGCGAAACACTTAGCAACGAGGCCATGGTACCTAGCAAATTGAAGCGGCATCTTACAACAAAGCATCCTTGTGTGTCACAGAAAAGTGCAATGTATTTTTCACATATATTAGAAGGGGAGAAGAAAACAGCTGTGCGAATGGTAAAGAGAATGACCTTAGGTGATACTGCTCTTGAAGCCTCATTTAAAGTAGCAGAACTGATAGCTAAAAAAAAGAAACCTCATACTCTTGGAGAGGAAATCATTGGCCCTGCATGTCAAGTTATAGTTTCAACAATACTTGGCGAAGGAGCAGCTAATCAAATTTCGAAAGTTCCTCTGTCCAACAACACAATCAGCCGCAGGATATCTGAAATGTCATGCAATATCAACGAACAAGTCACGGAGAAAATAAAAAATTATAGAACATTTGCTTTGCAAGTATATGAGAGTCTCGATATTGGTGACAAACCGCAACTCCTTGGTTTTATCAGATATATTGATGAAAAAGATATTAGTGAACAGTTTCTGTTCTGTAGACCGCAGGAGACTACAACCACAGGCCATGATATTTTCGTTTCTATTAATTCCTATCTCAATGAGCATGATCTTTCATGGAAAGACTGTTGTGGTATATGTACAGATGGTGCACCATCTATGTCTGGGAAAATTAAAGATTTTACTGCCAGAGCTTTCAATGAAAATCCATCCATTATTATAACTCACTGTTTTCTGCATAGAGAGGCATTAGTCGTGAAAGCGTGTAATGAAGATTTTGCTGAAGTGTTTAACCAAGTTGTGAAAATGGTGAACTATATGAAATCTTGACCTTTAAAGTGCAGAATTTTTGAACAGTTATGTCGTGCAATGGAAGCAGCTCATACCTCTGTGCTACTTCACACAGAAGTAAGGTGGTTGTCGCGGGGTCGTGTATTGAACCGGTTTCTTGAACTTAAAGAACAGCTAAAAACTTTTTTTAAGGATGAAAGTCAAGACACATTTGATGAGCTCTTACTGATTCTTGGTGTTTTGAACTGTCGTATCTGGCAGATATTTTTCACCAGCTGAATGAACTGAATGTTTCGATGCAGGGTCAACATGAAACAGTTATCTCCTCAACCAATAAAATGAAAGGTTTTAAAAGAAAACTTAGTTCTTGGAAGTCTGCAGTTCAAAAAGGAGATTTGTCCAACTTTCCATCTCTTCTTAATGTGGCAGGAGATAAAGATCTGGGTAAACTGAAAGACCGCATTTGTGATTACTTATCAAGATTGCAAAATGCAATAGATGCGAACTTTCCAACTATTTCCACTACGAATCTCGACTGGGTTGTCTCACCATTTGATTTCGTAGATAGTGCAGAGGAAATAGATTTCACTGCTTGCGAACGAGATGAATTTATTGATCTTTGCGCTGATTCCACACTCAAAGGTAAGTTCACCAAGAGTGAGGCGTCGGTGGCTAGTTTTTGGCTTCAACGGAGAGAGGAGTACCCTAACCTAATGAAGAAAGCAATTAACGCACTTTTGCCCTTTTCAACATCCTATCTATGCGAGCAAGCCTTCTCTGCTATGGTGACAATAAAATGCAAAGCAAGAAATAGACTGAATAGCCTTGAGGATGATTTGAGTGTTTCACTGTCAACTGTAAGACCCGACATCACATATCTGTGCTCTAAGCATCAATCACAAGTTTCACATTAATCATTAATTGAACAAAATTTATTGATGTATTTTTACTCAGTGATTGTAGTAAAGTTTATTGTATTATGTTATGGTGTACATTATTATTATTATTATTATTATTATTATTATATAATATTTCAATAAATTAACATATTAAGCTTAATTTTCTTTTAATTCAAGGAAGGGTGCCTCTGGTGTTTAATACTATTCCCAAGGGTGCCGTGAACTTCAAACGGTTGGGAAACACTGCTATAGAGGCTACGAGTAGCAAAGTGGATGTTACAAACCAAGTATAAGCCACTAACATAGAATTAAATCGACTAGCGCCAAGATAGAAGTTACTAACATAGAATTAAGGGCAAATAATGCCTAGATAGAAGCCACTAAGATAGAATTAAGAGTGTAAAGCACCAAGATAGATGAAACAAATAACAAAGTAGAGACTAACAATATAGAATTAAAAGCGAATAGTACTAAGACAGCTAAAAGAAGTAAAAAGATAGATACTAATCATACTGAACTAAAAGCAAAAATAGCAGCAACCAATGAAACAATAGGTTTAGTAACCTTAAAATTAAAAGCTGAATTTAAAAGCAGTAATGCAGAGCTGAACTCCAGACTGGAGAAAACAGGCATGGAAATGAAATCTCTGGAATCCAAAGTAGAGAAAAATGTGCAAGAAACTCACAAAAAAAATCTGATGTGTTCTATTCACATGGCTTTCTCTACATGTCTGCAATAAATTATTCTATTTACTTTATCTAATTGAGAAAAAATTAGCAGAAATAGTCTTATTACTTGCTTCCTTGTAAGTAGAAGCGAAATAAGGGAGTACCATAGGTCAAAGTGATAGTCAAAAGCTGGTTGCTATTGACTGAAGTTCCTTTGTTTGTATGGACAGGAGGTGACAAATTCCTGTATGAGAAATGTATGTTTTTCAAAGCTGAAACCAAAATCAAGGAATATCTCAAAAATGATCTACTCCAAGAAAAAAATGTATATAACATAAATTGTGTGTTTTAATGTGCTCTACATTTTTTGTTTTAAATTTTCGTCTATCTCTAGTTATGCAAAATTCTGTCAAATTCATCCAGAAGAAAGTAGTCTTCAGAGGCTATTCCCAGAAAATTCAAGATATACATTTTATTTGTCAGGTAAATATCTTTAATATACATTATTTTAATCAAAATCGTTAGAGCCATTTTTAACAAAATCAAATTTTTCAAAATTTTTTCCATGTAAAGGGTAGTTTCGGGTGCGGGGATTTTCTTGCAAATCTTCATGTCACATCCTTGGACGATACCAAACTTAAATACCAAGTTTGGTATTCAACAGTGTTTTTGTTTTTGAGTTATGCTGCCCACAGACACACACACACACAGACATATAAATTTTTTGGGGGGTTCAGGGGTCTCAAAACATGTATTTCCGGTGAAATCTTGGTATCGAATTTTTGGGTGCATTACAATACCTTCTTTATACACTATGCACATAATATGTGTAGAGAAAGTAAAAATAGATGTTTTAGATTTTTCTGTAAAGAATGAAGTTGAAAGGGTTGAGAAGAAAGTGAAAGAATCAATTCCAAAATGGGGAAAAGAAATAATAAAATTAAGAACTAGAATTAGTCAAGCAGATTCTGACATAAAATTTTTGAATAATAAAATGAAATCAGATTGCCAAAGGTCATTAATTTTGAGGAAAAAGATGGGAGGAGGAATGAGTTTGAGAAAAGAAATAGAAGAAATCAGGGTAGAATTAAGTGAAAAGGTTAAGGATTCTAATAACACAATCAGAGCCTTTCAGATAAAAGTAGATAGGAAAACAAAAGAGGCTCTAAAAGAAAAGTTATACAAAGAAAATGAACAGATTATAGATTTGGAAGAAAAGGATGGAAGCAGAGAAAAGATTTTTAAAATAGATAGAGATAGCAAATGCAATAGATGAATATGAGAAGAAAATAGAATATTTTTATTCAGGAGAAGATGAAGGTCAGCATAACATGACTGGTTATCATGGTAACCATCTTTGCTATGGGCAAGTAATAAGTGGTGACGGTCCAATTTTCGACGAACATTTAGGGGATGATACAATACAATTTTTTAAAGAATTGGGTCATTATTTTGGTATAAAAAGAATTCCTAAAGAATTTAGAATGAGTATAGTGAGAAATCCTTTGAAAGGTAGTGCCCGAGAATGGAAGAGGTTGGTATTATCCAGTGATGAGAGTTACAGCAATTTTAAAGGTTTGTTTTTATCAAGGTTTTGAGGGCAAGCAGTACAAAATCAAATGCGAACTGTAAATTGGAAGATTTGACACCAGTAAGAACACGAGAATGTCCTGACTACTTTTTAACAATTGCTAATAAGTGTAAGTTCCTAAATCCAAGAACAAAAAATGAAATAATACAGTTCATGATCAGGCATTTTCCAAGGATATTTATAACAACTTAGTATAGCTACACCTAAAGATTTTGCAACGGTTAAAGATTGTTAACAATGTTAGATACTACGAAAATGATCCAAAAAGTGAAAAGTATTTGAAAATTACAACAAAGATCAAAGATTTCCTGGTGAAGGGGTACAATCAGAAGTAAATGAAGCTTAGAAAATAAATTTCTGAAAGAAACAGTAATGACCGGCAGGGAGTAAATTACTTTAAAAATGATAAGAGCATTCAAAAATGTAAATGGTTTAGGTATCACAGCAGTAATAACAGAAGTGATTTCCAAGGACAAAGAAATGGTTGAAATAGCCCCTTTGACAAAATTTGTAGTGATGATTGAAATTGATTGAGCACAAATTGAATTTCATTCAAATAAACCTAAGACCTATAAAAAAATTTCATAACAGAAGGAAATTTCCCTTCCATGCAGGGAATGAAAACATATCGGAAAATGTGAATCATAATTTTGGAAAAGACAAGGGAAATTCCAGAGATCAAAGTCTCAACCGGGAACCAAGTCCAGGGCAAAATCAATTGGTTCCAACTATGTGGATTACTGAAAGTTTCATAAGTAACGTTGCAGAAAACAAATTTACACACTAAATGCTCTGGAAAACTAGAAGGTTGCGATTACACTCCGAATTGTAACTGTAACAAATACTGAAAACATAGCTCAAAATGGAGTGATTAAAGTATTTTGAGCAAGGTAACTGACGCAGAGAATTCATCGATACATGGTAAGCTTATGAGTCCTCCACAAACTAAAATAAATATCATGGAAAAGATGATGGTATTGGTCGATACTGGATCTAGCACTTGATTATGTAGGTGTATATTGTCCTCAAGATAACCAGCGCACCTCGGTGGTATTGAGTGTGCATAGCTCCCATCTCCTCACACATTTTTTTTTGAACAGACAGGAGTTCAGTGCACATAACTTTATTAAATTGACTACTTTTATAGCAGTGTTCAATGCTTCATGTAAATCAGGAGTTATTTTTTTTGCTAAAAAATGTTCTCTGTGTATAATGCAAAGTTGCCAAATTATTTTGGGGATATTTTCGTGAATAAAATTCTCAAGAATTTTAAAAACATCCACCCCTCCCACCTTGTATGTTCTGGTAATTGTTCACATCCTGGAATATCATCAGCAAGAGCAGCACCCTTTTTAATGTCAAAATACCGAACATATATGAGTAGCTCAGTATCATCAGATACACCTACCGATTCATCGTTGAATGGCAAATCAATGTCTATTTTAATATATTCTACTATTTGGTCTACAATATCTTGTGCCAAATCATGAATTCTACGCCCTACACTTGTATCAGAATTCAGAATTGTTTTAATACTTTAGCGGAATCTTTATGTAACATTTTATCTCCTATACTTAAAGAACCAGGAATAATAAGAGATTCAACTGTGGTGTAAGGTGATTTATTTTTTGAAACTAGCAGCGCTAACTCATACAATGTCTCCAGTGCCATCTTAGTTGATTTTGTAAAACTGTGTATCACATTTGAGCTTTTATTCAAATTTTCTGCTTTGCACCGGAAAAATTTCACTGACTTGTCTTTACATTCACCATGATTGGTTACCAAATATCTGAGAAGTAGGGATGATTTCACAGAATTATTCGACAGAGTTTGGTTGCAAATAATGCAGAGGGGAAGAGGTGGATCACACATATTTGACAGCAATCCATATTTAATGTAAGATTCACTGTAATATCTGTATTTCACATTTCTCTGGTTTTTCAAATTGCTCAAAGATGGTTCAACTTCGACACTATTTTCACCAATGTCCCATGGTGGAACAAATGTTATCACACTTTTCAGTTGCGGTGGTTCAACATTATTAACACTATCAGTTGTTTCACTGAGTTTAAGTTTTCCTCTTTTAATGAATTTATCCATCCTATAGCAAAAGTTAAAATAGTGGACTATCACAATAAAGACATTCAACAGCTCACAAATGTAAACAATGAAATGTAAAACTTTGAGTAAAGAATATGAACCTGCTCCTAACAGTCACGAAAATAAACTGAGTACTGAACTATCGATAAATTAACAGTTAACTAAAGTACATTCTCAGGCAACAAACAACACAAATTATTAACGAGCGCAGCTGTATGTTATCATTGTTGGTATACCATAAGGCAGTTCAAATCTCTGGTTGAAATATTTCTCGTTACTTCGTGAACATTCAGGAAACATATTATATGTATCCCTAAGTAGTCTTCACGTACTCCCAAGGTATGCGTACCCCAGGTTGAATATGCCTGGTCTAAGCTTACACAACAAAGCATTTTTCTATTATAGATTTAATTGTGTTGTATTGGCAAATTGAACTAAGTGATGATTTATGCAAATATACTGCTATTTTGCATTCTGGGGAAGTTTCTTTCTTCAAATGTTGTGTCTTTGCTTTATCCACAGTGATCCCACTTTGATAAAATCACTATATAACATATTTGGGAATACTATTAATGATTTTACTTCTAGTTATATGGACATTTTTTTTTATTTTTACCATAAATTTGAATTCCACATAGCGCATTTGGATTATGTTTTGAAAAAAGTTTAGAGAAAGTAATATGGCTGTGAGTTTGGAAAAGTGTAAGTTTTTTTTGAGAAAGAGATAGAATTTTTTGGGTATCTGATCTCAGAAAAAGATTTAAGAGTGCATCCCCAATGTGTTGAGACAATTCAAGCCATCATGCCTCCAAAGAACCTAAAGCAACTTATAAGTTTCTTTGGAATTTTGCAATACGAAGCTAGATGGGGAATTGTTGAAGAAGGATGTTAGATGTTGCTGGGAGCAGAGGCACCAGGTGGCTTTTGCAATTGTTAAGAAATTAATCAAATCTGCTATCGACTGAAATACAATTTTCCATTTCACATATTTTTCGGATGCTAACGCAACATGTTTTCACTGTGTACTTTGCCAATATGATTCAAACAATGAGAAACATATGATAGCTACTGCATCAAGATCATTAACAAAAGCTGTTGACAGGAATACATGTATAACAGAATTGGAGATAAATGTTATTTAATTTGCATTGCAAAAGTTTAGATTATATAGTATATAATCATGAGATAATTGTGCATACAGATCATGTTAGCTTGTCACTTATGCAGAATTGTAAGTTAACTGATTTAAACTATCCTGTTATATCCATGGGATTATGTCTTATAATAAAAAGGTTGTCCATTTTCCAGGTAAGGAAAATGCAGTTAGGGCCGGTCGTACGAACTCGGAATAAACCTCTGTTACACGCTATTCCATGGTTATGTACTAAATTGTGTTGTACGGCAACGGAATAGTGACTATCAAGGGAATAAACATGGAACAACTTATTCCGTGATTCCTTGCGGGGATAAGCCGTTATTCTGAGAATAGAGTACAAAAAGGAAAATGGGCGCTTGTGTTCTGGACACAATTTTGACCCATATAAACAATTAATTTCTTTGTAATATGTTTTTAAGGACATATTATAGCTAAATGCAATATGTTATAGAGGTAGTCCGATAAATGAAGACTGCTATAATGAAATTAAAGTTGAGAAAGTATATCACACTGAGATAACTTGGCAGCTATAAGGCATAAGACAAGAAGTTAGTTAAAATAAAGTTTCATTTATAAAACAGTAAAACCTACCTATTCCCATCAAAATACTGCTATTTTTATGGAAACTATTAAATTTAATCCTACCCTAGATAAACATTAAATAGTATATAGCAGTTCACCAGTACAATGCATAACGTTGCAAAGAACGAGGTTACATTTTATACAAAGAATTGGTTACTTCGAGGGCGATATGTTTCAAAATGTAACATAGCCACAAGTTAGCTGTGCTATAATTATATTTTGGAGGTTAGGTGCAAGTTTAACGATAACATTACAAGTTTTTTGATAAAGGGAGGATATGCCCAGATTAAAAGATGCCTTCACAGCTCGCAAATATAATATATATTATATTTTACAATAATTTAATAATTTTTTGTATTATATGCTGTGGGTTAATATATTAGAAACAATTTTGATTGAATAGACGATACCTTCCGTAAGATATAATGTTCTCAGTTTTATTAGTTTGGTTGACCATTTCAAACTGTTGTATTAAATATTACCATCAGCAAAGTGCGAACTGTAATGGGAACGGTTTAATGCACTATTCGACACAGCTACTAATTTTTTTGTTGGTTAATAATACCTGTATAGCAAATTGCTTATGTACTTGATCTTGATGCAACAATTCTATTATGCATATTTTAAGTTGATAGTAGCGTTGGCAACAGCTAAAATTTAATTTTCAAAATTTGATTACTAAGTATTTTACTGAATACAATTACAGAATCCAGGTTAAGTACATTAGCTGTTTTGAGCACAGAAACGGAAAGATGTCATATATCAGCACAAGATAAAACTTAACAATACGGTAAGGTTTCATTCTCATACTCCTAATCTATCGCAAGAAGTCACAGTATATGTGTTTATGTTTTGTAAAGTATATAGCAATTCTGCATCCAAACATGCTGGTGAACATTTATAATTATTTCATAGTACCATAAGTAGTTAAAATAAGAAATAATACATAGTTTAGGAACAGCTGATTGTGAAAATAATGCAAATTTTCAGCAAAATAAAGCAGAAATGAAGAATCAAGTTGGCCATGAATGACTTGCAGCATAGCCAATATTAGTTTTAAATCTGCAAACAGTCAAATAGATATCTAAGGAATAAACTTGCTTCGTACAACTTGTCACCATATTTATACCGTGAATAGTCTATTACAAGAATAACTATTCCAAGATTTATTCCGAGTTCGTACAACCGGCCCTTAGTGATACTTTATCTAGGATTAAGCTTGATACCATTGGAAATCCTTGAAATGAAGTAAAATTTTTGAAATTAAATATTAAGATCAATCCAGATCTGACTTCTAAGCTGAATAAAAGGTTTCAAATGGAAGACAAAATAAGCAGAACACGGGAGGATGCATCAGAGATTTGCAAGGCAATTGATACAAAGTTTGGGAACAGAAATGTAGTTGTTTACAAGTTGTTAGATATCATAAATTAGAGCTGGAAAATTATGTTACCAAGATGCAGGATGAGTTAATTTGAGCTTTTCATACTTTGTTAATTCATTCAGGTGTAGAGAAAACTGTTTTATGTTTGTCAGAAGTGGCATACATATAGCACTTGCATAAAAAGGCAAGGGGAGTAATTGCTGCCTGCGATTTGTGCCAGAGAGCTAAGAGTTTAAATGCTAAATATGACTATAATTAGGGATAAGAAAAATGCTTTGGCAGTACTGGATTCACACAGTAAAATGTCTACAGGCCAGTTTAATTTTAGATTTATTTTTGTCATGTTCAATTTGTTTTCAAGATTTGTAAAAGATTTTTCCTATGAGGAAAATAAATAGTGCATCATGCTTAAATAAAATTATTAAGAATGATATACCTAAGTATGGACCAATTACAGCCATATTGTCAGACAATGCTGCGGTTCACACTATTACAAAAGTTGTTGGTACCTTACATGAGCATGGGATCAAACTGTACCATAGCTCTGCGTATTCCTCACAAAGAAATGTGTGAGAGATCCTTGAGGAATATTTTAACATATTTCAGACTTTTATGCCACGGCAACAAGTTTTGGGTTAAGTATTGTAAATATGCTGAAAATGTTATTAATTATATCACAGATGCTACCACAGGATTCACTCATTATGAACTGATAACTGGAGTATAGCCTAATAAAATAGTAAAATGGTTACCTGATGTAATTTGTAACAGTAATTCTCTAATGCATGAGCAGAAAGCAGCAATAGCTTTTAAGGATTCAAAGAAAATTCAAAATAAGAAATGAAATTTTATTTATGGACGCTCTTTAACTGCTGTGGTTCTGTGTCCCATTCTAAATTGGGCATGAAAGACCGCTTAATTTTGCTCAGAGGCCTCTCGATCAGGCTTGAGGTTCTTTTACGTGCCGTAAATCTATGACATGGGACCAAAAGCTTTACTTCCCTTCCGAAGGAAGCCATGTTAAGGATTTTTACAACCAAAAAAATCCATCATCCTCCGCCGGGTTTGAACACATGACCTTAGGTTTATGAAGTTAACATGGTAACCATTACACCATGGAGGGCGATGGGAGAATCAGGATTGTACATCAATCCAGTAATGCAAGGTAAAGTTTCAGTGCCACAGATTAGGTTAAACCAAGGGAAATGCATGAGCTTCAAACATTTGCATTGGCCATTCCAACTATTTTAAAGTAAAACAGATATGTTAAGTAGCCTTACTTACATTCACGTTCTATCCTTATTTTTCAGATAAACTGTTAAAATGGAGATGAATATGTGAATAAACTGCAGTTATACACCAATACCTAAAATTAGGCCTAGAGAATATCATAATGTATATATGGCTGAGAATTTAGAGATGCCAGAGAGGGACACCAACATTTTTAAAGCTAAGGTTACATAATAACACTACCAATATTTTTAGTAGGTACTCTAATAAAATATAATTTATTCCAATCATATAATTTTGCATATACAATCTACAGTTCTGTATTTTTATTAACTAACCATAGTTGTCATCCTTAATTTATGAAAAGTTTGTTAGAATATGAATTCATTAATCATATTCCTTTTATTATTAGCATAGGATATGGAGAAAAAAAATCTGCAAGCTCATGTGGTAAAACAAGCATTTTAATCATATTTTATAGTAGTGAAACATGCTTGTTATATAATGTATTTTCTTGTGATTTTGTTTATTTGATCAGTCTATTAATGTTGCATGCTTTCAAAATTCAGTATCCAGAAAATGGTTCGACATACATCTTGCTTACTGCTATTCTATTATGTATTATGCAACTATTTACGATTCATTAATGGCAATTAGTCAATCATGGACTAACTTTTTCAAGTTATGCAATTATTATATAGGAATGCTACAGAGAGAAAAACGCATGTTAAAAGCAATTACTGTTTAAGCATTTGGTATTTTGTCTGTTCCATTAGATGCTTTCCAAAGATATAACTGAAATGATTAAACACATTAGAGCATGATAGTTTGATTTACTTTGTATAAACAAAATGAGTCTTAAATATATAGCTTCTATTATTATCTGTTATTAATCATTATCAATTATTATTATTATTATTATTATTATTTGTTTCAGGAGCAAAATGTGCAGAAGAACTTTTCTGGATTATAAAGAAGAATATTAATCAAAATGAGCATTTTTAATATACCTAAGACAAGTTTTTTAGCTTTTCAATTTCAATTTATGTATGTGACAAAAGATTACTTTTTATACAAAAATAAGAAGCAAAATATTTGAATTTAAAAGCTGTTTAAACTATCTATGTAAGAATATGTCTATGATGTAGTTGATATTGACCCTTGTTGTCCAGATTCCAAATAACCTCCTCAGTATGTTGCTCAGTTATTTTAAGAGCTGTTCCTTAATTATTACATTGTCTCCATTTTCATAGTGAAACTGTATTTGGAGCAGGTAAAATGTGTACTATGTATTTTGTAATGCATGAGGGGAAAATGAATCCAGTCGAATGTCCTTCTCAATGGGGGTATGTGTGTGTTGAGTATGGTGCCTCCAAAATGGCATCTTTAAAAAATATGTAACAGCTAATGTTGTGTATTTAACCAAATAAACCATCAATGTATGTTATTTTCATTTACATTTGTATGTATCAGATTTCCAATACTGAAAATGCAAACTGAAAGGCAAAATGCTGAATGTCACAATTTTATTTAGTTTTGTTCTGACCAAACATAGAATGCATATTATTCTGTTGTTCTTGATCCCACAGTGAGTAATGCTTGGGGACACATCATACAGCATACAATCATTGTCAAATTTCTGATGCCTAAAGACACATACTCTAACTTCCATTATTTTAAGAAATTACAAATATCATCATGTTCTGCAACATACAAATTCCAGAAATAGTCTGTAAGTCCCATCACTTCCAGGATAAACCAAACAAGATGGTTATTGCTTATATAACATAATACTCGGAATATGCATCTCATGGACTTTATATTCATTGCAAAACATTAGAAGCGTCTCATTACATAGCAAATGAAACAAAAATGGGAATTCTTCATGTCGCAGAACTTCAAAATGAATTAAAATTACTAGAGAGAATATTCTAATTAGTGCGCTCATCTTCAGAAATATTACATTATTTTAATCTCTGATCATATTGCTAGTTATATACCAAGTTTATCATATTCATGCTGACCTACTGAGGAATCTAAATAAGTACAAGCAATTACTAAATATATTTATAGTCAATTGAATGAACAATGTTACATTACATAAGCCACAATCATTTTGTCTGGTTTATCCTGGAAGTGATGGCATTTATAGATTATTTCTGCAATTTGTATGTTGCACATCATACATGATACTATTTGCAACTTCTTAGCATAATGAAAGTTGAGTGTGTGTCTTTAGGCATTGGAAGTTTAACAGCAGCTGTGTGCTATATGATGTGTTCCCAAGCATTGCTCACCGAAGATTAAAAACAACAAAATAATAATATGCATTCTATGTTTGGTGAGAACATATCTAAATAAAATTGTTCTGATATTCAGCATTTTCAAAATTGAAATCTAATACATACAAATGTTAATGAAAATAACATACATTGGCAGTTTACTTGGTTAAATTCATAAGCATCAGCTGTTATATATACTTTTTAAAGATGCCATTTTGGAGACACCATGCTCTGAACACACATGTACCTCCATAGAGAACACTCAACTGAATTCATTTTTCCCTCACGCATTACAAAATGCATAGTACACACTTTACCTGCTTCCAAATAGTTTCACTATGAAAATGGTGACAATATAATAATTAAGGAACAGCTTTTAAAAATAACTGGGCAAGGAACTTACTGAAGACGTTGTTTGGAATCTGGACAAGAAGGGTCAATGTCAATTACATTGTAGACATATTCCTACATAGAAACTTTCAACAACTCTTAAACTCAATATATTTGGCTTCTTGTTTTTGTTTTAAAAAATAATCTTTTGTTACACATACACATGTTGAACTGAAAGGCTAAAAAACTTGTTATATTTAAAAATTGTTCAGTTTCATTGATATTCTTCTTTATAATCCAGAAAGGTCCTGCTGCACATTTTTCTCCTGAAACAAATAGCAGTAATAATTGTTAATGATTAACATCAAATACAAAGAAAATCTAAAACTATTATGCTCTAATGAGCTTCGTCATTTCAGTTATATTTTTAGAAAGCATCTAATGGAAAAGACAAAATACCAAATGCTTAAACAATCATTGCTTTAACATGCAGTTTTCTCTCTGTAGCATTCCTATATAACAATTACATAGCTTTATAAAGTTAGTCTGCGATTAACTGGTTGCCATTGATGAATCATAAATAGTTACATAAATCATAACTTGATAGAATTGCAGTGGGCAAGATGTATGTCTAATCATTTTCTGGATACTGAGCTTGCAAATTTTTTTTTCCATATTTTATGCTAATAATAAAAAGAATATTATAGAATTCATAGCCTAATAAACGTTTCACAAATTAATAATAAAAACTATGGTGTGTTAATAAAAATACAGAACTGTGGATTGTCTATGCAAAATTATAGGATTGGAATAAATTACATTTTATTATGAGTACTAAAAATATTGGTAATGCTGTTTCTGTCCATTATTATTTAACCTTACCTTAAAACTATGATGTCCCTTACTAAATTGTCAGCCATGTAAACATTGTGGTACTCTCTAGGCTAATTTTAATTAATGACTGTATAACTGAAATTTGTTCATAAATGCTAGCTCCTCCATTTTAACAGTTCATATGAAATATAAAGATAGAATCGCAATGTAAATAAGGCTACTTAACATCTGATTTACCTATAAAATCGTTAGATATGGTCAATGCAAATGTAGGAAGCGCATGCATTTCACTTGGTTTAACCTCTTAACATATGTATTCAGCACAGTACAATAATGACAGTATCCTTGAAATTATTTTTTAAGTGCTCAACAATAGTTTCATCACTGAATATCCCCAGCATATCGTGATATGCTTATCCCCTTTTTCTTCTTAAAATTACATCAACAAAAGTGAATTCGAGGCATTGAAGTACTAAAAAATCAACAGCAACACACTTAGACTCATTATTTATATGTTTGTGGCTGTGTGGAATACCCTGAAGCAAGGACTAATACATAAAGCTACTCCACAATCTTTACGCATATATCTAGATTCCCTCTGTGCCTTCTTTCCTTTGGCATCATACACACTTCTGCACAGTCTACACGTTCTTGTTGGATTCTGCTTCTTCTCGGTCGGAGTAATCGCTGGCGTCCAACAAGTCAAGTTGGGGCTGCCTTTGCTGATGGACGGCAATGGATAATAGTGACAATTGCTCCCTCTGATGTTTTTCAATGAGCTGCTCAGTGACAGTCAAGGGCACTGTGCTTTGCTCAATGTTTTTATATAGGTTAAAGGCATTCCATTCTGCCAATTCCAAAAGATAAAAAATATCTTCTTGTAGTATCCCTTGCCGCTCTTGCATGGCAATGGATTATTTGCGATGTGCTGGTCTACTTTATCCACACCTCCCATTGTGTCATTATAAGCAGTAACTGGTTTGACAATTTCTTGTCTCTTACTTTCCGTGTCTGCGATTCTGCATTATGGATAGAGGACAGCATACAGACGTCTCTCTTATTTTTCCATTTCAGTGCAGTTAGTTTACCTCGCTGAAATGCTGCAACCTCCCCTTTCTTTAGTCTCTTGGTGGGGAAAGAAGGACCCACAGTGCCATACAATCAGTTCTTTTGGTCAGCAGGTCAGAAAGGTCTTCTCAAAGCAATCGATCACAGCGATATCTATGAAACTATCAAAGAAGTGCCAAAACATGAGATAGAACGAGTAACCTAGACCTTTTAAAATGTATGCCAGTCAGAAACGATAAGCCCGAGTATACTCGGCGTGGTTTTATGTTGGTTTGCTCATTCTGTAGAATAGACCAATTTTATAGTATTGGCACGATCCCTTGCATCATTAAAATTACCTATAAATCTACAAATACGTTATTTTTAGAGTTGTGTCACAATGTGATATTACAAAGCTTTAACAATTGGTTTTGGTCTTTAAGGTTCAATTAAGTACTTGATTTATACTGAAACACATTACAAACACTGAAATTTTACATGCCTTATATTGTCTGATGGATTGGTTTTAAAATGCATCTCCTTAAGTTTGCTATAATATACTCATACTTGCATTTGATTTCCTCATTACCATAGGTTAGGTATAGTTTTGCATAGTTATTTATCACTTAGACAGTAATGTGAATTATAACTTACCAATTTCAGCGCATAATATTGTTGAATTTACGTGCCATCTTACATAACCACAACTTGTTTGCTTACGTTAATGCTCACCGCATTTTGAAATTCCATTATTTTTTCGTCTGCTCCTCTGGTGTTGCCAAAAGTAAAATCAAGAGACATGGGCTGTTGGCTGGACCATTTCCCATCTTCGTTTTACAACCCAACGCAGTTTCAGTCTCTGATCATGTCCTGAAATCCATGAGTCCAAGCCATTTCTTACGCCACGTTTTAGCAATCGGCCCATTAGGTCATCTCAGTAGGTGTCTCAGGTGATACAGGTCTGTACAATTATTGGCAGATTTGGTACAAATTTTGGTTTTTCTGAGTGCAGAAGAAGCTTTATTAAACCGGAAGGAGTTCTGGTGAATTAAATTAAATCTCAGTAAGTACATAATGTGTTCTAGTTTTTGTAGAAGTACATTCAATTGTGGAGGAGTGAGTATATATGCTAAAAATAGCATGAAGTTCGCTAATATAAACGTTGCCCTGTTTTGTGAAGAAAAAGAATTCAAATGTAGTTCAGTAAAAATAGAACATGGTAGCAACATGTATATCATACTATCAGTATATAGGACTCCTCAGATACCTTCCAAGATTTTGTACATAGATTAGAAAGAACCATCTCATATATTTACACTAGAAATACTAAAATAATCATTTGTGGTGATTTTAACGTCAACACACTTGAAGATACTGAATAAGACCAGGATCACTTCCCTTCTACATACTTTTTAACTTGGAATATATAGTTCACTTTCCAACTAGAACACATATGAACACTGTAACTGCTATAGGCAACATTTTTCTTGATGCAGAAAAAATTCAAAATTATATAGTAACTTCTATTGTAAATGGTATGTCGAACCACGATGCTCAGATATTGTCATTACCTGCCACAGAAACCAAACCGGCTGATAATGGGAAATGCATCATCGCAACAAGAATTATTAATGGAGAGCACATCAAAAATTTTAAACGTTGAAAAATGGACTAAAATCTATGCCATGACCGAGATAAATGACAAATTTGACGAATTTCTCCAAACTGTGCTATTAGCATTTGAAGCTACTTTCCTCCAAGAAAAATATAAACCCTTTACAGGTTAAAAAGGCCAAACCTTGGATTACTTCTGGTATAACAAAATCTTGCGCAAACAAAAGAAATTTGTTCTTACTATATCGCTAAAGTAAGGACCCAAACATTAAAGCATATTACAAAACATACTGTAAAATACTTAAAAAAAGCAATTGATGAAGCAAAAAGAAGGCATTACTCAATAGCTATTGACGAATGAAATAGTAAAATTAAAACAATGTGGGACATAATAAAAATGAAACCAGGAGAGGAAATTTAATCAATGATATAGCTCACATAACTAATGGAAACCAAGAAGTCAGTAATTACTGTGCCATTGCTAATGCCTTCAACACTTCCTTCTTTAATGTAACAAAAAACATATCAAACACATCCACCCCAGAGCATTAGAAATGCTAAAAAGAGCATATCACAATATAAATTGTGGATTGAAATTGCACCAAACAAATCCCAGAGATAGAAAATTGTATTACCTCGTTATAAAGCAAAACCTCACATGGTTAGGATGAAATGAGTACAAAATTATTAAAATGTTGCCTACATGAATTGAGCCAGTCTCTTAGTCACATATGTAATCATTCCCGTTTGTCACGAATATTTCCAGAAAAAAATTAAATATGGCATAAAAAAGGAGATAAAACCCTGACTACCAATTATAGACCCATCTCACTTTTAACAGCCTTTTCTAAAGTAATGGAGAAAACTGTATAGAATCAGCTTCTAAGATACATGGGGTTAAACAATATTCTTTCATTATCCCAGTTTGGATTTAGGAAAAAAACTGTCTACTGTAAATGCTAACTTCTGAAGCAGTAACAGCCTTGGATAGAAAAGAATTGTCATTAGGAATATTCTGTGATTCAGCAAAGGCTTTTGACAGCATTGATCATAACCTATTATTGCTAAAGTTAAAATTTTATGGTCTCAGTGAGCCCACAATAAATTGATCCACTTCTTATCTAACAAATAAAATCCAAAAAAACCAAGGTAAATGGCTGTGGTTCTAAACCAGGTGTCATTACCAAAGGGGTTTCTCAAAGTTCTATACTTCACCTTTCTTGTTTTTAATATTTACAAATGACCTGCCAAGTAATCTTGGCAAGGAGTCAATATCTGTACTTTTCGCAGCTGGCACTAATGTGCTTGTTTCCGAAAAGTTGTATCAACAGTTAAGAGATTCTGTCAATAAAGCTTTTGAACAGATCAACATTTAGTTTGAGGCAAATATACTATTAATAAAATATGATAAAACATGTTTCATTCATTCAAAATCTTCTCAGGCTTCTAACCAGGTAAAAACTTGGTTCGTGTTATATTATGGCCAGTCAGATGTTGCTTCATTCCAGCTCTTATAAATACCAGTCTCTGCAAGCTCAATCCATCAGCTCACCCTGAAGACGAGGAAGATGCACTTCTTCGAAACGTTGGTATCAAGCCAAGTTTTTACCTAGTTAGAAGCCCGAGAAGATTTTGAATTAATACGTCGCCAGGAAAGCTTCAGTCCTTATTTTAAGTTTCATTCAATTTAAAACTAAACATAAGCAAGAACAGGAATTATCAATCAGATACAACAATTATACTATAAGCAAAGTATCACATACTACATTTCTAGGGCTTCAAATAGATGAAGAGCTCATTGGAGAAATCAGATAAAAATAATATTACCAAAACTTAGCAGGGCAACCTTTGCATTAAGAAATTTAAAGAATCTGCTTAACACCTTAAGAACAGCATATTTTGCCTACTTCCATGCTAATGAAATATGGAATTTTGGGGCATTTCAGCACACACCAGGCAAGTCTTTATATTACAAAAAAGGACCATATGTATTATTTGTGGTGTTGCTTCCCGATTTTCTTGTAGGCCATTATTTAGAACCAAAAAAATTCTTACTCTGGCAGGTGAATACATATATTCTCTGCTGAACTACTTGCAGATAATTATGATAACTTCACAACAAACCTTGCTGTGCATGATCACAGTACAAGGCAGGCAGGTTATTTACATAGACCAGTCACAAAAATATGCCAAGTACTGAACTGTCAGTAGATTAACATACATTCTCAGACATGTTGTTGGGATTTGAAATAAACAACACAAATTATTTGCTGTATGTTATCACTGTTGGGTATACCGGTAGGGCAGTTCAAATTTCTCTGGTTGAAATATTTTTCTTTACTTTGTGATCACCCCTAAGAAGTCTTCATTTACCCCAGCTTGAATATGCCTGGTCTAAATCGATAATCAAATCTTTTAAAAGCTGTTGCTAAGCGACTGACATTGAAATTTGGTTCTTTCCAATGCCAGGCAAAACAAGAGAGATATGAAACGGAATATGACTTCCTGTTTGAGAAAAGATTAAGTATTTTAAAATTGAAACCAACAATGGGGAATATCTTGAAAATCCTTAACTCTACAAAAAATGTAGATGACTAATTGTTTTAATGAGATATACTTTTTTCTTTCACAGTTTACCAGTTACACAAGTCATTCAGAATGAAGGGGATTTCAGCAGTTATTCCCAGATTTCAAGATATGCATTTTATTTTCATGTCATTAATATACAGTACTTTCATCAATATCATTAGAGCATATTTTAGAAAAACCAAACTTTTCTAAATTTTTTCCATGTATAGAATAGTTTGTGGTGGGGGAATTTTCTTGAAAATTGACATTTCGCATCGTTGGGAGATGCTAAACCTAAGCATCAAGTTTGGCATTTAACCAACTTTTCATTTGATTTGTTGCGTTCACTAACACTTTTTTCTAAAAATCCCCCTTTTTTATTTTCTTTAAACATGTTATGCACATGTATTATAGAGAAGGTGGAATATAATACCATGTAAAGGATAGTTGGTGATGGGGGAATTTTCTTCAAAATCTTCATATTGCATCCTTGGAAGATACCAAACTTAAAATACCAAGTTTGTTATTTAACGGTCTTTTCCTTTTTGAGCTATGCTGTCCACAAATATGAACCTTTTCTAAAAATCTGATGTGTTCCATTCACTTGACTTTCTCAACATCTCTGTAACAAATTATTGTTAACTAGCTGCCTGCCTCGGCAAAAAACTGAATTACACTGTAACTTCCGTTTACAGTACGACCATGCAATAAAATAAAATTACAATTAAATAATTTGAAAATACTTTATTGTAATGTACAATTTTCCTTACGGAGAGAAAATAAATAGCGCCAATGGTTTGCCGACTCTCAAGCACACAAACGTACAACCGCCCATGCGAAACACATGGCAATTCAAGTTATATTTCACACATTTCTAACGACTGACCTTGAGATTTATTGCCATTGTGAATGCAAGGCGCGTGCACAGGAAACTGAATATGCTTAAATTCAAAAGGGAAGTTGGTTGGTATTAGTGGTGTTCTTGGAATAAGCACATCCTCGCCTTTGAACTTTCCTATGATTATAGTAGCTTAAATCAAAATTTTCATAAATTTTTTTAACAGCAAGTCTTGTTCTGTTGCACAATTTCAGCTGATTGAGATTGTATAGCTTAATTATTACCCAGTCAACCTTGAGCTGTAAATTGTGTGCCGGAATCCTGGCAAATCCAATGAATTTAGGAATTCAGTTAGATAGTTCACTGCATTTGGATTGGTAATGGAATCTGCCGACTTAAATGAATGCATTTGTCCATAAATTTAATCTGATTTTTTTATATTCAAATCATCTCAATATTAGTTGCTGCTAAAATGGCTCGTTTGCTCAAACCAAACATAGTTTTTGTAATTTACACCTATATTTGAGAACACCTTCGATATTAATTCTTCCTTTGACATTGTAAAGTGACAAAAATTTGGTGGTAACATAATGAGGCCAGTAGAAGTATCAACAGGAATTTTCCCATTGCTAATGTCTAATAATGCCTTTGCACCTGCAAAGTGCAATGATCTGCGCAATGTAGCATATATTGTTGGTATTGCACCCATAAGGTAGTGTGAAAAGGATGACATGCGCAGTGAATAGCGTGGGTAAGCAAGGGTGCCATTGGCATAATAACAATAATGGCAGCAATTTCTTAGTGTGGCGGGTATACTCTGAAATAGGTAATGAATTATATTAAGGAGAAAGTCACAAAGCAACATTCGTGCTTCTTTCGAATCTCTTTCTTTCCGTTACTCCTAACATTTTCCACCTCTTTCTTTATTTTCTTCTATGTCAAAACAGCCATTTTTAAGGCTAAAGAGTAAGTATATCTGGCTGGGCAAGTGATAAGTTTTTATTTAATGATAGCTGTGTGTATTAAATTTATCCATTTAACCCAACATATTACTTGATCAAATGTATTAAGATCACTGCAATTGCAGTGCGATGGTGACGGGGGTATCTTCATGTTCTGATGAAATCACCTTTGGCTAGCTCTGTACCACCTAACCTCAAATAACCAACATCTGCAATAGGAAGTTAACCTGAACTGGTTTACTAACTGGGACCTATTATTTCTCCACAATTTCCAGATTCCAAGAAGGTTTACTGGTTATGAGCATAGTTGACAAGTTGATAAGAAATAGTACATAAGAAATATATTTAATTTTCACTGGTATTACTTATACTCAAAAAATTTCATGCATCAATCACAAACTGGACTACTATCAAAATAACCTAAATACTGCTATCCAGTATTAATTAAAAATAGTATCCACCAATAAATCCAATTATACATTCTATTCTACAACCATATAAAGCCACCAGTAGGTGGCAGCAAACTATGTGTACTGGTTTCTAACACATTTATTACCCTCTATTTATTTTATTCCCTTTTATATGTAAATATTCTGCTAATTATATATAGTCAAATATTTTAAAAGCTGGTCACTATGTGAAACGACTGAATTTCACTTCCCTCTGCATGGCTAACAGTAAACAAGAGATACAAAACAAAAGGTGTCTTCCCATTTGGGAAAAGCTACATAGTTTATAACTGAAACTAATAACAATGAATATCTCAAAACAGTCCACTCTATAAGAAAAATGTATATGACAAATTGTGTACTTCAATGAGATCCATATTTTTTGTGTAGTTAGTTTTGTCTATCACTTTTGGCTTACCAGTTATGCAAAATTCATCCAGAATAAAGAGATCTTCATAGGCTACTCTAAGAAAATTCAAGATATACATTTTATTTGTGATGTAAATATCTTTACTATACAGTATTTCAATCAAAATCGTTACAGCCATTTTTGAGAAAAACAATATTTTCAAAAATATTTCTATGCAGAGTTATTTCAGGTGGGGGAGTCTCGAAAATCATTGTCACATTTAGAAGACACTATACATAAATTTCGACTTTGCTCTTTGCTCCATTCGTTTTTGAGCTATGCCGTTAACAGACACAAATGAAACTTTTTCTAAAAATGATTTTTTTTTTTTTGGATTCAATAGACCTCAAAATATATTTGCAAGTAAAATCTTGACATTGAATTTGTATGTGGAATACAATACCTTCTCTAGCTGTGTTCAATGTATGTATGTACATATGTAAGTGCTTGAGAAAGTAATAAGATGTATTTTATCCATTACTTACCGAGTGTTGAAATAATTTCACTTTACATTGAAACGTTCATTACATTTATGAAATCAATAAGCTACCTAATTTAAAGCAATTTTATTGTAACTTATTATTCACCCTGTCCCCCACTATATATGTAATTAAGCACAATCGCTTTATTGACAATCTTTTTCATTTATTTTGCATTCTTTATATTTAACCTAATCAGTCGAATAATAATAATAAATAATAATAATAATAATAATAATAACAACAAACCGTTTTTCAGCCGTTGCTTCTGTGCAACCTGCACTGCTGGCTACCCTCAAATTCAATTTGAACGTTTACGGCCATGGGACCAAAGAATGATAAACTAATAGTTATTGCACCCAATTGTAGTATTCTTATCATCATCTTGCTGACAATTACAATGGTAAAATCCAATATTCCAGTAGTTGTGCAATCTAGTTACAAGCTAGTAGCAACTGTTTACTGGTCCATAGAACGGATGAAATATTACTAGTTTTTGCTTCAAATTACATTTATTGTTATTATTTTGTTGCCAATTACATCAATCCCAATGGTAAAATTCAGTATTCAAGTAGTTGTGCAGCAAGCTAGAAGCAACTATTTGCTGTCGTTTTAATAACTTTTGCCATTCTTGCTTATTAATTTATTTCCGCTGAAGCTGCCAAAATATTTAACGCTTTCCTTTACTTTTACAAGATTATAAACTTTTCAAACGGCACTATATGTCACGAACCTGTCATGTGCGTTTTAGTGGTTAAGAGGAGTTCTAATCAAACTGAAACCCTCTAGCAAGAGGTGTTCCAACTTCTTTGCCATATATGAAATAAAATTATAAAGTACCTACTCATAGGAAAAATTCCACACAGCAAGAGATATCCAAACATAAATGATGCAATATCACTCAACACGCATTTCTCGTCAGTGAGTCATTCAGCTCACTATTCACACTTTCATCTACACAAAGATCTGCCCACTGCCGTGCCGGCTCCAGACGAAAACATGTTAAGACATGAATCCATAGTCTCTTGAATCCTCTGCACAGGTTGCTATTCTCATTTCTCACAAGGTCGTGAATGTGTACATTCCGACAACTCGGTTGGTATCTCTGAATGGTGGTTAGTTCACAACATAGATAACTATAAACGAGTGGAAGAGCAACTACTTTGTTTAGATTAGATTAGAAAGCATTCTGTAGGTTCGTTTAGGCAGGAAGCCTGAGAACATACTTGTTAAGGGATATATATATGTAAGTGCTAAAAGCACGGACAAACAATCTTTATTACTAATACAGGAAACTCGGCCATAATTAATGTAGCGACAACGAACACGCAGCAAGCCTAGTGCAGCGGTTTGGAGTATTGGTATGAGCTGCATATATAATATGGTGAAATAGGTGCGTAGTTTTACTTTTTCTGCTTTTAGGCAATGAAAACCTTAAAGGGCGGGAATGTGTGTGCAGTATTTTATTGCCATAACTAAAATGGCAAAGTAATGACGTCTTTTTCTTTTGATTTACTCGAGATAAAGGCACGTAAGTACAGTTTTAATGTGCTCAATGTGTAAAAAAGTGTTCAAGGACCGAATTGGACGAGGTCTTTAAAATTCATGTACCACCTAAATTGAACAGATTTCAAGGAATATGTGCCAAACATTACAAGACTTCAGATTTCGAAAATCTAATCCATACTTTTATCATAGCTTTTCTAACAGGAGTATATCATAACCTGTCCCTTTCTGTAATTGATATACTTGTCTGACGATTTCATTTATGCCAACAATTTGTATTTAGAAATTTAAAACGGTAATGTGCATGAATATAAACCGGTAACCGAAGACAATATTAGGCTAATTTAGCTGAAGGTGAAACTTCACAAAACATTCAGATTTTAAAGTGTTGAAACGATTAACATATCAGATTTAAATATCCGCTACCGCTACCTATTTGTCATTGGGCCCTAAACATTTGCAATAGACCAGTAATTTCAAAGTGATTGTAATGGTAGAATAACCAAATTCGGATCGCATGTGGAAGTAAGTGGGGGTTAATAATTTGAATACATAAATTGGTTACTAAAGGAAATATTGTTTTAAGTTAGCTCTCAATTATATAATTTAGCTTAAAAGGAGACTCAAAAATGCAAATTACAATTGTTCTTGCACTTTTACATTCCAAAGAGATTACAGGCTGAAAAATCTAATGTTTTTAATTTATTAACCCTTCATGCCGCTGAGAAGCAGGGTAAGGCAAATTCTGTAGGTTTCATGATTGTATTCGATTTGAATGGTGTACACGTTCTATCAGGTTTTCTGAGCTTTGGCAGATTTTGTGGGTCGAAATCGGATTTTCTCCAAAATACGATTTGGGAGTTTCTGATTTTCGTATTTTCAACACAAAATAATTGTGTTAGAATTAGATTTTATTCGCAGCTACGAAAACATATAAATAATTTAAAATTAGTTTCAGAGAATATATTTTAAGTTGTTGCCGTCCAAATTCCTCCCGGTAATTTACGCCTAAATAAAACTTAAATAAACAATTTTATTTTGTAACCTGTAAAGGTTAACTCAACCCAATTTGAAATGTATCAAAGCTTGCCTCCTTGATTGTGACCTACATTGAAGAGAAACTATATAAATTGACGTATTTATTCTGATTTTAATAGATTGCGAAACGTGTAGTAGCATTATTTCCATTGATTTATATTAGCTGATGTGTGTATTCCAGAGTACTAGACTAGATGACAGCAACGTCGCATGTCGCCAGCCGTTCCCGTTTAAATTAAGAGAGTCTCCAGTATTGGTATTGAAGTATGTTTGGCACAGGTTACAAAACAGCAGAAGAGATTTATAATTACATCATTGGTTTATTTGGTTTTTTGTGTTATGTACGCGACTGCACTATACTTAATGTGCTCCATAAAAGCATCCGTCGCATGCATGCACATATAAACGAAGATTATAAAAAATCAGTGTTAAAATGTAGACACAAATATTTGTTCATTATGTAACACTGATGTAATATCAGTTGATACTTTTCTTATTATCGCCATAACAGTTACTACTAGTAATTATATAATTGTATTATGTAATCTCCTAAGTGCATAAATGTTAACAAATTACGATACATATTTACAAATATGCTATAGAATTTACAATGCACAAATGTAAAAATTTCAATTATGCACTAGAATGTAAAATATCAAAGGATCAGACTTTACAGACCTTTTGTCATTCTTACACACTAAAAATTTGATGTGTTCCATTCACATGACTTTCTCTACATCTCTGCAAAAAAGTATTATTATAAAACTTTTACTTCATACTAATTGAGAAAACATTAGCAGAAATAGTCTTATTACTTGCTTCCTTGTAAGTAGAGGCGAAATAAGGGAATGTGATAGGTTAAAGTGTAGTCAAAAGCTGGTTGCTATGTGACTGAAGTTCTTTTGTTTATATAGACAGGAGTTGACAAATTCCTGTATGAGAAAAGTATAAGTTTTTCAAAGCTGAAACTAAAAACAAGGAATATTTCAAAAACGATCAACTCCACGAAAAGAAAAAAAAAAAAAAAAAAAAGGTATATAACATAAATTGTGTGTTTTAATGTGCTCTACATTTGCTGTATGGTAAATTTTTATCCACTTCTTACGGTTTAGCAGTTATGCAAAACTCCGTTAAATTCATCCAGAATAAAGTAGTCTTCAGAAGCTATTCCCAGAAAGCTCAAGATATGCATTTTATTTGTCAAGTAAATATCTTAAATATACGAGATTTTAATCAAAATCGTTAGAGCCTTTTTTAAGAAAATCATTTTCGATATTTTTTCCATGTAAAGGGTAGTTAGGGGTGGGGAGATTTTCTTGATTAACTCCATAGAATTTTAAAATGGATAATATATAAATACAAGGTAAAGTGAGTAAGGTTTTGGAATAGTTTTTTGCATGATTTTCTTCTATAAGCATTACAGATTATTCGTATAGCTTTCTTCTGCATCCGAAATATGCGTTTACTATCCACTGAATTACCCCAGAATATTTTCCATACTCGATGATAGAGTTGAAGTAGGCAAAACACACTAATTTAAGTGTATCAACTGAGTGAAATATAACTAGTGCTCGGAGAGCATAATATGCGAGCTAAGTTTCGGTGTGATGTAGCTAATATATGAGTTCCAGTCCAGTTGCTTATCTACCTAAAGGCCAAGAAATTTGATTTCATTTAGCTGTTCTAACAATGTATCATTAATTCCTGCTTCTATATATGTTTGTAGTGAGCGAGTAGTTACAAATTTAATTGATTTAGTTTTTTCAAGGTTTACCGAGAGTTTGTGTGCTTTGAACCAATTTGACATACAATTTAGATCATAGTTTAATTTTACTACCCAGTCATTGAAATCTTTACTTGTTACTAGAACACTAGTATCATCTGCGAATAAATAAACATATGCAATACTGTTAATGTATAATGGGAGGTCATTTATATAAACTGAGAACAAAAAAGGCCCTAAGATGATCCCTGGGGAACACCAGGGATATTTACTCATTTCCATTCTGAAGCACTGTTTTGATACCCATTGGAGTTATTAATTTCGACCCTTTGTTTTCTCTTCTCCGGTTATGAAATGAACCAATCTAATATGTTATTCTTTGTTCCATAGAAATGTAGTTTTACTATCAAAATCTCATGATTCACATAGTCAAAAGCCTTCGCCAGGTCACAAAAGTTTCCACCAACATGTTCCTTTACATTTAACGTTATTAACGCTTTAAGCGTGAGCTTGTAAGTTGTATTATTTGTCGCTACTCATTTTCTAAAGCCATACTGTTATTCGCATGTAAGTAGTTTTTTTCCAAGTTATTTATAAAGCCTGTTGAACATTATTTTCTCAAATACTTTTGAGAAAACAGACAAAAGAGGTATAGGTCTATAATTTGAGACATCTTGTTTGCCTTTTTTAAAAAGTGGTTTACCAATAGAGTACTTCATTCTGTCGGGAAATATTCCATTCTTTAATGATTCGTTACATAAATAGCTAAGGGGAATGCTTATTAAGTCAGAACATACTTTTAGGATTTTGCTTGATATTTTATCATATCTGCAGGAATTTTTGGTCTTGAGAAATTTATTGTTTTTTTTTTTCTTCCAGATTGTATAGTCATTTTTACTTTAAATTCAGGGACTCGGTATACAAAAAAGTTTTCAAAAAACTCAGTGCTGGCTCTCTACATCCATAATTTATGTCTAATTTGTTTGTTACATTCAAAAAGGAATTGCTGAAAATATCTGCAACCTTTTGAGGATCATCAATGTTTTGATTACAGTAATTGAGTGCAATTGAGGAGCTTTCTTGAGAGCTCTTACCTGTTTCTCCTTTATATTCCAGATAATTTTTATTTTATTATCGGAATTCGACACCTCTTTGTTATAATGAAATATTTTAGCAGATTTTATTGTTTGTTTTAGAATTTTCGATATTTCTTTGTTATAATGCAGTATTTTAGCAGATTTTATTGTTTGTTTTAGAATTTTACAGTACGTCTTGTAGTGACATTCTAAGCTTGGGGTCTTCAATTCTTGACATAGGTTTCGCTTAGGTTTACAAGAAGTTTTAGTCCCTCTTGTAATCCAGGTGTTATTTTTCTTCTGTTTATGTATTTTACTGTATTTGACTGGAAAGGATGCTGGAAAGTGAGAGTTGATATGTTGCAGAAAATTATCGAACTTGTCATTTACTCGATTTATTTCATAAGTTTTAGTCTATGATTCTTATTGGAGGGCATACTTAAATAATGTGAAGGTGTTTTCATATACTGTTCTGTTCTACAATATTTATAGTTTGGTTTTAACTTCAGGGTAATCTCTTTAATGAGAAGTGTTTGTGCCTCATGATCTGAAAGACCATTTGCTAAGGACAAGGTTATTGAACTTTTAATTCTATCTATATTTATGAATATGTTATCTATTGCAAGAGATGAGCTACCCTGAATTCTTGTAGGAAAATGCACTGTGTATGACATGTTGTATGTAAAAAAATATAGAATTGGGTTCTCCTTTCGGAGACTGCATATAATATAGTCAATATTAATAATTAAAAATCATGACTTACAAATATGGAAACCCCTCTTTTTGTAAAATTTGCCTTGAATATGTTGCTCCTAGGGAGTACCTATGCAATAAAATTGGCATGAATTCTTGTTCTGTTAAGTTTTGTTCGGATCAACATAAAACATGTGGCATAGAGCAAATATGTTTAAGTTATTCAGCTAGATTATAGTGTTTCATCAGCTAGTTTTAAGTGTATTGTAGCTCATCTAGTATTAGTGGCAAACTTTACCAAAAAATAAGGTACTTATTTTGACTTAAAGCGAAATTACCTCTAAGGCGGCCATATTGAACAACTATCAGATGTTGTTTCTAGTGCTGGTAAGTATATAATCATACTAAAGTTCAATGCTGATTTTTGTGTGTTGTGTTTTTTAGTGTTTCTTTCAATATGGAAGAATCCTGTGATAAAAGCCGCATGCGAGTACCTGAGGGGATCCAATGGGTGGTATGAATAAAAGTGAGACGCGTTTTATAAGACACCGCTAGCAGAAAATGTGAGATGCAACTTAGTCTTGAGACGTGTCTCATTAAATTCGTATGAATAAAAATTTCCCCTCCGAAGTGAGATGCGTTACCTGTGTTTCATATACTACTCGGGTATAAACAGGTCAACAACGAGTGAAGTGAATAAAAAGAAATATTTGCTTGTACTACCCAGTCCTTAAACATTTGCTTGAGTTTGATGTGAATAATAACTTAAGTATATGATAAGCCTAGTAAAATCTAAGATTTTTCTGGGAACTAGCATATACTAGGCATAGGTGGTGAATAAACCTTAGGTAATATTAACTGGGGTAGTAAAATCTAAGTTTTTCTCGTCTTCCATCAGGCATACTAGCTTTTGGCTTAGAATCTGCTATGGCCATGTTCATGTAAGTTCCCAACAGAAAGATGTACCCTAAGCGTTGGCAAATTGATGACTGTAAAAGATTATTACGATTTGAAGAAAATAGTATCAATTTTTAACGACGGAATTTTTGCCTGAGGCACTCCGCGCGCCAATACGTCAGATGGAAGTATTCTTGCGTTACTTTTCTGACCCAGGTGAGCATTTACACAATTCTACAGTTTGTTGAATGGTCAATGCATATTGAAATATGTAGCAGCTCTATTTGGATATAATATTATGACAAAATGTATGAAATACAACAATGAAATAATTTCATTGCAGGTTTTCAGAGTGGGATGACCAATGATTTCGTTATTCATTCGCAGTGTCGTAACAAAAACTGTGCATATGGTAATGGATCGCATTGTCAATAAAAGTAATAACTGGATAAAGTGCCCTTCAGCGCTTTGTGAAATGAATGAGGCTCAACCTCTGTAGCAAGTAATTTTCAATGCCTACAGTAATCGCAGTACTGGATTGTGCACATATAGAAATTAAAAAACCCAACGGAGATGAATATATAAATCACAAGGGTTAACCCAGTATAAATGTACAAGCTGCTTGCGATGCAACTGAAAATTTTACAAGCATAAATGACCTGGAAGTGTCCATGACGCCAGGATTTGGTTGAGCAGTCCTATTAGAGGATTGATGTCCCAATTTGATGCCATTTGATGTTAGGTGATTCGGATTTTGGGATATCACCTTACCCCTTAAGCCACCAAGAAATGAAGATGTAAAGTATTATAATTTATCGCACTCCAAGGAAAGAGTGATAGTTGAAAGGATATTTGGACAAATGAAAAAAAGGTTTCCAATCCTCGGCAACTGTGTTAGAGCGTCACTTGTAAATGTTCCCAAAGTGGTGATATCTTGTGCTATCTTAAATAATGTAGCAAAGAGTCTAAATGATGTTTCTGACGATAACGAGGTTCAAATGGAAGAAAATAATGAGGCTTACAATGAGCAATGCGAGAACATGGTGACTAAGGAAAGAGATCAAATCCAAAGCAACGAAATGCTTCAGTATATCACACCTAACAGAATTGTGTAAAAGAAACGACGTTTGTAAAATTGTAATATATATCTTAAAAATAAAACTCCTTTCCAAAGCCCTCTCTCCCCCTTATTAAATAACTGCGAATATTAATATCCCTTCCCACTATTGCAATGTAGCCCTTCCCAATATATATTAAAAAGAAAATAAAATGTATTTTCAAAACACATTTATACAAAAGTACAAGAATGAACGACTGCCCCGCGCATTAAAAGTGGATTTGTGTAATGCATATTATTCCTTTCTTTCTTTCTTTCTCATTTTAATCTTTATTTTCTTAATTTTTATATTTTTTTCTTTATGGATTATGGATCGGGTATTATTAATGTATTTATTTTACAACTAACAATTTACAAGTGTGTAAAAACTAAAAATTCCTTCAAATCTACATCAGTCTGCGTCCATTTATCACATGCTGTTTGCTTATTGGCTTGTTTTTCAAATTTCATTGTGTTTACTTTGAATCGCTGTAGTAAAACTACTCTTTGCAATTCCGAGACTGATAGCAGCTTTGTTTCTTCCGTTTCATATGCTGTAACTGTTGCTGTCTTCCTTATTTTGGAGGGAGGTGTTATTTCCACACTCTCTGTTGTGTTGCCATTTTAAGTAATCACCTTGACTTCCATCTTCTACTACTGCTTTGCTTTCAACGCTGCTTTTGATCCCGCCAAATAAAGCGCGTGGTATTTTGTGGAAAACTATATTTTTTTCGCTCTTATCAAGACTTTCCAACATCTGCTTTATTCACGGCTTCAATTTAATTGCTTTGTTCCCAGTAGCCTGTGAGTGTGTGTGTGTGTGTGTGTGTGTGTGTGTGTGTGTGTGTGTGTGTGTGTCTTCAGGGTCGATTTCATGTTATTTAATAGGTCCTTAAGCTGGCCAACATGCACTTCCTTTTCAATTTCATTCGAGTGCTCGTCAGCCAGCAAGTTCCAGGCTCTTGTTTTTGGTGAAACAACAGCAGGTATCTGTGATTTAGCTAGCATAACAATATTTATCAACCAATTTCATCAACAAAGCCCTATTCAGATATTTTGCATTTCCAATGTATCTGTATCAATAGTCTCCTCATTATATAATGCCATTGCTCCAACTAACACGTGTGACTCCGTTTGAGGCTTCTATTGTCATGGAAGCGGCATTTTCAGGTTTAGTGTTAACTTTAACCGTAGGTGTCATTGTTACACTAGTTTTGTGGAATGTCTCTGCCTATTTTAATGCAGAGGTGTGATTTATGCAAAACAAAAGTAAAATATGTACTATATTTTAAAAGCTACATGTTACTGTATACTGTGAGCAGTTATAAAGAGGAAAAGAGGAGGAACTTGCTGCAGGCTTATTATTTACTAGTTTTTTTTTTTTTTTTTTTTCCGGGTAGCCTAGCATTTACTACATGATTTTAGTAAAAAGATTATTCAACTCGTTTTTAGCAAGTTCTAAAACTGCCTAGTATTTACTAGCTAACATTTACTGTTATATGAATGGAAGGGCTTATTTCAGCATTTATGAATTAGTTTATATAATTTATACTCTCAAAATGGAGAAAGAAACACTACATTTTAATCGCATTTCGCAGATGTTAAAAAAAAACAACAAAAATACACATTTAATAAAATCATAACTGTCAGAAAATTAGACATTGCCATGGCCAGAATTAAATAAGATTTAGGAAAAGTTCTAGATACGGATTAAATTACATTTAATTGTTTGGGAAATGTTAAAAAGAGGATAAAACGAAAACTCTATGGCTTCCACTCATATGAATTTCTCTATTTGTTCCATATGCAAACTATTCTTACAAAACATTAACCTTTTATCTACATCATGCTAATCGATACACCTATTAATAGAACTTTTCTTGATGCTTGCCTCTTTGTTTGTAGAAGGGGGATTAGGTAATATACTAGGCTAAAAAATAGTTAAATATTTTAAAAGCTGACCATTATGTGAAACAGAAGTACGGTTACCCTTGCATGGCCAGTAGTGAAATTAGAGATACGGCGCGAAAGGATGCTTCCTGTTTGAGAACAGCTAGCGTAGTTTAAACCAATAACAATGAATATCTCGAAAATGGTCAACTCTACAAGAAAAACGTATTACATAAATTATGTGTTTAAACGAGATCTACAGTTTTGTGTGGTCAGAGTAAGCCTATCTCTTACGGTTTACCAGTTTGTCATAATTCATCCACAATGAAGACGTTTTTAGAGGATATTCCCAGAAAATTTAAATTCAATGTACACATTTTATTTTTGATATAAATATCTTTAATTGCTGTATTTTAATTAAAATCTTTAGAGCTATTTTGGAGAAAAACAAAATTTTCAGTTTTTATTTTTTCATGTAAAGAGTAGTTTGGAGTTTCCTTGAAAATCTTCGTGTCGTATCCTTGGAAGATCTAAAGATAAATAACAAATTTGGTGCTTAGCGGCTTTTGAGCTATGCTGCCGACCGGCACACACGGACCTTTTTCTAAAAATCCTTTTTCAGGACTCAGGGGACCTCAAAATATATTTCCGGTGAAATCTCGACATCAAGTTTGAGTGGAATACAGTACCTTCTCCAGCTCCTACGTACGTGCTAGCGAAAGTAAAAAGCAAATGCTTTACAAAGGACAGGAATCCTCTACACACGCAAGAATGGATAAGAAAGTCCTTGGACCTGATGGGAGAAACAAATCTCTGAAAACAGTGAAAGTTAAGGATAAAATATTAAACCCCTGTTGGTTTACTTATCTATTATTTATTTGCCTTTAAATAGAAATGCTTCCATAAAAGTTCCACTGTGTTCAGGAGTGCAAAAGCCTATTATTGTAGTATTTATGAGGTTATATCTTATATGCCATAAAAGATTTTGTCTACATGAAATTTCGATTTCTTGACTATGATATGGGTATAGTCCACGTTCCAGTTGCATCAGGGGATGTATTGCATTGTTGCCAAATCACTTTACTTATTTGTTTATTTTTGGTTGCAGTATTTTTCAGAAGTTTGATCCAATCAAACGCTCGTACCCTTATGTAGTTACAGCAGAACAACTTTCCAAAAAGTTTTGGATATTGAATTCTGAGAGGCCTCTGTATCTTCGGCGATGCCGCACTGAAACCCAGGGTTTACTACTTACGGTCGAATGGTCAGCATTCTGACTCCCCACCCAAAGATCCCGTGTTTGATCTTCGGCTGGGCAGGGAATTCCTTTTTAACTAGATTCGTCTTCTATTCCCACAAAGCCTCTAAGTGTGCTTGTGTTTGTGTGTGTGTGTGTGTGTGTGTGTTTAGTAAAACAAAACAAACAAACAAAAGTTAAGAAACTTTACAATTCAGCGTGAGTTGTTTCTAAAGTAAAGGCCCAGATATGGTCACAGAAATTAAGCGGAACTATGTAAATTTAAAAAGAAAATTCTGATGTATTACACTCACATGACCTTCTCTAGCTGCTCTACAAACAACATTTTTACAAAAGATTATTCTTCTTTCTATACCACGCTAATGGAGATAAACATTAGCAGAATTTTATTACTTAGTTCCTTATAAGTAGAAGGGAATTAAAGGGATGCGCTATGCTAAAGAGATGATCAAGTGCTTTAAAAGCTGTCATGCAATTATCATTGCATATCGCCTCTTTGTTTGACCAGGAGTAGGAAAAAAAAAAAAAAACAAAAAAAAAACAGACACTTCCTGTCTGAGAAAAGTATAAGTACTTTACGACAGAAACCAATGGCAAGGAATATCTCGGAAACTGTTACCCCACAATAAACACGTAAAAGACAAAAATTGCGTTTTGACGAGATCTACATTTTTGAGCAGTAAATCTTTGTCTATCTCTTACGGTTTAGCAGTTTAGTAAAATTCGGCAAACTTCACCCAGAACTAAGAGGCCTTCAGAGGCTATTCCCTGTAAAAGTAAGATATACATTTTATTTGGGATATAAATATCTTTAATATACGGGATTTTAATCAAAATCGTTAAAGCCATTTTTTTAGAAAATCAACATTTTCGAAAATTTTTCAAGGAAAGGGTAGTTTGTGGAGGGGTTATTTTCTTGAAAATCTTCATGTCACAGCCTTGAAAGATACCAAATCTAAATACTAAGTTTGGTATTTAATGGTCTTTTCGTTTTTGTGCCATACTGTCCACACACACACACACACACACACACACATGAAACACACGCGGACCTTTTCCTAAAGTGTATTTTTTCGGACTCAGGGGACCCCAAAACATATATTTCCGGCGAAATCTTGACATAGGAATTTTGGGTGGAATACAATACCTTTTCTATCCACTATGTACATTGTATATGCGGGCTAAAGAAAGTAAAAATGACAATAATATTCCAGTCTTTGCTCCTTTGTGTAAAGCTCCACCCCTTGTTCCTGTTGTTTCGCAATGAAAATGTACAAACCACTGCACATTTTGTTTTAATGTTTAAGTTCGTTATAATTTAATTCTTCCTTTTAGTAAAGCTTCTTTCTGCGGTCCAAGAACAAGAAGCTACGTCTCGCATTTTGAGACACCTTCTGAGAAGCGTCTCATGAAAGTAAGACGCCACTAGTTTTTCTTCATTCCAAAAACCTGATACACGTCTCATTACGTAATCGAGTGAGACGTTGATCGCAATCAAGGTGATCACCATCGCGAGTCGTCGAGTTTTATTCATGCCATCCAATGTGATGGTTGTTTTTGTTTTGGTAGTGCTTAACGCCCGCTTTAACTACTTATGGCACCGCAGGCCGTGACACTAATGATACATGAATGAAGATGGAGCACCGGTGGAATGTGATGGCGGGGGAAACCGGAAAACCCGGAGAAAACCCTCCCCAGCGCCGCTTTGTCCACCACAAATCTCACATACGTTCGCTTGGGATCGAACCCGTGCCGTCTAGGTGAGAGGCGAGTGATCTAACCATTCAGCCACGGCGCGGCCGTGTGATGGTTCCACTTCGCCTGTGTGGCTCTAAAGAAGAGAACGATTCCAAATAGTGATTGGTTTTGCAAATTATGTGAAAAAGGATGCTGAGATTAGAGAATTATGAGATCTGATTATTGTGTTACAGGATCATATCCGGACTTTAAAGGAGAAGTTAAAGAATTCTGATAGTAGCCACACACATGAAGGTGCCTATGTAACGTCAAGCGACGAGGAAATAGAGGCGTAGTCTCCAGAAATCATGACCGGGAGTATACCGACTAGCTATAGATTTTCTATTTTGGAAGAAAATTCTGTTTCAGGTATGAGAAAACATCGGAGCCTAGGTTACAGTGATTGACAGGAAAGAGAAAAAGAAGAGAGTACTGTTGTTGGGCAGCAATCACGTCAGGAGGAGCTCGGGGGTAAGTTTAGAGAGGGATGTATAAGTAAGCCTAATGCCAAATTAGAGAATATAACATCAGATCTTAAAAGTCTGTTCGTTGGTCTTGCTAAAGACCGTTGTGATCATTGGGGGTTGTGCCATTAGTATTGGTGCAAATCATAGGTATTCAGTAAAGGAGGATCTGAACTACGTTATTAGCGTAATGTTAAATTTGCTGAGCCTTTTCAGAGATACGATAAAACAGCACTTCGACACCTGATTGCCAGGTTGTAGGAAGACCTATGGTAGAGGAGCAATATCACTACAGCGACACCACTTCACACATCATGGATTGTATCTCAACCACTGGGGCAAGAGGGCGCTTGCGTCTCTCTTGGCCGAAAAAATGAGAGGTGATAATAATGTAAGGTCTGTTCCGGTTATTGTGGGAGATGGATAACGTTTTTTTAGGAAGAAAGTAAAAAGGAGACCCCTGCAGGTTAATTGTATCTCACATATAAAAAGTGATAGCCCCCCTCAATATCAAACAATTCATTTGGCATGTTTCATCAAAATTAACTAAAAAATAAATTAGACGAGTTAAATTATGGTATTTCAGTAAATTACTTAACATGACAGAAACAGAGCTGAATCTCAGTAAGTACATAATGTGTTCTAGTTTTTGTAGAAGTAGAGTTATTTGTGGAGGAGTGAGTGTATATATGCTAAAAGCAATATAAATTTCGCTAATATTAAATGTTGCCTTATTTGATGAGCAAAAAGAATTTGAATGTAGTTCAATAGCAATAGAGATTGGTAGCGACATGTATGTTGTACTAGCAGTATTTAGGGATCCCTCAGGTAGCTGCAAAGTTTTGTAAATAGGTTATAAAGAACCATATCTTATATCTTCACTGAAAGTGCTAAAATAATAGTTTGTGGTGATTTTAACGTAAATACACTTAATGACATTGAATTTAAGACCAGGATGACTTCCCTGCTACATACATACTTTTAACTTGGAATATACTGTTCACTTTCCAACTAGAACACATATGAACACTATAACCACTATAGACAATATTTTTCTTGATGCAGATAAAATCCAAATTATATAGTAACTCTTACTGTAAATGGTATATCGGACTCCAATGCTCAGGTACTGTTATTGCCTGCCACAGAAACAAACAGACTGGTAATAGGAAATGCTACATTACGACAAGAATAATGAGGAGCGCATAAAATTTTTGATGAGTTTCTCAAAATTGTGCTCTTAGCACTTGAAGCTCTTTCCCCAAGAAAAATATAAACTCAGTACAGGTTAAAGAGGTCAACCTTTGGATTACTTATGGTATAAGAAAGTACTGTGCAAACTAAAGAAATTTGTTCTTACTATATCGCTCAAGTAATGACCCCAACATTAAAGCATATTACAAAACATACTGTAAAATACTTTAAAAAAAAAAAAAAAAAAAAAAAGCAATTAATGAAGCAAAAAGAAGGCATTACTCAATAGTAATTGACGAATAAAATTACAACAATGTGGGACATAATAAAAACTGGGAGAAGTAACCTAAACAATGCTATAGCTTACATAACTATTAAAAATGAAGAAGTTAGTAGTCACTGTGCCACTACTAATGCCTTCAACACTTAATTTCTTAATGTAGCAAAATACATGTCAAATACATCCAACCAAAGAAATGCTAAAAAGAGCATATCCCAATATAAATTGTAGATTGAAATTGGATCACACAGCTCCCAGAGATATATAAAATATTAGCACCTCAGTAAAAAGCAAAACCTCACATGGTTGAGATGCAATAAGTACAAAATTATTAAAATGTTACCTACAAACCTGGAGTAAGCCTCTTGCCAGGAGGAATTTGTCAGGAATATTTTCATAAAAAATTAAATACGCTATTGTTAAGTCGTTATGCAAAAACGGAAATAAAACTCTGATTACCAATTGTAGATCTATCTCACTTCTAACAGTGTTTTCTAAAGTAATGGAGAAAGCTGTGCATAATCTGGTTTTTAGATACGTGGAGATAAACAACATTCTGTCATCATCCCAGTTTGGATTTAGAAAAAAAATGAGAACTGTAAATGTCACATATATGCTAACTTCTGGAGTAGTAACAGCCTAGGATAAAAAGAATTGCGGTTAGGAGTATTCTGTGATTTAGCGAAGGCTGTTTGCAGCATTGATTATAACCTATTATTGCTAAAGTTAAAATGTTATAGTTTTAGTGAGACCACAATAAGTGGTTCTGATCTTACCTAACAATTAGAATCCAAAGAACCAGGATAAACTGTTATGATTCTGAACTGTGTGACATTATCAAATGGGTCCCTCAAGGTTCTTTACTTGGACCTTTGTTGTTTTTAATATATAAATGACGTGCCAAGCAATCTTGGCAAGAAGTCAATGGGTGGTATGATTAAAACTCGACGATTAAAGCTGGAGGTGACCTTGAACGTGACCAACGTCTCATTCTCTTACGTAATGAAGTGTGTCTCAAGTTTTGGAATGAATAAAAAGTAACTGCACCCTACTTTCATAAGACGCGTCTCGTGATTTCTTAAGTCGCCTCAGAAGATGTCTGAACAAGTGAGCCACAGCTTCTTGCAACAAATTACAGGAGATTTAGTAGCAGTTTTGGTGTTTTTTTTTTTTTTTTTTTTTTTTTTAGCGCAGAAGGAAGCTTTATTAAACCAGGAAGGATTCTGAAGAATTAAATTATAATGAACTTCAAGATCAATAAAAAATGTGCAGTGGCTTGTAAAATCCTTTCTTCCCGAAGCAACCGGAACAAGAGGTGGAGCTTTACACAAAGAAGTGAACATTATAATATTATTGTCTTTCATAAAGAAAGTATATTCCGGGCTTGTAGACCGTGGTTCATTGGGTCTTGAAGTTCCCGCAGTATGTTTTGTACACTATTGTCTTTATTTTTTCATTTACACACACCCCTTTAACTTCTATAGTCATAGCGAGGCTTTACTTTAGAAACAACTGCTAGTGATTAATAGCTGAGTTGTAAGAATTCTAAAGGTAGATTTTTTTTTTTCAGTTTTATAATACTAAAAACAAACTCACACACACAAACAGAGTTGGAGACTTTGTTGAGATAGACGATGATTCTAGTTTAAATAGAATTCCCGGCCCCTACCGAAAATCAAACTCGGAACGCTTGCGTGAGAAATCAGATGGTAACCATTTGACCGCAAGTACTAAACCCTGGGTTCCAGTGTGGCATCGCAGAAGATAGATTGCAATGAGGAATGCTCCTTTTTATTGTTTCAGATGCATCTTTCTTTGTATAATACAGAGGCCTCTCAGACTTCAGTATTCAAAAAAATTTAAAAAACTGGTCTGCTGCAATTACGCAAGGGTACGAGCGTTTGATAGGTTTAAAATTATAGTAAATGCTGCTGCATTTCAAATAACTAAAGCGAGATAGCAGTAGTGCGATACATTCCCTGACGCAATTGGAGCTTTGAATGATGCCCATATCATAATAAAGAAAACCAAATTTCATGTAGACGAAATCATTAACAGGAAAAGCGTTGTTTTCAAGTGATGCAAAATTAAATGGTCCTATTCAGGCAAAATTCCTGTGTCTGCGGAAGTAGTAGTAGTAGTGGTGGTGGTGGTGGTGGTGGTGGTCGTCGTCGTCGTAGTAGTAGTGGTAGTGGTCGTCGTCGTCGTAGTAGTGGTAGTGGTGGTCGTCATCGTCGTAGTAGTGGTAGTGGTGGTCGTCGTCGTCGTAGTAGTGGTAGTGGTCGTCGTCGTCGTAGTCGTGGTAGTGGTCGTCGTCGTCGTCGTAGTAGTGGTAGTGGTAGTCGTAGTCGTCGTCGTTGTGGTAGTAGTAGTGGTGGTGGTGGTGGTCGTGGTGGTGTAGCAGTAGCAGCAGCTTGTAATAGGAGTATTAGTAGTAATAAGAGTACTAACAGTGATGGTATTATTGTTGTTATTATTATTAGTAATAGTAGTAGTAGTAGTTTTTGTTTTTCGTATAAGTTTCTTATTTTGTTTCAGCAGTGGAAAAACCTTCCAAAGACGCATTTTTGGCGAGGTCGACTTTTACCAACTAAAAAAAGTTGCCAGCTCCGCATAGCATTTTGGGACTGCTTGTGATGCTAATTCAAAATGAGAGCTGACTAAGTAATCAGTCTATAAGGCAAGGTATGGCATGGCATGGCAAGGAAAGACCAGGCAATGCAAGGCCAGGAAAGGTAAGGCAACGCAAGGTAGAACGCAAGGCAAGCCAAGCCAAAGGCAAAGCAAAAGGAAAGTAAGCCAAGGAAAGGCAAGGCAAAAAAAAAAAAAGATAAAACGCAACGCACAAGGCATGACCAGGCCAATGTAAAAGGCAGGGCAAGGCAAAAGGCAAGCTGGGACAAACGCAAGGCAAGACAAAACGAAACACAAGGCAAAAAGCAAGCCAAAGAAAGGCAAAAGGCAAGGCAGGGTAAGGAAAGGCAAAACAAGAGGCAAGGCAAGTCAAGGCAACGCAAAAGTCAACACAAAACGCAAGGCAAGGCAAGGCAAGATAAAGCAAGGCAAGGTAAAGCAAGACAAAGGGCAATGCAAAAGACATAGCAAGACAAGACAAAGGGAAGGCAAGACAAGGCAAAACGAGGCAAGGCAAGGCGAAAGGCAAAGCTAAAGACAAGGCATGGCAAAGAAAAGGGCAAAGCAAAATAATGCAAGCAAAACAATAGGCAAAGCAAGGCAAGACTAGGCAAGGCAAGGCAAGGCAATGATAAGCAAGGAAAAACAGGTAAGGTAAGGCAAGGCCAGGCATGGGAAGGAGAGGCAAGGCAACGCAAGAAAAGGCAAGGGTAAGCAAGGCAAAAAGCAACGAAAATCAAGGCAAAAGGCAAGGCTAAAAGCAAGCCAAGGCAAGACCAATCAAGCCCAGGAGAGGTAAGGAATGGCAATGCAAGGCACGATACGGCAAGGCAATACCAGGCAAGGTAAGATAAGGAAAGGCAAGGCAAGGAAAGGGCAAGGCTAAGTAGGACAAAGCAAAAGGAAAGGCAAGGCAAAAAGAAGCCAAAGCAACGCAAGGCAAGGCAAATGTCAAAGCAAGGCAGGACAAAATGCAAGGCAAGGCACAACGAGACGAAAGATGAAAGGCAAGGCAAAAGAAGGTAAGCCAAAGGGCAATGCAAGGCACAACGAGACGAAAGATGAAAGGCAAGGCATAGCATGTCCAGGATAAGCAAGACAAGGCAAGGAAGACAAAACCAGGCAAGGCAAGGAGGCAAAACCAGGCAAGGCAATGCAAGGCAAAAGGCAAAACAAGGTAGGTAAGGCAAAAGACAAGAAGGTGCAAATGAAGACAAGCCCAAGGAAGGCAAATCAAGGTAACGCAAAAGGTAAGATAGTGCAACGCAAGGCAAAAAGGAAACCAGGACAAAGCAAATAAAAGGCAAGCAAAGGCCAGGTTAGGCAAGGAAAGGCAAAATGCATTGAAACGCAAAACAAGACAAGACATGGCAAAAGGCAAAGCAAATCAAGGCAAGGAAAGGCAAAGGAAGGCAAGGTAAAAGGACAGGCAAACGGTAAGGCAAAAGACAATGCAAGGCAAGGTAAAGCAGGCAAGGCACTGCAAGACAAGGCAAATCAAGTGAAGGGAAGCTACACCAAAGGCAAGACAAGGCAACGCAAAATTCTAGGCGAGGCAAGTCAAAAGACCAGGCAAGGCAGGGCAAAAGCAAGGCATGGCAAGGCAAGGAAAAAGGTAAGGCAATGGCCAGGTAAGGCAAGGAAAAGAAATGCAAGGAACGGAGAGGCAAGGCAAGGCAAAAGGAAAACATGGAAGGCAAAAGTCAAGGAAAGGCACAGCAAGACAAGGCCAGACAATGTTGCGAAAGTCAAGATAATGCCAAGCAAAACAAGGCAAGACAAATCAAGGCGGGTAACATGTAAGGCAAAAGGCAAGACAAGGCAAGAAGAGGCAAAACCCAAGGCAAAGGGTAAGGTAAAAATAAAAAGAAATGGATAGGGCAAGGTAAAAACAAGGTAAGACAAAGCAAAAGGTCAGGCAAGGCAATGCAAAACAAGACAAAGCAAGGCAAAATACAAGACAACTCAAGACAAGGCAACGATAGGTCAGTTAAGGCAAAGCCAGAGAAGTCTAGGCAAGGAAAGGCAACGCAAGGCAAGGCAAGGCACGGTATGGCAAGGAAATAGAAGGCAAGGTATGGCGAAACGAGAGGTAAAACAAGGCAAGGTATGGCGAAACGAGAGGTAAAACAAGGCAAGGAAGCAAAGCAAGGCAAAGACAAGGCAAGCCAAGGAGGCAAAGCAAGGCAAAGTCAGGCAAGGGCAGGCCAGCTAAATGAAGGCTAGGCAATGCCAGTTAAGGCAAGTCAATGCAAGGCAGAGCACGGCCAGTATAAGCAAGGCAAGCCAAAGAAGGAAAACGGCAATACAAGGCAGAGCAAAAGTCTAAGCAAAAGGCAAGTAAGGCAAGGCAAAAGGCAATGCAAACGACAAGAAAGGGCAAGACAAGGCAAGCCCAAGCAAGGCACGGCAAAAGGTAAGACAAGGCAACGCAAGGCATAAAGGAAGCGTAGACAAAGCAACTAAACTGCAAGGCAAAAGGTGAGGCAAGGAAGGGAAGGCAAAATGCAAGACAAAATGCATGGAACCGTAAAATAAGGCAAGGCAATCAAGGGCAAAGCAAGGCAAGAGAAGGCAAAAGGCAAGGTAACGGAAGGCAAAAGGAAACATCAAAGGCAAGGCCAAAGGTAAGGAACAAAAAACAGGGCAAGGCAAGGAGATCCAAGGCCAGGCAAAGGGCAAAGGTAAGTCAAGGTAGTTAAACCGAGACAAAAGCCAATGTAAAATGCAATAAAGAGCAACACAACGTCATGGTAAGCAAGGCAAGGCAAGAAAATAGGTAAGGCAAAAGGCAAGGCAAGAAAATAGGTAAGGCAAAAGGCAACGCAAGGCGGAGTAAGGCAAAACGCAAGGCAAGACAAAGTAAGGCAAAAAGCTAGGCAAGGCAATGCAAGGAATGGCAAGGCAAAACGCAAAATAAAAGGCAAGGCAAGTGGTGGCACAAGGTAGGGCAAGGCAAGGTGGGACAGAGCTGGGTAAGGCAAGAATGAAGCAAAAACAAGGCAATATAAAGTGCAAGGCAAACGGCAAGGCAAAACAAAAAGCAAGCCAAGGCAAATCAAAAGGAAAAGCAAGGCAACGCAAAAGACAAGACACGGCAAGGCAAAAGGCGAGGCAAGGCAAAGCAAAATGCAAAAGAAGGCAAGGCAAGACAAGACACGGCAAGCCATGAGGCAAAACAAGGAAAAGGCAAGGACAGGCAACTTAAAAGGCAAGCCAAAGGGCAAGGGAGGTCAAATGGCAAGGCAAGAAACAATGCAAGGCAAGACAAGGAGACAAGGGAAGGGAAGAAGAGGATAACCAAATGAAATGAAATGACATGTTATTTATGGGCGCTCTATAACTGCTGTGGTTCTCAGCGTCCCATTCTAAATTGGGCGTGAAGGACCGCTTAATTTTGCTCAGAAGCCTCTCTATGAAGCTTGAGGTTCTTTTACGTGCCGTAAATCTACGACATGGGAGAGGATAGGCAAGGCAAGCCACATCAAGGCAAGCCAAGGCAAGACAAAGCAAGGCAAAAGGCAAGGCAAGATAAATAAAAGGCAATAGTCCAGGCAAGGCAAAAAGCATGGCAATGCAAGGCAAGGAATGGAAAAAGGCAAGGCTAGGCAAGGAAAGGCAATGCACGGTAAGGCAAGACAAGGCAAGGCAAAGCAAAACAAGGTAAGCTGAGGCAAAAGGCAAGGAAAGGCAAAAGGCAAGGCAAAGGAATTCAATTATCAAGATAAATCACAAGGCAAGGAATAAGTAAGGTAACGTAAAGCAAAAGGCCAGGCATGTTAAGGCAAGGCATATTACAGCAAGACAAGGATGTAAGGCAAATCAAGGCATGGCAATAGCAAGGAAAGCAAAGTAGACGGTAAGGCATGAAAAGACAAGGCAGGGCAAGGTATGGCATGGCAAGGCCAGGAAATACCAGGTAAGGCAAGGTAAGCCAAGCAAGTCAAGGCAAAAAGCAACGCAAATTGAAAAGGCAAGGCAAAACAAGGCATGCCAAGGCAAGACAAGAGGCAAGGAAGAGCAAGGCAACGCATGGCGAGGCAATGCTAGGCAAGGCAAGGTAAGGAAAGACCAGTCAAGGCAAGGCAAGGGCGCGGCAAATGGAAAGACAATATTCAAGGCAAGGAAAAAAGCTCAGAAAAACAAGAAAGACAAAAAGCAAGGCAAGACAAGGCAAAAGTCAAAGCAAATGGGAAGTAAGACTAGGATAGGCAAACAAAAGGCATGGCAAGGTAGGCAAGCCAAAATAAAAGGAAGGCAGAAGGCAAGATATAGCAAGGCAATGCAAATCCAAGTAAGGCAATGGTAAGCCAATAGCAAGACAATGCAAATCCTAGTAAGGCAATGGTAAGCCAATAGCAAAGCAAGGTAAGGTAAGGGAAAGAGCAATAAGAAAAGCAAGTCTAGGCAAGGGAAGGCAAAAGGCAAAGCAAAAGGAAAGGCTAGGAAGGGCAAGACAATGTAAGGCAGTGGTAAAGGAGGCAAGGCAAGGAAAAGAAAAAAGGAACGCAGGGCAAAAGGCAAGGCGAGGCAAGGGGAAAGAGAAGATAAAGGTAAAGTAGGAGAAGGAAAAAGGCAAAGCAAAACAAGGCAAAAGCCTAGGCAACGCAAAGCAAAAGGCAAAACAAGGCAAGGCTAGGCAAGGCAACGATAGGCCAGGCAAGGCTAAGCTAGGCAACGCAAGTTAAGGCCAGGCTAGGCAAGGCAAGGCGATTAGAAATAAGCAAAGGCAAGGCATAGTAATAACTCTTTCATTAGCTCTAACTATATGATTAAGTTTTATATTTTCTGGATGAAGAAAACACCTGAAAGTATTTTCTTAAACAGCGGTATACAAAAACTTAATATAAGTAAGGTTCAACGTGGATTATCGATCACATAACAGGTAAGGCAAAAGGCAAGGCAAAAGGCAATGCCAGGCAAGGCAAAAAGAAAAGGAAGAAAGGCAAGGCAGAAAGCGAAATGAAATGCAAGGCAAAAAAAGACAAGCACGGCTGAGGCACATCAGAAGCAATGTGGGACAAGGTGGTCAAGGCAAGTCAAAAAGCTCGGCAAGACAACTCAAAAGAAAAGACAAGGCAACGCCAAAGGCAAGCCAGGGCAAGACGAAAGGAAAGGCAAGGCAACATGCAAATCAAGGCAAGACAAGACAAGACACTGCAAGCCACGAGGCAAAGGAATGAAAAGGGCAAGGCAAGACAACGCAAAAAGCAAGTCAAAGGGCAAGGGAAGGCAAGGCCAACCAAAAGCATGGCAAGGCAAGGAAGAGGGCAAGGCAAGGTAAGGCAAAAGGCAGAGCATTGCAAGGCAACGCAAAACACAAGATAAGGGAAAAGGTAATAGAAGACAAGGCAAAAGGCAAGGCAATGTAAGGCAAAAGGCAAGACAAGATAAGGCAAGTCAAGGTAAGGCATGGCATGGCAAGGCAAACCGCAGGGTAAAGCAAGGCAGGACATGCCATGGCAAGACGAGGCAAAGTAGGACAGAGCAAGGCCAGATTAGGCAAGCAAGGCAATGCAAATTATGGCTAGGAAAGGCAAGGCAGGGTATAGCAAGGCAATGAAAGGCTTGCAATGCAAGGAGGAACCAGGCAAGGCAAATAGAAATAAGCCAAGGCAAGTCATAGCATGGCAACGTAAGGCAAAAAGCAAGGCAAAGGGAGCCAAAACCAAGGAAAGGGCAACGTAAAAGGCAAAACAAGGTAGCTAAACCAAGAAAAAAGCCAATGGAAAATGCAAGAAAGAGCAATAAAAGCCAGGCCAAGCAACGCAAGGGAAGGCAATGCTAAAGGTAAGTCAAGGAAAGATAAGGATATAGTGAAGACAAAAGGCAACGCAAGGCAGAGTACGGCAAAGTGCAAGGCAAAGCAATGTAAGACAAAATGCAAGGCAAATGGCAAGGAGGACAAGGCAAAGCAAAGCAAGGAAAGTCAAGCCAAAGGGCAAGGCAAGGTAAAAAAACTAACCAAGGCAGGTTAAAAGGAAAGGCAACTCAAAAGACAAGAAAAGGCAAGGCTAAATGCAAGGCAAAACATAGGGCCAGGCAAGACAAGACACGGCACGACATGAGGCAAAGTAAGAAAAACACTAAGCGAAGTCAACGAAAAAGGCAAGCCAAAGGGCAAGGGAAGTCAAATGACAAATCAAGGCAAGGCAAAATGCACGGCAAGCAAAAAGCAAGGCAAGTCAAGGTAAATGAAAAGCAATAGGCAAGGCAAGGCATAAAGCAAGGCAAAAGGCAGGGCAAAGCAAGGCCAAAGGTAAGGCAAAAGACAGGACAAGGCAAAAGGAAAAGCAAGGAGATCCAAAGCAGGCAAAGGGCAGCGCAAAAGATAAGTCAAGGTAGTTAAACCAAGACAAAGGCCAATGCAAAAGGCAAGAAAGAGCAACATAAAGCCAGGGCAATCCAGGCAAGGCAAGAAAAGCTATGCAAAAGGTAAGCTAAGGGAAGGCAAGAAAATAGGTAAGGCAAAATGCAACGCAAGGCAGAGTAAGGCAAAAGGCAAGGCAGCACAATGCAAGGAAAGACAATGCACAAAGCAAAATAAAATTCAAGGCAAAAGGCAAGGCAAGTGAAGGCACAAGGTACGGCAAGGCAGGGTGGGCCAAGGCTGGGAAAGGCAAGGCTAATACTAAAACAAGACAATATAAAGTGCAGGGCAAACGGCAAGGCAAAGCAAAAAAACAATCCAAGGCAAGTCAAAAGGAGAGGCAAGGCAACGCAAAAGACAAGACAGGGCAAGGCGAAAGGCAAGACAAGACAAGACACGGCAAGCAGTGAGGCAAAGCAAGGAAAAGGGAAAGGACAGGCAACTTAAAAGCTAAGCCAAAAGTCAAGGGAAATCAAATGGCAAGGCAAGGCAACGAACAATGCAAGGCAAGACCAGGAGACAAAGCAAGAGAAGGAAAGGATAGCCAAATGAAATGAAATTGTGTTTTATTTATGGACGCTCTTTAATTTGCGTGTACTTCTCAGCGTCCCATTCTATTCTGGGCATGAAAAACCGCTTAATTGTGCTAAAAGAATTAAATGGCGTGTTATTTATGGACGCTCTTTAACTGCTGTGGTTCTCAACGTCCCATTCTAAATTGGAGGTGAAAGACCGCTTAATTTTGCTGAGAGTCCTCTCTATCAAGCTTGAGCTCCTTTTACGTGCCGTAAATCTGCAACACGGGAGCGCATAGGCAAGGCAAGGCACAGAAAGGCGAGGCAAGGCTAGATAAATGAAAGGCAATAGTCCAGGCAAGGCAAAAAGCTGGGCAAAAGGCATGGCAATGCAAGGCAAGGAATGGGAAAGGGCGAGGCAAGGCCAGGCATAGAATGGCTAGGCAAGGCAAGGCTAGGCAAGGAAAGACAATGCACGGCAAGGCAAGGTAAGGCGAGGAAAGACCAGGTAAAGCAAGGCCAGGCAAGACAAGGCAAGGCAAATCAAAACGAGGCAAGCTAAGGCAAAAGGCAAGGAAAGGCAAAATATCAGTCAAGGCAAGGATAGGGAAGGCACTTCAAAAGGCAAAACAAAAGCCAAAGGAAGGCAAGGTAAGGAAACTGTCAATTCAAAAGACAAGACAAACAAAAGACAGGGCAAAAAGGCGGGGCAAGGCAAGGAAAGGCCAGGAAGGGAAAGACAAAGAAGACAGGGCAAGGCCAGATTGTGCAAGGCAAGGCAAGGAAAGGCCAGGCAGGGCAAGGCAAGGAGAGGCAAGGCAAGACAAAATTCAAGGCAAGGAAGCCTAAGTTAAGGCAAGGCTAGGGAAGGCAAAAGGCCAGGACAGGCAAGGCAGAGCAAGGCACGGCCAGGAAAGGCTACCTAATAGAGGCAACATAAGACAAGTCAGGGCAAGGTAATACAGCGCAATAGCAGGCAGGGCAAAGCAACGAAAGGAAATGCAAGGCAACGCCAGGTTAGCCTAGCCAGGCAAGACAAAAGGCAAAACAAGGCAATGCAAGAAAATAGGCAAGAGAAGGCAAGGCAAAGCAAGGTAGGGCAGGACAAGACAAAAGGCAAGGGAAAACCAAGTTAAAATGCAAGGAAAATGGCAAGGTAAGCAAGGCAAAGCATAAAGCAACGCAAGGTAAAAGAAGGAGAGACGAGAGAACGCAAGACCAGGAAAGCCAAGTCAAGGCAAGACCACGCAAAGTAAGACAAGCTGGAGCAAAAGGCAAGGAAAGGCAATGCAAAAGGCAAGGCAAGGGTAAGTAAAAGGAAGAGACAAGCAAGGCAAGGCAACGCAAGAAAACGAGGAAAGGCAAAGCAAATCAAGGCAAAAGGCAAAGCAAGGAAAGGGAAGGCAAAGCAAGGAAAGGGAAGGCAAGGTAAGGCAAGGCAAGCCAAGGAAAGGCCGGAATGGCAACACAAGGGAAGCCAAGGCAAGGCAAGGAAAGACCAGAAAGATCGAGGCCATCCTAGGGAAGGTAAGGCAAGGAAATTCCAGGCAAAGCAAGGAGTCAAGGCGAGAGAAGGAAGTTTACAGCGCGGTGGGGCAAGGCAAAAGGCAAGGCAAGTCTAGGTAAGGCCAGTCAATGCTGTTCAAGGCAAGGCAAGGCAATACCAGTCAAGGCAAGAAGAGGCAACGCAAGGTAAGCCATGGCAAAGCTGGGCAAGGCCAGGCAAGGCTAAGTAAGATAAGTCAAGGCAAGGAAAGGCAAGGCAAACGGCAACGATGGGCAAGGATAGAGGCAAGGTAAAAAAAAAAGAAAAAAGAAAAAAAAAAACAAGGCACGAGGCAAGCCAAGGCAAGCAAATGCAAAAGGCAAGGTAAGGAAAGCCAAGGCAAGGCAAAGCGAAAAGCAAAGCAAGACAAAGGGTAAGACAAAGCAAGGCAAAAAGCAAGGTACGGCAAAAGGAAGGACAAGTAACGCAAAAGGCAAGGAGAAGCATGGCTGAAGGCGAAACAAGGCAAAGCAAAATGCGAGTCAAGGCAAGGCATAAGGCAAACCAAGGCAAATCAAAGGGCAAGGTAATGCAAGGCAAAAGGTAACGCAGAGGGCACGGAAGGCAAATGGCAAGCCCATGCATGGCAAAAGGCAAGGGAAGGTAAGGAAAGGCAAGGCAAAAGTTAAGGATCATTAAGGCAAAGGGTGAGGTAAATTGCAACGCATAATACAAGGCAAGCCAAGGAAGGACGCAAGGATAGGCAAGACAATGCAAGGAAAAGCAAGGCAAGGTAAAAATCAAGGCAAAGTGAGGCAAAAGGCAATGCAAGTCAAGGCAAACGGCAAGGCACGGATAATCAAATGTCAAAGCAAGACAAGGCAAGGAAAGACATGCAAGCCAAAGGTAAGGCTAGGCAAAGCGCAAGACAAGGCAAGACAAGGAGAGGCAAGACAATGCAAAATGCAATCAAAACGCAAGGCAAAAGGCAAGGCAAGATGGGCAAGGTTAGGGAAGTTAAGTTATAGGAAAGGCAAGGCAAGCCAAGGAAGCAAGGCAAGGCAAAGCAGGGCAGGGTAGGTCAAGCCAAAAGGCAATTCAAGGCGAGGCAAAACGCAAGGCAATGAAAGATGCAAAGCATGGAAAGACAAAAGGTAAGGCAAGGCAAGGCAAGCCAAGGGAAAGCACGGCATATGGGTAGGCAAGGCCAGGGCAGGCAAAGCTAAGGAAGGCAACGCAAGTCAACGCAAAGCAAAGAAGGCCAATTTAGGTAATCACGGCAAGGCAAGGAAAAGAAAGACCAGGCAAGGCAAGGCCAGGTTGAGCAAGGCAAACGAAGGCAGGGCAAACAGAGGCAAAGTATGGCCAGGCAAAGCAAAGCAAGGCCAGAAAGCCAGGCAAGGTAAGGCCAGGCAAGGAAGGCCAGGAAAAAGGCAAGGCATAAGCCAAAGGAAGGCAAGGGAAGCCAAAGCAAGGTAACGCAAGACAAGGCAAGGAGATGCAAGATAAGACAAAGACAAACCAGGAAAGGAAAAGCTAGGTAAGGAAAAGCTAAGTCAGTCTAGGCAAAGCAAGCCAAGGCAAGACCCGGTTATGCAAGACAAGGTAAGGCAACGCAGTGCATTGCAAGGCGAGGCAAGGGCAGGTAAGGCAAGGAAAGGTAAAGGCAAGGCAAAAGACAAGGCATGGCAAGGCGAGGAGAGCAAGGCAAGGATAAAAAAAAAAAAAAAAAAAAAAAAAAAAAAAAAAAAAAAAACAAGGCACAAAGTTGCCAGAATTCAAGAAGCATAAAAGAGTTCTTTCAGGCTCTAATCTGCTCGTATATAACATTTGAGTGACTTTTAAAAAACTTTTGTTCGGAGCATATTTCAGCACCAGAAGACTAGAAGCATCGAAAAATCAAGATTCACAAACGAAACATCAAGGTGATATTCTTGGTCTCCGGGCTCTAAACTGCACATATATACCATTTGCAGCGATTTTTAAAGAACTTCCGTTCTGAGTATATTTGGTCGCCAGAATTCTAGAAGAATCAAAACATCGAGATTAACGAAGCGAAAAATATTTGTGATATTTTGGATCTCCAGGGTCTGTATGGCTGGTATATACCATACTCAGCGATATTTAAACAAGTTTTTATTCATACCATATTTGCCCGTCAGAATACTAAAAACTTAAATAAATCGAGATTCACGCAGCGAAAAATGTGTGTAATAATCTTGTTCTCCAGGCTCTAAACTGCTCGTATATACCATTTGCAGCATATTTGCTCGCCAGTAGCATAGAGGCATAATAAAATCAAGATTCAGGAAGCGAAAAATTAATCTGATATTCTTGTTCCCCAGGAACTAAACGGCACGTGTATACTGTGTGCAATGATGTTTAAAGAACCTTTGTTCTGAGCGTACATGTTCGCCAGAACTTTAGAAGCATTAAAAAATCGAAATTCACCAAGCGAAATGTTTTGTGATATTCTAGTTCTCCAGGCTGTAAAATATTCGTATACACCATTTGCAGCGAATAGTAAACAACTTTTGTTGTGAGCATACTGGTTGCCAGAAGACAGAAAGCATCAAAACATCCAGATTCAGGCAGCGAAAAATAAATGTCTTATTCTCCAGGCTCTAAGCTGAGGGTATATACAGTTAGCAGCAATTATTTAAAGAACTTTTATTCTGAGCATATTTAGTGGCCAGAATTCTTAAAGTATCAAAAAATCGAGATTCACGAAGTGAAAAAATTATGTATTTTCTAGAACACAATTTTAAGGAACCTTTGCTCTGAGCATTTTTGTTTGCCACAAGACTTAAAAAATCAAGATTCTCGCAAAGAAAAATGTGTGTGATATTCTTGTTATCCAGGCTCTAAATTGCTCATATATACCATTTGCAGCGATTTTTAAAAAACGTTTGTTCTGAGCATATGTGGATGCCGGGGGACTAGAAGCATTAAAAAATCGAGATTTACGAAGAGAAACATTTCTGGGATATTCTTGTTCTCCGATTTTTAAAATGCATATGTCATAGGCAGAGATTTTTTTTAAGAACTTTTGTCCTGAGCCTTTTTAAGATTAGAAGCCCAAAAAATTCGAATTTCACGAAGCGAAAAATATCTGTGACATTCTTGTTCTCCAGGCTCTAAACTGCACGTATATACCTTTGGAGCGATATTTAAAGAAGGTTTATTATGTGGATATTTGGTCGACCGAAGACTAGAAGCTTCAAAAAATCGTGATTCACGCAGCTTAAAATTATTGTAATATATCTTTTTTCTTTTATGTGATATTCTTTTTCTCAGGTATAAACCACTTACAGCAATTTTTAAGGAACTTTGTTGTGAGCATATTTTGTTGCCAGAAGACTAGAAGCATCAAAAAATTGTGATGAAGCGAAGAATTAATGTGATATACTAAATCTCAGGCCTCTAAATTCCTGGTATATACCATTTGCAGCGATATTTAAAGCACTTCTGTTGTGAGCATATATACTCGCCGAAAATTTAGAAGCATAAAAAATCGAGATACACGAAGCGAAAATGTAATATGATATTCTTGTGCTGCAGGCTCTAAACTGCACGCAAAATCTATTTGCAACAATTTTAAACAACTTTTATTCCATTATATTTGGTAGCCAGAAGACCAGTAGCATCTATAAATCGAAAAATTTATGTCATATTCTAATTCTCCGGGTTCTAAGCTGCTCGTATATACCTTTCACATCGATTTTAAACAAAGTTTATTCTGAACATATTTGCTCGTTGGAAGATGGAAGCATAAAAAAATCGAGTTGCATGTAGCGAAAAATCTATTTGCAGGCTCAAAACTACTCGTATATGCCATTTGCAGCGAGTTTAATAAAAAAAAAGCAACAACTTTTAATTCTAAATCTTCTCGGACTTCTAACCAGGTAAATACTTGGCTTGATACCAACGTTTCGAAGAAGTGCATCTTCCTCGTCTTCAAGGTGAACTGATGGATTGTGCTTGCGGATCACGCGAACCAGTCACATGTTAGCTTCATTCCAGCTCTTTTAAATACCAGTCTCCGCAAGCACAATCCATCAGTTCACACTGAAGACGAGGAAGAGGCACTTCTTCAAAACGTGGGTATCAAGCCAAAATTTTACCTGGTTAGAAGCCCGAGAAGATTTTGAATGAATACGTCGCCAGGAAAGCTTCAGTTCTTATTTTAAAAAAACGTTTGTTCTGAGCTTATTTGGCAGCCGAAATACCAGCAGCATAAAAAAATCGAGATTCACAAAGCGAAAAATTAGTGTGATGTTTTTATTCTACGGGCTCGTATTTACCATTTCCATCGATTTTAAACAACTTTTCTTCTGGAAATATTTGCTCACCAGAAGCCTAGAAGCATCGAAAAATCGAAATTCAGGAAGTGAAAAATTAATGTGATTGTCTTATTCTTCGGTCTCTAAACTGCACGTGCATACCATTTGCAGCGATTTTTAAAAACTTTTGTTCTGAGCAAATTTAATCGCTGGAACGCTAGTGGTGTAAAATATCGAGATTCACGAAGTGAGAAATTAAGTGATATTCTTCTTCTCCGGGCTCTAAACTGTACGTATATACCAAATTTTCAGCGATTTTAAAGAAGTTATTTTTGAGCGCATTTGCTTGCCGGAAGCCTAGAAGCACTAAAAATCGAGCTTCACGAAGTGAAAAATGTATGTGATGTTTTAATTCTCTGAGTTCAAAACACCTCGTATATACCATTTGCAGAGATTATTAAGTAAATTTTGATATGAACATATTTGCTCGCCAGAAGCATAAAAGTACGAAAAAATCGAAATTTCGGAAGCGAAAAATGTACATAATATTTGTAATCTCCGCGCTCTATACTTTATGTATATACCATTTGAGCGATTTTAAGATTATTTGTTCTGAGCAAACTTAATAGCCAGAGGGCTAGGCCAATAAAATATCGAGATACACAAAGCGAAAAATTGATGTGATATTCTTGTTCTCCGGGCTCCAATTTAAGTGGTATTCTTGTTCACCGGTCTCTAAACTGCCCATATATACTATTTGCAGCGATTTATAAAGAGATTTTGTTCTGAGCATATATGCTCGCCAGAAGCCTAAAAGCATGAAATTATCGAGATTCACGAAGCGAAACAATAATGTGATTTTCTAATTTTCCGGGCTCTATACTGCTCGTATTGCTTCGATTTTAAACAGCTTTTGTTCTGAATATATTTGCTGGCCAGAAGCCTAGAAGCATAAAAAAAATCGAGTTTCGGTTTACGTGATATTTTTGTTCTCCAGTATCCAACCATCTCGTATATACCATTTGCAGCGATTTTTAAACAACTTTTGTTCTGAGCTTATTTGCTCGCCAAAAATCTAGGAACATAAAAAAATCGGGATTTACGAAGCGAATTATTAATGTGATATTCTAATTCTCTGGACTCTATACTGCTCGTGTCTACCATTTGCATCGATTTTAAACAACTTTTTTTCTGAACATATTTGCTCGCCAGAAGCATCAAAATATCGAAATTAACAAAGCGAAAAATATATGTGATATTCTTATTCTCTGGACTCCATACTGATCATATATACCATTTGCACTGATTTTTAAAGAGCTTATGTTCTGAACAAATTTAATCGCCAGAAAGCTAAGCAATCAGAACATCGAGATTCAAGGGGCGAAAAATGTATGTGATATTCTTGTTCTCCGGGCTCCATACTGCTCGTATATACCATTTGCAGCGATTTTTTAACAACTTTTGTTCCGAGCATATTTGTTCGCCATGTGACTAGACGTATCAAAAATCGAGATTCACGAAGCGAAAAATGTAAATGATATTCTTGTTCACCGGTCTCTGAACTGCACATGTATACCATTTACAGCGATTTTTAAACAGCTTCTGTTCTCAGCTAATTTAATCACCCGAAGACTAGATGGATCGTATACACCATTTGTATATAGAAGAACATTTTAAATAACATTTGTTCTGAGCAAATTTAATCGCTAGAAGGCTAGAGGCTGCAAATAAAATATATATATCAAGACTCACGAATTGAAAAAATAAAGTATTATTGTTGTTCTCCGGGATCTAAACTGCACGTATATACCATTTGCAGTGATTTTTAAAATCTTTACTCCAGAGCACAGTTGATTTTCGAATGCTGGAGGCATTGCTAAATCGAGATTCACGAAACGAAAAAGTAATGTGATATTCTCTTTTTCCTGGCTCTAAACTCCGCGTTTATACCTACTACAGCGACTTTTAAAGAACTTTTGTTCTGAGCATATTTGCTCGCCAGAAGCCTAGAAGCAAAAAGAAAATTGACATTCACGAAGCGAAAAATTTGTGTGATATTGTAGTTCTCCGTGCTCTATACTTCTTGTAATTACCAATTGCAGTGATTTTTAAAGAACTTTTGTTCTGAGCATATTTGCTCGCCAGAAGCTTAGAAGCATTAAACATCGAGATTCAGGAAGTGAAAAATTAATGTGATATTATTTTTCTCTGGGCTCCAAACTGCTCGTACATACCAATTGCAGCGATTTTTAAACAACTTTTGTTCCGAGCGTAGCTGGTAGCAAAAATGCTATAGACATCTAAAAATTGGAGATTCACGAAACGAAAAATTAAAGTGATATTGTTGTTCTCCAGGTTCTAAACTGCACGTATGTACCATGATTTTTAATGAAGTTTGTTTTGAGGTATTTGCTCGCAGGAAGCCCAGAAGCATAAAAAAATCGAGATTCACGAAGGGAAAATTTAATGTGATAGATATTCTAATTATCCTGGCTCTAAAATGCTCATATATATTATTTGCAGCGATGTTTTAAGAACCTTCGTTCTGAGCAAATTTGCTCGCCACAAGCATAGAAGCATAATAAAATCGAGATTCATTAAGCCAAATATTTATGTGATATTCTTGTTCTACGCTCTCCAAACTGCTCTTATATCCATTTACAGTGAGTTTTAAACAAGTTTTGTTCTGAGCGTATTTGCTCTCCAGAAGCCTAGCAACATCAAAATATCGTGATTCACGAAGCGAAAAATTAACGTGATATTCTAATTCCTCGGGCTCAAAATTGCTCGTATATACCATTTACAGTGATTTTTAATAAACTTTTGTTCTTCGCGTATCTGGTTGCCTGAATTCTTGAGGAATCAAAAATCGAGATTCACGGAGTGAAAAATGAATGCGATATTCATGTTCTCTAGGCTCTAAATTGCTCGTATACACCAATTGTGGCGATTTAAAAAAAAAGTTTCTTCTGAGCATATTTAGTTGCCAAAAGTTAGAAGCATCAAAAATGGATTTTCTCGCAGCCGAACATTTCTGTGATATCCTGTTTCTCCAACTATAAAGTGCTTGTATATACCATTTGCGCGACTTTTGCACATCTTTTGTTCTGAGCATATTTGCTTGCCAGAAGAATGAAAAAAAATCGAGTTTAACGCAGCGAAAAATTAATGCGATATTCTTATTCTCCAGGCTCAGAACTACTCGTATATACCATTTGCAGTGATTTAAAAAAACAAAGCATTTATTCTAAGCTTATATGACAGCCAGAGGACCAGCAGCATAAAAAAAGCGAGATTCAAACGGCGAAAAATTAATGTGACATTTTTGTTCTCCAGCCTCTAAACTGCACATATATACAGTTTGTAGCGATTTTTAAAAAACTTTTCTTCTGAGCAAATTTGGACGGCAGAGGTCTAAAAGCATAAAAAAATCGAGATTCACAAAGCAAAATGTTTCTGTGATATTCTTGATCTTCAGGCTTTAAATGTTCGTATATACTATTTGCAGCGTTTTTAAAAGGACTTTTGGTCTAAGGATATTTGGATGCCAGAATAGGTACTAGAAGCATCAAAATATCAATTTTCACGCAGAGAAAAATTAATGTAATATTTTTGCTCCCCAGGCTTTAACCTGCACATATATGCCATTTGCAGCGAATTTTAAAGAACTTTTGTTCTGAGCATATTTGGTTGCCAGAAGTCTATAAGCATAAAAAAATTGACTTTCACACAGCGAAAAATGTGTGTGATATTCTGTTTCCCCAGGCTCTAAATTGCTCGTAAATACCATTTGCAACGACTTTTAAGGTTTTGTTCTGAGCATATTTAGTTGTCAGAGAGCCAGAAGAAACAAAAAAATCGAGATTCACGCAGCGAAATATTAATGTGATATTCTTGTTCCCCAGGAGTTAAACTTCACATATATACAATTTCAGCGGTTTTAAAAGAGCTCAAGTTCTGAGCATATTTGTTTGCCAGCAGTCTAGAAGCATATAATAACTGAGATTCACGCGGCGAAAATTTTCTGTTCTAGTTCTCTTCTCCGCTCTTTAAAGTGCACAATTTTTAAAGCACTTTTGTCCTGAGCATTTATGGTCGCCAGAATTCCAGAGGAATAAAAAAATCGAGATTCACGAAGTGAAAAATTAATGTGATATTCTTGTTCTATAGGCTCTAAAATCCTCGTGTATACCAATTGCATCGACTTTAAAAGAACTTTTGTTCTGAGTATTTTGGTTGTCAGAAGAATAGAAGCATCAAAAAGTCTAGATTCACGCAGCGAAAAATTAAAGTGGTGTTCTTGTTCTACAGTACATAGCAGTTGGAATGAATTTTAAAGAACTTTTGTTCTAAGCATATATTGTTGCCAGAAGTCTAGAAGATTCAAAAAATCTACTTACACGCAGCGAAAATTTTTGTGATGTCCTTTTCTCTAGGCTCTAAGCTGCATTTGCAGTGACTTATAACGAACTTTTGTTCTGAGCATATGTGGATACTAGAAGCAAAAAGAAATCGAGATTCGTGAAGATTTCTGCGATATTCCTGTTCTCCAGCCTCTAAAATACTCGTTCTTTTAAACAACAAAGAACTTTTGTTCTGAGCATATTTGTTACCAGAAGACTAGAAGCATAAAAAAATCGACGTTCACGCAGCGAAAAATTAATGTGATACTCTTGTTCTCCAGGTTTTAAATTGCAGTATATACCATTTGAAGGTCATTTTAAAGATCTTGGTTCTATGCATATTTGGTTGCCGGAAGTCTAGAAGATTAAAAAAATCGGCTTTCACGGAGAAAAAAAAAAATTGTCGCTGTTCTTTTCTCTGTCTTGCAGTCGGTCTGAATTAGCGCCAGTGAAATACTGTATAAACAAGCCCGTACATGCCTGTTTGTAAATCTCTGGTGCTCCGGGTATGCTCATCCATGTAGAACACGAATTTGACTCTTATTTCCTTACATCTTATTTTTTAATAGCAATATATACTAACCTAAGACAAACCTAAACAACATATTTATATACATACATAACTTATAAGTTCATATTACTTTTGTATCTCATTAATTACGGTATTCTGTAGCCAGGAGATTGATTGTTTTTCAAGTTCATTTTGTTGTCTCCTCTTTCCGGCTATCATCCTAAAAAATTATAGAAAGGCCGTTTCTTTTCTTCTTTCACTGTCTTTTTTCTTTCCTTTTGTGGCTTTCACACGATATGTATATAAATACACTGTTGTTATTACATAATCTTTTTTGCAATTTATATATTCCTAACCTTATACACGAAGGATATTAGTTCTTATCAACTAAATATGTTGTAGTGCCGATAACCTCATATTCACTCAAAATTGGTCGCTATTAATTTCCTTTTACTAGACACAAATAGACATTGTTATAATTCCATATAATTATTTATCTATTTTATTTTATGTATTTATTTATTTAATGTGTGTTTCTCATCAGTATTGTCATCTTGAATTTCTCGGGAACGTTTTTGATGACATAGTATTCATTTAGCTGCTCAAGGAATATTATAGGTGAATTTTGTTCTGATCTGAAAAACTTGGTAACGATATATCTGCAAATGTATGATTGGGTAAGGAATGAACGCTATGATTAGATGCGAACTGATCAGCAGCTATCAAAGCCGGCGGTATGTGTATATTGCCACCATTACGTCTAGTGTCCCACCTAGGAGTATAACTTTCGTCTTGTACTGAACCTATGTCTGCGTTCTGGGTATCTAACACAGAACCTACAATATTATTTACATTTAGAGGCATTTCACACTTTTTCTGCCCAGAAGGAGAAACTGGCATGTTTGTTTCTGAGCTCAATTTTGCCTCAATTTTATTACTTAATTCATTGTTACTTTCCTCTAATTCCCAATTCTGATTTTGGAAAGTAACCTGCATTTCCCCTTGAAGTGACTGCATATTCTTATTTAATTGTGACTGCATTTCTTCTGGGATTTCCTTTTTATTTTCTCTATACGCACTATGTACATAGTGTTTAGAGAAGGTATTGCACTCCACTCAAAAATATGATACCGAAATTTCATCGGAAATATATGTATTAGCGTCCTATTTATCTAAAAAAAACATTTTCCGAAAAAAGGTCCGTGTGTGTGTGTGTGTGTGTGTGTGTGTGTCCGTGTGTCTGTGAACACGATAACTCAAAAACGAAAATTCGGTAAAATACCAAACTTGGTATTTAAGTTTAGTATCTTTCAGGGATGCGACATGAAGATTTTAGGGGAAATCCCTCCACCCCCGACAACCCTTTACATGGAACTTTTTTCAAAAATTTTGATTTTCTCAAAAATAGCTCTAACGATTTTGATTAAAATTTCGTATATTAAAGCTAATTACCTGACAAATAAAATACATATCTTGAATTTTCTGGGAATAGCCTCTGAAGAGTACTTTATTCTGGATGAATTTTACGGAATTTTGAATAACTGCTAAACCGTAAGAGGTGAACAAAAACTTACAACACGAAAAATGTGGAGCACGTTAAAACACACAATTTATCTTATATACATTTTTTCGTGGGGTTCATCGTTTTTTTAGACATTCCTTGTTTTTGGTTTCTGTTTTGAAAAACTTTAACTTTTCTCATACAGGAATTTGTCAACTGCTGTCCATACAAATGAACTTTAGTGACATATCAACCAGCTTTTGACTATCACTTTAACCTATGGTACTCTCTTATTTCGCTTCTATTTACAAGGAAGCAAAGAATAAGACTATTTATGCTAATTTTTTCTGATTAGCATGAAGTAAATAGAAGTATAAGCTTTTTAAAAATAATTTGTTGCAGAGATGTAGAGAAAGTCATGTGCATGGCACACATCACATTTTGATAGTTACGTACTTGTGACTGGGTTCCCCATTGTAATGACTCAATTACTTCTTGTATTTCCCTTTTAAATGACTGCCTTTCTCCTTGTATTTCCTTTTTAAATGAGTGCATTTAGTTTTAATTATGGCAAATAAATCGGCAAAACTCCGTGGATTCAAGTTTGTTTCTCTCACAGCTGATTCCTCTAGTGGGTTTTCTACCTGCCTCTGGTCATTGATCCTACACATTTCTCCCACTCCCCCTGAAGTGTGCGATATGGTTAGGTTTGAAGAACCTTCCCTTGACCTGCTATTTATTTCTGGGCTATTATGTTCCCCTTGAGCTTGTTTCCTTTCTATGTTTTGTTCATGTTCCTAATTTCCTGTTATGGTATTTTGGGTGACCACTTCCTTAATACTATCAGATTCCATTGCGCCAAGCATTTTTACACAAATCACTTTTTACTTCTTAATAACATGAAAATCACAAAACATCTATATTAAAATCATTAAAAGCTGTATTCTGACCTTATTGTTTCTTGTAGCTGATTCAACAATTTTTCTTTCTCTGAGGTGCTAATTTTTGCACTTTACATAAGGGAGGGCTCACAATTGATGTTCTGGACGTTCTAGTTGTCGATGCTCGTAGTTTGTTGTGACGTCGTCGAGTTGCCCCTTCCTTCGAAACTTTTAAGTGTCGTCTAGATGTTCTCCGAAGTTATTATTCTTGCCGAAGTGTAGCACTTAATTATTTCGTTGTTGCGCTATTCTTTATCATTCTTTCCCCACTTTAGGGCTCCAATATGTCGCTGTCATTTTCGTCTACCTTGGAGTCGGTCTGAATTAGCCCCAGTGAAATACTTTATAAACAAGCGTGTGTGTACATACCTCTTTGTAAGTCGCTGGTGCGCCGGCTATGCTCGTCCATGTAGAACACGAATTTGACTCTCACTAAGGGGAGAAAGAATGACTGGGGTATGTGACACAGGGTAGACGTACAAACAAAAGTACTTCACTTTAAGACTCTTCAGTATTGAGACCTTTTATTCACCTTGGTTACTTGTTGAGGCACTAATCCTACTCCCGACTCCCGACATAGTAGTTCTTGAAGTCGTAGAAATATTAAGTTTTCTTCTGCTTATTTTCGATGGTCATCGGTAATTACTGCGTACTTCCCTATTATGCGACAAATCAACTCGTGCGATAACTACAATCTTTCGCGTAATAGTATCACCTACTCCGGCAATAACACTCCCGCATTCACGTACGTACAACGTACAGCCTATAGCGTACCGCGTACAACATCACAGTATAACAAGCAGCCCAAAAGAAGATGAAGCAACCTAATTTCTTGTAAGCACATCGCTCATATACATAATATCTCCAATCTTGAAGCTCATTTCTGATTGGTTGAAACGAAGTGCGAAAATAACGTCATGTGAATAATTTTGTAAGATCTTTGTATAAGACTTACGTGACCGCTCTTTATAATGGAACAGTCCCGAGCTGCTAACCTTTAGGGAAGAAACCTTTCTCTAAAAAATGCGCTAAAATCTTGCACTTACAAAAGCAATTGTGTTGCTAAGATTAACAAAGAAAGTAACCTTAGTGTACACAATAGCAACTCCTCACCCTAAGGTTTTGTGTTCTACAATCTGCTCAGTCTTGGCTACTGAAGGAAATATATTTCCTATATTAAACCCACGCAAAAGTAGTAATTAAACTAATAAATTACAGAGCGGGCTAATATACTGTTGCTTAATTCCCCTATGGAGAAGTTGAAATTTGTTCAATTTCATGAAATTTGTTCAATTTCATTGCGGATACCAACAACCTTGGGTTCACTAACCTAACTCAAAACAATCCTGTGTTCTATCTCTTTCTATTTACACGTTCTGTTATTTCTTGCTACCAGGATTCTTAACGGTGTTTACCTTCTATCTAACAAATCAAAATCAGGAAACAAAAAATCGAAATTCACCAAGCAAAAAATTTCTGTGTTATTTTTATTCTCCTGGCTCTAAAATGCTCGTATAGACTAATTGCAGCGACTTTATAAGAACTTTTGTTCTGAGTATATTGGGTTGTCAGAGGAATAGAAGCATCAGAAAATCAACCTTCCCACAGCGAAAAATTTATGTGATATTCTGTTTCTCCAGGCTCTGAACTGCTCGTATATACAATATGCAGCGATTTTAAAATAACTTTTTTTCTAAGCATATTTGCTTGCCGGAACTCTAGAAGCATAAAAAAAAAAAAAAAAAACGGAGATTCACGCAGAGAGAAATTTCTTTGATATTCCCCCTTTCCAGGCTTAAACCAGAACGTTAATACCATATACAGCGATTTTATGCAGCGAAACATTTTTGTGATATTCCTCCTCTCCAGGCTTTAATCTGCACGTATATACCATTTGCAGTGCATTTAAAAAAAAAAACTATTCTTTTGAGCAAATTTGGATGCCAGAATTATAGAAGCATGAACAAATCCCTTACACAGCGAAAAATTAATGTGATGTTCCTGTTCTCCATGCTTTCAACTGCACGTATATACCATTTGCAACGCATTTGTAAAGAACTTTTGTTCTGATCATTTCAAGTTGCCAGAATTATAGAAGCATATAAAATCGACTTACGCGCACCGAAAAATTAATGTGATATTCTTGTTCTCCGGGCCCTAAACTGCATGTATGTACCTTTTGTAGTGATGTTTAAAAAATTTTTGTTTTGATCATATTTGGAAGCCAGAAAATGAAAAGCATACAAAAAATCGAGATTCGCAGTGAAAAAAAAATTCTGTCATATTCTTTATCTCCAGGCTCTAAAATGCTCGTATATACCATTTGCAGCGTTTTAAAAAGAACTTTAGTTCTGAGCATATTTGGATGCCAGAAGACTAGGACGTCAAAAAATCAACTTTCACGCAGCGAAAAATTATTGTGATATTTATGTTCTCCAGGCAGTTATTTTTAAAGAACATATTTGTTTGCCAGAAGTCTGTAAATATAAAAAAATTCACGTTCACGGAGGAAAAAATTATTGAATATTCTTGTTCTCCAAGCTATAAACTGCACATAATGTACCATTTGCAGTGACTTTTAAAGAGTTTAAGTTCACAGCATATGTGATTGCCAGAATTCTAGAGGAATCAAAAAATCTAAATTCACGAAAAATTAACGTAATATTCTTGTTCTCCGCGCTTCACAATGCTCGATTATACCAATTGCAGGGACTTTAAAAAAGTTTGCTCTGAGTATTTTTGGTTGTCACAAGAATACAAGCATCAAACGGTCAAAATTCACGCAGCGAAATATTAATGTGATATTCTTGTTCTACTGGCTTTATACTACACATATAATTGCATATACAATTATAATACAATATACTACACATTGTATAATTTGCAGCGATTTTAAAACAACTTTTGTACTGAGCATATTTGGTTGCCAGAAGTCTAAAAGCATCAAAAAATCGACTTTCACGAAGCGAAAAATGTATGTGAAATTCTGTATCTCCAGACTCTAAACTGCTCATATATACCATTTGTAGAGGCTTATAAACTACTTTTGTTCTGAGCATATTTGGTTGCCAGAATTATAGAATTGACTAACACGCAGCGAAAAATTAATGTAATGTTCTTGTTCTCTAGCCTCTAAGCAAACTCAACACAAATCAAGTGATCCTAACAAAAAACAACACTGTATTATGAAAGCTGCACTGTAGGAAATAAAGAAGAAAACGAAGCAAAAAGATGAAAAAGCTAAGTTGAGACCAGTAAAGCTATCAGAAAACTCAAAGATAGCCTCATCAAAAAACCTTAAGAGAATTAAAAAAGAAAAGAACACCAAGAAGGTCCAGATTGGAAAAAATGAAGAAACCAACAGGGGTGGAAAATGTTCAACTTTAAAAGCTAAGAAACCGGAGAAAAAAAAAACATGCCGCAGACAAATATCTTTTGAAGAAACTTCTGAAGAAGATGTAGTTGAAGTTGAGTTATGTGACGATAGTTATTCAAATAACAATGTTGGTCTTTTTGCAAAAGATTCAGATGTATGCGTGGTGAGGTTGATGCAACAGAGCTGTGGTTTAGATGTGTGGCTTGTGGCAGATGCTGATTGTAGTGGATCTGATATTGCTAAGAAGTATACATGTGACTTTAACTGTATGGGTTATTAGGTTTTTCCTCTTTGAAAATTTGAGATGTAGGCGTGTTTACATTTTAAACCACAAATCACCTCAGTTATTCATATTGTTCCTATACTTTGTATAATGCTTTAGTTGATGTTGTGTTAATAAAACAAAATTTATATTCAACTCTAACCAGCTCATTACTCAAACTTACCGACACATAATAAACGTGTGAAACATATTTATCTTTATATTAATATCTTTATATTTAATATTATATTAATATATCAACATTATATACGCAAAACATTGGTTATATTCCAAACCATTTTGTGCTCTAATATGTACAGTACAAATCATAGTAAAAAATACAAAAATGAAAATGTGTTAACGTGTCGGTGTTCCCCCGGTCTACCCAAACATTTGCAGCGATTTTTAAAGAACTTTTGTTCTGAGCATATGTGGTTGCCAGAAGTCTAGAGGCATCAAACAACTGAGATTCGTGGAGCGAAAAATTTCTGAGGTATTGTGTTTTATCTCGTTCTAAGTTGCTTGTATATAGCATTTGCAGCGATTTTTAAAGAATATTTGCTCTGAGCATATTTGGATGCCAAAAGACTAGAAGCAATCAAAAAATACAGATTAACGCAGCGAAAAATTAATGTGACATTCTTGTTCTGCAGGCTTTAAGCTGCACGTATATACCATTTGCAGCGATTTTAAAAGTATTATGTTCTGAACATATTTGATTGCCGGAAGTCTAGAAGCATCAAAAAACCGACCTTCATGCAGCGAAAAATTAATGTGATATTCCGGTTCTCCATGCTTTAAACTGCACGTATATACCATTTAAAGCGAACATTAAAAAACTTTTGTTCTGAGCACATTTGGATGCTATAATTAAGAAGCATACAAAATCGAGATTTACACAGCGAAACATTAATGGGATATTCTTGTTCTCCAGGCTCTAAACTGCACGTATATACTGTTTTCATCGATTTTTAAATAAGTTTTGTTTTGAAAATATAGGGTCACTGGAATTCTAGAAGAATAAAATCGAGATTCAAGAAGCTCTGTGATATTGTTCTCCAGACTCTATAATGCTCGTATACACCATTTGCAGAAATTTTAAAAGAACTTTTATTCTGAGTATGTTTGAATACCGGAAGACCAGAAGCACATAAATCGAGATTCACGTAGCGAAAAATTAATGTGATATTCTCTTTCTGCAGACTATTTATGCTGGACGTATATACCACTTGCAGCGTTTTTAAAGAACTTTTGTTCTGAGCATATTTAGTTGCCACAGGTCTAGAAGAATTAAAAATCTCTTTTAACGCTGTGAAATATTTATGTGATATACTTGTCCTGAAGCTCTAAACTGCTAGTATATACCATTTGCAGCGATCTTTAAAGAGTTTTTGTTCTGAGCGTATATAGTTGCAAAAATTCTAGAAACATCAAAGAATCGACTTTCACGGTGTGTAAAATTTATGTGATATTCTTGTTCTGCAGGCTCTAAACTGCACGTATATATCATTTGCAGCGTTTTTTAAACAACTTCTATGCTGAGTAAATTTGCTTCCCAGAAGACTAGAAGCATAAAAAAAAAATCGAAATTCATGCAGCGAAATATTAATGTGATACTCTTGTTCTGCAGGCTTTAAGCTGCATGTACATACCATTTACAGTGATTTTTAAAGAACATTTGTTCTCAGCATATTTGGTTGCCAGAAGTCTTGAAGCACCAAAAAGCAACTTTCACGGAGTGAAAATTTATGTTACATTCTGTTTCTACGGGCTCTAAACTGGTCGTATGTGCCATTTGCAGCAAACTTTCTTCTAATCATATTTGGTTGCCAGAAGTCTAGAAGCATTAAAAAGTCGAATTTCACTAAGCGAAAAATGTATTGTGATATTCTTGTTCTCCAGTCTCTTAATTAGTATATATCATTTGCAGCAAGTTTTGAACATTTCTTGTTCTGAGCATTCTTGATTGTCAGATGACTAGAAGTATAAAAAAAATCGTGATTCACGATGCGAAAAATGAATCTGATATTCCTGCTCTGCAGGATTTTAACTGCACGTATATACGATTTGCAGCGTTTATTAAAGACCTTGGTTGTGAGCATATTTAGTTGCCAGAAGTATAAAAGCCTCAATAACTCGAATTTCACGCATCGAGAGATGTATATGATATTCTGATTCCCTAGACTGTAAACTTCAGATATATTCCATTTGCAACGATTCTTAAAAAAACGTTTGTTTTAAGCATATTTAGTTGCCAGGTCTAGAGGCATCAAAAATCGACTTTTACGCAACGAAATAATTAAGGAGATATTCTTGTTCTCCAGAATTTAAACTGCACGTATATACCATTTGCAGGGAACTTTTAAAAAACCTGTATTCTGATCATATTTGATTTCCAGAAATCTAGAAGCATCAAAAATGGACTTTCAAGAAGCCAAAAATTAATGTGATATTCTTGTTATCCATGCTTAAATTGCACGTATATACCGTTTGCGGCCATTTTTAAAGAACTTTTGTTCTGAATATATTTGGTGGCTAGAAGCCTAGAAACATAAAACTCGAGATGCACGCAGCGAAATATTAATGTGGTGTTCTTGTTCTGCAGGCCCTAAACTGTATGTATATACCATTTGAAGCGATTTTTAAAGAACATGTGTTGTCAGCATATTTCGTTGCCAGAAGTCTTGAAGCACCAAAAAACGACTTTCCCGGAGCAAAAAATGTATGTGATATTCCTGTTCTCCAGACTTTAAACTGCACGTATATACTGTTGGCAGTGAACTTTAAAGAACCTTTGTTCTGAGCATATTTGGTTTCCATTAGTATAAAATAAAATCGACGTTCCTAAGAGGGAAATTATGTGTAATTCCGCTTCTCCAGGCTCTAATCTGCTCGTGTGTTCCTTTTGCAGCGATTTTTAAAGAACTTTTGTTCTCAGCACATTTCGATGCCAGATGACTAGAAGCATAAAAAAAATCGAGATTCACGCAGCGAAAACTTCATTTGCAAGTCTTGTTCTGCAGTTTTTGTATAATGCACGTATATATCATTTGCAGTGATTTTTAAAGAACCTTGATTCTGAGCATATTTAGTTGCCAAAAGCCTAGAAGCATCAAAAAATCGACTTTAACGCAGCGAAAAATATATGTGGTATTCTTGTTCTCCAGTCTCTAAACTGCACTTTTATACCATTGCAGTTAATTTTAAACGAGCTTTTTTTGTGAGCAAATGTAATCGCCAAAAGCCTACAGACATAAAAAAACGAGATTCACGAAGCGAAATATTAATGTGATACTCATGTTCTCCGGGCTCTAAAATACCTGATTATTACTTTTGCACCGATTTTTAAAGAACTATTGTGCTGAGCATATATACCCGCCAAACTGCTCGTACACACCATTTGCTACGATTTTTAAAGAAGTTTTCTTCTGAGTGTATTTGGATGCCATAAGTTTAAAAGCATTAACAAATCAAGCGAAAAACGTATGCGATATTCATGTTCTCCGTGCTCTCAAGTGCACGTTAATACCATTGAGCTATTTTTTAAAGAGCTTTTATTGTGGGCAAATATAATCGCCAGAGGCCTATAGGCATAAAAAAAACCGAGATTCACGAAGCGAAAAATTAATGTGATTTTCATGTTCTCCGGGCATTAAAATATCTGTTTATTACATTTGCACCGATTTTAAAAGAACTATTGTTTTGAGCATATATACCACGCTAGAAGCCTGGAAGCCAAAAAAAAAAAAAAAAAAAAATCTAGATTCAGGAAGCGAAAAAATGTATGTGATATTCTCGTTCTCCTATATACCATTTGCAGCGATTTTTAGAGAACTTTAGTCCAGAGCATATTTACTCGCCAGAAGCCTAGAATCATTTACGAAGCAAAAAATATATGTGATATTGTTGTTTTCTGGGCTCTAAATTGCGCATTTATACATTTGCAGCTATTTTTAAAGAAGTTTGTTTCTGAGCTAATTTAATCGCCAGACGGCGCGAGGCATTAAAACATGCAAGATTCACGAAATGAATAACTAAGGTGGTATTCCGGTCTCTAAACTGCTCGTAAATACCATTTGTAGCGATTTACAATGAAATTTTGCTCTGAGCGTATTTGCCCACCAGATGCCTAGAAGCATAAAAAATCGAGATTTATGAAGCAAAAAAGTTATGTGATATTCTTGTTATCTGGGCTTTAAACTGGACGTCTATAGCATTTGCAGCTATTTTTAAATAACTTGTGTTTTGAGCAACTTTAATCATCAGAAAGCGCGAGGCATCAAAAGATAGAGAAACACGAAACGAAAAATTAATGTGATACTCTTGTTCCCCGGGCCCAAAACTGCACGTTTATGCTATTTGCAGTCTTTTTAAAAGACTTTTGTTCTGGGCAAATTTAATCGCCAGAAAGCTAGAAGCATAAGAAAATCAAGATTCAGGAAGCGAAAAATGAATGTAATATTCTTGCTCTCATGGCTCCAAACTTTTGGTATATAACAACTGCAGCGATATTTAAGAACTTTTGTGCTGAGCATATTTGGTCCTCAGAAACCTAGAAGAATAAAAAAATAAAACGAGATTCACGAAGCGAAACACTTATAAGATAGTATTGTTCTCCGGGCCCTAAACTGTTTGTATATATCATTTGCATCGATTTTTAAACAAGTATTGTTCAGAACATATTTGCTTGTCAGAAGGCTAGAAGTTTCAAAAAATCAGTTTCACGAAACAAAAAATGAATGTGATATTCTAACTCCCTGGGCTCTAAACTGCTCGTATGTACCATTTGCAGCGAACTTTAAAGACATTTTGTTCTAAGCATATTTCCTCGAAAGAAACCCAGAAGTATCAAACATCCAGATTCAGGAAGCGAAAACATTATATGGTATTCTTGTTCTGCGGGTTCCAAACTGCTGGTATATAACATTTACAGCGATTTTAAAACATATTTTGCTCAGAGATTAGCTGTTAACCAGAAGGCTAGAAGCATCAAATAACCGAGATTCACGAAGCGAGAAACGTATGTGATGCTTCATTTCTGTTGGCTCTAAACTGCAGCGATTTTTAAAGAACTTTTGTCCAGAAGTCTAGAAGCTTTTACGAAGCGAAAAGGTTATGTTAACATTAATGTATTATTGTTGCTCTCCGGTCTCTAAACTGCAAGTACGAGGGCAGATCAATAAGTTGCACTTCCACCTTCCATTTATTAAACCACCTATACAAAAGCAACACGGCTAAGCCAACATACAATGTAAGTTCACTTTTCCACATAGTCTCCAAGAGACTGTAACATTTCTCGGAATGGTTAACCAACTTTTCAATTGCGGAAGCATAGAAATCTCCTCCAGCGTTTTATAACCACACGGTGACAGCCGCTTTCACCTCCTCATCGTTTGGAAATCATTGTGTACCGAGTTCCGTTTTGAGCTTACCGAAAAGATGAAAGTCGCATGGCGCTAAGTAGGGACTGTATAGAGGATGTTACCATACCTCCCATTTGATCCACTGCAACAGTTCGCACGTTTGGCGGGCCTTGTGAGGTGTTGCGTTATCGTGCAACAAAATCACACCGTCGCTCAATTTCACCCCGCGCTTCTCTTTGATTGCTTTACGCAACCGTTTCAACGTTTGGCAATATGAGGCCGCGTTAATTGTTGTGCATTTCGGCATAAATTCCACGTGCACTAAACCCTCCATGTCAAAGAACACTTCGCCATAACCTTTTCTGCTGAAGGTTAAACCTTGGCCTTCTTTCGTTGTGGTGATGAGATGTGCATCCATTCCATCGATGTTCTGTTTGTTCAGGAGTGAAGTGATGGACCCACGTTTCATCCTCTATGATGATTCGCCGCAGAAACTCGTTGCCCTCTGCAGAATACCGCTGCAAAGATGCCGTGAGGATTCGAAACGTTATCCCTTGTGATCATCGATGAGAACACGTGGCACCCATTTGTGACACAGCTTACGATATCCGAGGTCCTCGTGAACAATGGAGAACACACTGTCATACGAAATGTTCAGCATGCTGGCAATTTCGGCCAGTTTTATGCGCCGATCTTCTCTAATGATCGCATCCACACGGTCAACATTTGCAACGGTACGGGACGTTGCGGGCCTGCCTTCGCGATCTTCGTCTATATCTGTGCGCCCTACTTCAAATTTTTGACACCACTTTACAATTCCTTGCCGGGAAATCGCACGCTCTCCATATACAGCAGTGAGTTCACGATGAATATACGTGCAATTCACCCTTTTGGCCTATAGAAATCGGATTGTTACTCGCACCTTCAATTAGGAGTGAACCTCCAGTTGACGCGCCATTGCTTTTAGCCCGCTAGTCACACAAAACACAATGAACAACCACAGCAACCGTTCTATTTGACGTCTGCGCAGTTACTGTCCCTTTCCCCGCTTTGCCCAAGACTAGCCGGTCCCCATGGCCACGCTCGCTAAAGCGTCTCGCTTTGGTGCTTCGTGGGCAGGGGATGGTGGGTTCGAGTCTCACCTTGGGCATGGATGTTATATGTTTGTGCAATGTGTATATGTTTGTAAAAGAAACAGTAAAACCAGTAATCAGTAAAACCTACGGGGGGAAATGTAAATAGGGATACAGTACCGGAGTCCTGATCAGACTCCGTTACTGTTTAAAAAAAAAAAAAAAAAAAGACTGCGACACATGCTCGGGCTCCTGCGGCGTGTTAGTGCAACTAATTTATTGATCCGTCCTCGTATATACCATTTGCTGCTATTTTTACTTTCTCCATACGCACTATGTACATAGTGTATAGAGAAAGTATTGCACTCCACCAAAAATTCGATATCGAGATTTCTCGGAAACATATGTTTTAGGGTCCCCAATATCCAAAAAAAGCATTTTCACAAAAAGGTCCTGTGTGTGTGTGTGTGTGTGTGTGTGTCCGTGTGGCTGTGAACACGATAACTCAAAAACGAAAAGTCGGTAAAATACCAAACTTGGTATTTAAGTTTAGTATCTTCCAGGGATGTGACACGAAGATTTTGAGAAAAATCCCCCCACCCCCAACTACCCTTTACATGGAACTTTTTTCGAAAATTTTGATTTTCTCAAAAATGGCTTTAACGATTTTGATTAAAATTTCGGATATTGAACATATTTACCTGATAAATGAAATGTATATCTTGAATTTTCTGGGAATAGCCTCCGAAGAGTAGTTTATTCTGGATGAATTTTACTAAATTTTGAATGACTGCTAAACCGTAAGAGATGGACAAAAACTTACTACACAAAAAATGTAGAGCACATCAAAACACACAATTTATGTTATATACATTTTTTTCGTGGAGTTCGTCGTTTTTGTAACATTCCTTATTTTTGGTTTCTGCTATGAAAAACGTATACTTTTCTCATACAGGAACTTGTCAACTCCTATCTATATAAACAAAGGAACTTCATTGACATAGCAACCAGCTTTTGACTATCACTTTAACCTACGGTTGTCCCTTATTTCGCTTCTACTTACAAGGAAGCGAGTAATAAGAATATTTCTGCTAATTTTTTCTGATTAGCATAAAGTAAATAGAAGTATAAGCTTTTTAAGAATTATTTGTTGCAGGGATATGGAGAAAGTCATGTGAATGGTACACATCAGATTTTTATACTTCTTTTGTTCCGATCGTATTTGCTCGCCGAAAGCCTAGAAGTATAAAAAAACGAGACTCACGAAGAGAATTATTTAGGTCATTTTCTTGTTCTCCGGGCTACAAACTTCTCGTATATACTATTTGCAGCGATTTTTTAAGGAACTGGTGTTCTGAACATATTTAGGTCGCGGGTTGAAACCCGGCGGAGGACGATGGATTTTTTTTTTTTTTTAGTATACAAATTCTTTGCATGGATTCCTTCGGAAGGGAAGTAAAGCCGTTGGTCCCCTGTCGTAGATTTATGGCACGTTAAACACCACAAGCCTGATAGAGCAAAGTAAAGCGGTATTTCACGCCAAATCTAGAATGGGACGCTGAGAACCACAGCAGTTAAATATCACGTCATTTACATTTTATGAGCGTATTTGCCAGCCAGAAGCTTAAAAGCATAAAAAAATCGAGATTCACTAAGCGAAAAGATTATGTGATAATCTTATCCTTCGGGTTCCACACTGCTCGTATAAAACATTTGCAGCGATTTTTAAATAGCTTATGTTCCGAGCATAATTGGACACCAGAAGGCATAAAAAAAAACCGAGATTCACGAAGCGAAAAACTTATGTGATATTCTTGTATCCGGGGCTATAAATTGCACGTTTATGCCATTTGCAGCTATTTGTTAAGATCTTTCGTTCTCAGAAAATTTAATTGCCAAAAACCTAAGAGCATAAAGAAAAACCGCGATTCACAAAGCGAAAAATTCATGTAAATTTCTTGTTCTGCGAGCTCTATAAAACACCGTTATCCATTTGCAACAACTTTTAAAAGACTTTTGTTCTGAACATATTTGCTAGAAGCATTAAAAAAAAGTTTCAAGAAGCGAAAAATGTTTGTGATATTCTTGTTTTCCGGGCTCAAAACTGCTCGTACATACCATTTGTAGCGATTTTTAAAGAGATTTTGTTCTTAGCATATTTGGTTACTAGAAGACTAGAATTATATAAAAAAATAATCTAGGTTTACTTTTTTTTTATTGCAACTAAGCAAAAGCTTATCTAGTAATATTTCCTTTATTAATAAGTTCACAATGTGTAGGCGAGAATAGAAGCATAAAAAATCGATATTCAGGAAATGATTTTTTTTTTTTTTTTTTTTGTGATATTCTTGTGTTCCGGGCTCCAAGCCGCTAATATATACCATTTACAGCGTTTTTTTAAAATTCAACCTTTGATCCTATTATAGTTGGTCCCCAGAAGGCTAGAGGTATCTTTAAAATCGAGGGAAGCGTGATTGGGACGTTGCTTTTCTTAGCATATATAAATGATTTACGGGAAGGGATAACATCTCAGATTCGCCTATTTGCAGACGATTTTATAATCTATAGAAATATTAGTGGTAAAGGTGACACAATAGATCTACAGGAAGATTCAAACAAAATTCCACTCTGGTCAAAATATAACAAAATGGAGATAAATCCAAACAAATGTAAAACAATTATATTTTCAAGGGCAAGAATAGTAGAAAACGTAACATATAAATTAGACAATAAGAAAATACTCAGAGTAAATAGCACCAGATATTTAGGGGTAATACTAAATCAAAGATTGGAGTGGGGGGAACATGTAAACTCGATCACTGGGAAGGCGTGGAAATCGTTGCATTTCGTAATGAAGATTTAAAAACGCAGCATTGGAAAGTCGCGAAATTTGGCATACACTTCTTTAGTTCGACCAATATGAGAATATAGTGCTGCATGCTGGGATCCGTATCGGGTGGGGCAAAAACTGGCACTAGAGAGAGTTCAAAAAAGAGCAGCTAAATTTGTAGACAAAAGTAAACGTTTCGAAAATCATACCAGCACTGCTACTTCCTGGGAAACACTAGAAAAAAGTAGGAGACGAGCAATGCTATGTGCAATTTTTAGAGCCTATAAGGGGGAACCTGCGGTCGTCTCCTTAGCGCGGTGGTAGCGCAGCTGCTTACCAAGCGGGAGACCTGGGTTCGATCCCCAGTACCGGCATGGGGATTTTTCCCCCGCTGGGAGACCTGGCCCGGGGTGCACTCAGCCTCGTAAGGTCCCTGGGGGGCCAATTGAGGAGCTACTTGATGGAGAAGTAGCGGCTCCAGGTCATGAGGACCGCATTAACCGGCCGGGAGGGACTCGAGGCGCTGACCACGTCTCACCCTCCAATACTGCACCCCATCCATGACGTCTATAGTGGACCGAGATGGGGGACGCAGCGGCCGGGCGGTAGGCCAAGGTTCCCCGTGAGCTGTCGTGCCATGGAGTTAAGGGGGAACCTGCATGGAAAGACATATCCAAACAATTATTAAAGTCATTTTACTGTGGGAGGAATGATCACTCGGAAAAAATAAGAAATGGGGAACAGAAAACAGACATAGGTAAATTTTCCTTCACAAATAGAACAATAAACGAATGGAACAAAATACCTGCAGATTTACTGGAGACTTTTCCTCAAAGTGTAAATAGTTTTAAAAAGAGACTAAAGAAGAGTGATTTACAGTCAGGATAGTAAATAAGAATATTGCGTTATTATTACTGTTGTTACAATTATGTATATATTAGTATACTATGATGTCATTGGCATTTTAACAGGGTATTACTCACATTATTGTTTATTTCACTCAATTGCATTGTACATTGTATTATTACATTGACAGCGCTGCCACCGGGCCACGCCCTAAGCAGTGAAATAATCTATCTATATATTAACGAAGCCAAATATTAATGTCATATTCTTGTCTCCGGTATCTAAACTGCACGTACATACCACATGCAGCGATTTTTAAAGAACTTTTGCTCATAACGTATTTGCTCACTAGAAGCCTAGAAGCATAAAAAATCGAGATTCACGAAGTGAAAAATGAATATGATATTCTTATTCTCCGATCTCTAAACTATTTCATTTGCGGCGATTTTTAAAGTTCTTTTGTTTTGATTGTATTTGCTCGCCAGAGGCCTAGACGCATAAAAAAATCGAGATTCAGGGTGTGAAAAATGTATTTGATATTCTTCTTCTTCGGGCCAAAACTGAACGTTTATAGCATTTGCATCTAATTTTAAACAGCTTTTGCTCCGAACTTGGTCGCCAGAAGGCAAGAGGCATCAAAAAATCGAGATTCACGATGAGAAAAGTTCATGAGACATTCTTGTTCCCCGGCATCTAAACTTCTCGTAATTACCATTTGCAGCGATTTTTAGACAACTTTTGTTCCGAGCATACTTGGTTGCAAGAAAGCTAGAAATTCGCATAGCGAAAAATTAGTTTGATAATCTTGTTCTCCGGTCCCTAAACTGCACGTATATACACCATTTGCAGCGATTTTTAAAGAACTTTTGTTCTAAGCGTATTTGATGGCCAGAAGGTTAAAGGCATCAGAATATCGAGATTCACGAAGCGAAAAATTAATGTGATATTCTTGTTCTCCTGGCTCTAAACTACACGTTTATACCATTCGCAGCGATTCTGAAGAGCATATTTTGTTCCGAGCATAGTTGATTGTCAGAAGGCTAATGGCATCAAACATTCACGAATCCAAAAATTAATGTGGTATTCTAAAAATCCGGGCATTAAACTGCTCGTATATTACATTTTCAGCGATTTTTCAAGACTTTTGTTCTGAGCATAATTGCTCGCCATATCAAAAAATCAGGATTCAGGAAGCGAAAAAATTATGTGATAATCCTGTTCTCCGGGCTCTAATATGCACGTTTTCACCATTTGCAGATATTTTTAAAGAACCTTTGTTAAGAGCAAATTTAATCACTAGAAGGCCAGAGGCATCAAAATGTCGACATTCACGAAGCCATGGATTAATAAGATATTCTTCTTCTCCTGGTTCTAAAGTACAGGTTTATACCATGTGTAGTGATTTTTAAATAACTTTTGTTAAGAGTAAATTTGCTAGCCAGAAAACTAGAAACATTAAAAAGATCGAGATTCACGAAGCGAAAAGATTATGTGATGTTCTTGACTCCGGACTATAAACTGCGAGGCTTATAACATTTGCAGCTTTTTAAAATAATTTAGTTTTGAGCATATTTGCTCACCGGAAGAATAGAAGCATAAAAAAAGCGAGATTCAGGAAGCGAAAATTCTATGCATGTTCTTGTTCTCCGGGCTCCAAAATGCACATATATACCAATTGCAGCGATTTTTAATCAACTTTTGTTCCGTGCATAGTTGGTCGCTAGAAGGGTAGATTCATAAAAAACTCAAAGTTCAGGAAGCGAAAAACTCTCCAGGCTCCAAACTGCACGTTTATACAATTTGCAGCTATTTTTAAAGAACTTTTGTTCTGACCATATTTGGTTGCCAGAAGAATTGAAGCATCCAAAAATTAAGATTAACGAAGAGAAAAAATTCTGTAATATTCTTGTTCTCCAGGCTCTGAACTGCACGTAAATATCATTTGCACCGATTTTATAGAGTTTTAGTTCTGGGCATTGTTGGTCTCCAGAAGGCTAGAGGCATAAAAGAATCGAGATTCACGAAGCGAAAAATTAATGTGATGTTCATGTCCTCCAGGTGCTAAACTGCACTTATTTACCATTTGCAGAGATATTTAATGAACTTTTGTTCTAAGAATATTTGTATGCCAGAAGAATTGTAGCAACCAAAAATGGTGATTAACAAAGAGAAAAAATTCTGTGATATTCTTGTTCTCCAGGCCCAAAACAACGCGTATATACAAATTGCCACGGTTTTTAAACAACTTTTGTTCTGAGCAAATTTGGCCGCAGGAAAGCTAGAGGCATTTAAAAAATCGAGATTCACGACGCGAAAAATTTCTGTGGTATTCCTTTTGTCCGGGCTCTAAACTGGGCGTATATACCATTTCTAACAATTTTTAAAGAACTTTTGTTCCGAGAATATTTACTCACCACAAGGCTAAAGGATATATATATATAATTTTTCGCTTCGTGAATCTATATATATATATATATATATATATATATATATATATAGATTCACGAAGCGAAAAATTAATGTGATATTCTTGTTCTCCGGGCTCTGAATTGCACGCATCTAACCTGTAGATATATACCATTTGCACCGAATTTAAAGAGCATTTATCTGAGGATATTTGGTCCCCGAAAAACCAGAATAAACATAACATCTAGATTCACGGAGCAAAAAATATCTAAGACATTCTTGGCCTCCAGGCTCTAAACTGCACTATATACCAATAGCATCGATTTTTAAACAACTTTTGTTCTGAGCATATTTGGTCGCCAGAAGACTGGAAGCATAAAAAAACAAAGATTCACCCAGCAAAAACTGCATGTGATGTTATTGTTATCCGGGCTCTAAACGGCACGCATATACCATTTGCAGTAATTTTAAATAAGCTTTGTTCTGAGCCTATTTTGTCGCCAGAAGACTATAGGCATAAAAAAACAGATTCTCAAAGCGAGGAATGTCTGTGATATTCATTTTTTCCAAGCTCTAAACTGCCAGTATATACATAGCATTTGCAGGGATTTTTAAAGAAGTTTTGTTTTAAGCATATTAGGTTTCCAGAAGAAATGAAGCATCCAATAATCGAAATTAACGAAGAGAAATTGTCGGTAATATTCTTGTTTCTAAGCTCTAAACTGCACGTATATCCCATTTGCAACGATTTTTAAACACTTTAAATCTGAGTTATTTGGTCGCAATAAGGCTAGAGGCATAAAAATATTCGAGATTCACGAAGCGAAAAATTTCTGTGATATTCTTGTTTTCTGGGCTATAACTACACTATGCTTCATTTGCACAGATTTTTAATAAGCTTTTGTTCTGAGCATATTTAGTTACCAGAAGAATAGAATCATCAAAAAAATCTAGATTGACGAAGAAAAAAAAATTATATTGTTGTTCTCCAGGCTCTAAATTGCACGTATATACCATTGGCACCATTTTTAAAGAAATTTTGTTCTGAGCATATTTTTTCCCCAGAAGACTAGCAGCATAAAAAATCGAGTTTCACGCAACGAAAAATCAATGTGATATTCCTGTTCTCCAGGCTCTAAACTGCTCGTATATACCGTTTGCAGCAATTTTTAATGAACTGTTCTTCTGAGCATATCCAGATTCACGTAGCGAAAAGTTAATATATATTGTTTACCTCCGCGCTCTAAGCTGCACAAATATAGCGTTTTCAGCAATTTATAAGAATTTTCGTTCTGATCATATTTGGTCGCCAGAAGGCTAGAGGCATAAAAAAAAAAATCGGGATTAATGAGGAGAAAAATATAATTGATATTCTTGTTCTCCAGATTCTAAACTGTAGGTACCTTTTACAGCGATTTTAAGGAACTTTAGTTATATTTCCTCACCAGAAGGCCAAGGGCATTAAAATCGAGATTCAGCAAGTTAAAAATGAATGTGATATTCTTGTTTTCCGCCTTGTAAACTGCACGTACATAGCATTTGTTAAAGCACTTTTGTTCTGAGCATATTTGGTTGCAAGAAGAGTATAAGTATAAAAAAAAATCTAGATTCATGCAGCGAAACATTAATGAGATATCTTGTTCTCCAGACTCTACACTGCACGTATATACCGTTTGCAGCATTTTTAAACAAATTTTTTTCTGAGCATATTTGGTCGCAGAAAGGCTAGAGGAATCGTAAAATCGAGATTCAGGAAGCGAAAAATTTATGTGATATTCTTGTTATCCGGGATCTAAACTGTACGTATGTACAGTTCAACGGCTTTTAAAGCATTTTAGTAGTGAGCATTTTTGATCACCAGAAGGCTAGAGGCAAAAAAATATCCAGATTCTCAAATCAAAAAATGTCTGTTATATTCATGTCCTATAGGCTCTAAACTGCAGGTTTATATCTTTTGCAGCGAGTTTTAAAGAACTTTGTTTTAAGCATATTTGGCTGCCAGAAGAATTGAAGCATACAAAAATCGAGTTTAACGAAGAGAAATATTTCCGTGATATTCTTGTTCTCCAGGCTCTAAACTGCACGTATATACCACTTGCAGCGATGTTTAAACAACTTTTGTTCTCAGCATAATTGGTCGTCAGAAGGCTAGAGGCATGAACGAAACATTTGTGTGATATTCTTGTTCTCTGGGCTCTAAAATGCACGTATATACCATTTGCAATGGTTCTTAAACAACTTTTGTTCTGCGCATTTCACCTCACTCGATGGCTAGGCTTAAAAAATTCGAGATTCACGAAGCCAAAAATGTATGTGATATTTTTGTTTTTCGGGCTTTAAACTGCAAAATACTCCATTAGCATTGATTTTTAAAAATCTTTTGTTCTGAGCATATTTGATCGCCGGGATACTAGAAGCATAAAAAAAAATTTAGATTTGATTTTCGAAGGGAAGCATTTCTGTGAAATGTTTGTTTTCCAGGCTCTAAACTGCACGTATATACCATTTCTACTATTTTTTAAAAATATTTTGTTAAAATTAATGTGATAATCTTGTTCTCCAAGCTCTAAACCGCAGGTATATGCGATTTTTAAAGACTTTTTCTTTAGCACATTTGGTCGCCCTATAAAAATCGAGATTAAGCCTGAAAAAAAGTCTGTGAAATTGTTGTTCTCCAGGCCCTAAACTGCATATATGTATCATTTACAGCGATTTTAAACAACTTTAATTCTGAGCAAAATTACTCACCAGGCATAAAAAATCGAGATTCACGAAGCGAAAAATTAATGTAATATACTTGTTTTCCGGCCTGTATACTGCACGTGTATACAATTTGCAATATTTTTAACAGCTTTTGTTCTAAACATATAAGCTAACCAGAATGCTAGAGGCTAAAAAAAATCGAGATTCATGGAGCCAAAAATTAAAGTGATATTCTTGTTTTCCGGCCTCTAAACAGCACGTATATGCCATTTGCAGTGATTTTTTTTAAAAAAAAAAAACCTTTGTTGTGAGCATATTTGGCCACCGGAAGACTCGAAGCATAAAAAAAATCTAGATTCACGTAGTGGAAATTTTTCTGTAAAATTCTTGTCCTCCAAGCTCTAAACTGCACGAATATATCGTTTCCAGCGGTTTTTAAAATAATTTTGTTCTGAACGTATTTGATCGCCAGAAAATTAGAAGCATAAAAAATTCCGAAAGTGCGCAGTGAAAAATTAATAGGATATTCCTGATCTCCACGCTCTAAACTGCACGTATATACCGTTTGCAGCAATTGTTGAAGAACTTTTGTCCTGAGCACATTTGCTCACCAGAAGACTAGAGAAAGAACTAAAAATCGATATTCATGGAGCGATTTTTGTTTCTCCGGGCTTTAAACTTAACGTATATATTTGCGCGATTTTTAAAGAACTTTTGTTTTGAGCATATTTGGTCCCCAGAGGACTAGAAGCATAAAAAAATCGAGATTAACGAAGCGATTGTTCTGTGTCTGCTTGGTCACCAGAAGACTAGAAGCATAAAAAAATCGAGCTTAACGAAATGAAAAATGTATGTGATATTTTAGATCTCCGGGCTCTAAACTGTACGTATATAACGTTGTAGGGAATTTTAACAAATTTTGTTCTGAGCTTATTTGGTCATCAGAAGTCTAGAGGCACCAAAAACCGAGATTCACGAAGCGAAAAATGTATGTGATATACACTTTCTCCGGGCTGCACCATTCCCAGCAATTTTAAACAACTTTTGTTCTGAGCATATTAATTGATCTGCAGAAGGCTAGAAGGATCAAGAACTCGAGATTTACGAAGAGAATAATTAATATGAACTGCAGTTCTGCATTCTCTATACTGCACATATATACCATTTGCAGGGATTTTAAACAATTTTTGTTCTGAGTATATTTGGTCACCAGAAGGCTACAGGCATAAAAAAATAGAGTTTCACGAAGCAAAACATTTATATAGTTTCTTATTCTCTGGACTTAAAACTGCACTTATATACCATTTGCAGCGATATTTAAACAACTTTTGTGCTGAACATATTTGGTACCCGAAAGGGGGGGGGGGATCAAGATTATCGAAATGAAACATTTCTATGATATTCTTGTTCTCCAGGCTCTAAACTACACGAATATACCATTGGCAGCGATTTTTAAAGAACCTTTGTTCCAAGCATATGTGGTTGCCAGCAGACTAGAACCATATAAAAATCGAGATTAACGTAGAGAAACATTTCTGTGATATCCTTGTTCTCTAGGCTCCAAACTGCACGTATACACCATTTGCAGCGATTTTTAAGCAACTTTTGTTCTGAGCCTATTTTCTCGCCAAAAAGCCAGAGGTATAAAAAAATCGAGATTCATGAAGCATAAAATTTCCGTGATATTCTTGTCCTCCGGGCTCCAAACTGCACTATATAAGTTCTGCAGCGATTTTAAAATAACTTTTATTTTGCGCTTGTTTGGTCGCCAGAAGGCTAGAGACATTAAAAGATCGAAATATTTATGATATTTTTGTCCTTCAGGCTTTAAACAGCTTGTATGTACTATTTGAAACTATTTTTACTTTCTCTAGCCCCATATGTACAATGTACATAGGGATAGAGAAGTATTGCATTCCACCCAAGAATTCGATGTCGAGATTTCACCGGAAATACATGTTTTAGGACCCCCTGTATTCATAAAAAGCATTTTCAGGAAAAGGTCCGTGTGTGTGTGTGTGTGTTTGTGTGTGTGTGTGTGTGTGTCCGTGTGTCCGTGCGTCCGTGTGCCTGTGAACACGATAACTCAAAAACGAATAGTAGCTAAAATACTAAACCTGGTATTTAAGTTTAGTATCTTCCAGGGATGCGACACGAAGATTTTGAGAAAAATCCCCCCATCCCAAACTACCCTTTGCATGGAACTTTTTTTCGAAAAATTTGATTTTCTTAAAAATGGCTCTAACGATTTTGATTAAAATATCGTATATTAAAGATATTTACTTGACAAATAAAATGTATATCCTGAATTTTCTGGGAATAGCTTCTGAAGACCTGTTTATTCTGGATGAGTTTTATTTAATTTGCCATAGCTAGTAAACTGCAAGAGATAGACAAAAACTTACAATACAAAAAAATGTAGGTTGTTGTAAAATACACAACTTATGTCATACCGTTTTCGAGGTACTCAATGTTATTAGTTTCAGTTGTGAAATACTTATACTTTTCTTAGACGGGAGTGTCCGTTTTTCTTTTGTTCTACTCCTGGCCAAGAAAAGAAGCGATTTGTAATGACAATCACCTAACGACAGCTTTTAAAACATTTGATTATTGGTTCAGCCTAGTGTATTTCCTTATTTTCTTCCTACTTCTACGGAACTAAGTAACAAGAACATTGTGCTAACAAGTACCTCGATTAGCAAGGTGCAGAAAGAAGAATAATCTTATGTAAGAAGTTTGTAGAAGAGCTAGAGAAAGTCATGTGAGTGTAACACATCAGATTTTTAAAGAACTTTTGTTCTGAGCATATTTGCTCACCAGCGAAAATAAATGTGATATTTCTGTTCTCCGGAGGCTAAACTGCACATATATATCATCTGCGGCGTTGTTTAAAGAAATTTTGCCGTGAGCATATTTGGACGCCAGAAGGTTAGAGGTTTCAAAAACTCGACATTCACGAAGGGAAACATTTTTGCGGTATCGTTGTTCTCCGGGCTCTAAGCCGCACTATATTTCATTTGAACCTATTTTTAAATAACTTTTGCTGTGAGCATACTTGCTTGCCAAAATACTTTAGGCATAAAAAACTCGAGGTTCAGGAAGCGATAAATATATGTGATTTTCTTATTCTCCAGGCTCTAAAATGCACGTATATTCCATTTGCAGCTATTTTTAAAGTACATTTGTTCTGGGCTTATTTGGCCGTCTGAAGACTTGAAACTTCAAATAATCGAGATTCAAGAGGCGCAACATGTCTGCGATATTCTTGTAGTAGAGGCTCTAAATTGCACGTGTATGCAGTGATTTTTAAAGACATTTTATTCTGGGCTTATTTGGTAGTCACTAGACTAGAAGAATAAAAAAAAAAAAAGATTCAATAAACGAAAAATATCCATGATATTTATGTGCTCCAGGCTCTGAACTGCACGTATATTCAATTTACATACTTTTTCATATAACTTTTGTCTGGAATTATTTTTCACCAGAGGACTTGAAGCACTAAAAAATCGAGATTTAAGAAACGAAAATGTTCTGTGAAATTCGTGTGCTCCAGGCTCGAAGTTGCACGTTACCATTTGCAGTGATGTTTAAAGAGCTTTCGTTCTAGGCTTAAATGGTACCAGAGGACCAGAAGCATAAAGCGAAGAATTTTTATGATATTTGCGTGCACGTATATACCTTTTGGTAGGATTTTTAAACAACTTTTGCTCTCGGCTACTTTGTTCACCACAAGACTAGAAGCATAAACAAATCGAGATAAGAGAAATGAAACATTTCTGTGATATTCGTGTGCTCCATTCTCTAAACTTCACGTATGTGCCATTTTTAACGATTTAAAAAAAAAAAAAACTTTGTTTTGGGCTCATTTGGTTGTCAGAGGACTAGAAGTATCAACAGAGAGAGAGAGAGAGAGAGAGAGAGAATTAGGAAGCGATTTTTTTTAATATAAGTGTACATTCAGGCTCCAATCTGCACGTATATAATTCCATTTGAAACGATATTTAAATAATTTTTATTCTGGGCTTATTTAGTCGCCGGAAGACCAGAAGCATAAAAAATTCCAGATTCAAGAAGCTAACATTTTCTGTGATATTCGTGTGCTCCAGGCTCTGAAATGCACGTATATTCCATGTGTAGCCTTTTTTTTTTTTTTTTTTTTTAAAGAACTTTTGTTATGCTAACCGCATAAAGAATTCGAGATTCATGCTGCAAAAAGTTAGTGGGATATTCTTGTTCTCCAGGCTCTAAACTGTACGTATACACCATTTGCAGCGATATTTAAAGGGCTTTTATGAGCATATTTGGTCGCCAGAAAACTAGAGGCATAAAAATATCGAGATACAGGAAGTGCAACATTTCTGTGACATTCTTGTTCTTCGGGCTCTAAACTGCACGCATATAACATTTGCAGCGATTTTTAAGAACTTTGGTTCTGAGCATATTTGGTCCCTATATGGAGAGACATCAAAGAATCGAGATTCACGAAGTGAAAAATGTATGTGGTATTCTTCTACTCAGAACTCTAAACGGCACGTGTATACCACTTGCAGCGATTTTTAAACAACTTTTGTACTGAGCATATTTGGTCGCCTGAAGGCTAGAGGCATCATAAATCGAGATTCACGATGTGAAATATGTATGTAATATACCCTTTCTGCGGGCTGCACCATTTTTGGCAATTTTTAAAGAACTTTTGTTCTGGGCATATTTGATCGCCAGAAGGCTAGAGGCATCAAACAATCGATATTTATTAAGAGAAAAATTTATTTCATCGGTCCCTATACTGGGCTTATTTGGTGGTCACTAGACTAGAAGCCTCAAAAATCGAGATTCAAGAAGCGAAAATTTTCTATGACATTCATGTGCCCCAGGCTCTTAACTTCATTTTACAGATTTTTTAAAGAAGTTTTGTCTGGGCTTATTTGATGATAAGAAAACTTGAAACATCAAATATCGAGATTTAAGGAACGACAATTTTCTGTGATATTTGTGTGTTACAGGCTCGAAACTGCACTTATATACCATTTGCAGCGATTTTTAGAAAACTTCATGGCTTATTTGGTTGCCTGAATACTAGAAGTTTCAAAAACTCGAGCTTCAAGAGGCGAAAAATGTCTGTGACATTCATGTGCTGCAGCTATGAACTGCACGCATATGTAAATCGCAGCGATTTTTAAGGAACTTTTGTTCTTTGCTTCTTTGATGGTCACTAGCCTAGAAGCATAAAAAAATGAGAATCAAGAAGCGAACATTTTGTTGATATTTGTGTGCTCCAGGCTCTAAACTTCAAGTATATTTCCATTTTCAGTGATTTCTAAAGGAATTTTGTTATGAGCTTATTTGGTCGCCAGACGAATAGAAGCATCAAAAACTCGAGATTCAGGAACCGAATAATTTCAGTGTTATTCGTAGTGTGCTCCAAGCTCTAAACTGCACTTATATACCTTTTTATAGGATTTTTAAACAACTTTTGATCTCGGCTACTTTGATCACCAGAAGACTAGAAGCATAAAAAAGCGAGATGCCAGAAGCGCAAGGTTTCTGTGATATTCCTGTTCTCAATGCTCTAAACTACATGTGTATACCATTTTTAACTTTTTAAGAAACCTTTGTTTTGGGCTTATTAGTTGTCAGATGACTAGAATCGTCAAAAAAAAAAAAAAAAAAAATTGAGAGAGAATTAAGAAGTTATTTATTTTTAGTGTGCATTCAGGCCCTAATCTGCACGTATATAGTACCATTTGAAACTATTTTAAAGAACTTTTGTTCCCGGCTTATTTGGTCGCCGGAAGACTAGAGGTATAAAAACATCTAGATTTAAGAAGCGAAAATTTTCTGTGATATTCGTGTGCTCCACGCTCTGAAATGCATGTATATTCTATTTGCAGCAATTTTAAAGTACTTTTGCTATGCTATAGGCATACAAAAATTGAGATTCACGCTGCTAAAAATTAATGTGATATTCGTTTGCAGCGATTTTTAAAGCGTTTTTGAGTACATTTGATCGCCTTAAGGAGAGGCATCAAATCGAGATTTACGAAGCGAAAATCTTATGGGATATCCCTATTCTCCGGGCTCTAAACTGCACGCATATACCATTTGCAGCGATTTTAAAAGAAATTTTGTTCTGAGTATATTTGGCCGGAAGACTAGAAGCGTCCCAAAATCGACATTCTTGCTGCGAAAAAACAATGTGATATTCTTGTTCTCCATGCTCTATACAGCGCATATATACCGTTAGTAGTAATAGCAGTACTATAGAGGGAACGGCTTGTGATAGGCTGGCTGAGGCCATGTGATCTGTGACGTCATCAATATGCCGTCCAGGGCAATCCGTTTTCTATTAAAGCTGACCTTCTTCTCTTTCGTATGCAATTTTTTTTTAAATGCTACTCTGCTTGGCCACACCTTGGACGAAATTCTGGTTGTGGAGGAAATTTTTTTCTTTTCTTTTTTTAAGAAATGGACAGGGAATAAAAATTAATGAAGAAAACAGAGTAATATACATTTCTAAATAACGTCTTATTAATAGTATTAGTTACAAACTGATTAATGTCTACAAAGTAGGCATTGTTAGATCGTTTCATTTGGCTGACCTCGATACAGCTTGCCTGTAATTATTTGTATGTGCATTTTCTACAGAATAATTGCAAGTGAAAGCGAAAGTTGGTCTTGTTCAGATGCATTTGGACTGTATGTAAGCCAAGCGATTTTAAGATATATTATCTGTAGTACTTACTACATCTCAGAGGCAAGATTTGTGTATTGTTACACAGTGTACTGTTACACTGAATTCGATTTTTTTTTCTTTTAAAGGTAGGAAAGAAGGTATTTTTGAGGGAGCCAGAAAATCACTAAAAAAACAACAAAGAATTGTTTTATAGTATTTAATATCTATGAGTTGGGAATTACAAATGTTAATCTTTAACAGATATAAGCTCATACACTATAAATACAAAATAAAGGCTTATTACAAATAAAACGCCACCATTTGTCTTTAGCAGTATACATTTCATTCAAAATGATTCACCACATCTTAGTTGTGTACGTTTTATGGGTATACAGTTATCCCTCTCTCTCTCTGACATAAAAGATGACAACTTTTATTACCATTAATCATATAGTAGTAGGCTATAAGCTTTACAGGAAATTCGATAGGGATTATCTGTTCTATAGAAATATCAAATTCGGGACTATTTGTAGGGATGTATACGTAATTGTTATACTCTCTTTCTGTATGTAAAAAGTTTAATCCTATAATTACGTGTTTCTGAAAATTACATCTAAAACTTCTGTAAAGAAAATACATAAAATCCTCCCAATTTTCCTGGAAAGTAGCCCGGTGTTTAATTTGAATATGGGTGACCTTAATATTAAATTCAAATGTCTTGTACTCCACTTTCCAATAATGAGATACCGTTGGTAAATGGAATATCTGACTTTGTTTTCAATGCCTATATTTAAAGTTAATTGCTAATTTTTGCTCAGTTACAAACATATAGTTACATGGAGAAAAAGAGCATTCTAATATTTGTGCTTCTCTGCTTTGTTGTTTAATGGCAACATATAAATTAATGTAATTAGATTCAACGTCATATATTATTGCTACATAACAACGAAATGCATTTCCTAAAATACAATAAACGTTATCGCTAGATAATGAGTATATTACCATGTAAGAACAGACCAATATGCAGGGAAACGTATTGGTATAAATTATTCACAAAAAGTATTGCAGCAAATTATATCTTCTTGTCAGTGCATTGCTACAGCGTAACGTAAAAGGACCCATTATCTCGGGAGACATAAAGAAACATCAAACAATCAATTTTTACCGAGTTCTTATTTTGTTACTCTACTAAAGTTTATCACTACTGCCAAACCCGTTATTTCCTCTTTTAGGTTTTTTTAGTTTATCGACATATTTTACCTTAGGTATATAGATCCTCTCACATATTAACTGGGAATTTTTTTATCTTTAAACTATGTTGTTTTTGTTTGAATTGTTTATCATTGCTACACAGATTTCCCCTGTAACATCTCTATCTACACAGCCACCTCTGATTGATAAATTTAAAAGAGCTAAGCGTAATCTTTGAGCTATATATAGGTAAGTGCTTCTTGGAGGATGTGCAGATATTCCCATTTGGATAACCATAGTTTGCAGAGGTTTTACATCATAAGAATGAGGAGAATAAAGATCCAACCTTGGCGCTTCATCACTAAATCCTTTTGGTCTTATGATATTACCATTAAAAATCTTAATTTGAAATGTCATCTGAAGAAGTTACAGAGACTTTTGCTATACGCTTTACATTGATAAATTTTAAAATTATTATATGATACAATCATCAGTGCTTAAATAATACCACATAGTAATTTTCATTAATCTTCTAAAATAACTGTCTATCTCTTGGGATAAATACTTCTACCGTATTGTTATTTCTTTTTTGACGCTTAGTAATGAAAACATTTATTCATATTAGGCGTGTTATTTTTTGTAAATTGCACTCCATTCCAAGGTAAATAAGCTTCTAAGGGCTGCAAATGTTGATCTTACTAATGAGGGAGGTATCACGGACTTGCAAAGGTTTCAACACTATCTTTCAGAATATAGAATTATAGTTCTTTATGAAGCATTATATCGTGCAAATATAATCTATAATGGCAATTCAAATTCATGAAAGCATTTGAATCTTCCGTATGATGCCCAGGTAAAACACTTTAGCGTGATTCTGAGTCTTATAGATGCCATGGTTAAAATTATATATGTGAAGGGTGCAATAAAGGAATGCCAAAGGAGCAAAAACGCGCAAATGCAAATATAAATCTTCAGGGTGCTTTTCAGTTGCACCTTGTATTTTTGAAGGAAATTATATACTTTGCAGCACATGTAAAAGATATTTTAGAAGTCCATCTGTCTTAAATAATCATGCAGAGAATAATTTGGTAATAAAATGAACTATGTAGGCAGCTATCCAGAACCTCACTATTATGGCGTTGATCAGTTAATGCCGGATGAGCGCAAAGAATTTTTTGGATGGTACGAGACAATGAACGATGGAATATTCGAGTTCAGAAAAGAACTTGAAACATATTGTTGGGCAGATGTTGCAGTGCTGCGAGAGGCGTGTTCTATATTTAGAAATAGAGATTGGCAGTATTGATGTGTTTCAGGATTCTATTACAATAGCTTCGGCGTGTAACATGGTATTTAGAAGAAAATATTTACAACTAAAGAATATAGGGCTCATTCCTTGCGGAGGTTATAGGAAGGGCGATAAACAAAGTATGAAGGGTTTAATGTGGCTTAGATATGCAGAAAGTAAAAGGAAAATCCGCATTAAGCACGCAGGTAATGGGAAGGAAATAAGACTGCCCGAATTTCCATATCTGAAAGTTAATGGCTTTTGGGAAGAAACGAGAGACGTACCTGAATTTTTAGGCTGTTATTACCACAGTCACGAATGCCAAGATAATAGAGATATGCCTGTAGTAGACAACCAAGCAGAAACTCTTGCATATAGATATTCAATGAGCCACTTAGATAAAATTGTATCCGCAGGTTACGTGATTCATACTATGTGAGAATGTCAATTTGAGGAAATTTTAAAACAGAATCCAGCTTTAAAAAACGACCCTGTTTAGAAAAATGCTCCCCTTAATCTTAGATTCACTCTATGGAGGTGGGAAGGAATCAGTTACAACTTACTGGAAAACAAATGCACATTCAGGCATTAAATATTACGAAGTGATGTCTTTATATCCTTATATATGCAAATATTTCAAATTTCCTGTCGGTCATCCTAAAGTTTATTTTGGTGAAATACCTAAAAAAAAAAGTGCGTTAAAATGTATAATGTTTGCAAAAAATTGGAGACTTTATCATCCTGTCCTACTGTTTAGATGTCGTCAAAAGTTAATATTCACTTGTTGTTTCACCTGTGTGGAGGAAAAAAATGGTGGCGAATGTAATCATAATGAAAGCGAACGAGAACTAACTGTTACTTAAATAGTAGACGAGGTCCGAAAAGCTGTCGAAATGGATTATGAAGTGAGAGACTTTTTTTTTTTTTAATTTTACACATATAAAATGGAACAATATGACAAAAATGAAATTAAGGGGGAATTATTTGTAGAAGATGTTAAACTAGTTTTTTGAAATTAAAGGCCGAGGCAATCGGATATACTTCTTGGGTTAAGGGTGAAGAGGATAAAGAAAAATACGTTCGAGTGAAGGAATTATTTTAGATAAGACAGTCATTAGAAAAAACTCTGGTGCAAGATCGTTAGCAAAACCATGCTTTAATTCCTTCTGGGGGAAACTTACAGAACAGAGCAATAGATCGCGTACGAAAATGATTGAGGAACTTCGAGAATTATTTCAATTTTTGTACACGTCCGGAATCGAGGTGAAAAATTTGAAGTCTGCGAGCGACCATGTGGTGTAACTATCGTGGAAGTACGAAAAAGACGTCGAAGCTCCTTCTTTGACATATACTAATGAAGTATTAGGCGCTTATATCACTGCAGGTGCAAGACTCAAGCTATATACAAATCTGGAGGCACTAAATAGAGATATGCTGTATACAGATACAGATTCTATAATGTTCGTGGTAAGAGAAGTACAGCAGTGCCCAATCGAATGTGGCGATAACTTGGGGGACATAACGGATGAGCTTGCTAACTACGGGTGGGAAGATTACATTTCAGAATTCGTATCAAGAGGGCCAAACAATTACGTGTATAATATTCGTTTGCCGAATTGAGATTTCAAAACTTTGCAAAGTCAGAGGAATAATACTTAATTATGCCTCTTTACAGCTGTCTAATTTGGTTCTATAAAAAATTTAACTCTCGGTGAAAATGAAGAACAAAACATTGTAGTTAGAACGGAAAATTCAAATAAAGCGCAAAAGATCAAATGGCATGTATACTGTCTCCGAACCGGAAGATAAAATATATAGAATGTTCTTTTCACAAGAGACGTCGATTGGAGGGTTCATACAACTCCTTGCCCTTCGGCTATGGGTGAGTATAAATAGGAGTGGCTAGGGAGAATCTGCGCTCAGTATGGAACCTGAAGCGAGGAAAATATTGTTAAAATATCTCGAAAATCATAGACAGCTTCGTTCGAACGGATAAAGGGCTGGCACTGCTTCCCTCCCAAGTTTTATACAGTTATCCTCCCATAGATATAGATGAAGTGTGGAAAAAATTACAACACCTCATATTGATTATTGGAATAAATATAGAACACATATTGACGGGCCACCACCCATGATGTTTAGATGCCATGTCTGTAAAGCTTCCAATAATTAAATTTCACCATCCCTTCATTCTAATTGTTCACGGCAGCTCAGGCTCTGGCAGAACTCTATTTTGCGTAAATGTAATTAAAAACCTGAAGCACTTATGCACTGTCAGCAAATTTAAAGAAATATTGTGGTGTTATAGTGAAGAATCCACTGTGTCTAAGTTAAATAATGTGACATTTCACGTTGGGTTCCCCAATTTGAAAGAAAAAAAAAACCTAAACTGATAATATTTGACGATTTATTAAACTCTGTTTATTCGAAAGAGGTGTGCGACATGTTTACAAATGGCAGTCACCACAGAAATTTAAGCGCCAAATTAATTACTCAGAATCTATTTTATCAAGGTAAATATTGTAGAGATATCTCACTAAACGCTAAGTATATAGTGGTTTTCAAAACCGTTAGGGATAAGAACCAAGTGGCGCATCTAGTCAGACAAATATACCCCGAAAATTGGAAATCACATTTTGAGGCATATTTGGAAGCTACGGAAAAGTCACACGGATGTATGCTATTTGATCTATGTGAGTAGACCGACAACCGCCTGCGTTTTAGAACCAACATTTTTCCATCGGAGCTTCCTACCGTAGTATACCAGCATGAGCAAGCGGATAAAATCGAACTATCACATGCTGCACGTGCTTAAAAGCGCCAAACCTAAGCCAAGGAAAGCCATTTTGGAGAAGGCCAAAGAGTTAGTATTGGCTATTGCTGAATGCGCTCTAAATGTTCTAAACGTTAACTGTAATCTAAGCAAATGTTCCATACGCAAATTAAGAAGGTATAAACACAATCTGAGGAAAGTGTTTGATAAAACTCAAAACATCAACAACAAGAGATGGTTTATAATACAAAACGGAGGATTTTTAGTTCCTTTGTTATCTGCAGTATTGACTGGAATTTCATCCCGAATAAATCGCTAAATACTGAAAAAATAATTTTTGGTATCTCAACATTATATTGATACCCACTGTTTTAAAAAGAAAACAAAAAAAAAAAAAAAAAACGAAAGAGAAGAAAAAGAGACATATAAGAGGAACTGGTTAAGTTAAAATCGAGCGACTGCCGTCGTATGTATCTACCGCAGGAACGACCGTAGCCAAAGCAACACCCAGATCAAGTTTCGTCCCACATGTGTAAGGTCAAAAAGAGGCTCGTCTTCTCCTCTCCGGAAACAAACTACGAGAAAGAAAAAGAAAAGAAAGAGGAAGAGCTTGACGAAGAACAAGCAAGGGCTCTACCTTTACCGGCCCACGAGAAGAAAGAAATAGAGGAGTTTATCAACAGAAACTTTATGTATCTAGCAGGAACTTATTTGGCCACTTATTTACACACCCCCAGGGTAACAGATACCGTATTCGGCATTTACAAGGATACAGATGGCAACTTTAATATTGACGATTCTGTAATTCGTATAGAGGACAAGATTTATACGTAAAGCATAGATATTTTATGGGATCTCGCGGGCTCTGGGAATTGTTAAATAGGAAAAATGTAGATCTCTCAAAAGTCACGCCTTCCGACAGGAATAAATATAGGCAAATTCTTCTTTTAACCAACGGGCTCTTGCAGAATAACAAAGCGTTTAATCAAATAAAATCAAATAGAGATAGCAAATATAAAGAAATAATTGCCGATTTCTTTCCATCTAAGGCTGTCGAGACGTGGACATCTTATTAATCATGAATAAGAAGTATTTCTACGATCCCGAACAACCTTCCACTTTTTCCAACTTACAGAAGCTTGCATCTGCTGCGGGAAAGAATAAACGAAAAACAAAGGATTGGCTTCTTCAAGAAGATGTGTATACTTTGCACAAGCCTGCGCGGAAAAAAATTCAGAGGAACCAGTACACGTATACCATTAACGATGTCTGGGAGATCGGCTTGGCAGATTGTAAAAGTCTTAAAAATTATAACGGCGGAGTTCAGTATCTGCTAACCTGTGTAGATTGTTTTTCCAGATTCGCACGTGCAAAACCCTTAAGATCCAAAACTAGTACAGAAACTGCCAAGGTCTTTGTAGGTATCTTAGATTCCTCCTTTCCCCTCGTAGTGAGATCTGATAGGGGAGCAGATATTTTAGGATCTGCATTTTAAAAACTTTTAAAAGAGGGGGATATAGAGCATCAAGTTTGCAGGAACCCCGATGTAAAGCGTGCTATGGTTGACAGATTTAATCGTACCATCAAGTCTGAAATATATAAGTATTTCACGTACAGGAATTCATATAGATATATACATGATCTTGATAAATTTGTTAGCACATATAACCGCACCGTCCAATCATAAATAGGTGTTGCTCCAATCAAAGTAAATGGAAAAATCGTATTAAAAATATGGAAAAGATTAGAGACAAATCGTGCCAATATTAATCCTATTCCCATCACGTTTAGTGGAAGACAAACAGTAAGGATAAGTAAAGATAAGATGAAATTTACCAAAGGCTACGAAAACATTTTTTTTCTCAACGCAGATTTTCAAAATAGCAAAGGTAATAAAGCATTCGCCTCAAAACGATACGAACTAAAAGATCTTAACGGAACTCCTATTGAGGGACAGTTTTACAGGTACGAACTTACTCCTGTAAAAATTAACAAATTTACTCTGTATAAAATGGATAAAATATTAAAAACAAGTGTGAGGAACGGCAGACCACAACATCCCATCCATTGGAAAGCATACGGTCCTAGCTTTGACAGCTGGATCGATGCATCATGGATCAGTTTTACATAACCGTGTTCAGCGATTCTAGCACGGATTGGTACCCCGAAAATTCACACCCTAGTATTTGCAACAACTTACCAAAACCCGTTAATGTTCAGAGAGATAAATGGGTGGCAGTTCTAGCAGAGCTTTCCTACTCCTTCAGTTACGAAACCATACGTGAAAATATACTTAAAGAAGCCAGAGAATTGACCAAAAATGTCGTTGTAACCAGAGCTAATAGAATAATGTTTGATAAAACTGATTTTAAGAACTTCAAAGACATGTACATCTCCCTAAAGAATAAGGTAAAAGACGAACATCAGGAATTGCTTCTTTCGGAGCTTCAGGGTTATCTCCTTTCTCATCTGAGAGAAATAAAAGAATTAGAAAACACGAAGTAAAATTGGGTTCCAACACATTCCATTCCAGAAAATTTATAGGAAAAAGCTAACACCATCAATTTAAAAATAGTTAGAAAAGTAGTAGGTAAATCGGAAACGATCTTTAATAGAAACATTTTCTTTACCACTAGAATATATTATGGTATATGGAATCTCGTAGACACAATAAAAAATTCACTTCCTAACCTCGATGCCTTCAAAGTTGCGAATCACAGCATGCTTTCAGATGTAACTAACGATATGAAATCTCTGTTTCTTAGATCACACAGGAAAAGCTCTTTTCAGTTTATTTATGGAACGGAGCCCGTTTTTGTTTACTGCAAACTAATCAAACCACAACTGCTCGGCAACTCTTACGTTCGCTGTTTAAGAATAATTCAATTTCCCTCTTACACTAGTCATCACAAGTTCGAAAATATATTTTACGTTCCGTTAGAACTTAATCATTTTCAAGTGAAGCAATTGAATTAGTGAACAAGTTTGGTGATTTAGCTCGGCTTAGTAGCGTTACACCTAACATTGCTGTGCTGCATTTTAAGGAAGTAATGTAATTTTTTGTTTCAGATGGCAAATGAGTTTGCAGCTACATTTCAATGTTTTTATAATTCTCATGGCGAAATAATTATTAAAGAGTTGGCCTTAGCGGAGAACGAAAGCGAGCAGATAGTGATGCACCATCTGTTTCCCGAACCCGATGTTCCGCGCAACGTTCGGTCTATAAAGTATTGGCAAACAAATGCATGGTTGACAAAATAATATCCGTGGAATTCCAAGGTGTTCGGGCTATATAGACTATGAGCCAAACATCTTCAGAATTCCCCCTGAAATATAATTTGTATCAAGGGAAATACACTTGTAAATATGTTGCAACCCGGCGACAATGATGAGTGTTTCATTTGGCATATTGAAAACCTGGGTTACAATGTGAACATTGAATTTCTAGTCACTGCTCCTTCTTGCCAGAGGCATAATTTTAACACTGTTCGCTGTGCCAAGCCACAGGTGCTAGGAAAAGCGCGATGGGTGAAGGAATATCCTTGGAAATTTAATATATAGCCGCAACAATTTTTCGTCGTCCTCCGCGGTCTAGCAGTAACATCCTAGTCTACGCTTCAAACCCGAGACACAATAGTGGGTGTACAAATCTTATCATGCCTTCCTTTAGAAGGGAAATAAAGCCGTGACATAAAGAGCCTAATGAAGCATATTGAGCACCCAATACAAAAGATTATTCTTCTTTGTACACAATCCCGGAAAGGGTTACCTCCACAACAAAAACGTAAAGAGCATAAATTATGTGTTTTTTCGTGATGTACATTTTTTGTGTAGTGAGTTTTTTCTATCTCTTACGGTTTAGCAGTTAAGAAAAATTCGGCAAAATTAATCCAGGATAAAGAGGTCTTTAGTGGCTATTCCCAAAAAATTCGAGATATACATTTTATTATGGACATAAATAACTTTAATATACGGAATTTTAATCAAAATCGTTAACGCCATTTTTAACAAAATCAAAATTTTCGAATTTTTTTCCATGTAAAGGGTAGTTTGTGGTGGGGGGATTTTTTGAACACCTTCGTGTCGCATCCTTGGACGATACTAAACCTAAATACAAGTTTGGTATTTAACGGTCTTTTCGTGAGGGGCTATGTTGTCCACAGGCACACATACACGCCTACCTTTTTTTTTTTTTTTTTTTTTTCAAAATGCTTCTTTCGGACTCAGGGGACCCCAAAACATATATTTCCAGTGAAATCTTCGTATCGAATTTTTGGGTGCATTACAATACCTTCTATATCCTTGTGTATATTGTACATATGGGGCTAGAGAAAGTAAAAACACGCATTTGGCAATGGACCCGCTTACAGCATACTATGTAAATCAGAATGAGTTATTACATGGGACCATTATATGTAGGAAGTCTATTCGTTCAACAAGGTAGGGGCTTAGGTAACTTTTTGGGGAATCTATTCAGAATTGTTAAGCCCATCCTCCTATCCGGTGCCAAATCGTTGGTTAGGGAAGCCCTCACCACGGGTGTAAATATCATGACCGATATTGCTGCAAAACAGGGAGGTACCCAAGTCAAAGATATCGTGGCAAGTCGAGTCAGAGAAGACACAAAAAATTGGCAGGTAATTTGCAGCCAGGAAAGTGCAAGAGAAAGAGATCAGCTTCAAAAAGAACTTCTAAAATTAAAAAAGCTAGAGACTTTTCGGTTAAATAGTTCCTGCGCCACGTTGATGCTAGCACATGTACTCAGGATGTTTGAGAGATAACACCATGATCGGCTGTACAAAATCCGAAGTTGACACCTTTGCTATAAATAAACAATTCAATCGGAAGTATTAGAAACTTTTATTACATTAATTAAACCCACCGCTCCAGTGAATTGGAATTTGTTATTCCTGGAAATAAAGACCATTACGTAGATTTAAATGTTTATTTGATGCTGAAAGGAAAATTAGTGAAATCAGATGGTTCAAACTTAGCACCAACAGACAAAACGACAGGTGTTAACAATTTATTGCACTCCTTTTTCAGTCAATTGATTGTTTCCATCACTCCTTCCGAGGACCTTTATCACTATGGTAGTTATTTAGAAACCCTATTAGCTTACGGTCAAGATGCAGCAAACAGTTATCTTACTAATGCTTTTTGGTACAGAGACACGGCTCTCCATGGTCTCTCCGGAGACGATGTTTCGAAAAACGGAACTTTGGAAGCCGGGGGATTCTAATCGTCGATGTAAGCAACGATTTAGTAAAAGTATTACGTCTAAAGAAGTAATAATGTTCGGTAGATTACATGGAAATGCTTTTAATGTACCCACTTTACTACTACCGGGACTTACTCTTCAAATTAAACTAACTAAAGCGAAAGACTCGTTTTATATGATGAGTGAAAGCGCAGATCTACATGCAAGATTTCAATTGCTAGATGCCACTTTGAACGTGAAAAAAGTAAAATCAGCTCCTAATCTATTTATGTCTCATATGATAGCTTTAGAAAAGGTAAATGCAAGATACGATATAACGCGAGTCGATCTCATATCCTTCACATTCGCAGCAGGACAAGGTACAATCTCTGTGGATAACGCTGTGCTAGGACCACTTCCAAAAAGAATACTCATAGATATGACTAACAATACAAGCTTTTCGGGAACTTATACTACCAGCCCTTTCAATTTTAAGCATTTTGGTTTGGAATACAACAAATTCCGGCAGAGGGTCTTTCTATTGACCATTCGCATGAAAAAGGTACAACAATGGCTTATCAAACACTCTTTTCTGTTTCTGGTATTCATCATAACAACAGTGGAATCCAAGTCACACACGACATGTATGTAACGGGTTATTTTATAATGCTTTTCGATTTAACACCTGACAGTGCCGCTTCAGAAGGTCACGCTTCTCTATGAAATAATGGAAATATAAGAATAGAGCTCAGATTTAAAGAGAAATTAAACAAGCCATCACGTGTCTCATGTATTGCGAATACGAAAATTCTATTCAGATAGATTCTTTTGCATAATATTTCGATTCCTACGACCTGCCCCCTTTTATAAAACCCTTGAAAGACTTTATGTCATTTAATTTCACCTGCCAGCTGCAAAGTCTCTACTCCGACATCTGCCGCCAATACGCATGCCTCTATGCTCTCTACATATGCACCAGAGGATGCACCATGAAAGAGTTTGTAGCTCTCTTCAGCTCTGCCGATCCAGACCGTCAGGCAAGAAAGATGTTCCGCTGTGAGTTTCCATTTTGGAGATGCAACAGTGGACAAGGATATCTGTCAGATATAAAAGTAAGTATTATTCATATATTTCCGTCAGTCTTTGTTCAAAAAGGAAGGAGGTTCTGTCGTGGATTATACCATTTATTAAAGGAAATGGAATAGAATTAACCATAAAGGAATAGGCCTTGGTAGGGAAAGGATTTGTTCAAGCCCCTACCCTTGGAATCGACAATTGGATTCTTTTAATAAAGAAAATAAAACTGGAATGCACTTTAGTTACATTCTTTGTCATATGCTAAAAACTGTACTAGAAGAAGCAGTGACTGGGCATATCTCTCTCTCCCACGCTCTCTCTCTCTCTCTCTCTCTCTCTCTCTCTTTCTCTCTCTGCGTTTGATGAGAATAAGTGTGAAGTTCTTTCCGCATTATGCGACAGAACGTTTATCAATCTAAACAAAAAATGTAATTGTCCAAATCCAGAAAACTTCTATCATCAGATACACTGTGGATTTCCTTGCCTCAGCAACACCCACTGTGCTTGCAAACACGCTCACGCCATGTTTAATTGGTTAAAGTATCATCACTTTCAAAAACTTAACACCATAAGTCCTAATACCTAAAATCGACACGATGTTTCATTAGTTTCAGATATATAAAAGCAGCGGTATCCAGACATCCGATTACGAGTCATCGCTATGACTTCCAGAGGTAAGCAAAATAAGATGTTGCTCCAAACACCATCTGCGACTTCCGAGCCCGTGCTGCATCATAGAACGTACTTCATCAACAAGCATTACTCCAGATATATCAGTTTGTGTTTCTGCAAGAGAAGAAATTACGAGGCTCACGTGGAAATTGGTGGAGTAAGTCAGGGTAGAGTGATCCTCTCATCTTACTACTTCACAATGATGCTCAATCATCTACCTAAACTTGCCGAGCATCTCTGTCAAGGCCAGTCTACAGGTGCATCAAGGAACAGTTTCGCCTACGAAGCATCGTGGTCGTCGTGCAAGAATATGTGATACTTTGTCTAGATGATATACATTTTCTATTGTGCAATGCAAATATATTGCAACACGAACTGGCAAAATTGATTTTAGCCACAAACGATGTAAAAGACTATGTTAAGAGCGCTTCAGACAGTAAAGATTTTGTAATGCCAAAAGACACTGCTTCACCTTTTGTTCTCTACGATGTTATTTGTGACGAAATAAACTCTACAATTCAGTGGCGAGTCGTGGTCAGTAACGTAGGTACACCGCTCCCTTTGTCATCGATTTTCATAGTCTAGACATTCCTCGTTATACGCGATCTCACTTTTCGCTTAAGCGATTTTTAAAATATGCTGATTTTAACACTGTGCAAATGACATAAGCAGATGTATCTGGTGGTAGTACTTGCAAGTTTGCTGGAATTTTAGCTCCAACTGACGAGATTTCTTCAGAAATAGTTCCATAACAGCTTGCGTGAAATTTTCATCAACATCCTTTAGAAGCATATAAAGTAATTGCTTTTCTATGGACATCATTGACAGAGAGGATAATCTTTCTTGGCCCACTGCAGATCTACAGTGAAATTTTACTCGATTTAAAGTGGAAAGTGACCGTTCAACAGAAGCTGCAGTTGCTGGTACAGTTAGAATTAGACAAGCTAATTTGTAAACTTCAGGCATGGTCTACACTATATCTCTTTCGTTCATCATTTTCACCATTTCACCTACTGACTTTCCTTCAAAATCTTCAGCAGAGTACGCAACACTAAGTCCATTTTTCCGACTACCGAATCAAAATTTGAGCCATAGGTGTCCAACATTTTTGAGCAATAGTAATCAAAAAAAGACGTTCTGTAATTATTGAATTTTGAGGAATCAGGGTGAGCAAAGAAATGAAAACTTTCGTAGTCGGAAACCCTATTTTGTATTTGATAGAATATCCTCCTGAACATAACTTCAGTAACTTCACTTGGTTCATTGTTCTTCCTTTTCTTTTGTGCATGTTAATTTATCATTTCAGTAGAAATGCTTCGCCAAATATTTTGGAACCCTTCTCTTCTTAGCTGTTCTAAAGTGTTTTTGTCTGGATTACCTTTGCATGGCAATATGCAATATCCATAGACTTGTCTTGTAATATCTTGAAGAGAATGTCGGTATTAGCAAATATTTCCGAAAACGTTTTGAGGAGGAAGAGAGTATCTAATTGCCAAAAAATAAAGAAAACCTTGTGCATTAACCAATGTATCAGGTTCCCAATCAACATTGTTTTCTGGTTCTGTTATGAATTCAAAGAATAAAACCAGGTTGTCTTATTGCTCTTGTACAGTGTTGACAAGGCGTGAATTGAAGTTCCAGCGTGTTGGAGCCGCTTTTGTAACTTTTTATTCATAAAAGCAGACAACGTTTCCGTTCTTTTAGTGGAATGAGAAAAGAAATTAGAATGCCCTGATAGAAATTAAAAAAAATCTGCACTTATCAATACATATTGCAATACATTCTGGCTGTTGCAGAACCAAATTCAGAATATGACAATAACAGCGAACAAATAATATCCGTGAGGAACTGCCACTTTTACTTTAGATTGCAATCACCTAATTGACCAGATATTGCGGCACCATCATATGTCTGAGCGACCAGTTTCTTACAAAAATTAAATTCTTTAACTGTTGCAAGTACATGGTTGTAAAGTGCCTCAGCAGATCTGTCTGCACTGACATCTGTAAAGCCCATAAACCTTTCTTTAACTTTCCCCGTTTTGTCCATATAGGGTAAAATGGTAGAGAGTTGGGACTTGTTCACTATGTCTGAGCCCACATCTAGAAGAATAGCCAAAAAATTAACAGATGCAAGTTCTTTTGGTATACAGTTAATCAGCTTCGATTAAATATTAGGAACGGATGACGAAGTGTCCCGGAAAACTGTAACATATTTTTAAACGCTCAAGTTGATCTTAGTACTGAGTAAATCCAGTGTTTCTGTGTAATTTCCCCTACTAAAGAAAATGTCTGACTCGTCCTCTAAAAGCTGATTCCTGGTTTCCTAAGTGACAAACTTCAATGTGTCTATTAATATTTCTCAGTTCTTTGTTACCATTTCAGTATGCTTTGAAATTTGTAATGATTTCTGAACATTTAGCTGCAGGTCTACTTGCGTATTGCCACAATTACAAAGAGTGAATGTACAAAATATGTGCTTTTTTGTTTTTTCATGCTTAGTTAATGAACCTGTCAGAGAAACTATATTGTCGAATCCTTCTTCAGACTACGTGGTACTGCTTTTGTTGTTACTAAAAAGAAGACGGCCAACAGTAGAGTTTGTATAATTTGCGGCAACCAGTAAACCATCTGTACCTAGAATAATTGCTAATGCAGAAATGTCTGTTATACTCTCGTTTTGTATCTTGACATTTTACATTCAGACCCGGTATTTCGGACGTGGACTTTTAATGTAATAAAGATGGCATCATAGAATTCTGTAGGCAATCCGCAATTTTGGTACTTAGTGACATTTTGATGTGAAGGTTTTTTGAAATGTCTTAAATAAAAGATATGATTTGGGAGGTAGGTGCTACACTGAAAGTAGTAATACCTCCTTTAATTTGAGCAATAAATAGAGACGTTTTAATTTTGGGAATACTTAGGCTGCTGGTACTGTTCATATAAATTGAATATATATATTCTTCAAACAATTCGTCTGTTATATATATATATATATATATATATATATATATATATGTTTGTATAGTTTAATATAAAAGTTAATCGTAATGATGTATACGTGTATACAAATGAGTTAAAGTCTTGTTTATTACAGCTTTGAGTATTTTGTCAGCATAAAACTTCTTGTACATATTAGTTGTTAAATATATGGGTTAGCAATAAAGCTGCGAAACATGTATGCTTTAAAATGAAACAGGGAAGTAGGCTTTTGTTTGAAAGTTGCAATTTGTCTCGTGACTGTGGAATTGGGGTGGATGGCGGTTATATGTCAGAATATTTTTCTGCTCCAAGGGGAAGAGAATACCTTTGTTAGCTGTAGTTTATAAGAAATGTGGGTTTGACCCCTTGATATACTCTCTTACGCAGCTTGAATTTACTTCAGAGTTTTCCCAAGTCGGTCAGGAATCTATGAGTTAGATTCCGTGTTTATGCTTGTATGCATGTGTGTGTACATTTTTGCATTAATTTAAGATTGCTAGTGGATTCTCGCTATGCTATTGTAGAAAGAAAATTAAATTAGTGTATATTATTCTTATATTTCGCGTAAATGGAAAGTAGAGCTCGTAGTTTCGATTTTTTTTCCGGCGAAAGGTTATTTGTGCTTTTATCCCCTGTTATTGATATAAGTGCATGTGTGTGTTTATAAGTTTGCATGTGATTGTTTGTGTGTGTGTGTGTTTATGTGTGTGTGGGTTTGAGTTTGTATACGAGGTGTGCTAAAAAATAACGGAAATGTTTGTTCTTCTTAAACAATCTTTATTTATTCATGTAAATCAACTTGTCCGCTTCAAAGTAATCCCCTAAGATATAATGCGCTTTTGCTGGCGTTTTTTCTCCAATCTAAGAAGCACTTCTGGAATTCTCTTTTCAATATGGTGTTCAGCTACTTTAGTGGTTCAGTTTTTAGCTCACCAATGGTCGTTAAACGACTTGTTTTCATGTTCTCTTCAGACTTGAGATTAGAAAGAAGTCGTAGAAGGCCATGTCCGGCGAAAAAAGTGGCTGAGGCAACATAACGTCTCTGTTTTAGCATTAAAAAAAAAAAACACGAACAGGCGTTGAAGTGTAAGCAGGAGTATTGCCAAATACACTATAGGTTAATACTGGACACTTCCATTTTCCCCTGTGTTAAGCTATGAGAGACATGTATACAGTGGCGCTCCTAGCGGCCAGGCCTTAAGCAACAAGCGATTAATTTTGAATGTAGGAAAGGGAAACCCAATAATGATATCATAATATGCATTGTTATTTTTTATTTATTCAAACAATATTTTGTCAATACAATACAAAACAATGCAGAAAATCAATGTAGAGGTATTGGATCTACAGGAATTACTTTTAGTGGCATGACAATTTTTGCTATAATATTTCTACCTTGCTTTTTCTTGTTGTTTTTTTTCCATTTTCATCATTCAAATAACATTTTATTAACACATTGAATGCTTTGTCAATAAACACATATTTACTACTTTTTCACATATGCAAGTGAATAATACATCACCTACACGCTTATTTAACATTAGTTTAACATTAAGTCTACTGTTGGAAAGATAATGAAGAACATTTTCATTAAATAGAGTATTGCTGCTGAATTACATTGTATAAGCACATTCGTTGTGAAATATGAATCTAGCATTTTCATAACGCTTCAGAACAATATGCACATTTTAATTTACTACATCTGCTCTCATCGATGTCTACCTATTTGTTTTTACATTTCTCATGAGGCAATTTTGCACATATCCACGTGCATACACATAAATCTGCACCCTGCTGAACATTAACTGGAAAAGCATCACGTTTGCTGTTCTCGTATAATTAGTGCAGAAGTCTGAATTACAAGTGATTTACATTTTTCTGGTAAATCAGACTTTAGAACTAAAAATTGCTTACATACAAAGGCCCAATTGCTGTCTTCAGACGATTGTAATAACTGACTTATAATTGCAAGTCTAAGACATTGACTGAATTTTGAGGAATCTGGGGTTACATTGTTCCCACCCTTGCCCCTAATAACAGAAAACAAAACTTCCAAACATTGTTGTGTGAGTCGTCTTGTAAATAAACATGAGAAATCATATTGACATTTTAGCTCCTGCCACAATAATTTTAAAGACAATATTTGCATTAAAACAAGCAGCTTTCTTACGCTGACCATTCATTACAGTGATGGTTTCTAAGATTTTTCTTAATTCATTAAAATACAGCAAATGTTTACGTTCGTCATTTATTGCATAGCGCAACCCTTTAGATTTTGAGACGAGTTGAAAATGTCAAATAGACAGTCCATTTTTACTTTCTCTACACGTAATATGAACATAGTGTATAAAGAAGGTATTGTATTGCATCCAAAAATTCGATACCGAGATCACTGCAAATATATGTTTTGAGACCTCCTGATTCCAAAAAATGCATATTTAAGAAAATGTCCGCGCGCGCGGAAAAACGAAAAGTTCGTTAAATACCAAACTTGTCATTTAAGAACAGCATCTTCCAAGGATGCGACACTAAGATTTTCAAGAAAATCTCCCACCCCCAACTACTCTTTACATGGAAAATTTTTCTAAAATTTTGATTTTCTCAAAAATGGCTCTAACAATTTTGGTTAAAATGTCGTATATTAAAGACAAATGAAATGTATATTTTGAATTTCTGGGAATAGCCTCTGAAGACATCTTTATTTTGGATGAATTTTGCGGAATTTTACAACACTGGTAAACCGTAAGAGATATGTACAGCTCTTTAAAGCACACAATTTGTGTTACATCTATTTTTTCGTGGAGTTGATCGTATTTGAGATATTCCTTGCTATTGGTTTCAGCTGTGAAAAGCATACTTTTCTCATACATGAATTTGTCAACTCCTATCCATACAAACAAAGGAACTCCAGTCACATAGCAACCAGCTTTTGACTATCAATTTATCCTATGGTACTCCCTTATATCGCTTTTACTAAAAGGAAACAAGTAATAAGACGATTTCTGCTAATTTTTTTCTTGATTAGCATGAAGTAAATAGAAGAATCATATTTTAAACAATGCTTTGCTGTAGAGATGTAGAGAAAATCGTGTGAATGGAACACATAAGATTTTTTCAGTGAAATTAGCGATAGCTTATGTTTCATCAGACATAGAATTAAACGCAACGTGCGTTTTAATGCAACAACAGACAGAATAGCTTAAAGCATGAACGGCCAAGCATACCCTCGTTGGACCAAATGGTGGTAGTTCAATACATTGGCTGATCAACCTTGGAGCTAATCGAGGTTTCATGGCTGCCTTTTTTTTTTTTTTTTTTTTTTTTATATATATATAAAATTCTACAATATGGTTCCAAGAAACCTTTCTATTATAGAATGCCGTTTCGAATTATTCCTCACTGATTTCAACAGGTGTGGAGCATCATGGAAAAAATGCAATCTACTGTTATAAATTTCAATAAATGGATTTTTCCTTAGAGATGTTCAGCAATGATCCCATTTTCAGATAATTGCTTCCCTGGAGTGGTTATGTATATAAACGTTTCACAATAATATAATCTTCTTATGATGTTTTATCTCGTGGAAAGCGGAAAAAGGACTTAGAAAATTTCAGAAGTTCAAAGCTATTGCAGCCAAACACAGCAAAAACCTTACCAGACATGGTTCAATACTTCTGTCCGATAATCCTTATAGCACTGTGTAGACCGATACACAGCTAAATTACATTTTAATTAATCATTATTACTATTACGTAAGCTATACTGAAGCTACAATAATACCAGCTGATCGCCGCTCAAGACCGACCCGCTAGAATAGCGCGTGTCGCGCGAAATATTAGTGTCCTGCATTAAGCTATAGTGTATTTGGTATTATCCACGAGTGGCTTTTCCTCAATTCTGGCGGTTTCTTCGGATTTCTACAGACAAACGTGTGTAACTTCCTGACTGCATAACTATTTGGTAGAGCCATTTCTTTACTTGTTCCACCTTATCGTCAGTAATTGATTTGCTTGGACGTCCAGGGGATCGTCGACAACAAAGTCTTCTAAACCCCCTTTGAATTGTAATAATAATAATAATAATAATAATAATAATAATAATAATATTAGTAGTAGTATTCTTGTTGTTTTGGTTTCATTATTATTATTATTATTATTATTATTATAATTAATATTATGACTATTATTATTAGATTATTATTGTTGTTATTATTATTATTATTATTATTATTACGATTACGATTATTAGTATTAGTATTACTATTAATATTATTATCATCAATATTATCACAATTATTATTATTGTTATTAATATTATTATTACTATCATTACTATTATTATTGTTCTTGCTATTATTACTACTATTATGATTATTATGTTTATGATGACTATTAATATTAGTATTACTATATTATTACTATTATTATCATCATCGCACTTTATTATTATTATTATTATTATTTACATTAGTATTACTATCAATATTACTATTATTATCATTGTTATCATCACACTTATTATTACTATTAGTATTACTATTCTTATTACTATTATTATTGTTATGATTTTATTATTATTATCATCATCGCAATAATTGTTGTAGTTATCGTTATTACTGTTGTGATTATTATCATCACTTATCGTTTAGAATATATTTCAAAATAAATGGTTAATTTGGAATGATAGTTTAAATAATATCCTAAATAGCAGTTTGCAATAAAACTCTTGTAAGACTACTAGGGGATACTCAGTGCTAAGTCTCCACGGTTTAATCAAGGAAAATAATATCTATAAACAGGATGATATAAAGTCCTCAAACTTTTTGAAATGACAATATTTCATCGCTCACTTTTGTTGTGGGTACATGTTTACAGGAAGTGAACAACTTTTTTTTCTTCTTAAACGCAAAGACAATTCTTCCACATTTACTAGGCTCAGTTAATAACTTTTGTTTTACTAATTCTGCTTATGTTTTTCTTGATTTTTGTTTTATTATATATATATTTATATTAACTATCAAGAACTCGTAAGCAACTGCCGAAGTGCCGTCGAAAATTGCTCCTCACGCTAATCTTCCACCTCGCCCTCCTCATGTAGTCCATGCATTGCATCGGATCCACACCACTCTGGAAATGCGAAAGTACATAAAAGATCGTGTGCCCAATGATCCAGAGCAAGGTTTTCTGCCGCCTTTGTGGGTGGGGAAAATCCGGACGAAGAAAGGTTTCTGGAGCACAATGTGGTACACCTAACGTTCCCAAAAAGCTTATAGCGATGGTATACACAGCAGACACAGTGGAGTAAGTAGCAACACTATGTAATACAGTATCCAGTTGATGACAATGAGGGCATGTCGGGGAGTCACTCAGGTGAATAGCTGCCAGACGCTGTCGTGTCGGTATGATATCATGAATTGCTTGATATCAAAGGGAGCGAACTGCGTACGGAAGGACAGTGCCTCTGAAATTCTTCCAGAGTTGGTAATTCAGATGCAGTGGCGCGACTCGTTCAAGACGCATTGACGGACCTCCGCATACTTGAAGCAGTTCCTGATAGATGCGTCGTGCCAGATGCCCTCCGGGTTGTGAACAAGAGGGACTTAGGTAACGCCATTCCAAGAAATATGTTTGTAGGTATCGTAATGTAGCTGGGATAGAGTGGATCCACAGGACTACGTAGGTCAACAGTAGTGGACCAAGACTGCAACCACGTGGCAGAAAAACTGACATTTGTGTCTTGTATATGCCGCCCATGACTAAGAAACAATGCCAGGCATTTAAAGCCAACATTTATCAGCCCAATGCCACCTTTTGCGGAGATAAATACAATGTAGACATAGGCACTCGAAAATACAGATCTGCCACATGAACCAAGAAACCGCATATATAATTTGTCTTGCATAGAGCTTAGGCAGCGGCAAAACCTGAGCGACAAACTGGGAAAGTAAGTAAATGTGTACCACCCATCCTCGCTGATATAGACACAAATTTCGATGGTACAGGTCCTTGTACCGAGTTCTTTATCCTTCCAACAATGGGTTTCCAATTCAGATGCTGCATTGCTCCCAAGGAAGTTGTGAAGATAACACCTAATAATTTGAGTTGAGAAACAATCTGCAGTGGCGCTAAACGTGGAGGCGTAGCCCATCGTCCGAAGATAAGCGTTTTGGACTTCTGCTCATTGATTTCAAGACCAAAAATAGAACTATAGATTTGCAAGACACTCCATAAGGAGCGAAAAGGACAACGCTTACATCATCAGTATATGCCAGGGCACTCAGTCTGTGAGTATGCAAGGAAATTCTAACAATCTTAGTGTGTAGATGACAAAGAAATGAATTTAAGACTAGCACAAATAATAGCATAGATGCTGGACATCCTTGCCGAACAGAACGGCCAATGGGAAGCTCACGAGAGAGAAAGCCATTAACCTGCACACAGCTAGAGATATCCGTATATAAACATTGGATGTAGGAGATAAAAACATCACTGAAGCCATGCCATGCTAAACATTTGAGTAAACAATCATGACTGACACTATCAAAAGCTCGTCTGAAATCCAAAGACAACAACATGTGTTTGTATCCCTGAGTACTGTGGGCAATGGAGTCACGTAAGGCACGCAAAACGTCGAAAATGTTGCGTTCCGGAATACCACAATGCTGGGAAGGATGAATGAGCTTCCCCAATAGAGGGCGCCCTCCATGGTGTAATGGTTACCATGCTAGTCTCATATACCCAAAGTCATGGGTTCAAAGCCAGCAGAGGATAATGGATTCTGATAAAGAGGCATCTGAGCAAAATTAAGTAATCTTTCACACCCAATAAAGAATGGGACACTGACAACCACAGTCATTAAAGAGATCCATAAATAAAATGCATGACTCTCTGAATTCCTGAACTATTAAATACAGTTCATCTCCTTTGTTCCCAGTAACCTGAATGTTCCCTCGAACAGAAAAATTAGTTTGCAACATTTGTCATCAAACCCTTTTCAGTCATTTGACTTCACAAATTTGTTGAAAGACTAGGCACATATATTACATTTATTTTGGATATGAGAATAATAATATCCTCTCAGTAGCTCTGGATCTTTTATACGTACATACATAACATTGCAATCTGTGGATCCTATTATGAGATTAGACTCTATGTCCAAACTCTAGGATGCAGACATGTCAAGAATTACATTTATTCAATACTTATTAATACATTTATTTACAAATAATAACTCTGACAATGAATTTTCAGAGGTATCAGTTTTGCATAATATAGCACCCTTTAACATCTAAGGCCATATCGAGGGCTTTGCACTAGAGACAACTCGTCAGCAGGTTTAAATCATTTTGTTTTTTCAAGCACACACACATTCACTCTCACATACATACTTCCAGACTGTGTGGGGATAGGAAATAATTCTGGCTTAAGAAAAATTCCCTGCCCCAGCCGAAAATCGAACCCGGGACCTCCGGGTGGGAAGTCAGCTCGCTGACCACTCGACCACAGAGGCAGTCTTTGCATAATTTTGTATTACACGTTTGTTTCCAAAAACCTACTCACACACATCATTCTTAGAATATTCATATTTATTATATTTACAATGTTACATTATTGCGAGCATTTTTTGATTAAATGAAATCCCCCTCTGTATAGAAGGTGTGAGTAATAAGGTAACTTTTTAATTCTGATCTAAACTTGTTTTTGTTTATTTGCAATTCTTTTATAGAAGAGGGAAGTGAATTAAACAAAATTATTCCTTTGTAGTAAACCACTTTTTGGAATAACTGCAAATTCTTTGTTGGTCTATGCAAGCCCTGCCTATATCTGGTCTCCATGTTATGAATATCATTAATTTCTGTAAACTTTTTTGGGTTATTTATTACAAATGACAATATGACTGAAATATATTCACATGCTAATGGTTAAATTTAAAACATTTTGAAAAGTGGTTTGCAGTGAGTTGATCGTCTTTCCTCTGTCATTATTCTTATTAATTTTTTTTTTGCATAATGAACACTTTTTTAGCATTTACTGAATTTCCCCAAAATATTATTCCATAGGTCATCAATGAATGAAATCACCTGAGGTGCCACAAGCAGTTAAAGCAGGCGTTGAACACTATAAAAAAAATGAATGAAGATATGCATTATAAGCTGTTTTTAGTATGCTCTTATTTATAAGCTGAATTGGCAAAACTAATATCATCATGCAAGACCAGCAACAATTTTTCAAACAATGTGAATGCTGGGCAGGCACCATGCTCTCTCATACATGGCATTGATATCTCTCTCTCTCTCTCTCTCTCTCTCTCTCTCTCTCTCTCTCTCTATCTCTCATCTCTCTCTCACACGCACGCACGCACACACACATATTTTTTATGATTGCAATCATAATTAATATTGATACCCAAATAGGTTTTTACTTTACCTAAATCTTTCATTTGAAAACTTTTAAATAATAAATGTTTAACAAAATTAAACTCTGTATTATCTGCATTGGAAATGTGTACATTACAGCTTTGCTTCGCAGAAAGACAAATTTTAGTGAGAGCTCAGTTATCACTTTCCCGGTCAGCTGGTGAGGTTAGGGCACTGAATGATTTGTCCACATGTCCGTATAACCCTTCGAGTATTAGGTTCATTTGTGGCTTCCATAAGATTGTCCTTCCAACTTCTCGTTTGATGGCACTGATGATAATACATGATGAGAATATGTTGCTACAAGTGGTTAGTGTTGAAATTATTGGTGGATTTCCCAGTTGTAGGCATATTGGATTACTGTGAACACAAGAGATTCACTCAACATGAACAATATTTGAGTTTATACACTTGCAGACGAAAAATAAATGCACACTGTTAAGTCTGGGCCCATAATCCGTTAGGATTTCTGGTTGATGTTGAATAGAAGTCCAGCAAGGTGCAAACATATATTGATTTATTTACACTACCTTTTACACCAATACACCATGTTGGCAATAACATGGGGAAAAAATGGAAACAAGAAGTGAAAATTCTGGGTATGATCCTGGAAACATATTGCCAACCTAGGCACTACTTCACTACACTTACTGTAGTTTACATACATGAGCATGCATTCTAACAGGACTAAGCATAGTAACAGATATTTCAGGCATCTCTTATGACACAATATGCTATTTGGAACATTGTGTGTTCTTTTATGCAGTTCATTTTTGACTAATGCTTAATCTATACAGTTATACGAGAATATACAAAATTACTTCCAAATGAAGAGGATTACACGGGTTATTTCTGAAAATTCAAGAAACATATTTGAATTGTGATGTAAATACGGGGAATCTTGATAAAAATCATTAAGACTTATTTTTATAAAAATTAAAAATTTTGCAAAATGTACCATGCAAGTGTAGTTGACAGTGAGGGTCACATCTTTGGAAGGTACTATACATTAAACCATATCACTCTCTCACACTCTCTCTCTCACTCTCTCTCTCTCCATCTCTCTTTCTATCTATCTCTCTCTCTTTCTCTCTGTCTTACTGAGGGCATTCAGCCACCCTTACAACAAATATCCACAGGCTCACACTGCTCTATTCCAATGATAATTCCAGCAAGACCTCCTTCTGAACAGGCACAGTGTTGCACAATGCTGTCACTAGTTGGTGTGGCCGATAGGGTTTTTGTGTCAGCAAATTCTTTGCCACATCAGGTCTGATTACATTATGGCTGCACCTGGGTCTACTAGTATCTGGCACAGCTTTTCTTGAATTTAGCTGTATGCTATGATATGTCATTCACTCTTTTGCTCAAGGCACATAGTGGTACTTGAGGGGTTGGTGAAGACTGTCTCGATGTGTCCTTCACCATGCCGGTATTTTCTTCTTTACTGCCTGCTCATCAGTTTAATGTGAACATAGCTTCACTAGATGACCTGGTGATCAAGTTTGCCACACTTCTGGCACATGCCACTGAAGGTTGTGTATCTCTGAGTTGGTGGACAGTGATGTTCTTATGACCACCTCCATTATCAGTTTTACCGTTAAGGCCTCATGGATTGTTTTATAGTCATTGAGCTTCAGGCGCTGTCGTATATTGGCATTACACTTCCAGTGATGGAGTAGGCTGCCTCCTGAAACATGTAACTAGACAGGAGATTCACCAAAGGGCTTTGTTAACTTGCTGTTCTATTGCCAGAACAAACTCCTGCATCATTTACCCTGGCTGTTCCAGCCTTGACTTGAGTTGACTGCGATAGGCTGGAGCCAAGTAATGGTTCCTGAACTGGAACTTGAGGGTATCCCAGGTTTCTCTGGACACTACCGGCATCAGAATGCATTCAGGACTTCTGCTGCCTATCCCTGCGGACTGTCCTCCACTGCAGATCATCAGTTGTGGTTGGTGGTGTTGACAGAAGACTTCTAAGACCGACAACCCATCATACTTGGATGGCTAGACACATGCAGATGTTGTGCCTCATCCTGAGATCTCCACCTTCAAGTCCTTAAGTTTTCTATTGAGCATCTTTTTCATCAAAGTATTGAGTTCCTTGGAACTGTTGTCGAATCTTCCCTATCTTCCCTAAAGGCTCCTCCAGGGAAGAGTCAACCAACATCTTCCATGTCCTTCTCTATGCTCACCAGTTGTTCCTCGATTTTGGTCTTCTCCATTGCTGACTAAATTTTATCCTCCATCTCCTCCATTCTGGATTAAATTGCTCCACTGCAGACAATTTCTTTCTGCATTTTCTCCATTTTTCATATTTGTGTATTACCTTCTCCATTCCTGATTTTATGTTCTGGATTTCTACAAGTAGAGTTTCTATCATCTTCTCCATCATGGCTTTAAATCCCACTCCTGACACCAGGGTTCTGATTACTATTACTTAAAGTTCTGATTACAATAAATGTCAATTGCTCTGCTGTAGTGCAATTGTATCATCACTGTGATGCTTGTAGACAGTTGATAGCTCCTCTCTCTAATCAGAGTACATGGGGCTGTGTGTCCAAACTAAACCGTGCAATTCTGCCAGCTTCACTTCAATACCTGTCCATGAGGTGACAAAAAATTTCTATAAGTAGAGGTGATTATTGCACATAAAAATTTATCACAGATTTGAGCTGTGGTTGCAAGAATGCAAAACTTTGATAGTGCGTCCACTGATTGCACACATTGTCACTTATGCAAGTGTGGCAATGTATCCAGCATGAAAAAGAAGCCACTGGCAACAATTAGCTATGAATGATGGAAAGCAAGCCGTTCACACACATACAACGATTCAAGGTGGCAAGGTTTAAGCAGGTGCATTTGACATATACTCACATATTTTAATAAAAATCGTTAGTGCCACTTTTGAAAAAATTGAAAATTCTGAAAAAGGTTCCATTAATGAATTGTTTGTGGTGGGAAGATTTTCCCGAGAACCTCCTTGTTGTATTCTAGAAAGGTGCTGAACTCAAGTGCTAGGTTTGATACTTAACAAACTTTTCATTTTTGAGTTCTGCTATTGAGAGATACACGCAGAAACATAATAGACCTTTTACTAAAAATGCTCTTTTTGGATCTCTGTAACAAATTTTGGGAGCAATACAATACCTTCTCTAACTATTATGTGCATTGTACATGGCAGAGAAAGTAAAAGGTGATTGTAGTAATAACATTTCCTCATGTGTTCAATGCTGATCTTTCTGATTTATTGTTAATATTTAGTGATAGGAGGTGATGAATATGTTCAAAATTTGCTGAGCATTTCTTTTTCAAGGTGAACAATGCAAAGTATTCATGTACTACCAGCATCTTGTTTGTTTACCAACAGTTTCTCTCAGGCAATGACAAAAGACGGAAATGAGTGATAGACATCTGCAACAGTATCTTTTATGGTCTGCTATGGATACATGCCCAGTAGTTTCTCTATATACAAACAAAAATTCTGCTGTCAGCGAGCTGACTTCTTATCCGGAGTTGCCGGGTTTGATTCCCGGCAGGGGCAGGGATTTTTTCTTTAACCAGAATTATTCCCTATTCCCCACAGAGTCTGGAAGCATGTATGTGACAGTGAATGTGTGTAAGTGTGTTTGAGGAAAATAAAAATTATTTAAACCCAACGTAAAAAACCTACAGACGAGTTGTTTCTAATGCAAAACCCCTGATATGACCTTAGATATTAAAGGGGGCTATATAAATGAAACAAACAGAAAAAAAAAATAATTCTGCTGTTTATATTTTTTTAACATAGCTGAAGTTCTTTGAAACAAACAATACCACACTCTTAAGTTTGCAAGACCAACCTATTTGTAAACTCTCAATCACATGAAGGTTTGTTACCCCTTTTCACCACCAACCTTAAGGTAGAAAGTGTTAAGCACACACCTGTAGTGACACCCACAAGGATAATTATCTTCTACCACAGTGTGTGGAATAGCATATTATCAGCTGTTAATGCTGATTATTTCATTTCATTTTTATCTTATTGCCAGAAAATGTAATTTCTTCCATTAATGCTGTTGTGGCTGAAGCATTTGTGTAGTAGTAAATGGTGACTGAAGTTTGTTCTTTTGTCATTGTGTGTAGGTACATAATCTATTATATTCACATAACTGATGACACAGTTTTGATTAAAATTATCCAAAATAATATAAAATTAAAAAGCATATATGTTTAGTAGTTTGAAGGGGAGAGAGCAAAAATTGTAATCATGCAAGTTGGATTTGATCACAAGATTGCTGAACACTAATAGCTTTCTTGTTAATGATGGTGCAGTTTTAAAAAAATATTTATAAACATAGTACTCATTTAAAATAAATTGCATTTAGGCTAAGTAGTAGGAAGGAAAGAGAGCAACAAATGAAGTTAGGTAACTTGAATTTGGTCACTGGACTTGCTGAGTACTAATAAACTATCTCCAGTCACTGCACTAACACAGTAAGTAACTCAATAGAAGTTTTCTCTCAGAGATTTAAAACATTGAGTGCATACACAAGAGGAAGGGGTTTTCTCCCTATCCTTTCTATGTTATACTGGTTGTAGTTCCTGTACGTTGGAATATGGTATTCTGATTGGTTAGCAGCTTAATAATGAGAAAAATTCACACATTCTCTTCTTTGGCTACTTACTGGTGTTTGAAAACAAAGTATGGTAATGTAACTCACTAAAATAAAACACTATCTCAGATTTTCTGAAAATTATATTGATTGCATCACAAATTCCCAATTCATGGGTGGTTTACCCCAATAGAGGCTGTAAATTTAGCAAAAAGATGGTGCATGGTACCCAAAAGACAGGTTAGAAAATACCAAAGTTGTAATTTTGCCCATTTCTTCGATTAAGCATGTATATAATTAATAAAAGGGTGAAATTTATACATACTTCACTAAATAAGCTAAGCGTATGTAAGTTTAACCTTTTTATTAATTAGATATGCTTTCACTGTAAGTAGCTTCATAATTTACATTACTTGTAAGTATGTAGGTATATTTTAAAAGCACTTGTACTTATGCATTTCATATGTTGATTCTGATTAGAATTAATGATAATAATGAATCTGTACCTTAAACCAAACGTGGTTTTATATAGTGTGTGTGCATGCAGATAATTTTCTTGCACCAGATCTCATTATTGCCTTGTGCAAAAAATTATGCCTATGTGCACTGCCTAGAGATTTAACCAATCAAAATAAGAATATAGGTTAGATTAAAAGACAACTAAGACAATAGGATTTTAAGGTTATAGCTTGTATCATCCATATACCAGATTACTCAAAAATAATATATAAGTTCATTAAATTCAGACAATGCTCAGATGTGTTTAACTAATATTTATTTAAAAGATTTGAATTTATTGTGTATTTGGAAACTAAAAATGTCATCAAGGAGAAAGGCTTCCAAAATAAATATTGAGACAATGTTAACACTTTTTGTTTACATTACATCTAATATCACATGAAAAACTGAACTATACATATAAGAATGCACACGAACAAACAAGAGTGTAATCAATGTTTCATGATGTTTTATGTTTGCTCATTTCAAATCATATCTCATGAGTGATTCATCATGCTCTTCATTATAACATATTTTACATATTGTTCTCCTATTTATTCCACATAACTCAGAAATGTTGGATACATACCAAAAAGTGTCCATTTTAATGGTGGTACTAAATTGGGACTACAATCATCCAATTTGGATACTTTATTCTACACTATGGAGAATGATATGCTTGTAAACATTTCAAATTTCCAGGGACAAGCCAGTTCAACATCTTTACTGTCTGTAAACTCCCTAGATAATAGTACAAGCTATTTTACACCTCTCAAGGCATCACGCTATATCGAACTTCCTGCTGTAATTAGCAATAAAAAGATTGTTATAAACATTCATAATGATGATGAATACTGTTTTGCCTGGTGTCTGTTGGCTGCAAGATATAGTGTAAATAAAGATGCACATAGGATAAGCAAATAGCCTAAACATCTATTATTCAGCGAATTTAATTATACAGCTATTGAATTACCAGTCGGCGTTCATCAGGTAAACCAGTTTGAAAAACAAAACTGTATTCGGCTTAGATGACGACAAATCTGTAATCCCACTATACCAACCACAAACAAAGCATGTATTTCATGTCAATTTACTATTAATCTCAGAGGGGGAAACCTCCCACTATTGCCCCATAAAGAACTTACAAAAACTTAAACGAGCACAATTCACAAAGAATCACGACAAACACAGGATCTGCGAACCCTGCATGAGACACTTTAAAATAGAAGAAATGTACAAAACATACCAGCTGAGGTGTTTCAAGGCGCAAATTCTAAAAATGCCCACAACAGACGATGATATACGGTTTTCAGCCTATTCAAAGAGTACACCTGTAAGCTTTGTAATCTACGCTGACATTGAGAGTGCGCTAGCAATAGTCCACTCTTGTGAGCCCTCGACTAATGAGAGCTGGACCCGAGCTATCCAGCATCACAATGCCATGCCAATATCACTCAAACTAGTATGTCATCATGACAATACGTTATCTCAATTTATGCTCTTTAGAGGTCCTGATGGTATTCTACATTTCTTTATCGAGCTTATAGTGATAGCCGACATGGTAATCTCGCATTACAGCCAGATAGAGGTAGTGAATTTGTCAGCTCAAGATTCGGCTGATTTTCATAGCCCTCGTCATTGTCACATATGTAGGAAAGGATTTGAGGAATATGATCTGAAATTTAGGAACCACGATCATTTAACAGGGGCCTTCCTTGGAGTCACTCCATCTGCCTGCAATTTAAATAGAAGGGTACCGAATTTCATAGCAATCTTTTTTCATTGTCTGAGCAATTATGACAGTCACTTTTTAATAGAGCACCTGGCATTCAACGATAATCCGATTTCATGTATCGCAACCACTTCAGAGCGGTATATATCGTTTTCAAAGCGATACAAGGCCATAGATTTCAGGTTTCTAGATAGCTTTTGGTTCCTAGATGATAAGCTATCTAGCCTAGCCAACATGCTTGAAAAGGATTAATTATGGATAACAAATGCAAAGTATAAAATTCCTGAACACCAAGAACTCATGAGAGCAAAAGTGATATTTCCCTGCTCATATGTTGATAATGAAGAGAAACTGGAAGAAACTCAATTACCTGACACTGAACAGTTTGATAGTATGTCTCAAGAGGAATATCAACATGCCCAAAATGTTTGGAAAACATTCAAAATTGAGAATCTAGGCTAATACAGTGATTTATACCTGAAATCAAACACATTATTGCTAGCTGATATCTTTGAGAAAGTTTAGGGACCTCCGTCTGGAAGTATACACTTTAGATCCGTGCTGGTATTATACATTACCAGGCCTTGCCTTCGATGCCATGCTTAAGATGACGAAGGTAAAGCTTGAGCTCATTTCTGACCAAGAAATGTTGGAATTTTTTTGAGGGAGCAATCAGAGACGGAATGTGTAGTGCATCAAAGATATACATAAAAGCTCAAAATAAATATATACCAAGCTACAATCATGAAGAAAGGCCTGTATATGCCTCCTATTTGGATTTGAATAATTTATACGGAAGTTCATTGATTAATTACCTTCCTAAGGGAAAACTAAGATGATTGACCAAAGATGAAGTAAGTTTGATTGATTTCACCTCTGTATTTTCCGATTCACCCAATGGATATGTGCTCGAAGTTGATTTGAGTATCCTAGCCATATACATGACGAGCACAATGACCTTCCTCTCTGTGCACAAACTCAAATACCACCACATGTTCAATACAAGAAACTGTTGGCAACTTTGGACAATAAAGAAAGGCACACCTTGCACTATAGAAACCTCGAGTAGTGTATTGATTTAGGCCTCAAATTGCAAAAAATACATAGTGTGGGGGCATATGATCAGACGGATTGGCTGAAGACTTATATTAATGTGAATACAGACAGACGTGCAAGGGAGACGTCCAAATTTGGACAAAATCTGTGGAACAAATTAATAATTCTGTATATGGAAAATTCATTGGAAATGTGATAAAATATACTCACTTCCAAATTGTATCGTCTTTGAAGGAGGCCAGTAAACTGACTGCCAGACCGACGTACATTAGAAGCATTATATTTAAGAAAACCCTGTAGGGATAGAGTTGAGCGGGAAGTTCACATGAATAAGCCTCTCTACATAGGACAGGCAATTTTGGATATTTCAAACTTTATAATGTACGATTTTTTTTATAGAATCATGAAACCAAATTTAAAATATCTAGTCCTGGCCTACATGGATACCGATTCCTTCATATTTGAAACATCAACAGTTATTTATCAGTTTATGAAGCGGTATCGACACCTTTTCGACACATCAAATTTTGCAGTAGACAACCCTTATGGGATAGTACAGAACAAGAAAGTGATAGGTTTATTTAAAGATGAGCTTGGAGGTATGCCCTTGTATGAATTTGTCGGGCTTGGGTCTAAACTGTATAGTTATAGATATGAAGGACAGACAGCAAAAAAGGCAAAAGGAATAAACAAAACCGGTACGACAAATCTAAAGTTCGATAACTATTTTGAATGTCTAAATGATATTAGAAAAAAAATTGGTGAATCAAATTACATTTCGGAGCTGCAAACACTCAATTCATACGATAGAGCAGAATAAAGTCGCTCTCCATGGGAGAGACAACAAAAGGAAATTGATTGAAGGTTCAGATTACACTCTTGCCTGCGGTCATTAATCGCTGGCTATGACTGACACTTAACATGGAAAAATGCTCTCTCTGACATCTGCATTGTCTTGTATATATGTAAATAAATATGTATATATTAATATCTTATTTTATTCTTGTATATTTGTTTAAATGCTGTACAATTAAATATATATATATATATATATATATATATATATTATCTCTATAATATATTCAGAACCTACATTTTAATTATATCTGCATATGCGTTTTTGTGTATATACCTTTTTTTTTAACTTATGAATCTTTTAATGTTTGTAGGAATTATAAAATTGTAAAAAAAAAAAAAAAAAAAAATTAAGCGAAATTGTAAATGAAGGATGCTTTTGACGATAAAGCACTGCTTCGATGAAAGTCAAATGTTTCTTTATTTCAATTCTTCCTACAATATATCTTTCCTGTCAATCCATTGAGATATAGGGAAACCGTACCACTTAACAAGAATCCTACTTCCTTGGCTGCGCAAGACTTTCTCAATTAGGTATGTGCTAGGACAAAGTGTAGATTTAAGTTCTTGACCATAGAAAGCTCCTTCAATCTCCTCTTCATCATTATCTTTCAGAATGTTTGTAGTAGGGTTGGTTGTTTCCACTGCGTCGATTTTGAAGATTTCAACAATCCAATTAGCTTTATATCCCTTCTCAAAATGTCCGTTATGTTTAGATATCCCCACATAGTCACCAACTTCCCCCAAAGACTCCTCCCAAAGGGCGCCCTCTGCTTCGATGTTTTTAGGAGGAGAAAATCTAGTTACTGTCTCCTTAGTCTCTGGGATTGCCTGTACTCCTCTTCTGATAGAAAGATCTGGTGGCTCCTGGGCTTCATCAGGGGTCCTGCATGTTACCGGATCAAGAGGTAGTACAGGCTGGTTATGACTTCTCTTTAACAAGTTAAGCGGACCATCGTTTTCTAATATATACCAAAAGAGTCCGGTTTTAACTATTTTCAGGGTGATACATTATACATGGTTTATATATTTTTGTTTTTATGAGATAAAGATTGGATATCTTAGTGGTTAAAGGAGGGAGCTAGTCATGCAGTAGGATGCTGCAGCCACAGTCAGCATAAGCCTGTGCAACTTGATTAGGCTCTACTGCTCTTCCCCGACCATCGCATTGGCGTGTTCTTTCCCTGAATGATTCATTGCTTCTGAAAGTTTAAAAATATCATAATAATGAGCTCATTGTACTTTTACGAAAGCATGTTTATATATTTTTATAAGTCATCAGGTGTGCACATGCTAGATTGTCATGCAAGTATCCGCGTGCGTGCATGTGTGTATACGAGTGTGTGCATGAGAGTGTATGAATGTGTATGTGTGCAAGTGTGTCTATGTGTGTATGCATGTGTGTTCATGAAAGCGTATGAATGTGTGTGTGAATGTGCGTATGTATGTTGGTGCGTGCATACGTGTGCAAGTGTGTATGCATGTGTGTGTGATTGCTTGTTATGCACGCATATGTGTGAATGTGCCTATGCATGTATGTGTGTATACGAGTGTGTGCATGAGAGTGTATGAATGTGCATGTGCATGTGTGTATGCATATATGTGTGAATGTGTGTATGTGTGTATAGGCGTATATACGTGCGCGTGCATGTGTGTATACGAGGGCATGTATGAGAGTGTTTGAATGTGTGTATGCATGTAAATGTGTGCAAGTGTGTCTGATTGCTTGTGTGCGTATGCGTGTTTGTGAGTATGCATGAGTGTGCGAATGTCTGTATGCATATATTGTGTGAATGCGTGCAAGTGTGTGTGTAAGTGTGTATGTAGGTGGCTATGTGCAATTGTGTATGCACATGTGGGGCGGGTGTGTGTAAGTGTGTGCAAGCGGGTTTGTTGACAAGTCTCTTTACGGAAAATGTTTTTGTCCAGATTTCCATTAAGATAATCTTATTAAACCACAAATGCAGTGAAAATGCCCTGCGTTTTATGCTATATAAAGGTGCTGCTAGTAAAAGGGCCCGTATGCACAGCATAAAGATATTATGGGTCTTATATTAAGATCTGTTGCTGTGTGTATGTGTTGCCCACTCGTATTTGTGTTCGCGTTTATATATGAATGTATGGTTTATGCAGTTTGCACCTGTGAGCGCTAATGTATATGCATACATTTGAATTGGTTTGTTCAACTCTCTCTCAGAGCAAAACTGATTTGTTTAAATTTCTATTTTGGTAAGGTTAAAAAGCACTGAAAACATAGTGTATTTTGTGCTAAATTCACTGTAAAATACACTTAATCTGAAAAAACAACAACGATGCTTTATATATTAAAGAAAGCATCTTACCTTGATTAAACCTGAAATGTATAGCTCCTTGCTAAGTGAATCTGATGCGTATTTTTTACACTTTTCACTACTGCTTCAAACAAGCGTCTGCAGCAAGTATGATTTTTTCGTCAGCATTTATACCCTGTCGATTTTCTTAGTGGAACCTGCTGGTTCTTGAAACGTCATTGTGGAGTTTTTGCACGAGTAGGTACTCATTTATTTTGTACTGTTATTTCACAATTGATTTCGCTTTTAACATATTATCGTAAGCCATCTCAAATAATTTATGAGGGGAAGGAGTTTTAAGGATGAGGAAGAATAGATTTGAAGGTATTCTTCTCATGAACGAATGTAGCCCATTTTTCTCTTTGGACAGCTCGTATATATTTTCGGTGAGGATGTCGTAATTCACATTCCTCTGTCGGATGGCCTGAGGCTTTTTGTCAACGTCTTTTCTTAGTGTGACCTGTTGATTCTTGAAACACAATTGTGTGATTCGTTATGAGTTTCCTCACAAGTAGTTATTCATTTATCTCGTTCTGTCTGTTCCCAAATGATTTCACTTTTAACATAAATTCTAAGCCATCTCAAATAATTTATGAATGACAGGGGTTTTTCTCTTCGGTTTTCTATTTTTGCTGTGAAGGTTATAAGAATCCTCTCGTGAATAGACGTACATTTCTCTTTAAGACATTTCGTGTAAAGTCTGGGGGGCGGGTTGCTTCGCTTTTATAGCAAAGTTGAAAACCTACTAAAATGAGGCAGCTGCATTTCAGTTCTGAATAGTTTACAATAGCTTTAGATGTAGCTCGCAATTCCCCTCGCACGCATTTTTTTCAGGGAAAATGTTGGGTAGTAAGGTTTTTCTTTCATTATAACGAATGCTACCCGGAATGATAAGGTCTGAATGTGGGGGAAGACACCCTCCTTTACCTGGACATTCTGAGGGTGGGCCCGCTCGTGAGCGTACCCCTATACCTAGCTGGGTGGGCTGAATTTCGTCTCGCTTGTGAGCGTACCCTTACACCAGCCTGTGCGGGGGAGAGGGTCGTCTCGCTTTAAGTGTGGGAAGAAGTTGTTTTGTGGTATTAATATATATTCGGAAGTTGCTGGGACAACTTGGAGTTCAGGTACCTCTTGCTGCCTTAGTAGCATTCATATTATATAAATTCAAGGGTTTCGTGTGTGGATGTGTGGATGTGTATGTGTTTCTTAGGAGAGTAGCGGGTTCGTTTCCAGTGATGAGTATATACTTTTTCGGTATCAATACACATGTGAGTATGTATGTGTCTGTGTGCGTATCTGTATACGTATGTTCTGATGACAAGGGTTCGATTCCCGCTGGCGTGATGTTTGTTAATCGTAGCGCCATTGCATTGCATCTGATGCGTGATTTTTTTGGATATATGAATTATGTATGTGTGTGTGTATATATGTTTGTATATTTTGATGGCCAGGGCTCGATTCACGCTGGTGCTATGTTTGTTCATCGTAGCGTTATTGCATTTCATTTGAATTTTGTCATACTGATGACTCATGGACATTTCATTCTCAAATTATTGAATGAATGTACACCCCACCAACAAGTCCATTTTCCGAGCTTATATTCAGCTCTGCAATGAAATAAAAAATAAATAAATAGTTCCTGTTTTCTTTTTTCCCTGAGTCATGTACTTCCTTTATTAGTTATAAGTTGCTTTAATTCACTTAAGGGTTATATATTTGAAGATATGTTCTGCTTATATTTCTCATCATGTTGTGACTTTTTGCAAATTTTAAGCCTATTTCGCTAAATAAAACGCTGAAATTTGGTTTTTGTATTACTAAGTGTTGGTATTAAATATTTCTACACATTTTCATGTCAAAACAGGTAAAGTATGATGCCCTCTTGTGATCGTATAATTGGAAATGCCGATTCATTCACCATTAAATTAATTATAATAAATATTAAAATCGGGTAATGTATAAAGTTGTTGTGCAATGATAAGTAAAATCGAATTGCATAATTAGAATCCTCATTAAAGTTCAATTAGAAATGACCCCCCAGAGTCCATTGTACCTCAATAATTGGCGAGCAGCGATGTCTTTCGCGAGGGGGCGTGGTTGGAGGGGGCATGGCCGGCGTAGGTGCGTGATCCGCGGGCCCGATAATATGCATCAATGATTGATAGCTTCTCTAGTTATTATTCAAATTTTATATGGATTTTTATATGCAAAGGAATCATTTATGCTAATTATTTAATTATGCAAATTTTAGCCAGAATGCACCTTTATAGATACTTACGACAAACAATTACATATATTAATTATATTTCATTACAATGCAGGAAAGGCTATTGAACATAAGAAATACAAATTACATTGCAAAATACATGTTTGACTTTCTCAACACATACTATGTACATAGAGTATAGAGAAGGTGTTGTAATGCACACAAAAATTCGAGAACGAGATTTCACCTGAAATACATGTTTTGGGTCCCCCTAAATAAAAAAAAAAGCATTTCTGGAAGAAGGTTCGAGTGTGTGTGTGTGTGTCCAAAAGCATAGCTCAAAAACGAAAAGACCGTTAAATTACAAGTTTAGTATTTAACATTGGTATCTTCCAAGGATGCCACATGAAGATTTTCAAGAAAATCCCCCATTCCTAAGTACCCTTTACATGGCAAATGTTTCGAAAATGTTTATTTTCTCAAAAATGGCTCCAAAGATTTTGATTAAGATATCGTGGATTAAAGCCATTTTCATGAAAAACAAAATGTATATCTTGAGTTTCTGGGAATAGCTTCTGAAGACATCTTTATTCTAGATAAATTGTGTGGAATTTTATATAACTGATAAACCGTAAGAGACAGAGACAAAAACTTGCCACACAAAACTTGTTGAGCTTGCTAAACCACATAATTTATGCTATAAACATTTTTTTTCTCGTAAAGTTGACCGTTTTTGAGATATCCCATGTTAATTGTCTCAGCTTTAAAATACTTATACTTTTTACGTTCTTTAAACTATTATATACATAGTGTATAGAGAAGGTATCCTTGTGCCCCCCAAAAAGATACCGAGAAACATGTTTTGGGTCACCCTGAATAAAAAAAAAAGCATTTTAGAAAAATGTACATGTGTGCGTGTGTGTGTGTGTGGCGGTGTGTGTGCCTTTCTATTTACAAGTTAGCTCAAAAACGAAAAGACCGTTAAATAGCAAACTTGGTATTTAAATTTGATTTTCTCAAAAATGACTCCAACGTGTTTAATAAAAATATCGTTTGTTTAAAATAGTTTTATGACAAACGAAATGTGTATCTTTAATTTTCTGGAAATAGCCTCTGAGGACCTGTTCATTCAAGGATAACTTTAATGTAACTGGAAAACAATAAAAGATATAGGTACAAAAACTTAATAAGAGCTGTAGCTTCCTAGCGACGCAGATTTTTGAGGTTCCTTCCTGTGGAAGTCCGAGAGAGCCTCGAAGATGCAAAAAACTTACTACGCAAAAATGTAGATCCCATTAAAACACACAATTTGTGTCGCATACTTTTTTCTTACTTTCTCTACACGTACTATGTACATAGTGTATAGAGAAGGCATTGTATTGGACCCAAAAGTTCGATACCGAGATTTCACCGGCAATGTGTTTTGAGGTCCCCTGAGCCAGAAAAAGGTATTTTTAGAAAAATGTCTATGTGTGTGACCGTGGAAAGTGTAGCTAAAAACTAAATACCGTTAAATACCAAACTTGGATTTTAAGTGTAATATCATCCTGGGTGCGACACGAAGATTTTGAAGAAAATCGCCTTACCCAAACTACCCTTTACAGGGAAAAAGTTTGAAAATTTTGATTTTCTCAAAAATGGCTCAAACGGTTTTATTTAATTATTGTATTAAATATATTTATTTACATCAGAGAGTAAAAAAATTAATGCAATCGGGGAAAGAAACATTTGGATGCAGTTTATCGCAAGCGTTTGTTTCCATAAAGGAAACGTTCGAATGCAGTTTTTCCATTTCGTTACTACGTACTTGTTTGCATTGAGAAATCATTTTATTCATTAGATTTTTTGCAAAGTATGCCTTGGTGGTAAAGAAATCAAATTGAACAGTAAAAATTTTGCTTCAGTGGCCTTCGCTTTGAGGGAGTAATGATTATATTTTTTACGTAAGTCTGTTTGGTTCATTATAAGCTTAATTTCTATTTTATTATTTTTTGTAGTACAGTTTTAAAGTTTTGGTTCCATTTGGCTGTTTCGTTTTCTGTTTATATTTTAGCTGTTTTCATAATATCTAGTAAGAAACGAAGCAGGTTTAATTTTAATAGATGAGTGTTAAGTGTTTTTCCTTGAAAACGGCCAAAGTGATAGCTGATTCTCTTAGCCAAAATAACGATATATTTGTGACCTGATTCTGCGATTTAGCAGAATTTGTTGCTAGTTATTATAAACCCTACAAGAGAATATTTCATGAATAAACGAGGATGAAAATGCAGAAATTGCATTAAAAAAAAAGAGGACAGCTGCAGTAATCAAATTCAGGAGATACAAGCTGGCGCAGGATCCCGATAATTATTATAGAGAGCAAGTGTTGTTGTTAATGCCATTTAGAATGAGATTCGTGACATAGAGAACAAGGACGTAAGTGAATTATATTGTGCTAATTTGGAAGAAATCGAAAATAATGGAAACAAATTTTGTGTTAAAAAAATCTGTCCAGTGAAGCACTGGAAGAAGCATTACAGACGGTTCAAAATAATAATTTTGAAACGGATAGTGATAGCTGTTACGACGTAGAATTTCACAACGAAGAAGCAATAGAAAATGTGGACATTTTGGAACAAAGAGCCTTAAAAGGAACTGATAAACAAGACATAAACAGATTCAAAATTCCAAGCAGAGTATCTCGAGAGGAACTATTTGGTTTGTTGAACAAATTAAATGCTAAACAGAGAGAATTCATTATGCATGTACTAAACATTTTTAAAACTAAGAGATTGCCAATGAGGATATTTTTAAGCGGCTCCGCTGGTGTAGGAAAATGTATATGGTGAGTGCTTTACACTCCTTCAGGTAAGGCTGCATTCTTGATTAACGGAGTCACACTGCACATAGCTTTCGCTTTACCCGTTACACAGTTCGTAGGCAACATGCCCGCCCTATCTAGTGGCTTAGCCAATACAATTAGAGAAAAATTATTTAATTTGAAGCTGCTGATTATTGATGAGATATCAATGGTTGGAAGTGGAATGTTTAGCAAGGTCGATATTAGCCTGCGACAGACATTGGGAATTGACCTTTCTTTTGGAGGAGTTTCAGTAATAACAGTCGGGAACCTTCATCAGCTACCACCTGGATTGGACACTCCAATTTATATGTTTGCTTCCAATGAATGTTTTTCATTAATAGACAGAAATCCTCTCCGGCATGAGTATGAATTGCATGAGTTAACGGTAATAATGAGGCAAAAATGATGAACTAGAATTTGTAAACGTCTTAAACAATTTAGCCACCGGAAAAACAACCACAAACGACACCTCGTAACTAAATTCTAGAGCTGTGGATACAAACGAAGTACCAGAGAGTATGATAAGATTATTTACAAGAAACGTTGATGTGCAAGAATACAATAGAAATAGAATAAGAAATCATAATGTAGAAGAGCTTATATCAGTAGCCAGAGATTTCACTATAGAAAAAATATCTGAGAGCGCTAAAAATGATATTTTGAGTGCAGTGAAAAACAAAAAACTAACGGAAGTTAATGAATTGCCTCATGAATTGAGGTTAAAATCGGTATTAAGTACATGATAACGAGGAATATAGATGTAGAGAATGGTTCAGTGGACGGAACTTGTGGTGCACTTAAAGAAATTGATTTAAAACCGGATTCTCGAAAACCTAATATAATATTCCTGGACTTTGGTGACAAATATGTAGGTCAAAAGGCAAGAATGGTATGTTTCACGTATGTGAAAAACAAAAATATTAACCAACATTTTACTCCGTTAGATTTAAAAAGGCAAGTATTAAATATATCAAATAAACTAGAACAATAAGTAATTCGAATACAGCTTCCTGCTGTGTATGCCGAAACACTAACTATTCACCAAAGCTAAGAGAAAACTTATAAAGAAATATGCATCGACTCTACAAACTGCAAAAGAATTAGTAGGTCAATGATTAATGTTGCTCTAAGCAGAGTGACGAATTTATCCGGGTGATATATAATAGGTAAATTCAGATGTCCTCAGGCTTCTAAATACAATGACCCTTTATTTACAGAAATGGATACATTAAGCCAAGAAAGACACCTGACGCTGTCTTACAATACTCTAAGGGAGAGCAGAGGGATCAAAATCAATTTACCAGAACGTGAACTCGCTGGCGAAGAAAATAGATTACATTAGGTCAGACCAATGGTAAGGCTACGGAGATACACTAATATTTAGTGAAACTTTAGCCTCGTTTCAACAAAAGTTGAGTATAGATGTTTTCACTGAGAAGTTGAGAATTAAATTTTCAAAAACAAATCACGAGGAATATCCATATTTGTGAAAAAACAGTTTGAAATACAGGATACAAATTACATTAATAGTGTAGCCAGTGAAGGTCATGTTGATTTAATTTCATTTAAAATTAACAAGCACTATGTTGTCTGTGGATACAAGACCCCTAGAACCAAAAATAATACTTTTGAGGATGGCATAAATAAAATTTTCAAAAGCATCAATTTAGATAATAATATCCTGCTGGAGATTTTAATTACGACAACTACAAACAAAAGAAAATGTGTATTTCAAACTATGTGAATAAACATAATTTAATAAGTAAGATGCCTAAGAACATTTCAACGACCAATTTTAATGCTCAAATAGGCATAATATTTTCCAATGTACACATTTAAGGTGTATACGAAACGTTTTTTTCTGATCATAAGCCTTTGTATGCACTTTGCCGGAGGAAGCAATAACGCATAGTGAAGGGCAGTAATTTTCAAAAAGCCGTGTCTATTCTGTGCATAAAATGTAACCCATTGAAGTAGAAAGTGCAACGTGTTATATATAATATACATAATATTCTGTTAGTTTGTTAATCAACAAATATACTTAGGGTAATAGTTTTTAATCCCTGTGTAACGCTTTCTGTTGCATATTATTGCTCCCGATGGGACACCAAATACGAGAGCCTTGCAACGCTGCTAGGCCCATCCTTAAGAGAAGTAAATGTGGAGTATCCGTTCGTTGCTGCGATTCCTTACACGACAGGTTTGGTGCTGTCCAACACATGGGTGTCATAGGATTGGTGCAAGAGGGGACTCAAGAAACGGAATTCCCAGGTCTTCAGTATCATATACACTGAAAAACATTCGTATGTGCGTCATCTGATAGGTTCATAGGAGCTACAAATTCTATCATTACTGTTAAAAGTCATTAAAACGTGCTCCAATAACGATATCTGAGTGGGCACTGAAATAACCAGCAAGTACCGTGGCTGCGGTTTCCGTGGTTTCCCTCAAATAAATGGTGTGTTATTTATGAACACCCTTTAACTACTGTGGTTCTCAGCGTCCCATTCTAAATTGGGTGTGAAATACCGCTTAATTTTGCTCAGAGGCCTCTTTATCCGGCTTGAGGTTCTTTTACGTGCCGTAAATCTACGACACGGGACCAGCGGCTTTACTTCCCTTCCGAAGGAAGCCATGCTAAGGATTTTTACACCCGAAAAAAGCCATCGTCCTCCGCCGGGTTTGAACCCGCGACATAGGGTATATGAAGTTAACATGGTAACCATTATACCACGGAGGGCGAGGTGGTTTCCCTCAGCAACGCAAGGTGAATTGTCTGCCATTATTAATGTACCCAAAAATGGTCCTTTGCCAGCAGAGCTTAATTTGATTGTGTGCTATGCTCTATGTCTTCAATGTGGTGTTTAGAGTGGGTTTCGCTGCTTTTGTTAAATTAACAATAATAAAAGATGTTTGTAATTTGCTGCTAGAACTCCTATGATTTTGATTTTCAAATCTTTTTTTTAATTGATGAAGTAACTAGGGTTAGCTTAGTCTCATTTGCATAGGTGTTTGTGTTTATTACTAACTGAGAATATTATGTATGAATGTAAAACTTTTTAATATTCTACCTTATCATATGCGAAAATATTCTGAGAAACCATTACATGGAACATATGATAAACTTTAATTTCTATAGCACTCTGAAAGGAAAGAAGAGATTTGCTGAGTGTGATGCATACAGAAAAGGGTTAAGAAATATATTTATTTCTCGTTTTAAATAGCGTCGTGGTATTTGTGAAAATGGGAGATTAGATTGTGATGTTATTTGCCTTCCTAATGGTAAATGTGTGACATCGTCGTCCGATGATACATATGATTCAGTCAATGATCGTGGATTAACTGCGGATAATGCTATTTTGGATTCAAGAGAAACTAAGTGTATCGACAAGATGTGTAATCGCATCATCGACATATAGTAATGAAAATGTAGGACTTTGTGAATTAAAGTGTTTGGCAAGTGCTAGCAGCGGGATTAACACATTGACATCCTCTTCTTATGAAGCTGAAATTTCACTGGTAAATTTGCCACTATTGTTAATCTGCTCTCAAGCAGCATACAAAGAGATCATTCATAAGAAATCTCCTTGAAAGATTCTGGTGTCACAGAGTCAAAAATATATAAAATGTGCAAAAGTGATGCATAATTAATGTATTTTCCAATGTAATTTGTGTTTCTTAAATTCGTCAATATCCTTTTCTGCATTGTAGTGAAAATAGCATTAAGGACATATTCAATTGACATAATTAATTAAGGAAAGTCATAACTACACCAATTAATTGACGTAATTAAATAGTATTGGTCGTGATGTTGAGTATTCTCCTAAGATGTGATGAGAGCTTTAGGTTAGATCATTGCCTTTAGGATAGGTTAGGATTATTTAGGTTAAACGACTTCTTGATATGTTTTTCCAGAAGTGTGCGCTGCCTTTTTTATAGGTGTGCAGTTTTCCTCTGAATTCTTTGAATTATTCCTTGAATGTAGTATATCTTCAATTCTCTGAATGATTGATGGAAAATGTTTTTCGCTGCATTTCGCCATGTATCATGTTAACAAAAGTCGTATATTTTTAGATAGGCTGAAAAGGACTGGGATTGGTGTTATATGGGTGAAAACAATAAAACTCTTGTTGATTCTTAATGCTATTTATGAAGAAAATTATTGTATATCATACTATGTGATTTTACAGTTTTCAGGTTAATATTGTAGCTTCATATAGATATGTTCATAGATCTCACTAGTTCAAAGAAAATAGAGATACTAATGATCTCTGCAATTCAAGAGAGACATTTAATTAAGATCCGTGAATGTTTCAATCAAGTAGCCAGCATATTAGAACTTTATATTTTAAGAATTGGTAAGATATGCTTCTGTCTATAATAAAAGCAATAATAAAGATTAATCAGGTCGAAATATTTCAACGTTTCTATATGCTTTCTATTGCATTCATTGTATTAACATCGAAAATTTAAATTATGCTTCCTGTGCATAATGAATGTGAAATAATAAATTTATATTTTCAAATAATCATCCAGTCCGCTATTGTTCTGCAAATAGGCGGTCGTTCTAATTCTCGCATTGTGATGGTAGTAATATTTAACGTCCGCTTTTACTACTCTACATCGCAGGCGATGACACTGATCATACATGGAATGAAAATGGAGCACCGGTGGAATATGATGGCGGGGGCATCGGAGAACCCGGAGAAATCCCGCCCCTGCACCGTTTTGTCCACCACAAATTCCATATACAATCATTTGAGATCGAAACCAGACCGGCCAGTTGAAAGGCTAGTGGTCTAGCCACTCGGCCAAAGGCGCGGCCGCGCATTAGATGTTTACATAATTTTGCTTGGTGAGGGTGATGTCATATTCTCCCTTGATCACTGTTGTCGCCCTCCGTGGTGTAATGGTTTCCATGCTAACTTCATATACCCAAGGTCGCCGGTTCATACCTGGCGGAGACGATGGATTTTTTCGGGCGTAAAAATCTTTAGCATGGCTTCCATTGGAAGGGAAGTAAAGCCGTTGGTCCTGTGTCGTAGATAGGAGAAGCCTCTGAGCAAAATTAAGCGGTCTTTCATGCCCAGTTTAGAATGGAACGCTGAGAACCACAGCAGTTAAAGAGCGTCCATAAATAACACGCCATTCATTTCAAGGAGTCATGCTGGGAGAAGGAAGAACCTAACCTAGGCTCAAAGTATTTGGAATATTTTTCAGTCCTTTATGGACCTTAGAAGGTCGTATGCTTTGTTTTGCAATAATGTTTCCAGTATTCTATCATGTTTTTAACGATTTAATGCAATTCTGGTGCTGTTTGAAGTCCTTTTTATTATTATTATTTTGAAGTGTCTAGCTCTGCTTTTTTGGGTGCATACAGATCATTTATAACGCTTCTTGAAAGTTTTTCGAATGCTAGGACAGCTGTATTGTATGCTTTTAATAGCATTTCATACCATTTGGAAGGTGTTTAGGTTTCTAGGTCAGGTATTTTCAGGGTACTTATCAGCCATTTTAGCTCTTTTCAACTGATTTCACACTATTTTGTGGGTATTTAGGGCTCTAAAATGAGTATTTTAGACTTTTTCGGACGTTTTTACTCATATTATACATTACTTTACAGTGTTTTCCTTTGATTTCTGACGCTTTTAAGAGCACTTTAGTATGTTTTAGTGTTATTTTTCAACAATTGTGTTTTTTCATGCATTTTTAGGGATTTGTAAGATGATTTTAATGCTGTCACAGTTATTTAGTATGACTTTTAATGGTATTTCACGTCATTTGGAGAATGTTTAGACCTCTAGGACAGCTAGTTACTCCAGTATTCATCAGGCATCTTTTACTCTTTTCAACTGATTTCAAGCAATTTTGCGGGTATTTAGGGCTCTAAAGCTGGTATTTTAGGCTTTTTCAGACGTTTTGCTCATATTTCACATTATCCTGCAGGGTTACCTAATGCTTTTAGCACTTTCTCAAGCATCTTCGTACGTTTTGGGGCTATTTTTCAATGATTGTAATGCTTTCACATACATTTTTCAGGATTTTAACGATGACTTATAGCGTAGCCACAGCCGTTTCCAATGCTTTTAATGTAATTTTAGGTCATTTGAAGAGGTGGCTAGGTGTTTAGGACTCTAGAACAGTTGGTTGCGGGGGTATTCATCAGGTATTTCAACTCTTTTTCAACTCATTTCACGAGGTATACAGGGCTCTAAAACAGGTATTTTAGGCCTTTTGAGTCGATGTTTGCGCATATCGTACATAATTTTGCAGTGCTTTCTAATACTTTTAACACCTTCGCAATGCATTTTAACACATTTTGAGATTATTTAGCAGCCTTTGTAGAGCTTACGCATACATTTTTGAGGATTTTTAGGGATTTTAGCGTTTTCACAGATGTTTTAGAATACTTTAATAACAGTTCAGGTCCTGTTTGTTCAGGTCTCTAGGAGAGTTAATTTTCAAGATATACATCAGACCGTTCAGCTCTTTTCCACTTATTTAGTGCCATTTAAGTGTTGCATAATGTATTTTCTTACGGTTTGAACGTCATTTCAAGCCCTTTTGAGGGTATTTATGAGACTAAAACAGGTATTTTGGACCTTTTCAGCCGTTTTCTACTCATATTTTGCATTGTTTTCTAATGGTTTTAACACATTTAGAGGCACTTTCCCCCTCTTCAGATTTTTTGCTTGTATTTTACAGTATTTTCCAGTGCTTTTTAATGGTTTTTAGCATTTTTAGCATTTTGAGCCTATTTTTCAAAGCCCCAAACTCTAGGATGTAGATCGTCAACATCTACCTTTATTCAAGCTTATTAATACATTTATTTACAAATAAGAACCCTGATAATGAATTTTCAGGGATGTCAGTTTTGCATACTCCTCAATTACATGTCTGTTTCCAAAAGCCTACCCGTACATTTGCATTCTTAGAATATTAAAGTTTATTATATTTACAATGTTACATTATTAACATTTTTTTTTCTTTTTTTTTTTTATTGAATGAAGTCCTCCTCTGTATAGACCTCTGTATAGAAGGTGTGAGTAATAATTCTGATCTAAACTTGTTTTTGTTCATTTGCAATCCCCTTATAGAAGAGGGAAGTGAATTAAACAACACTAGATCCTTGTAGTAGCATAGCAATGTAGTAGTAAATACCGTAGCAAATTATTTGTTGTACTATGTAAGTCCTGCCTATGTCTGGTCTCTTTGTTTGAATATTTGTATTTTTTTGTAAACTTTTCTGGGTTATTTATTACAAATGACAATATGGCTAGAATATACTCACAGACTAATGGTAAAATTCCAAACATTTTGAAGAGTGGTTTGCAGTGAGTTGATCATCTTTCTCCTGCCATTATTCTTATTACCTTTTTTTGCACAATGAATGTTTTTTTAGCATGTAGTGAATTTCCCCAAAATATTATTCCATAGGTCATCAATGAATGAAAATATGCATAATAAGCTGTTTTAGTATGCTCTTATTTATATGCTGAATTAAAAATCGGATTGCAAAGCATGCGGAGCTCAGTTTGGGTAAGATATAACCAATATGTGTTTTTCAAATTCATGTTACGATCAATCATAACACCTAGGAATTTTGTATTATAGACTTCTACAATCTGGTTATTTTCATATTCTATCCTTAGGTCTGCCATGTTTTTATGCTTTGTGCAAAAATTATTGTAGTTAGTTTTTTAAAAGTGAATGTGAATTTTATTAATTTCAAACCAACCATTTAGTGTTTTGAAGATTTTATTAGATGAATCTGGGAACTGATTGACATTGGTTCTTTAATTATAAAACTTGTATTATCCGCAAAAAGAACTGGATATGCGTTGTTTATTACTGCAGATAGATCATTTAGATACACTAATAATAATAATAATAATAATAATAATAATAATAATAATAATAATAATAATAATAATAATAATAATAATAATAATAATAATAATAATAAGGGACCCAGAATGAAACCTTGTGGGACACCATGCTTTATTTCACACCATTCAGAATATGAATTGCTGTTATTTGAAGTATTTATTATAACCTTCTGCTTTCTTTTTGATAGGTAAGATGTAATCCACTGATGCCCTTTGCCCCCAATTCCATAGTGTAATCATTTTGATAAAAGTATTTCATTATTAACGCAGGCAAATGCCTTTGATATTTCGCAGAATATTCCTAGTGTGTTAAGTTTGCCACTAAATGACTTGAGAACTTCATCACTAGTTGATATCCTCTTCCTGAATCCAAACTGCTCTTTTGCTAAATTATTATACTTATCTAGATGGTGGTAAATTCTTTTAAACACAATTATTTTAAAGATTTTCGAAAAAGATATAAGTAAAGATCCTGGTCTATAGTTTGACAGTTCTGAGACTTGCCCATTCTTGTATAATGGTTTAACGACTGAATATGTTAATCTGTTGGAAATGTTCCTGTTAGTATGGATACGTTATATATATATATATATATGTTTGCATAAAATGTCAGCATATATTTAATATTTTCGTGCTTATTTCTTCGTATCCTGATAAATTCTTGCTTTCAGGGATTGTATTACTTTTTTATTTCCATTGCACTTGTGGGTACTATCTCTAAGGATGTAAAATTTTCTATAGAGGATTCCAGAAGGTACGAAATTGGATCTCTCTTAGGCTGTTTCTTTGTCAGTAAATTTTCCGCCACATGAATGAAAATGTTTATTAAATGCATTTGCTATCTGCTGGGGATCATTTATGGTCACTTGGTTTGCTTTAATTTCTTTTATATAATTTTTCAAGCGACATTTCTAGTCTGTTTTTTTTTTAATAATGTTCTATATAGTGCTAGGCTTATTGTGAGAGAACTGTATTTGTTTTTCATAACAAAGTTTTTAGCTGGATTTATAACCCTTTTTAGAATTCTGCAGTACATTTTATATTGCTGTCTTCGTCTACCGCACCTACTTTCTCTAGTTGCCAAATAAAGTTCTCTTTTATGTCGACATGATATTTTTATACCTTGAGTTTGCCAGTCATTTTTAGAATTGTTATTAATTTTCCTCACATGGAATGGAAAACTGGAACTATAAATTCTTACGGAAGTGTTTAAGAAGGAGTTAAACTTATCATTTTCATTATTTAATTTATACATTTCCTCTCACGATTTCTCGGAGAGTTTATGTTTTATTTATTTATAATTCTAAAGCTGGTTAAGAGTTTTTTTTTTTTTTTTTTTGGAACTGGGTGTATAATAATACATGTTGATGAGTTGTCCATCATGGTCTGAAAGTTCATTGCACGTTCTTCTTTTACACTCACATCACCTTCTCGTCCCGTTATTCTTTTACGCTCACATCGCCTTCCGCTGTAACCGGAAGTCATTAGCTCAGCGTATTGCACAACCTACCAAGTGGTTGTCTGGTTCACATCCGGTGGAGTTTTTCTGGCTTGCGCAATTTTGCGCCATCTCCGGTCGGAGTGCTGACATCGCTTTCTGTCCCGTGTGAACAGCTCCCCCCACCCATCGCCTTCTTGCCTTTCTCTGCTACATATAATTGCAGCATTGGCATTCAGTATTCAACATGGCTAGTGTACAGTACACAGATTCTTCTTGTCGACCCCAATTTTCGTCACATTCATCTAGCCTGTGATGCCTATACAAATCGTCCTCCTTGTGAAACTATTTCCCCTACAACGAAAACTTTCATAAACATTATTTTTTATCCTGTGCTGAAGACCAGTGAGCGTGTGATATTCAAAGCAAGCTAAAGACAAAAATATATATAAACAATTGTGCATGTGGTTTCTTAAAAAAATCAGTTTTTTGCATGTATTCAATATTGTATTGCATAAGAATATGTAATAAATATATCTGTGATATGAACTTGTTGTTTATTAGGTTTTGCATACAGATTGGCAAGTAGGATATCCATAATCCTGCAACCAGGGGTTTAAGTGCTAGTGTCGCGTTAATCCACCGCATTAAGAAAATGGCGGGAAATTTGAAAATTGCAAAGGTATGGTACAGCGGATTATCTCTTACTCCATTGTCCCGTTCTTCAACGGTTTAAGAGATAATCCGATGAACCACACCTCGAATTTTTTTCAAATTTCCCGCCATTTTCTTAATCCGTCGGATTAACGCGACACTAGCGCTTACTCCCCCCTGGTGGCAGGATTATCGTTAATCGACCTTGCTAATCCGTATGTAATACTACTGCCATGACATCTGATAGCTGCATAACAGGGGGACTGGTGGGTGTGGGAGGAGTGCGTCGGGGTTTTGGCTCGCCGCCAGCCGCCTCCTGCCCCTGCTGTCGCTCGGGTGCGGGAGCACCGTTCCCTTGCGGAGCCCTGGGGGAGAAGTTGGGCTACCTAGCATGCCAGGGCGCCTTTGCTTGTGTGGCTAGGTTTTATCTGGGGTTCCCTGGAACTTGTGTTTTGCGTGGGGGTTGGCATGTATTTGTACCAACCCGTGACATCGCAGGGCCACGCGCAGCCCTTTGCGCCGTAGTGGTGTTGGTGACGGTCCTGTCCTGCGCGGCTGTCTCGGTCTTGGAGCAGGTGCTGGTGCGGGTGTTGTTGTCGGTGTTGGCTCTGGTTGGCGCTGGTTGGTGGCAGGTGCTGCTCTTGTATCCTACTGTGTTTCTAGCGGTGGTCGCCTGGCCGCTATGACAGCTAACCTCTTGGGACAGCCACCATAACTTGCGATGTGCTCGCCACCATAGTTTGCGCATTTCAGCTTCACGGTGGAAGCTATCGGGCAGACCTCTTTAGGATGGGGGTCTCCGCACCTTAAGCAGCGCAGATTGCGGAAACAGAAGTGACCGGAATAATTAAACCGCAGGCATCGGTGACATTGGGGGGGGCCGCCAGAACCCTTGGACGGTTCGATTTTGACCCGAAGGTAACAGATAGCAGTGATTCCATCTATCTTGACCTCCGGGTCGTTGACCCGCTCCACTAGAACTAGGAAGAGGGGGAGTGAAGTCTTGGGGCCTTGCCCATCTGGAGTGGACCTGGTGAGCTACTTCACAAATCTGGATGCTCTGGAGGATGAGGTCTGTCTCGATGTCCCCCACCGAGGTGTCGTTGGGTAGGCCACGAATGACCCTGCGGATGTCATGGGTCTTCTCAAGACCGAAGCTGAAATGGGGAACACTTTTCCTCTTGAGGGCTTGCAGGAAGAGCATGTAGTCCTCCGGAATCTTGGCCTGGAAGACATTTCGGCGCTTTATCCTCGTCACCGTGCAATGACCAGATAGAGATGGCATGACCTCCTTGAGGAAACCTACCATCCCCTTAAAGTCATCCGCGATTAAGGAGGAACGTGCTTCTTCAACCCGGTGTTCTGGGCGGACGAAAGTCGTCCTCTTCGTCTGTGGAGAGACCGGAAGAGGACTCCTCGTGATCTACCATCATGCAGGATGAGTGGTACGACAGGACCAAAGTCATGCCGCTGTTGTGCGAAATATCTGTGCGCACACTGGCACAGTCGTTGGAGTCAGACTCTGGGTTTTGTGCTATGCGTGAATCTGGTACGCGCGGGAGACCCTTGTTGGTAGATTGCATGGACGAGTCCAAACATATGACCTTGCCTTTACGGCCTTAGCATTCCTGACTAGATCTATTTTTACCCTCGACAATAGCAGGGCCACTGGAGGGCAGGGTGGCTGCATCAGTGCTGGGCTGGCAACGGCCGTTGGATCATCATTGGCAGAGCCGCTTGGGGCTTTGGCTTTGGTTGGTTTGGATGTGGATCTGGTTATGGTGATAGTAGGACAGGGATACTTGCCCTGCACCCTAAGGTGCAGTGCACAAAAACATATCTTGGTTTACCCTCACCCTCAGGCAGCAGGGGCTAAGAAGCAGGCCGAAACAGAGGACCGGACGCTTAGGTAAGCGCGCCTAACCCGACATAGAAGGCCAGATGGCTGTAGCATTGGTTCGGCTACCTGCTGCCTGTGTACTTCCTTTAGAAAGGAAGTACGTACTTCCGATGGTCTGGAAGTACGTACTTCCGATGGTCTGGAAGTACACTCCGCTCTTTATGGAGTGATTGGCCGGATCACCTGAAGCTGCCCAATAGGGTCACTTCCAAGTCTGGTGGCCAACCAATCAAGGTTCTCGGTGCTGAAGCTGAAGATGGGTAGAAGCTGATGCTTCTCTGGATGGTAGAGATGATGATAGTTGGTTAGCAGGTTTCTGCTGGTTGGCACTAATAAGCGCCAGAAATGCCTGAGATGCACTGGAAGAGCAGGAACTGAAGAGTCGATCGCTCTCTTCCGCTGCCTCTCGTAGAATGAGAAACGAAACCGATACCAGAAACCAAGATGAAACCATATATATGACCTTAGATGTTAAGGGGGGCTATATAAATGAAACAATAAAATATATATCTGATTATTGTTTAAGATTGTAACATCAAAATGGCTATCAGAAATTTGTTCACTTTTCAGTGGAATCAGTTTCTTTTCTTGCATTTTGTGTTTTTGTTGAAAATATGATGGGGGATGTCCATTTGCTACACTTCTTAACATAAAAGATATTCAAATCAGAAAATCTAACAGCTGGGCAACATTATAAGCTTTAGTTCTCAAGAGAACTTTATCTTTAAGAACTCTTATTGCAGCTTCACACAAATTATTGGTATTTTGCCCTCTAAGTATTGTGGGTTTTTGATGGCATAAGCCCATTCCTCCTGTCTTTTGTATAGCTTTTCTGCATAATTAATTAATTTACAATACTGTTTGCTGGTACCTACCAGAGCTAAGGCTTGGACTCAGTATTTAGCTCCTCTATACTATTTGCATATAGCACCCTTTTAATGAAGAAAAACAGCTCTAGCCTGTCTTTCAAAGATATTCCAGTTAAACTGTTCCATTAGTACCGCCAACTAGCCTGTAGTACATGGCAAAGCAGAGAAGAAGAACGGAGGTGGGAAATGATTTTGCTAGTGCAACTCTCTCTGCAGAGGAGTCATCTGTCATAAAAACTAAAGGCCTTCCAAGCCCCTTTCCACTGAACCTTGCCGGTTCAATAAAAGTCTTGTACAATGTCAGTGCTACATATATCATAGCCTCGCTTTCAGAAGTACTTATTAATATACCTATTGGAAATCCACCAGCACTTGTGATAATTAACAAGAATACTCTACATCCAAACCTTTCAATATATCCAGATGAGTCCACAAAAACAACTTCAGAAGCTGCACCTAATGTTTTCAAAATCCTCTTCATCAAGGGACTCGTGACGGCAATAACAAAATCATTGCTTTCGAAACATTTATAGGCTGCACAATTTTCCCCCACTTCAGCATTATAATTTAAAATAAATGTTTCATAGGATTTTACCATTTCAGCACCACTGCCTAGCCCGTACTTTTCTTCAAAAACACTATAATACAAGTGGTCAACCCAAGAGATGTCTGGACAATGTGCCCTATCACCAGCAATAAGGTAATAATCATCCTCATAATTATGTTATAAATCTTCTTTATGGATATCCAAAGCGCGTGAAGTAGTATGTCCTGCTTCAAATATTTTCAAAAACTTGCATCAGACTTCATCTGTTGGCTCCCTATGTTATAATGCTTCAGCATTGTGAATGTAATGATTATGTTTGTAGTGCAGAATGACTAATATGGGAACTTCAATAAGATGAAGATCCACCCTTCTGAAACAAAACAAAATTGACTTGTGGTAATAATAATAATAACAACAACAACAACAATAATAATAATAATAATAATAATAATGAAATTTATCTAAATGATTACAGTGACAAATTGGGGACTTAATGGCTGATTAACAGAGCTCAGAAATACAAATTCTAAACTGTCAAAGTTCCTTTAAACCATGAACATTTCTACTACTAAGGACTCCAAGAAATTAGTATGGTTAAGTATATTTTTAGCAAAGCATGCAAATGGGACAGTATTTGCTTTCATTTGTGCAAAATACGGAAATAGCATTATGCAAAACATTGCTAATAATGAGAAACAAAATAAGAATCACATTTTTACTTTGTCTACACGTACTATGTACATAGTGTATAAAGAAGGTATTGTATTGCACCCAAAAATTCGATACCGAGATTTCACCAGAAATATGTATTTTGAGACCCCCTGAATTCAAAAAAACCCACATTTTTAGAAAAGTATCCTGTGTGTGTGTGTCTGTGTGCAGCATAGCTCAAAAATGAAAAGACCGTTAAAAACCAAACTTGGTATTTAAGTTTGGTATCTTCAAGGATGCGACAAGAAGATTTTCAAGAAAACCCCTCACCCCAACTACCCTTTACGTGGAAAAAGTTTGGAAATTTTTTATTTTCTTAAAAATGGCTCTCACGATTTTGATTAACATCTCGTATATTTAAGATATTTACTTGACAAATGAAATGTGTATCTTGAATTTTCTGGGAATAGCCTCCGATGACTTCTTTATTCTGGATGAATTTTACGGATTTTTGCATAACTGCTAAACCGAAAGAGATGGACAAAAACTTACTACTCAGAAAGTGTAGAACACACAATTTATGTTATATACATTTTTTTTCGTAGTATTGGTCGTTTTTAAGATATTCCTTGTTTTTAGTTTCAGCTTTGAAAAACATACTTTTCTCATACAGGAATTTGTCAACTCCTGTCCATACAAACAAAGGAACTTCAGTCACATAGAAACCAGCTTTTGACTATCACTTTAACCTATGGTACGCCCTTATTTCCCTTCTACTTACAAGGAAGCAAGTAATGAGACTATTTCTGCTGATTGTTTCTCAATTAGCATGAAGTAAATAGAAGCAGACGCTTTTTAACTATAATTTGTTGCAGAGATGTAGAGAAAGTCATGTGAATGAAACACATAAGATTTTTTTAATCTGTTACATTTAAAGGAAATTCTGTCTGAAAAAAAAAAAAAAAAAAAAAAAAAACATGCCACAGCGATATTTTGAAACTGAATAATGTAACTTATGTAACACAGTTTGGTATACAAATTACTACACATTTTTATTTTAATAAGTATTTCCATTGCGGCTTTCCGCTTTTAAAAATCAAATGAAAATAAAGGATACTTAAAGCAGCCTATTTTATGTTGTGATTCCTATAGCAATTTGAAAGAATTTTAAACTCAGTGCCAATGCATTTTTTATCTACTTTGGAGAGTTTTAAATTCTGTTTTACAAAGAACATTAGAATCCATGTAACACTTATAGCAGAATTAGCAGAATGATTTTATCTTGATCTTTATTCTTTCCCCTTAGACATATATTTTTGCTTCCTAAGTTGAATAATTACAATGTCAGTTCTTCTTATCAATTGATTTACGCTATAAATGATAAATGCAATGTGAATGTGATGCAAACTCCGAGTGTTGGGAAGATATGGATGGTGGTCACTGTTTTTTGCAGCCAAATTTTCTATTCATGGAAAGTGTAATATATTATTAAGGAAGTTCAGATGTTCCAGTGTTGTAAACAAAATGTGTCAAAAGTTCCAGTTTTAACTGATCATAAATTACCACAGAAAATTAAAATTAATTAGGAACTGTTGTGTTCTACAGTAGCTCTAACTTTAATATACTGAAAAAACTGAAATTATTGCAAATGGATTTTTCAGTGATGGATAATATTTGGCTATTTATGGTAACCACTCAACTATGCTATTGATTCTATGGTAGGTAAAGCAGTAATTAAATTAATTAAATATGGACAATGAAACATACCTTCACCACACGTACACGATTCAACTAATTCTACTTTTTTGGAGAAGTATTAATCTTGATCACAATTAAAGAATGTTTAAATGAAAATCATTATATATATATATATATATATATATATATATATATATATATATATATATATATATATATAAAGGCTCAGCATGTTAAACAGTATAATATAATGGTTATAAGACTTCATCACAATTTACCCTAATCATATAGTTTATATTCCATCCAAGTAATCATGCTGACTTCATATACCCAAGATCACGGGTTCAAACCCGGCGGAGGACGATGGATTTTTTCGGGTGTAAAAATCCTTAGCATGGCTTCCTTCGGAAGGGAAGTAAAGCCGATGGTCCCGTGTCGTAGATTTTCGGCACGTAAAAGAACCTCAAGCCTGATAGAGAGGACCCTTGAACAAAATTAAGCGGTCTTTCACGCCCAATTTAGAATTGGACGCTGAGAACCACAGTAGTTAAAGAGCGTCCATAAATAACACGCCATTTACCATCCAAGTAATGAACTAACTAATAACTATAATAAACTCAATTAATAAAGTAGACTGGTTGAGCTTTGGTTGATTAATATTTGCATTTCACGAATGTGAATAATGTCTCACTGTATTAACCTTCAAATTTGTTTACACATGCTAAGAAAGATGACTGTGATTGGGTGGAAAAAGATATTCATACAAGTATTAACTTGTTGATGAGAGAGGAAAGATAATAAAGCTGGTTAGTTCCTTTCACATGACTTTCTCTACTTCGCAGTAACAGATTATTATTAAAAACATATTTTTCTCCCTACTTCACGATAATCGAGATAAACATTAGCAGAAATTGCCTTAATTACTTGCTTCCTTGTAAGTAGAAGCTATATAAAGGAATACACTAGGCTAAGTCAAATTCTATAAAAGCAGGTTGCCATGTGATTAAAATCCATTTCTATGCAGGGCCAGGAGTTTATAACTTTCTGTGTGAGAAAAATTTTAAGTATTTTGAATCTGAAACAAATAACAAGTAATATCTCGGAAATGGTCAATTCTACGAGGAAAAAATGTATAAATTGTACGTTTTAACATGATCTACTTTTTTTTGTGTAGTACGTTTATGCCTATCTCTTACAGTTTACCAGTTACGCAAGAGTCATTCAGAATAAAGAGGTGCTCAAAAGCTATTCCCAGAAAATTCAATATACACAGTTTATTTGCCTAATACAGGGTGGCGCACGATAAGTCACTGATTTGTTTCATGAATAACACATTTGCTGTTGACAAGATTTGTAATTTATTGATGTAGAAGTAAATAATACAGCTTGGAAATACAACTTAATGAATCACATGTTCAATATGACTCGTTTTGGTTTACAACTTCTGCAAATCGCACACGTGCATTTGTGACGACTATCCGACACAAATCGTCTGGAATGGTACAGCATAACTCCACAATGATGGCCCTAAGTTGGGCTGCATTTTCGGGTTTTCTGCAGCACACCTTATCTTTAAGGAACCCCCAAAGGAAGAAGTCACATGGGTTAATGTCCAGGCTATGGGGCGGACACATTCCTCCTCCTTCATAACGTTCTGGAAATCTGTTTGACAATACCCTAAGGCCAAGTTTTTTCGTGTAGTAGATTGCACAACGTTGGCAGTATAGGGACGAGCTCCATTCTGCATGAACCATTGTATCTGCAATGGAAGGCATGTGGCCATTAGTTGAGAAAGGTACTGGTTTCGCAGCATTTCTAAATAGCGTGGACCGGTTACCGTAACATCCAAGAAGAACGGACCGAAATTCCATGGCTTGACATCGCGACCCACACCCACACTTTCTGCCCGTAGGTGTCTTTCATGTGGATTATCGCGGAGGTTCTCAGAATCGACCGTTCTGTTTGTTCACAACACCGTTCACGTAAAAATAAGCTTCGTCAGAAAACCATGTGTTGTGTAGCACTGTCTCTTGGCCTTGCTCGATTGACCACCTTGCAAACTGTAGTCTCCGCTCCTTATCTCTCGCAGTAAGCTTCAGTCATCTTGTGTGAATACAAGCGAAGCTCGGATTTCTTTGTACAGATCAAGGCGAAATTCCCAACTCGGCACTAGCTCTTCTTGTTGATTTACTCAGACTACGAGTCAAAGCCACTCGAACTGCTTCAGTGTTTTGCTGTAAACGTGCGGTACGTGTAATTGGCCGCTTATACTAAAAAACAGATCCAGTACCTGCAAATGTGTCATGTAATCTGCATTTTACCTGTGGGCTGGGAGCACGCCGTGTTCCGAAATCAGCACGAAACCTTCTCTGTGTCAAAGTCGCCGCGAACAGTAACACAGTCTTCGTCTTTTGTGCAACGGTCAACCGTCCTTTGTCCGCCATCGCGGCAAACTGAAATGGCGGACTCGAAAAGCAAGCTGTGAACTCGTAACGACATCTGGAGTAATTTCCATGAACCGAACGAAGTTGAGTGCACAATTTGAAAGCTATTGCCCCAATAGTATACTTGTAGGATCAAAATTCAATCGGGTGACTTATCGTGCGCCACCCTGTAGATATCTTTAATATATGGTATTTTAATCAAAATCATTAGAGCCATTTTTGAGAACATAAAAAAGTTCGAAAATGTTTCCATATAAAGGGCAGTTTTGGGTGGGGTTCAAACCAATTGGGTTCTCAAAATCTTTGTGTCGTATCCCTGGAAAATACTAAACTTAAATACCAGTTTGGTATTTTACCGACTAACAGACAGACACACACACACACACACTCACACACACACACACACACACACACACACACACACACACACATGGACCTTTTTCTGCAAATGCTTTTTTTCAACTACAGGAGAACCTAAACATATATTTCCGGTGAAATCTCGGAATCGAATTTTTGGATACATTACAATACCTTCTCTATACACTATGTGCATAGTACGTGCAGAGAAAGTAAACATTAAGGCAGCTCTTAGGTATGATACTGCTTAAGCTGTTACTAGAACATCATCTGTAGCTCAGTATAATATAAACAGCACACACCTGCAAAACGTATACTTATTCGTTTTTAAAAAATCTAAAAAAATGTACTGAATATTTTATAATTAAAAATGGAAAAAGCTGAGATATTTATATCAAACACGTAAAACAAAATTATATTACAAAGGTGACACCTGTCACACAAAACACTATTTTATTGATGTCTTCTAGCAAATAACAATAAGGAAAACAAAACATTACTGTATAAAAATATAAATGACGTGTTATTTATGGACGCTCTTTAACTGCTGTGGTTAGCGTCCCATTCTAAATTGGGCATGAAAGACCGCTTAAATTTGCTCAGAGGCCTCTCTATCAGGCTTGAGGTTCTTTTACGTGCCGTAAATCTACGACATGGGACCCACGGCTTTACTTCCCTTCCGAAGGAAGCCATGTTAAGGATTTTTACACCCGAAAAAATCCATCGTCCTCCGCCGGGTTTGAACCCGCAACCTTGGGTATATGAAGTCAGTATGGTAACCATTACACCACGGAGGGCGACAAACATTACTATGAAATAGTTTAAAGGAACTTGAGTTAAAATAGAAAGGATAAAAATATTTTCTGAATTATTTTATATAATTTAATTCCTAAAACATATTTTCTGATTTTAGTTAATTTGCCTAAGTTTGAAACTTATCATTAGTTTATACAGAATTACAGTTGGGCAATCAAAGCCCAACTTTAGGGATAAGAAAATGGTTAGATTTGCAAGTAATTACCATGGCATAAAAGACTGTTGTGTACTAGCTGTTTATGAAGGCAATAAGAATATTTTTGAAGATCTAAAATCCATAATGCACTACAGAATGGGGGCAGATAGTAATATATTTCTTTTTATCCTCAATTCTCAGATAAGAAACATTAACTTACTAAGAAAAATTCTATTCATGCATTACGTTCACTTAAGTGTACGAAATATATATATATATATATATGCATATGCAAAATGTCATTGATTCTTCACATATCATTAAAATTACATGCATTCAATTTTAGTGCAAGTACCCACTTGTATTGTTTGCTCTTTTCTGCAAATTTTACTGTGATTCTCATTCTTGCAGGACAACCTGTATGTTTAGCATATGGATTTAAAACATTGTGGCATCGAGGCTGTGCATTATGGTGACAACGCAGGGCCACCTGTAAGAACATAAAACATCATAATAACACACCCCTGCTTCAAACTCAATATATGGCTATATTTTGTTAAGCACTACAGGTAATGGTTTCATATTTTTACTGCAATAAAACCAAAGTATGTTATAATACCTTGTATAAAAATACTTTGGAGCTCTTTGAAAACGTCTGAGAGACCTTAAAAGTATTCTTGGATACCTCTTGAAATTTACTCAATCACTCTTCAACATTGTCTTTTTTACAATCAAGACGAAATCATGCATCGAACTTTCCTTCAACATCACTGGACACGTAATTGTAGCTTCTATATTCAAAATTCTGCGGAAGAAGGTCCTGAAAATCCAATAAAATGCTTTTTTATACATCTTAATAAAGATCGAAAAAGCTGCGTTGATGATATCGTATGTTATCATATATAAATATATCATATTATACACACAAGGTACTCACTCTAAGTAAACGATAATTTTGCAAATTGTTCGCCGAATTCTCACACTTGCAGCATTTAATAAAATCCATTTCAACTTTGCTATCAAATCAGATGGAATTGCTGATAGAAAGATGCCGCCACGAATGAAGTAATGATTTTGCAAATTATCCGCGAGTTCTCACACTTGCAGCATTTAACAAAATCCATTTCAGTTTTGCTATCATCAAATCAGACGGAATTATTGATAGAAAGATGCCGTCAAGAATGTTGCCGGTTAATCGACCAATGGCAGAGTTCCAGCCTAAAAGTGAACTGGAATCATCAATGACTCATCCCCGTTCTATTCCATTGATCGAATTAGACCCTTATACGTTTCCACTGGCTGCCGTGTGAGACTGAGAACAGTTGGAGGCGCTGATAAATTTGAGAGAACGTCTCTAAATTACCCGCGGGCATTATCATCATACTTCGTCATTGTTTTCTGTTATTCTATGGATGCCGCACCACATTTGAAATTATATTTGATGTACAATTTCATTGTTGACCTGCTTCGTTTTATTCTTGACATTTCTGTTAATTTCTAATTTATGTTTATTAGGTTACAATTTTCTTTATATAATTCTAATAGTTTTAAGTTCCCCAAAGCTGAGAAACTCCAAGAACGTCGCAAAAATAGCGATAAATGACGAGAACACAACTATAGTAAAATGGTGAGAAAGGTATTGTATGCACCCAAGAAATATGGGAATAGTATCAAGATTAGTCCTAAGGTATGTGACTACCAATATAATCTTACATTAATTGCACATTAATACGTATTGAAAGCAAAAGTGACAATGCAAGTACATATTGTAAAGTAAATGTATATGTGCATATATCCACAACTCACCCTCCATGGTGTACTGGTTACCATGCTGACTTCATATACCCAAGGTCGCGGCGGAGGACGATGGATTTTTTCGGGAGTAAAAATCCTTAGCATGGCTTCCTTCGGAAGGGAAATAAAGTCGTTGGTCCCGTGTCGTAGATTTACGGCACGTAAAAGAACCTCAATCCTGATTGAGAGGCCTCTGAGAAAAATTAAGCGGTCTTTCACGCCCAATTTAGAATGGGATGCTGAGAACCACAGCAGTTAAACAGCGTCCATAAATAACACGCCATTTATTTATTATCCACACAAATCACGATTACTATCATTATTAATATATCTTGGTTCCACCCGCTTAAACTACCACTAAAGCTATTTAGGTATTAGTTTTTTTCACATTTACTCGCCGTAAAATTGTATTACTAACTTTTAAAAACAGCCTGCCGATTCCAAAAGTGATTCTGTGTTTTTAGAGTTCTGAATCCATTATTGTTGTGTAAATATGTGTTTTCGTGTAACTTGTTTTATTAGTTTTAAGTAGTATCACCAAAGCATACGAACGAAGCGAGCATGCGCTGTAATAGGTTTAGATTAGTGTGTAAAGAAACTGATTTTCCTGTACTTTGATTTCAATAATTTTCACTGGTTTCACCAAAGCATGCGAGCGAAGCGAGCGTGCGCTTTGTTAGGATTAGGTTAGCGTGTGTGTAAATATACTGATTCTCATGTACTTTGGTTTTAATAATTGCCAATGGTGTCACCAAAGCATGCGAGTATGCGTTGTCTTAGGTTTAGGCCAGTGTGTGAAATAAACTACTTAGTTTTCGTCTACTTTTGTTTTAATCATTTTGATTGTTCCAACCACAGCATGCGAGCGAATGAAGCATTCGGTGTGTAGGCTTAGATTAGTGTGTATCGATAAACTAACTTTCCTGTACTTTGGTTTAAATTATTTACACCGGTTTCAACAACTGAGCCTTAGCACTCAATTTAAGGGCAGGCTCCTAAAATAATGGGCAAAAAATTAAAACTAAAATCAAAAGCCTGGAGTAAAGAGGATATGTTAATATAATACTTTTCATGCTAAAATTTAAGTGTCTACCACACAGCATCTGGCAAATTAAATATTTTTCTCAAGCTCAAGTGGTTGAGAAAAAAGATGTATACCTTTATAATACAAATATAATCCTTTTAATATAATGCCTATATTTAAAGCACACTTCTGGATTCCTAATTCATGATGATGCTAATGCGGTGGCATTACCTACAGTACTTTCTTCAAGCACATTATGCATTGCTTTTCCTCTATTTCCATTTCACAAGCTTGAGGCAAGAATACTTTGTGGAAGTAATTATTAATATTCTAATTATTAATATTTTAAAAAGCTTATTCTTGTTTTCACATTCTAAAATTTAATTTCTCACAAATTTTCTAAAGTATTTCTGTCAGTCTTTCTAGCAGTCTGGTTGGCAGTGTTTACACGTCACAATAACAATTATTTATTATAATTGTTATTTATATTATTAATTATTATTATTATTATTATTATTATTATTATTATTATTATTATTATTATTATTATTTATGTACTAATCTCGCTCCTGTTACTGAAAACGAAATTATAACGGTCTTAAAAAATTTAAAAACAAATTCTCCTGTGGACCTGATGGCAGACCAGATGCAATAGTAAAAGCGAGTGTGCAATTGATTGCTAAACCCCTTGCCGATATTTGCAATGCATCTTTTTCAAATGGTCATTTTCCTGAAATTCTAAAAGTAGCAAAAGTTACGCCACTATTTAAAAAGGGGAAAAAAGAGCATATTGAAAATTATAGACCAATATCCATGCTATCGGTTTTCTCTAAGATTATTGAGAAGTTGATGTACACCAGATTAGTAACTTTCCTGGAATCGAATTCCCTTGTTTCTAATTCTCAGTATGATTTTCGAAAAATAAAAACATTAATAGAGCTTTATTTTCATTTCTTACTCATGCAGTAACAGCAAAAAATCTTAAAAATCATTCACTTGGCTTATTTTTAGATCTCTCGAAAGCTTTTGATACAGTAAATTATAGGTTATTAATTGAAAAACTTAACTCTTATGGTATCAGAGGGATAGCCAATCTATGGTTTCAATCCTATCTAAAGAATAGGAAGCAGTTTGTAGAAATACACACACCAAACCAAAGACCTGTTGATCATGGCATCCCACAAGGTTCTATTCTAGGGCCAATATTATTTATTCTATATATCAATGATCTCCCAAGTGAATTGGCACATATAAATACTGTTCTGTTTGCTGATGACACAAATTTCGCTTCCAGCGGCAAAGATCTTAATGTTCTTCAAGACAGCAATAACAGGGCAAATGAAAACTTAAATACATGGCTGAAGAAAAATACATTGGTTTTAAATGCTGACAAAACTGTATGCAAGCACTTCAGTTCTCAAGTAAACCAACAAGCAAATGTAAATATTACCATCGGACAGTCAAAAATTGAGCAAACAGACACCACTAAGTTTCTAGGGGTACGGATTGATGCTGACCTATCCTGGAAGACTCACATACATTTTGTAATTATAAAGCTCAGTAAACTAAGCTATGCAATGAGAATCCTTAGTCGTGTATCCTCTCCTGAAGTCCTAAAAGCAGTTTATTTTGGATGTGTACATTCTGTACTTTCTTATGGTATAATCTTCTGGGGATCCTCAATCAAAACAAAACACTTATTCTTACTATAAAAGCGCATTGTAAAAATCATTAAACGTGTCCCCATAAATGCATCAACAAAACCAGTGTTCAGAGAATTCCGTATTCTACCACTAACTTGTGTTTACATTTTGGAGACAGTTATTTTCATTCATAAGAATATATCATATTTTAGCAGGAATTCTGACTAGCATTCCTATAATATCAGGGGATCGCAAAACTTGCACTTCAATCATCAAAGCAGAAAAACTTGTCTGCAGAGTACACTACATCAAGGACTATCTCTTCATAACAAGCTACCGGGTCACTGGAAACCCTTAAATCAGAAACAACTCAAACATAAAGTTAAAAGCCATCTCTTAACCCACATGTTCTACACTATAAATGATTTCATGACTACTGCATTTTCCTAAACTTGTATTAACCATTGTGTAAACTATTAATATCTTGTTTAACTTTCTTTAAATTGTACATACTAGTTGTAAGTTGTATTACATAAATGTAAATTGTAATTTGTTACCTGACGAAGCCTTTGAATTCATGTAATTCTTTTGGTGAATAAATATCTTATCTTATCTCTCTTATCTATTATATTTGTTTCAGATATAGAACTGGCTATGAGGTTCCAGAAAATATCACATGGTGAACTAATATGTTGGAAGATGCACATAAATTACTTTTGTGAAGATTAGTATGGTCCAGGTGTGTCTAGATGTCGTTAAAAGTAAAACTCTTTGATATCAGAAGGATTTAAGTAGAGCATCGGAACAAGTGAAGTGCTTAAGTAGTACTATACTACCTTGTAAAGCAGTAATGAAAATTGAAATTAGTTTAGAATCATTTTTATGCCTTACATGAGAATGCAGAAGTATTTCACTGTGCACATTTTCAAATATGATTATTATAAAAATAGACATAATAAATCTCAGGAAAACATATCAACCCTTAAGCCTTATAAAAGGCACATTTCAGAAATTTCAGAAGCTCTGTTCTGTGTTTTGGAGACTAAGACAATGTCTCATACATAGGTTTCAAATTTGGTATAATATTACAAACACATTTACACCATTAATAGATACAGATCATTCTGGGGATCTTGCAATCATAGTAACAACAATGATTTTCAAAATTAATTGTATGTGTACCTATCATAATATCAGATTTGAGATTATGCCATTATAATTATATCAATAAGTAATTGATTAAAATATGTTTTATCTAAAAATTTAGATTTTGTTTACAGAAGAAACTCCATTTACTTAATAAATCAATATGAACATACAATAATTTATATTTAAATAGTTACATATTACACGCTGTCTAAAATAATGTAAGGTTTTTGGAATTTTAAATGGTATGCCTTATAGAATACAAAATATTATTCACAAAAACCCTAAAAGTAATTCCTCAGTTTCTGTTTATGAACTAATTCTGTGTCATGACAACAATAATTAATGGAGCGTCAATATGTTTATGGAACAGCGAAACCATAAAAATCGTAAGATGTTAGTTTTGTGTATGGATTAATTTTTCTAAACTGTATGTGTGTGTGTGGGTGGGTGGGTGGCTGGATGGATGGACGGATGGATGGATGGATGGATGGATGGATGGATGGATGGATGGATGGATGGATGGATGGATGGATGGATGGATGGATGGATGGATGGATGGATGGATGGATGGATGGATGGATGGATGGATGTATTTATTTCTCTGCAAATGGGTATCACCCGGTGGCAGAGTTATATATGTATACAAGATATATAAACAATAAATCACAGCTGCCAGTTTATGGCTTTGTAAGCTAGATATAATAGTTATTTACAACAAATATGAAAACATTAATTTTTCTCTCAATTCAGATTAATTAATTTCATAATAAGAATCACCAACTAATTTAACGTTTGTATTTACAACAATATAAAATCAAAGCATTCCATTTAAGGAATATTTACCAAAAATGTCCAACATTAATATCAAGATTTCTCCTAAATTTCTTCAGAGACAGAGGACAACCCCGAAAGACTGCTCCAGGAAATTCATTCCAGTCTTTTATGGTTCTATTAACAAAGGAGAACTTTCACATGTCAGTTTTGTATCTTCTACCCTTAATTTTGAACGGTTAATCGTTTCATGCATAGTAAGTTGGGTTTTCCAGTTTGTCAGTAACGTCCTCCCATGCGTTTAAGCCAGCATAAGCTTTAAATAAAGCGCACAACCTCTGTTTCTCACGCCTAACTTTCAGCGGCTCCCATTTTATTTCCTCAGTGTTTGTAGGCCCAAAATATTTACCCCTTTTTATGAATTTTATAGCCCTTCTCTGGATCTTTTCTGACGAATCAATTTGATTTACTCTATACGGGTCCCAACAAGTTACTCCAAATTCCATGACCGGCCGCACTAAGGACTTGTACGCGATTTCCCTGGACTTTGCACTCCCCTTTTTTAAAATCCTCATTTGGAAGTGCAGTGTTTTCCACGCTTTCTTAGATACAGAATTTACCTGCTCGTCCCATCCAGCGTTACTCGCCAAGTAAACTCCAAAGTATTTGCAGCTGTCCACCTGTGGAATTTTTTCCCCACCCATGTGATAGTTTTGCAGAATTTTTTCCCTAGATCTATTAAATGCAATTGACTTACTTTTGCCAGCGTTAATTTTCATTTTATTTGCAGCACCCCAATCACTCATTTCATATAAATCACCCTGAAGAGCAGTCTCATCTTCAACATTTCTAATATTATTGTAAATAATGCAATCGTCTGCAATCTTATCTGGCATTTTATATTAACAGTTATGTCATTTACAAAAATAAGAAAAAGTAACGGCCCCAGTACTGAGCTTTGGGGTACGCCCGAGCTTACCATACCCCTCTCAGATAGCTCCTTGCCTACTTTTACCCTTTGCGATCTTCCTTCCAAAAAATGTTTAACCCATAGAACTACGCGTTTATCAATTCCTGTAGCAGTTAGCTTTTGGATAAGTAAAGTATCTGATACAACATCAAAAGCTTTGAAAAAATCTAACACCACTGCATCTGTTCATCATCCCTGCATCCACTTCCTCTGCTAAATCTTGAAATAATGACATTATCTGGCTTTCACACGAGTATCCAGGTCTAAATCCATGTTGCGCTTTATTGAACCACTTTTTGTTTTCTAATCCCTCCCGTATATATTCCACAATTAAATGTTCCATCAATTTGCACACTACTGAGGTTAGGCTGACTGGTCGATAATTATTTAATTCTGTTTTATTTCCCCCTTTATGAATTGGAACTATAATCGCGGTTTTCCAGTCATCCGGTAAGGCACAGTTATTTATTAACATATTAAATAAAAGCATTAGATACGGAATCATGGATTCCCCTCCAATTTTTAATATTTCGGTCGGTATATTATCAGGCCCCCTCGACTTTCAATTTTGCAACATTCTGATCCTTCTGCGCAATTTGGATGCCATTATTTGAAAAACAGATTTTCCACTATCCTCAATTTCCAGTTTATAATTATAATCCGCTTTATTAAAAACAGACACAAAATGTGAATTTAATGCGTTCGCTTTTCCCTTAGCGTTCAATATGGCAATTCCATTTTCCTTGAGTTCTGGTATGCCTAGTTTATTTCCCCTGCACCCACTTACATAATTGTAAAAAGATTTCCAACTATTTTTGGTCCCGCTAAGAATTTGTTCTAAGAACCGCTCCTGGGCTTGCAACGTTTCGTCTTTCAATTCTTTAGCTAATTCTTTATATCTGTTAAAATGCCAATCTGACTTCTTCCGTTTATGAAACGCGCGCCTAGACTTTCGTTTAAGTATTCTGATGGATCTTGTATAATATTCTGGATCATTGTTTTGTTTGATAAATTTTTATGGAACGTATTTCTTTATTGTTTCCGAAATAAGTATTTTGAAACTATCCCATGCTGCATCTACATTTGTTGCAGATTTTACAAACAGGCAAAATTGCTTTTTGAGAAAAGTCTGAATTCCATCTACGTCTGCTCTGCTAAATTTGAACTAATCATGAGCTGAAACATGTTTTAAAATCTTATTTTATATTCACAAATTCTGTTGCAATAATTGAAATTATAATAAGGAAATTGCCATTATTATTATTATTATTATTATTCCTTTTATTTGAAAGGATGCCTTCAAACCTAAACCCTAGTGCATTATTTGATGAAGGCAATTATTATGTAAAAGTTATAGAATAAAGAGGTATATACCTAAATATTACATTGAATAGACGTATCTATTTTTATAGTAAATTATTGTTTGTAATATTACCAACATGATAATTGTTTCCTATTCGTATAGCTTTAAAATCCTGGCGTGTTTATTCTGTTAGGAAGAAACGAATGCCACCTAATTAAAACCCTTTACATGTTGCGTAGAAAATATTGAATGATTATCCTTTTTATATATTTAAAGATTACATGATTAATTTTTCAGGCTCTGTGTGATTTATGCCATTAACCTTATACATAATATTCATTATGAAAAATGAATGTTAAGTTTAGCACATAATTGTTTCTCTGCAATGGTTCTTTGGAGCCTATCACAATGTAATATGATTACAAGTATCTCAATTTGCTTTTAATCAAAATAGAACTGATAGCATGAAACGTTATGTGGTTTAATTCTTTTCCATACATTTGCAATTTTGGTTTCGAAGATTTTAAGGAAATATTGATATTAGTACTTAATGTTTAATAAAATCAAGAAAAATTATGGATTTTCTCTGCAGAAAAATTAGTAGTTCAGAATAACTAGTACCTCATAATATGTAGTATTTTCTAAAATGTTTATTTACTAACCTTAATAATTTTCTTCTCACACCACTCTATGTTCTTGTATTTTGCTGCAGTTATTTAGTTATTACATGTATAAGGTGTGGTACTTCATACTCTTTTTAACTTTGGTTGTGAAAATCTCTTTGTTATTTTAACACACTGATCACCTCAGCCTTATTTTTTAATTATATTTTTTATGGCTCCTTAGCTTGTTATAGGTTTAGTTCTGCCCGTTCAGTGACTCAATTATTTGCCTTACAAGCTCATATCCTTCTGAGGAATGCTTAGACATTCAAAGGTGAGGTATCTCTTTTCTAGAGCTTCACACTGCAACAGTAAATGATTTAACACTGAAAATAATTGCTACAGATACAACAGAAATAGTTATAAAATATTCCCTGAATATTAATATTTCTTCCAAATCTTCTCGGGCTTCTAGCTAGGTAAAAACTTGGCTTGACACCAACGTTTCGAAGAAGTGCATCTTCCTCGTCTTCAGGGTGAACAGGTTGCACTTCTTCGAAACGTTGGTGTCAAGCCAAGTTTTTACCTGGCTAGAAGCCCGAGAAGATTTGGAATTAACACGTCGCCAGGAAAGCTTCAGTTCTTATATTAATATTTCTGTCCACAATTCATGTATTTGCACGTAACATGCCTATTAATGTGCTAAGAGTGTTAATACATCTTTTTTTTAATTGTAGCTATATTATTGCAAAAATTCTTGTACAATAAATTCCAATTTTAAGGTTTATAAATTTATAGTGGTCTTACTTTGCATTTAGCAATAGTTGCTAATGATTGATTAAAATTTCACGCCATAAACATTTCCACAGTTAATGAGATAATTTTACATTCAAGCTAAGAAGCGACAAGCACCCTACATAAACACAGATTTTCTGAATTAAATTTAGATACTTTAAATTCCTAAATTCAAATGATAAAATTATAGTGTGTTATTCATAATAGTCACTATTTAAATGTATTTTATTAATATAAGGATATCTGCAGATGTAAACCACAAACGGTTATATTGATTTTACTTTGCTTTTAAACTGATTGTTTTATGTTATTTGTGCTGTGAACATGTAATTTATATTCCTTTCTTGTTATATTTTACATGATATCTATAACTCCTAAAGTTTTTTTTTTTTTTTTTTAATTGTCTCATTTATGTAGCTCCATTTAACGTCTATGGTGATATCGGGGGCCTTAACTTATGAATTAACTCGTTGATTATAGGTTCATAAACGTTCGATTTTTTAACATTCTATTTTCTTAAAAAAAAAAACAAAAAAAAACAAAAACACACACACACACACACGCACACTCTCTCTCTCTCTTTCAGAATCTGGGGGATAGGGAATGATTCCGGTTAAAGAAAAATTGCCTCCCTCAGCTGGGGATCGAACCTGGGACCTCTGGGTGAGAAGTCAGTTCGCTGACCACTCGACCTTGGAGACAGCCAATTCCTAAAGCTGTATAATTTTCCCTGGGTTTTTGTCATGCATAGCTTTAAAATAATATTGCACAGTTGTGTTATTAACTTTCGAAATATATTGTTTTATCATTACGCTACAATGTAATTTATTTTTGGTAAATTTTCCTTCCATGCACTCTCCTCTTTTAAAGATAAATGAATAAGGAAAGGAAAGGAAGTAAACAAATGCGTAGGAATGTCTATTTGTCAAATAGGCTCTCGTCACCACTGATGACTTATATACAGCGTGTTAATGAACTACACCAACATAATTTGCGAGATTGTGCACGTGACTGATATAAGTAATTTGAGATCGGCGATGCATGGTCCCCGGATAAACATAATGCAACTACATAGCGTTAAACGTGTGGGTATCAGGTGCTGATAAGTCGGTGTTAAAGCAAAGTAGGTTGAAAAAACGGCTTAGAATGTCTTTAAAGCTGCTGCCCGAGTATAGAAATATCGATTTTTAGCATCTCGTTACTAGCGTTCTCAAGATTTAATGTCGCAAAAATCGGTAAAAACTCGAACTAATCACTTGACAGTACGACACTGAGCATTCATCAACTACGTTCTTGATTTATGTAGCCCACTCTGGAGGCGTTTTTTCAACTGTCCTGGTGGCTTAATGCGTAACGCGGGAAGCTGCTATCCCAAATGCTATGAGTTCTTTTCCTGTCATAGAATAAATGCTTTTTATTATTATTTTTTCATTCCAGGCGAAGTGCCGCGATACGTGGCGTACTGGCCCTTCAGAAACTTATAGCCATTACTTCGAAATTTCAATAATCATGCCATAAGTCTCCTATCTCAAATTACTTATTTAAGTAATCTACATATTCTGTGAAAATATTTCGCTATAGTTCATTAACACTCTGTATATTGTACTTAAAAATAAAAGGCAACTAGCAAACAAACCAAGAATTTTCAAGTAAACAATGGAATAATAACGGCATATAAAGTCTTTCCCTAGGCTGCAGCCAGATCAGAAGCTTTAAAGCGGTACATAGACTTCTTGAGAAAAAGCTAGAACCGCTCGAAAGATTTCTGATCTGGCTGTAAACTCGAGCAATCTGGCCGAAATCCTGGAGTGGATGTTTGGTGAGTGGGCGGGGCAGTACGCTGCTTTGGTGATTGAGCTACCGTAGTCGGTCAACACAGCTGATCTCAAGGGGTTGGCAAAACAACTTGGCAATAGTAGAGTAAATGTAACATTGTATTTATTTTTGTTTGTGCGTAAATGCGGCAAGAGTGACACGTTGTAGGCACAGATACAATAAAATATAACATAGTCACTTTATCACCTATGCGTAAATGTGGGAAATCAGCACAAATGAATTTAAAAAAAAAGCATGCCCATTTAAAACAATTAGCACCATAGTTCTGTTATTTATGAAAACTAGAATTTTGGTTTACACAATGTCCAGAACTGTCACATGTCTGCAAATAAGGTTAAGATGGATATCTCTATTGATAACTGTTACCGTGTGAAAACATGTTACATAAAACATACAACTTGATTAGAGTATGTGGCGGAGGTCTCGGCTTCGATTCCCAGCTGGGGTGGGGTATTTTTCTTTAACCAGAATTATTCCCTATCCCCCACAGTCTAGAAGTATGAATGAATGAATGAATGTGTGTGTGTGTGTGTGTGTGTGTGTGTGTGTGTGTGTGTGTGTGTGTGTGTGTGTGTGTGCAAAAAAAAAAAAAAGATTTAAACCCAACGTAAAGAACCTACAAAAAAGTTTCTTTCTAATGCAAAGCCCCCCATTATGACCTTAAATGTTTAAGGGGGCCATATAAATGGAAGGGAAAAAGAGCAAAATAAAGGAGTACATTAGGCTAAAACGATAGACAAACCTTTTAAAAAGTTAGTCGTTGAAACATGGCTAGGAGAAAAACGAAAGAAAAATTATTGAACAATACCCGAACTGAGAAACGTTTTAAGTATTTTAAAATTGAAATTAATACCCAGGGATGTATCTAAAACGATTAACTCTACAGATAAAAAATGTATATGACATAAATTGTGTGTTTTAACAAAATCTACATTTTTTGTGTAGTAAGATTTTGTCTAGCACTTACGGTTTACCAGAAATCATTCAGAATAAAGAGGACTTAGTATGCTACTCCCAAGAAATTCAGATTATACGTTCTGTTGGTCATGAAAATGTATTTAATATACAGAATTTTAATCCAAATCGTTAGCCATTTTTAGAAAATCGAAAATTTTGGAAAATCTTCCATGTAAAGGATAGTTTGGGGCGGGGATTTTTCTGAAAATGTTCGTCTTGCATCCTTGGAAGATACAAAACTTAAATGCTAAGTTTGATTTTTAACCGACATTTGTTTTAGTCCTATGCTGCCCACAGTCACAAGGCCTTTTTCTAAAAATTTATTTTTATTCGGGAGACCTCAAAACATGTATTTCTGGTGAAATCTCGACATCGTATTTTTTGGTGAAATGCAATACATATCTTCTCTATCACTATGTACATAGTACGTGTAGAGAAAGTAAAAATACCTAAAAATTTTAAATAGTTTACTATTTAATGTGATTAATTATTTTATGGTGTAGTTTAACAACCTGTGCTATGAAAATGTAAATATTTTTAATCAATTTTATCGTTATATACCCGCATCTGTTGCATAAGAAATGCACTAGTGTTTGAATTTGACGCTAGACTAGCAGGTTCTGTCAACAGGAGCGCTACCATCTTCTTGTCCACCATTTTCCTGGGCTAATTAGAGCGACTGTCCCGTATTACTCTCTAATGTATTTGTTAATACCCAGAGCTTACTTAATATTACAAGCTGCCACATCGGCGTGAGAATTATTAACATTAAAATAGGTTCCTATCACGGCCAAAGCTTTCAAGTACTCTATTAATTTCTATCATACAATTAAGTCTTGATAATTTGTTTCATATACTTCATTAAAATTCGACGGCTTTCACGGCCGGTGTTAGAATCACTTATGGAAAACAAAACTGGGCTTGTAGGCCGTGGTCCGCTGAGCTTCTCCCCTTGTTCCCCATTTCGGCTGCGTCTACGGCAAATATCTTCAATGGCATTTACATATCCGTGGCCTCTCAATAGCGACTGGTATGTTGTTTTTGCTTTGTTTTTTGTTTTTGTTTTTTTTTTTCGAGGACTGACCCGGCAAGTCTGGAGTGTCGGGGTCTCCCATGTGGGCATACCGACTAAAAAACCCCTACACCGGTAATTAGAAGGAAGTAAGGAGAGGCGGTACCGCATGATTGCACCCGCGGATTCAAGGTGATATTTTATCTGATTGCAGGGTGCAGTCAGAGGAGTGAAATGAGGGCCGGGAGACAGACTTGACCGAGGCCCAGACTGTCATCGCGGAGGATTCGGGGAGAGGAATGAAGGAATTTGATGGTGAAGGATGGAGTAAGTGTTGGTTAACTGATCTTCTCCAGTCGCATTCGACTTGCGCGTAGAAGCCAAGACTCGACGCCGGTCCTTGGAACAGCTGCGTTGTGTGATTGGCCCCTTGAGAGGGACCGCTCGGTGGAATGAAGTTGCTGCGGCTGGAGGGACTGTTGAAGCTGTGACTGGAAACTGGCTATCCGGTTGGACAGCTCAGTGGTAGTGGACTGTAGTGTGGAGATGGCAGTGGTGGTAGCTGGAAGGTCCTGCAGTTTCTCGGTGAAGCCACTGCACAGCTCTTCAAGGGCAGCTAAACGAGCGCCCACGTTCAGGATCTCCGCATGGAGGTCCTGAGTGGCGTCCCTTGTCGCTGTGTCCATCAAGTGTGCAGGTGGCGTGGTGTCGATGATGGTGGTCGGCGGTGATGTAGTCCGGGCTGGTGGTGTTGGAGGCCTGCTTCTGGGGTAAAGAGGGCACTGGGCTTGCCCGGTGAAGTGTCCTGTGCCACGACAGGTGGCACAGAACCGGCGGCGACGGCAGAGATCGTACCCAGGGCACTCGGCGGTGGTGGTGTTGGTACCACAGTAGTGGCACCGCGGCGATGAGGAGCAGACGTCAGCTGTGTGCCAGAAGACACAGCAGCGTCGCAGCCGGTGGCGTTCCTGTCTGCTAGCCTCGACGACCAGGAATCGCCCTAATAAGGGCAAACCTGACGCCAAGGCAGCTTCAAAGTCAGCCTGGCCCTGCATCTCCACTCGTACCAACGGCGTTGGTCCCGGGTGGTACTACGACACTGAACCGGGGCGGCGGTGTGGAGCTCAACGACGGCGGCGCAGAAGGTGTCGGTAATTGCGGTTGCAGTACCGACGAGGCTGCGGTGGCGGACGGGGGCGAAGCGGAGCTTGCCCCGACCGGTGATGACGGAGGTGCTGCTTCCCTAGCGGCTGCCGGGGAAGAGGTGTCGGATATTGCCGTAGCAGCGGCGGCTCTGCGTTGTCTCTTCTTAGACATGTTGACAGCTCGAAGATCAAGCTCCTTTTTTTTTTCCTTGTTTTTTTTTTTTTTTTCTTTTTCGAGTGGAGTGGAAAAACCCAGTCTACAGCCGACAGAGGGGATAACTCTGCCAAGTGTGGGGGTTGCCATAAACTGACAATACACACTAAAAAAAAAACACTCCACCGGAGAGAATTCGGGTGTAGGAATGCAGCAGTACCGCTTGTTACACCTACGGATTCAAGGAGCGGGTGTTATGCCTGGCCAGAGGTCATAGCCAGGAGAGAGTGAGAGCGAGGACGCAAACATGACGGGAGCCTTGATTGCGCCCTTGGAAAATTTGTGCTGAGGAATAGATACATATTATATGTGTATATATCTGCAGCCCTGTAACAAAAAGGACATAGTCAATATAACATTTGCTGCCCTTTCGGGTAAAGTCGTTGGTGTATTTTGTTGTGTATGCAGCCCTGTAACATAAGGACGTAGTCTTTTAAAATATTTCATTTGGAATACATTCTAAGCTAGTTATATTTTTACAGCTGCTGCTGCCCTGTCTGGCGTAGTCATTAGTTATTAGTTGTGTTCAGCCCTGTAACAGAAAGGACGTAGTCATTTAGTAGAGACTTCATTGGTTTCTCGTGACCTACCTTAGTGGTCACCCATCCAAGTGATGGCCACGCCCAATGCTGCTTTACCTGTAATAAAACCTTATTCTAAGCACATATTAGTTACATTCTATTAGCTATATACCAGAGAAGGTCCGTTAGTGCTCTGCCAGGTCGCCGTAATGGGGGTCCCTCATGCCCCCGGGTCCACCTTGACTCAGAAAGCAAGAACTTCAAGGGCCACCAAACTAATGACGTAGACACATTCATGGGTAATTTTATTATGGAATTGTTACTAGCGATTCTAAATATTCTTGCACATTTAAATCGGGTTCCCCCAGACCAAGGGTTCGGTCAAATAGAGACAGCGGTCCCTTATTGTTTTCTATTTTCTGCTTCATAGGTGCCTAGTTCTTGCATTAGTTCATTACGGTTCCTTATTTTGCGCTTGTACAGGTTGTAACTTTGGCTTTTTATGAACTGCTCAATCGAATGCAGTTTTAGCTCCCCATGAAAGAGATAAGCCGGCGCTACTGGGGGTTGTTTGGCAATTATTCTAATTATTCTATTCTGGAGTGTTTGTAGTTTATGTATGTGCGTTTTTGCACCGTAGCCCCATACAGGGGATGCGTATGTAATGATTAGTCTTAATAGCGTTTTATAAAGGGTAATTCCCATGCTTAATTTTAATTGGCTATTGAGATTGATGATGGGATATAGTCTATTTAGTTGACCATTAACCTTGGCTCTGACCTTAGCTATATGCCTTCCAGGTTAGGCCTTGATCCATGACAAGACCTAAGTAGATCACTTGGTCTTTCCACTCGATAATATCGCCTTGGTAGTTAAGCGGTTGTAGTATGTTTCTGCCTTTACGGTGCTGTATTCTTTTAGTGAAGACTATAGTCTGTGTCTTTCTCGCGTTAACTTTAATTCTGCACTTCGTTAACCATGGTTCACATGAGTCTAAAGCATTTTGTAGGCGTAAGTGTAAAATTCGTGGGTAAGTGGATTGTGTGGTTATAGCAGTGTCATCTGCGTATATGTACTTGTTGGTTCTTACCAATTCTGGCATGTCATTTATGTATATATTGAATTATGTTGGTCCTACGAAACTTGCTTGTAGAACTCCTGCTCGGATTTGTTTGGAGCTTGAGACTGCATCCACTACTGAGGTGTGAAATCGACTGTCATTGAGGTAGTTCCTAATTAGTGCTATCGCAGTGTCAGGAAATTCGTAGACTTTCAGTTTTCTGAGTAGCCCTGCATGCCATACTTTATCGAAGGAACGTTCAATATCTAAATAGAGGGCACCTGCCGATTTGTTTGTGTTGAATCCTTTGGTGTTCTGCTCCGTCACTCTTAACAGTTGTAGAGTGGTTGAATGATGTGCTCGAAATCCGAACTGTTCGGGTTTAAGTATATTTTGTCTGTGTAAGTGTGAATTTATTCGCTTCAGTATCACTTTTTCTAATACCTTGCTCATGGTATTTAATAGGCTGTTCGACCTGTAGTTAATCGGTAGTGCTAGATTTTTGTTTGCTTTTGGGAAAAGTAGGATTTTTGCTTTTTTCCGTGCAGGTGGAAACCTGCCGTGTTCGAGCGTGTAATTGAATATTTTAGCAAGCAGTGTTACTGCCCTTTTGGGTAAATACTTTAGTACCACATTTGATATCTTGTCTGGGCCTGGTGCTTTTCTTGCTGGCAGGTGTTTTATAGTCCAGCTTATTTCTCCTGCATTTGTTTTTCGCAATTTGTTGTGTGTTCTTCTCTGACCTAAGATTTGGGCTCCATCTTCGACTTCTTGAATGAAATCGTCTTTCCCGTTCGCGGGATTGGGAGAAAATACCTCCTCTAAATTGACTACAAACGCTTCGGCCTTAGCCTGGGGGGTCTCTGCTACGGTGTTATTAATTTGTAGTGGCAGTATATTTGTGCGTGTGCGCGTTAAACATTTCGCAATTCGCCATACTGTGTTTTGTTGGGGGTTGAAATTTTCGAGTGTGTCGTTCCATTGATTTCTAATGTAGGCCCTGGCACAGTTATTTGGTAATTCGCGCGCATGATAATATTCGGTTCGATGTATTAGATTCCTAGTTCTCTGCCATTTACGCCTGGCCTTATTCTGAGCTTTTTGCATCTCTTTAACGTCCTGGGGATATCTGGCATTAATCGTGTATTGTCTTTTTAAGGGTACGCATGTATTAATGGTTGTATTTATGGCCAGTTCTAGTATTTGGATCGCTTCGTCCTGTTCTTCGTTCGTGTTAATTTCGAGTTCTGGTAGGCAGAGATCTACCGTAACCTTGAACTCTTTCCAGTCCACCTTATTGAAGTTGTATCTTAAGGGTTCTGGTTTTGGCCTGAAGAGAGCATTAACTGTCAAGAGTACCGGTAGATGGTCTGATGTCAGCTCCTGCAATACATTTGCATCCAGGTCAAAGGGGATATTATTTAATAGTGCGATGTCCAGAATGTCTGGTGTTTGATTGGGCATATGCCGTACAAATGTTGGCTCGTCTGGGCCTGTGATTAGATCATTTGTGTTATTTATGTAGCTTAGTAATTTAGTTCCTTGTGCATTAGTATTTGCGCAGTTCCAAATTTGGTGTTTACAATTGTAATCTCCTGCTGCAAATACTCTATGCCCTAGTTGCATGATTTTGTCAATGTCATTTGTGTCTACCTCCCTGGGGGATTGTATACTGGCGCTATGACGATTTCAGTGTTGAGAATAAAAACTTTGATTACTGTTGTTTCAGCGTGAGTCAATATTGGGGAATTAATCTGGTTGTAATCTACGCTTGTGTGAATAGCTATCGCAGTCCCCCCCTCCCTTCGGTCTCGATCATTTCTGTATATACGGTATCCGGGAATAGATAGACGGTCTTTACGATTTATATGGGTTTCAGTTAAAAATGCTATGTGAATTGAAGGTGTTTGTAATAGATCAGTTAAATCCATAACCTTTTTGCGTATGCCGTTGCAATTCCATGTGATTGTTCTCAATGTGTCCGAATTAGCCATGAACGTGTCTATCGAGCCAGTCTACCAGGTGCAACAGGGCGTGGGTAAGGTTGAGTGCTGTGATATTGTCCGCCATACCTCCAGTCGCAGAGCTCTGCCTGACCAGTAGTGTTTGTGTGATTCTCATTGATGTTTCTCTTACGGGCACACCCAATGTACTTATGAGTTGTGCCGTTACCACGCTGCAACTTTCTGCTTCCTCTACTGGATTTACCGAATTGGTGAGCGGCTTAGCTACTGGGGGAGGCCCAGCAGCCTGTTTTGAGAGACCTGCTTTCGATTTTTGTGGTTGTTTGCGGAGGGGTCGCTCTTCCCTTATTGGTTCTACCTCAGCGCGTGGCTGAGGTTCCCCAAACGCAGAGTGGTTTTCTACGGAGGCTGCGCGTTTCCGGCCTTTACTATTCCTGGTGAACTACTCTGAACTTGAATGCGTAGCAGCCTCGGGGGGAGCTTGCGTTCTTGGGGGTCTGGGAGGCTGCTCACGCGTGGATTTTCCACATGCTGCATAGTATGCGGAGCAACCGCGCCAAGTAGTTCCATGGCCCTTAACGCCACATAAAACGCATTTTCGTTCCATAGGTGGAACTGTGCATGTTCCTGCGTAATGGGATCCTGTACACTGAGCGCAAATCGGGGTTGGGGACCTACATTCTAACTTTTACGCGCCACAACTGCTGGCATCGTGAGCACTGCTTGGGCTCTGCGATCGACCTATAAGCTTCTACCCTAACTCTAAGGTAAGCCAAATACCTGAGGTCAAGAAATTTCCTGTTTTCTAGTGTGTCCTGCAATTCTACTAAGAACATGGGCAGGGGGGTCCTATCTCTGTTGCGTTTTCGCATCTGTACGGCCCTAATGGCCCTGAAACCGCACATAGCCAGGACTTCTAATACCTCTTATACGGTGAGTTCGGCGAACAGCCCCTTAATCTCAAAGCGTTCAGTTCTTTCTTCGGGATGTGCTATCAAATAATGCTGTACGCCGTTGTCTTTCAGATATTTTACCATTAATTGGTAATCACCCAGACAGAACGACTTTATGGCAAAATCACCGGAGACACGCGTTTGTTCAGCAAGAAGTTTGTGAGTTAGAGGGAGTTTGTGTAGTTGTTTCATTATTTGGTGGAATTTCGCGGCCTGGTTTCTGCTAATAAATGTTGGCGCCAAGTTTTACCTCTCTACCTGCATAGCGGAGGGTGGTGTCGTGTGTGCTGAGGTTGAGAGGGGTGATGGGTTGGGTCCGGCAGGGGAGGGAGTCACAGGAGAGGGTGCATCAGGTTTGTCTTGGGGTGTTAGGCTTGAAGGAGTGATGGTTCAGAGGCTGGAGGGGGTGTGCTAGGAAGTAAGGTGTTTGGTTTGGAAGCGGTTTTTGGAGGAGGAGGAGGAGGAGGAGGAGGAGAAGAAGGAGAAGAAGTAGTGGTTTTGGGTTTAGAAGCCGGTGGAGAAGGACGGTGAGGAACAGAGGATTTGGACTTGGTCCTGGTGGGAGATAGAGGTTTGGTGGTCGAAGTAGTCCTACCTGTCTTTGCCATATCTAGAAGAAAAATATCAAGTATTAATAGACTTTAAGGAAATGGAGAGAAAAGTTTAAAGATTAAAAAGGGGAAATGTTTAGTAGAAGAGAAAGAACAGTTAGTGAGCGCTAAAAAGCACGGGGAAATAGAGGGTTGGACCTCGAAGAGGCACTTAAGCTAGTCTTGCGACTGCTTGCAGTAACCTTATTCCCCTACTCGTCTAAACTGAGGAAGTGTAATGCTCTGAGAGCTTTAGGCTTTGGTTGCTAGAACCGCGGCAATGCCGAGCCGAAGGCTTTGGTTAAAAACCACAGCAATGCCGAGCCGTTCCAGCGGTGGCTAACTCTTTGTAGCGGACTTCTTCTTCAGCTGGAGCTTCCCTGGTAGGAATCGCCTCATTGAGATCTCGAAGCGAAGTCCCTAGCTCCTTTTTTTCTAGTGCAGGGGAAAAATCCACCTTAAGGACTGACCCGGGAAAGCCCGGAGTGTCGGGGTCTCCCATGTGGGCATACCGACTAAAAACCCCTCCACCGGTATTGGAAGGAAGTATGGAGAGGCGGTACCCCATGATTGCACCCGCGGATTCAAGGTGATAATTTAAGTGACTGCAGGGTGCAGTCAGAGGGGTGAAAAAAAGGACCGGGAGACAGACTTGACCGAGGCCCAGACTGTCACCGCGGAATATTCAGGGAGAGGAGTAAAGGAATTTGAGGGTGAAGGATTGAGTTGTAGTTAGTGTTGGTCCTTCTCCATTCGTAACTGCCGTGCGCGAAGAATCGAAGACTCAGTTCCGGTTCTTGGAACAGCACCGTTGTGTGATTTGCCCCTGGAGTGGGGCCGCTCGGCGGAGTGGAGCTACTGCAGCTGGAGGTCCTGTTGATACTGCGGCTGAACACTGGCTATCCGGCAGGACAGCTCAGCGGTGGTGGCAGCTTGAAGGTCCTATAGCTTTTCGTTGATGCCACTGCACAGCTCTTCAAGGGCAGCTAAACGGACGCCGACGTTCAAGATCTCCGCGTGGAGGTCCTGAATGGCGTCCCGTGTCGCTGCGTCTATCGGTGGTGCAGGTGGTGTGGTGTCGATGATGATGGTCGGCGGTGGTGTAGTCCGGGCGGGTGGTGATGCTGGTCTACTCCTGGGGTAGAGCGGGCACTGGGCTTGCCCGGTGAAGTGTCCTGTGCCATGACAGGTGGCACAGAACCGGCGGCGACCGCGGAGATCGTGCCCAGTGCACTCGGCGGTGGTGGTGTTGGTACCACAATAGTGGCACCGCGGCGGCGAGGAGCAGACGTCAGCTGAGTGTCCGAAGGCACAGCAGCGTCGGCAGGGCCGGTGGCGTTCCTGTCAGCTAGCCTCGACGACCAGAAGTCGCCCTAATAAGGGCAATCCTGACGCCAAGGCAGCTTCCTAGTCAGCCTGGTCCTGCAATTCCACACGAACAAGCGTCACAGTATATGCGGGTGGCCCTCAAGCAAGAAGGCCACCGCGACTGCACGGCGGTGAGCAGATGCCGGGTGGAAAGGTCCCGAGGGACCCCCCGTACCACGGCACTGAACTGGGGCGGTGACGTGGAGCTGGGTGGAGTCGTCAGTGATGGCGGCAACTGCGTCTGCTAAGGCGCTGGCGGCCGGCGGCGAAGCAGGGCTTGCCGCGACCGGTGGCGTCGGATATGCTGCTTCCTCGTCGGCTGCCGGGAAGAGGCGACGGTTGCTGCCTTAGCAGCGGCGGCTCTGCGGAGTCTCTTCTTCGCCATGTTGATAGCTCGAAGATCAAGCTCCAAATCCTAGCCCCCCTAGCTCCGAAGATCAAGTCGGCTTATATGCTATGGGAGGTACCGCCCTCGCGTGACCTGATTGGTCCGGATTGCGGTCCCCTGCGTCCGTGTTGTGTCTGATTGGTGCACTTGCTCTCTTGTTTGGTCTGTTCTGTAAGGCTGGGTGCCAAGTTTTATTTAATCTGAATTTTTCATCTTTTCTATTGAAATTTTAGGTATGTTTACAGATTTCGATCGCTTCACGGTATAATGAATAGTGGAGGAGAGGAAGTCAGTTTCGTCGTAACGGATCACATGTTCCTCCTCTGCTTCTAGAGCATGCAGTGCTACCGCCGATTTTTCCGGTTGACCCAGGCGGCAATGTCTACGATGTTCTGTAAGTCTGGTATTGATGCTCTGTTGGATGATACCCACATATACTGTGCCACATGAACAGGGGATCCGATACACGCCTGCCGTTGCAAATGGGTCTCGCTTCGAGAACTCAACGAGGCGACACCTATCAGGGAAGCTCCAGCTTAAGAAGAAATCTGCTAAAAAGAATAGCCACCGCTGGAACGGCTCGGCATTGCAGTGGTTTATAACCAAAGCCTTTGGCTCGGCATTGCCGCGGTTCTTACAACCAGAACATTGCACTACCGCAGTTTAAATTGTTTGGGGAATAAGGGTATAGCAAGCAGTCGCAAGACTAGCTTAAACGCCTCTTCGAGGTCCAACCCTCTATTTCCCCGTGCTTTTTAACGCTCGTTATCTGTTCTTTTTCTTCCACTATCCATTTTCCTCTTTTTAAACTTTTTTCCTCATTCATTAATTTTCTTTAATACTTTCTATTTTTTCTAGATATGGCCAAAACTGTAAGGACTACCTCGACCAACAAACATCAATCTGCTACCATGACCACTAGGACCAAATCCAAATCCTTTGCTCCTTCCCGTCCTTCTTCTCCACCGACTTCTAAACCCAAAACCGCTACTCCTTCTTTTCCAAAATCCGCTGCCAAACTGGATACTTCACTTCCTGTCACACCACCCCCCAGCCTCTGAACCTGACACCATGACTCCTTCGAGCCCAAACCTAGCGGCAAGCCTGATACACCCTCTCCTGTGATTCCCTCCTCTGCCGGACCTAATCCGTTCCCTCAACCTCAGCACACACGACACCACCCTCTGCTATGCAGGTAGAGAGGTCAAACTTAGCGCCAGTATTCATAAGCAGAAACCAGGCCACGAAATTCCATCAAATAATGAAACAGTTACACAAACTCCCTTTAACTCATAAACTTGTTGCTGAACAAACGCGTATCTCCGGTGATTTTGCATCAGGTCGTTCTGTCTGGGTGATTACCAGTTAATGGTAAAATATCTCAAAAGCAATGGCGTACAGCATTATTTAATAGCACACCCCGAAGAAAGAACCGCACGCTTTGTGATCAAGGGGATGTACGCCAAACTCACCGGAGAAGAAATAGTTAAAGCGGGCGTTAAACACTACAAAAAAAAAAAAAAAAAAAAAAAACTGGCTATGTGCGGCTTTTGGGCCATTAGGGCTGTACAAATGCGAAGGCGATATAGAGATAGGACTCCCCTGCCAGTTCTTAGTAGAATTGCAGGATACCCTACAGAATAGGAAAATTCTTGACCTCAGGTTTTTGGCATACTTAAGAGTTAGGATTGAAGCATATAGGTCGATCGCAGAGCCCAACTGTGCTCACTACGCAGTTCTGGCACGTGAAGTTAGAATTTAGGTCCCCAACCCCGATTTGCGCTTAGTGCACAGGACCCCATTATTCAAGCACATGCACAGTTCCACCTATGGAACGGAAATGCGTATTATGTGGCGCTCAGGGCCATGAAGCAATTTGGCGCGGTTGCTCCGCATATTACACATTATGTGGGAAATCCACGCGTGAGCAGCCTCCTAGACCCCCAAGTGTAGGAAGAGCGCAAGCACACCCCGAGGCTGCTACACAACTAAGTACAGAGTGGTTCACCAGAAACAGTAAAGGCCAGACGCCAGACGCAAAACTGGTCTATCGGGGTTTCATGCCCCGGTCGTGTGTCGATGCCGTAGTACCGAGCCGCATAGCGGCTTTACCTGCAAAATGAGCTAGGGAATCTTGTCTACTGGTTGTGTGTGTTGGGGGATGGAATGTAATGTACTGAAGGATAAATTGTTGGTACAGGGAATTTTGTAGGGAGAGGACACGCCCACGGGCGCTTGCGCGGGCCAATCAGGAGGCCGCGCAGTTTTCTCCCGCCTGGAGCAGAATTAACTGTTTTAATTTGGATTAAGCGTTCACCCGTTATGAGGACGACACGCTATATTATTTTTAACCCGTTTTGGTTACGGGTTAGAGTCGCTTTGCCCTTTTCAGGTTCAATTTAAATGTGTCTCAGGGGAGGGGGCGTGGCTAACCGAGAGGGCCAATGGCGTCTCTCGGCAGGCGACGTACTTCTCTGGGATCATAATTTCCCAGAGAATTCACCAGTGGATTAGGGTGGGTTGGAATTTTGTCGTACAATGAACGGGTCCTCGTTCTGATGAGGTCGACAATGTACGGGTTACCGGAATGTTCATGAAGGATATGGGCGGGAAATCTCCAGCCGGTACGGTAGATCATCCGTAGTGTCCGGTTCTGCAACGTCTGGACCCTGAGGTGCACGTAGTTAGCTACGGTCCCCCAGATCTCGCAGCCGTACAGAACCAGAGGCGGAATGATCGCCCGGTACAGCTGAAGCTTTAGGATAAGGGGCATGCTCTGTGAACTGAGCATGGGGTAAAGCTGCCTGAGAACAGCGTGCCCTAGGTTCACCTTGCCCCTGACATGCGGAGTGAAAGTCAGCCGTCGGTCCAGCGTCACTCCGAGATACTTCACCGTGTTCACGCAAGGGATTCTACGGTGTCGTAAAACAAACTTCTGCTGAAGCCGATTTCTAATGGTTTTCGCCAGGAGAATCGCAGAGCTTTTCTCCGGGCTAATGGCCATTCGCCATCTCTCACTCCACCTGCCAATGGCATGGAGGTGGGCTTGGATTAGCCGAAAGCTGTATCTCATGTTCCGGTTCACAGCGAAGATCATGAGATCGTCCGCATACTGATATGTGTGTGCTGGGGTGGGTGGGGATGTCGGCCATGTAAGCTGCAAAGAGCGCCGGAGACAGCACGCTACCTTCCGGCACTCCCGCGCCAATGGGCCGCTCTGTAGAAAGTGCCCCCTCCACCTTTACTCGGAAGCTTCGATTCTGGAGAAAGGAAGCTACCAAGGAAATGTATGGAGAGGGAATTTCATGCTCTATGAGTTTATAGATGAGCCCATCATGCCACGTAGTGGCGAAGGCCTTTTCCACGTCCAGCAGTACCGCAACCGTTTTAGACCTCTCCTGGAAAGCCTTCTCGGCCACACGCAGTAGTTGCACGGTCGTGGAGTGTCCAGGGCGAAAACCAAACTGATGCTCGGGTAGGAGGCCTCTTTCCTCAAGGTGAGGGCCGAGGCGGGCAAGGAGCAGTCTCTCGAATACTTTCGAGATGACTGGCAGGAGGCTGATGGAACGGTAGCTGGCCGGGAAAACCGGGTTCCTTCCCCGGCTTTAGAACGCATACCACACGGACCTCCTTCCACGTAGCGGGAAAGTGGCGCATATGTAAGCATGCGTTATAAATCCGGGTCAAATGAAGCACGGCTTTTCGGGGAAGGTGCTGGAGCATTTCCGCTGTTACACGGTCCTGTCCAGGGGATTTTTTGGTTTTTAAGGAATGAATTTGGGTGGCTACCTCCTGTGGGGTAGCTACAGGGACGCGAAACTCCTCGTCGTTTGCAGGCGGGGCCTCTAGGAAGCCCTCTACCGCCCGCTCGACGAGTTCAGTTTGGTCTTCGTCCTGGGGCTCTTCTCTGGGCTGGAATTGATTTTCCAGGTAGTCTGCAAATGCATCTGCTTTATCCCGGGGCTCGAAGGCAAGATGGCCCCGGGTGCCATGGATAGGATGCCGGTTTTCCAGTCTGTCTTTCCGCAGGCCACGGACTATTCGCCAAGGTTTCCTCTCATGGAGGTTTACATGCCTTAACGTATGCTCCCAGGCCTCTCTACGGTGTGCTCTAAGGAGACGACGGGCCAGGGATTTGAACCTCTGGTGTATGTCTCCTATTCTGGGAAGGCGAAATCTCTGCCATAGCTTTCTGACAGCGTTTTTTGCTTTAATCAGCTGTCGTAGATGTGTAGGAAGAACGGAAGGTTGAGGTATTTCGAAGGGAATGCGGTGTGTGTGAGCACGGACCGCATTTAGGACTGTGGTTGAGAACTGGGCGGCCGCCGCCTCGAGAGTCTCTATTGAGTCTATTTGAGGGATAGCGTCCACAGAGTTCTGGAGGGATTGCACAGCAGCATCCCAGTCGACTTCTTCTATCCAGTCTGGTGTGGCCAGAGCTGTAAGTGAAACGTCGGAGTCGACCACAACTGGTTTGTGGTCGGAGTCCAGCGCGTTCACAACCGAGAGGTTCAGATGGAATGGAATGTTTTTGGTGACCATGAAATCAATGACGTCCGCCCTGCCGCGTGGCGGGAAGTACGTTGGACATCTCGGACCGTGCGCGAGAAGGGCCGGGTCTCCGCTGATGAGGCGGTAGAGTCCGCAGCCCTTTCTGTTCTGGGTGCGGCTGTTCCAGTTTGGATGCTTCGCGTTGAAGTCGCCTGCGATGCAAACTCTGTGGTCGAGGTTGAGGAGTGCCTTCAGGTCCGCTTCATAGAAGAGGCCGTCCGGCGGGTAATAAACCGCTACTAGCACTATTGCCGACCTCCCCCCCAAGGAGATCCTTATGGCGGTCGCCTCCAAGTGCTGTAGCGGAGGAATGGTGATAGGAGTGTGGGCAAGGTGATTAATAAATATAGCCGTACCACCGCCCTGTCGGCCGGGTCGATCCGTCCGATGGGCGACGTAACTTGGCAGATAGAATGGAATACCAGCGTGCAGATGTGTCTCGCAGACCATTAGGATATCAATCCCGTGATCATCTATAAACTCCAAGACGCCCGGCCGCTGTTCCCGGACTCCGTTTGCGTTCCAGAACGCAACTCGCAAAGATCTACGGGTTCTAAGCGCCGCCATTACGAGCTGGAGTCAGGGAAGAGCAGTCGGGCCGTCTCATGCATGATGGTGACCTTATGGAGGGCGGGGATGTGGGGGCTTGTCAGTTGTTCCCTGCAACGCTTTAATATGGGGAGGGATCGCGATATGAGGTCGGCAAACCAGGCTGAGAGCTCGGAAAACTCGGTCATATCATCCACAGGCACGGAGAGGTTCTTCCAAGGAGAAGCCACTGCCTGGAACAGCAGCTTCGCTCTCATCGGTCGAGCCAATAGGAGCTGCTTGCTGCTCTGGAGGGTGAAGCTGCGTGGTCGCTTGGCTGGGCTGGCCGCCCGCGATCAGCCTCGACATAGCGTTGGCAAAGCTGGTGCCTGGACGCACATTCGCAGGCTTTGTGATGGCTCTGCCCTGCCTTGCCTGGATTAGCTCCAGTTTTTTGGGGCAACCGCCATAGATGCCAATATGGCGCCCCTCACAATTTGCACACTTTGTAGCCTCTCTGGGGTGAGGGCAGTCCTTTACGTGGTGCTCGCCTGCACAGCGCAAGCAAGCGGTCTTCCGCTCACACGCGTGGCTAGTGGTGGAAGCGCAGGCATTGATAGCACTACGCTGGCCCCTCTGCCGTGGTGTGGCTCGACTCGCACTCTCGTGCTGTACAGAGTGGTCACCGTGTCTATCTTGGGAATTCCCTCCCCATCTTTTTCTACAATGACCAAAAATAAGGGCAACTTGACCTTAGTGGGCTCAGCACCCTCGGGTCGGGAGGTTTTGGTCAGTTGGATGACGGTCCGCGGATTGATTCCGTGTTCCTCCGCCAGGCCAACACGGATGTCCTCGGGGTCGGTGTCAGAATCAAGTCCTCTGATCACTCGTCGGACTAAGTTTGGTTTCTGCAGGGAATATGTGTGAAACTGAATTTCACACTTCCTCAGAACCTCCCTCGCCTTCTCGTGATCGTCGGGGTTCCTGGTTCGGAAGACGACCCTTTTGGGGTAGCGGGTGGCCTGGTACTCTTCTGAGAGTGCTGCCCGTAATTCCCTCATGACTTTTACATGGTTGGGAAACGGGTCGGCCACAATTGGCGGTATTCTTCCCGCTCGTTGTGAGCGATGGCTCTCAGGGATGGTTGCTGCTGCAGGGGTGGGGGAGGCGCGCCCGTCCGGCTTTGAACCGGAGGTCTTTCGGCGCCTGTGGACCACCGTGATAAAGCCCTCGTTGTCTGTTGTGCCCTCAGGCACCAGGGTACACTGCGCCTGGGAGGGGGCGGAGCAACTGGTGTGGAAGTGGGTTGTGCCACTTCCGGGGTGAGAGGGACCGCGGTCCCTTGGTTGATTAGGCGGGAGGAAGACTTCTTCTTTCCAGAAGTCTTCTTTGTTTTGCCCTTAAGGGCTAAAACCCATGGGCCGGGGTTAGGTTTTGAGGAGGAGGAAGCGGGGGTGCTCATTTTGTCAGGTATTACCTTAACGTTGGTATTCGGCTTGTTAGTGTCGTGTGCGGGTGCCATCTGGCTCCCCACAGAGGGCCGGACGTCTTGCGACGCGCCGATTTGGGCGAACCCCGGGTCCAAGCCTAAGCCCGGACCCTTGGCTGTGGCCTTGTGAGCCCGCGGTAACGTCAGTGCGTGAGTCGGTCTCAAGTACGTCTGATGTTCGGAGTGCAGCTCAGGAGGCGAGGGAGAGAGAGTCGTCGCTCTCTTCCAGGGCAGGTTGCGGCCGGTCGAGTTGGTGTCGGCAGCAGTTTAGGGGATGGCGCTGGTGGAGAAGCTCGACGAGCTTCCTCCAGGAGTCACGCTAGAAGGGGGCCAATGCCCTCTGCGGTCCTCCCTGAAGCGCAGGTGTTGGTCTCCAGCTATGGGGAATCTCCGGCGGATACGGCCGGAGGGAGACAAGGCTAGAAGAGGGGCGCTGCCCACTGCCAGTCTCCGCTAGGGGCGCTGGTGCGTGGTACTTCCACTGCAGTCTGCTGTCTCGCAGGCTTGACCTCGCAGGCGCTTGCAGGTACTGTTCCAAACAAGATCTCGTAGAAGGCCAGGTCTGCTTTCCTCCTCGGTCAATCGACGAATCGCGAGTAAAGGTAGGATGCGCGTAGCTCCTATAGAGAACCACTCTGCGGTTGGGGAACCTCAGCCACGCGCTGAGGTAGAACCAATCAGGGAAGAGCGACCCCCCCCCTGCAAACCTCAACGAACGAAAGTAGGCCCCTCAAAGCAGGCTGCTGGGCCTCCCCCAGCAGCTAAGTCGCTCACCAGCCGAGTAAATCCAGTAGAAGAAAAAGAAAGCTTCAGCGTGGTAACGGGCCAACTCATAAGCACAATGGATGTACCCATAAAATGTAAATGGCGTGTTATTTATGGACGCTCTTTAACTGTTGTAGTTCTCAGCGTCCCTTTCTAAATTGGGTGTGAAATACCGCTTAATTTTGCTCAGATGTCTATCAGGCTTGAGGTTCTTTTACGTGCCGTAAATCTACGACACAGGACCAACGGCTTTACTTCCCTTCCGAAGGAAGCCATGCTAAGGATTTTTACACCCGAAAAAATCCATCGTCCTCCGCTGGGTTTGAACCCGCGACCTTGGGTATGTGGGGTAGTATGATAACCATTACACCACGGAGGGCGATCTTTCATTATTACTATATGTTAGTCACGCCATTTGGCATTAATTCAATATGCAATCTGGATTTGGTACTTTTGTTGTTCTATCATTAGAGCCGCTTGTTGCTCTGTTATAAAAGTTTAGGGTCCTAAGCCGTAAAGCGTAGCCGAGGGATGTTTATAGGTAGACGAATGGAGCATTTGCGGCCAAAGGCCGCGACTGCAGAACGATAGGGCATAGCCATGGGATCTATGAAACTACAATCCCAATTATCCAAAGAAGTCAAAACTTCAACTATCTGGTGACTTTTAAACACAAACTTTTTTTAAACACTTTCAAACATGAATCACCAGTGGAAGTTTTACTCACCACTTAAACTACTCCGTAAGAGGGAGAGGTGTGTGTGTGTTGGGGGGGGGAGGTGATGCAACCATTGTATAGCTTTACCATAATTTCTGCCACAAATGCTTGCTATCCAATGATATTGTATGGAACTGAAACTTGCTTATTGATTATTGTCAATGTAAAACACCTAGAGAGCCATAAAAATCTAAATGGCACAGATGCTCTATCCTTAGTGAATTTAATATGTACCTACCCATCTTTATGTAAGACTAGCTGAAATATCAAACATTGCACAGTTTTCATATAAAGATATGATTTCTTATTATTTGTAATAGACATGCACAAAACCACCCCAATATATGAGAGCAGGAAAATGTTGAATAGGTGGCAATTTTTGCATTTTTCAGAATGGGCCTATTTTGTGAATCTTCTTATTAAATGACAATATTGTAGGTGTAAACCGTCAAACTATGGACAACACTGGGTATTTCATCTAGTAGTTTTCCATCTAAAGAGTAGTTTGGGGAGAGAGAATTTTTTAAAATCTTTGTGTTACATCCATGAAAGATAAATATTTAATTAATAAGTTTGGTATTTAACAGTGTTTTCATTTTGGAGTTATGCTCTTCACAGACATATATAGGGACCTTTTTTTTTTTAATTTTTATATTCAAGGGACCTCAAAACACATTTCTAGTGAAATATCAGTGTAAAATGTTTGAGTGGAATACAATACTCCCTCTACTTACTGTACACATAAGAACATAAAGATTCATAAGTAGTTGTTACTCTTAATCTGAACGTTGCAATTTTATTTTTTTAACCTTAGACCAAGAGCCTCGTAAACCTGCCTGGGTAGTGTGTCTGCCTTACATTCAAAAGGTCCCGAGTTCGAATTTTGCTTAGGATAAGTTGCCCGGATAAGGTTTTTTTCGGGGTATTACCTTATCCTGAGAAACTGAATGTTGAGTAATTTAAGCTCCATGCACCCCAAGATCATTTGAGCAGCATATCATCAATTTCATTCATCGTCCAATATGACAAAACCAGGTTAAAGGACGTTAAACTACAAAAAAAAAATTTAAGGTGCTGAAAAGTCCTTTTCTACTATTTAAGATCTCTGGAAATCTACTTACTAAGCACAAGGGAAATGAGATTTAATGGACTTGCAACCTTGCATACATACAGAGACATCTCAGTTAGTGTTAAAGAAGCCTTAGCCAAAATGACAAAATAAAAATCAAGGAGAACTGACATTTAGCTTTAAAATTAAAGAGTCATACTGAATTATTCTTTTTATTCTATTTATTTTTCATTGATTTAATTATTTTGTCATATTGCGATAGATTTGTTAAGTCAGATACTTGTTGATCAGTACATGGTGGACAGTGGTCTTCATGGTATCATCCCCATAGCATATCGCTTCTGCTTCATGTCAAGATGTTGAGTGTCAACCAGTCTAGCTGATTCTCTATATTCAGAGTACAACTTACCTTCAAGGTCTCATCCCTTTACTCCATATCACTTAGCTCTGTTACAGGCAGATAGTGTTGGAGTGCTGTCCAGTAATGGTTCTTTTACTATCTGCAGATAGATGGCAGTGTAGTTGCAATTACCATCTATGTTCAGTTTTTGTTATTGTTTTAGACTGAGGAACTTTGGTGGTAACAATCTGGTATTTACCTTGGGACTGGGAAACCATGAAAAGAACCCAGATTGGTTGGCCCACAGGATTTAAACCCAGGACCTGCTGAATGTGGGCTGCACACATTACTACCTGAGCTTTCCTGCTCAGTCACATTGAATTATTGCTTTATATTAATACCAAGTACCTAAGTAAATGCAATTTATATATCTTTTTCATAAAACCATTTCATTATACAGGTTGGTATTATAAATTAATAAAAACATATGTCTTATTAAGCTGTCAATATTAGTTTTATTTGCACTTCAATTGAGAGCATTACATTTTATTGTCTCGCTATTTTACGAACACTTGAATCTGTTATTGTAGATTTCAAGTTTTAGTGAACTCATTACAATCTAACCCATATATTTGAATTCCTCTTTTACCAAAAGTTGGAATTTATTGGGTAATAGGTACATATTTTTCTTCCAACTATATCTTAGAGCCCATTTCTGTAATGCAGTTGCTTCACACTCAAGAGATCCCAAGTTCAATTCTCCGAAAGGGTAAGTTATCCAGATAATGTTTTTCCAGGGGTTTTCCCTTATCCTGAGAAGATAAATTCAGGTAACTTGGGATCCTGGGCTTGTTTGAACACCATTTCATCCATTTAACTCATTAATTGTTCAATACAAACTACCTGGTTAAAGGAATTAAAATTAAAATATATATATATAAAACGTTATAACTTGGGTCAATATTACTCATTGTATTACGGTCCATATGAATGTTAAAAATATGCTAATTAATCACCTTTGTTATTAACTTTACATTTTCTTGGGCTTCTAACTAGATAAGTGGTTTGAAATCAATGTCGAAGGTGGAATAACTGATGGAAAGGAAAGTTTGGAGCTCCATAATTATAGTGCTGGAATGAAGCTGAAATTTTATTGATTTGCATCTTGGCCATGAAGGAACTTAGATTTAAAGCAACTGTGACATGGGCACATGCCTGGTTGGAAACTATTTATGATATCAGATGTGTGCAGATTGCTATAAACAAGGTCCATGTTCATGTCTCAGTTACATTAAACCCCTGTTGTTCTACGACCAAGAAAATCAGCAAACCAATAAGTTTTCAGCTTCACTACTGCACTATAAAGTTGTAGATACAAACTTTCATTTCAATCAGTTTATCCTAAAGACAAAAATGACAAATACCTTCAACACTCTCATTGGACAATTTCACATTAAAATATGTGTATGTGATTAATGCACAGGAATTGACAATGAAGTCATTCTCCTTCTAACTTCCCAGTATTTGGGAACAATATTGGGATACATCTTCAAAGCTTGGCACGATTCTAAGTGTTCTTTGGTACATAATGGGCAGCTTGGCGAGGTTGAAAGGCCAATCCTATACAGATAATTATTCAGACAATCATCTCCAGTTATCAGATGAAAGTTGGCAACAGCTGATTTTCTTGGTAATTTTGGAATTAAATTATTGCACAATTTGTAGTCGCTTTGAATTTTTATTTTCTTGTGTTATTTTATTTATACAATTTGTATCTATTTTTCTTTTTACAATGCATTTGACTGATTCATAAGGAAATTTTATCATAGTTTTTTGTTTAATTTGGGTTCCTTTCTTTGCCAAAAAATCTGCTTTTTCATTACCATCCACTCCACAATGCAGTAGAATCCATTATAATATCATATTGAAATATAAATATACATAAATCCAAAAATTTTTATTCATTAATTTGGCAAAAGGAATTATGGTGTTAATCCCAATTTTTTGGTAGTGTTTAATGCTCAATTTTACTACTTGTGGCACTGCAGGCAATGATGCTGGTGACACATGAAATGAAGATGGAGCACAGTGGAATGCAATGGTGGGGGCAACTGGAGAACCCTGGAGAGCACCGCCTTGTCCACCACAAACCTCACATGTGGTAACTTGGCATCAAACCCGGCCATCTAGGTGAGAGACGAGTGGTCGTATTTGTGTGTTAATCTCTGGTCTGTGTTGACTAGTTATTCACATTTTTTAGTCAGTTACATCCCATAATCAGTAGGCCAGGAACTGCTAATGCTATTAAAGCTATGAAAATAAGGTATAATAAGAAAGAAAATAAAACTTACTAGAAAATGACAAGGAGTACAACATTCTTTAACCTTTTTACAGCTGCCATATGACCTGGGCAAACCTCTCCTTGCTAAGTTATTTTCAGATGAATTCAACATTTTAAAAACTATAATTCCATTGAAATAGCTGTAAATAATTCTGAATTGTATTATATGTCAATAAATGATTTTATTAATTACAGAATAAAAATATTGATTATATATCTGCACTCATATTTTTATTTTCTCTACATATACATAGTGTATAGAGAAGATATTGTATTGCACTCAAAAATGTGATACCAAGATTTCACCGAAAATACATTTTTTGAGACCCCTTGAAAAAAAGGGTGTGGGTGTGTGTGTGTGTGTGTGTCTGTGTCTGGGTGTGGGTGCGTGCATGGGTGGGTGCATGCGCGCGTACGTGTGTGCGCGTGGGTGTAGCATAGCCCAAAAACAAAGTCTGTTAAATACCAAACTTGATGTTTAAATTCAGTATCTTCCAAGGAGTGATACAAAGATTTTCAAGAAATTCCCCCCACTACCTTTCACAAGAAAAAAAAATTGAAAATTTTGATTAAAATCTCGTATATTTAAGATATTTATATGACAAATACAATGTTTATCTTGAATTTTCTGGGAATAGCCTCTAAAGACCTCTTTATGGTGGATGAGGTTTTTTTTTTTAAATTTTGCATAACTAGTAAACCATAAGAGATAGAAAAAACTTATTACACAAAAAATGTAGACCTCCTTAAAACACACAATTTATGTCATATATAATTTTTCGTGGAGTTGACCATTTTCGATATATTCCTTATTATTGGTTTCAGTTTTCAAATACTTTTAACTTTTCACATACAGGAACTTGTCAACTCCTGGCTACACAAAGAAACGGATATCAATCCCATAGCAACCATGTTTTAAAACATGTGACAGTCGGTTTAGCCTAGTGTATTCCATTATTTCCCTTCTCCTAATAAGGAACTAAGTAATAAGACTATTTCTGCTAGTGTATCTCAATCAGCCTGAAGTAGATAGAAGAATAAGCTTATTAATAATTTGTTACATAGATGTAGAGAAAGCGATGTGAATGGAACACATCACATTTTTCACTTCAAAATTAGGGTTGTCCATTTTTAAGAATCCCTAAAATGAAGGGAAAAAAACTAGAAATAATCTAATACCCTGGAGTTATCTCTTGATCTCTAGATGCATGAACTGTCCCTGTTGAAATCAGGAACTTGTGGAATAAAGAAGTGTCCCTTGTGTTCACTTGAGTAGCTGTGTTATTGTTTGTTGCTCATTTTCATGATCACTGGAATCTTCATCACTATCCATCATAGGAAAGTCACTCTCAATATCCACAAACTACAAAGTATTGGATAAAGCTGATATTATTGAAAACATTTAATATTTCAGCATTGTTAAGATTATGCACACAATTCTTCAAGATATTTCACTACCTTGGAATACCCTGATTATATCACACCAATCATATGAATAGTGGTGCTTGGAAGTACAAGGCATACTTTCTTGCTGTATCACCTTCAAAAAATGAACTGAAATGGCATTTTATTTATGGACGCTTTTAACTGCTGTGGTTCTCAGCATCCTATTCTATACTGGGCGTGTAAGATCACTTAATTTTGCTCAGAGGCCTCTGTATCAGATTTGAGGTTCTTTTACGTGCCATAAATCTACGACACGGGACCCATGTCTTTACTTACCTTCTGAAGGAAGCCATGCAAAGGATTTTTACACCCAAAAAATTCCATCATCCTCCACCAGGTTTGAACTCAATCTCCATCAAAGGGCATACCATACAGAAAAGTTTATATGATTTCCAACACATGAGATCACACCCTGGTGATGTTCAAATGCTTATATGAATCAAAGCCTGCAAATTCCAGACATTCTAACTTGCACCAAAGATAACTTGTCCGCAGTATGGCTGGAATGGTTGGTTAACAGTGCTCAAGATACCTCATCTGTAGTGAAAAGGTTAATGCACAAGTAGATCTTTGTCAAGTGTACTGAAACATGCTGAGTTTCCTGAAGTGTTTATCTATATATAATCTTGGCAGAATCCCCCTATTGTCTGTGTTCCATACCTGTCTTGGGTAGCCAATCTCTTAAGCAGGGTGCTAGGAGTATAAGTGCACATATTTTCTATGACGGTAGACTCAAATATGATGAATTAAAATGTCTATGTGAAAAATGCAGCTGCTGTGAACAGGAAAGGAGATAATTGAACTTCAATGATAATAAAGATAGTCAAACTGTTGATATATTTTAATTTTTACTTCTGAAACAATTTGCTAGAAAGGAAAATGAAAGAGGAATTAATGCTTTATATTAACAATATAAAGTCACTTTTATAAAGTCTGTGCAGTCATACCCCGAGCTAAATACTAAATACTAAAAATTTAAATACTAAAATTTGCTTTCTTATTGATTCAAAATCTGCTCTTTGCTGATTCAGAATTATAAAGTATCAGATTACTTCTTTAGAACAAATACCATCCTTCAAAATGACAACATTCCATGTAGTAAAAATATTGATATATCATTACAGTATATAGGTTATATAATTATATGGAAATGAAACTGCTGATAATATGACTAAATTAGCACCAAACTAAACCCTTTTCCACAAAAGGAAATATCACTGTAATACTATCAGCAGTATAAATAAAAATGGATACATCAATGGCAGTTCTGTCAAAATGGTAGATCACTTTATGAAATATAAAAAACACCCAATACTGAAGAAATGTATGCACACAGTCTTTTGGAGCTTGAGTAAGGCTAAATCACCTCATTACAGGATCTTATTTATTAAAATTTGCAATTATAAACAGTCCAACCTGCAAAATCTGTACTCTGAAGATGAAAATTTAATGTATATTCTATTGGAGTGTCCAGCAGCAAATCTTTTCAGAAAGAAGTTAAAACAACAGTTAAATTCTTGTAAAAATCCTGGAAACACCTTACTAGCAAACCCAAAATGTTGATTTTGGCAGAAGTATAAAAAGGACATCATGAAATTGGTCCAAAACAAACCAACACCATGTAACAAAAAGTTGGTAAAGTCTGACATACATGTTAGCCTATGAACAAGGTTTAGGTTTACATGAATATCTAAAGGAGGGGTAGAGTGGTTACTTGAGTGGCTAGAAGGCATGTTTGCAACAGCTGTTTACACCTGCCCCTTTATAACTTCATCTGATATTGGTTTGAAGGCATCAGAAGTCTGGCATTTCAGTTTCAGAATTAAGACAGAATGGAAAGAAGGGAGTAAGACAAATATTAAGTACAGTGGTAGGCTGGGGAGTGAGCATGGCAGAAGTGATTTAGTATTTCCTTACAATATAAACCACTGCTCATTACATCACATGATTCCAAACACTTACCTATACTGGTACATCTAATTTATGGTAATGCATCTGCAATATATATATATTTTTTTTTTTCATAACATAATCAGTTCTAAATTTTAAGCAATTACATTATTTTCCATTTGGCACATTTGAACTGCCAATTGACTTCAGCTATAAATGGACAAGTACATGATTATTAATAAATATGCCCATGTTTAAATTTTAGATTCTCAAAAACATTTTTTCAGCATTTTGCCATACTCAAAAAGCTCAATATGATGCAATATTTTACTAATTTAGTTCAACATTTCTGTATTACCTCTCAAACATATATAAAAGAAAATAACCTTAACATTTTTACTTTCTCTACATAGTATGCAAGTAGAGAAGGTGTTGCACTCCAACCAAAAATTTGATACCAAGATTTCACTGGAAATACACATTTTTGGGTCCCCTGCATCCAAGAAGGGCATTTTTAGAAAAAGGTCCATGAGTGTGTATGAACACAATAACTCAAAAATGAAAACTCTGTAAAGTACTAAACTTAGTATTTAAGCTTAGTATCTTCCAGGGATGAGACACAAAGATTTTGAGGAAAATGACCTCACCCAAACTACCCTTTACATGGAAAATGTTCAAAAAATTTTATTTTCTCAAAAATGGTTCAAACGATTTTGATTGAAACACAACACATTCAAGATATTTAAATCACAAATAAAATGTATATCTTGAATTTTCTGGGAATAGCCTTTAAAGATCTCTTTTTTCTGGATGAATTTTGCATAACTGGTAAACTGTAAGAGATATGTACGCTAAAAATGTAGCTCTCATTAAAACACACATTTATGTTATATACATATTTTTAATCCAGTTTACCATTTTTGAGATATTCTTTGTTATTGGTTTCAGTTTTAATAACAATGGAAATTTGTCAATTTCTTGCAATGCAAAGAAACAGATTTCAACCACATGGCAACTAGCTTTTAAAAGATTTGACCATCACTTTAGTCCCGTGTATTCCTTTCTAGTTACAAGGAGGCAAGTAATAAGACCATTTCTGCTAATGCTTATCCCGATGAACTTGAGGTAGATAAAAGAATAAGGTTTTTTAAATAATGCTTCAAGTTTAAGAAATAAATTATTAACTTTTGAAAAATCTAGAGTTTTTGAGAGTGCAAAGAGAAATATGTTTTTTAATAGCAATAGGGCTAATAAAAAAAAGATATGTGATAGAATATTTTGTAAACTCATTTAGTAAAATACTTTATTTTTGATGTGAATATTTTAAAAAATGCATCATATGGGGCATTTTCATTAATACAATGAATTTAGATGGTAAAAACGTCTATTTAAACAGCAATGCAAGCGAAAATTTTGAAACACGACAAAAATATCACTTATTCTGTATAATAACTGTATAAACTAAAACAAGAAATCTTTCATGTAATGGATTTTCCAAATTTCACAGATGTACTACCTTACATGTGCAGCACATTAAAGTAGAGGGGCAGAATCTTTCAATAATGGGAGGAAAAAAATTAATATAGTAACCATGACTTCTTCTTTTTGTTTGAATTACTATATTTCAATGCACTTCTGTATGTTTAAAAGTACAAATTAATTAGAAAGTAAAGTAAAAATTTCAACAAGCACACCTTTAAAACTTAAATAGAGGAAAGCACTTCTAAAACCTGTGAGGACGAATTGGTCGATCTGGATCAAATAGCTTGGAATCCTTAACAAATGCCACATCCTTGAAGTAGTAGGCCATGAAACCTAGAACAAAGGTCATTCATGCTTTTCTTAAGTACGTATTTCTACTCATGCTCATTAAGAACTGGAAGAAAGGCAGAAATGTTGGTTAAAATTGGCTATTTGTTAATAAGAAAATTTAGAGGTTATATCTTAATTTTAAGAAATCCATCAGCATGCTCATTTTCTACTCACGTTGGATGAATGGTACAAATGTAAAAAGAAGCTAGTAACACAAATATTAATATAATAATTAATAGTTGCAACAAATCTTCACTTATCTTTTGGAATCCTTGGACTAGTTTCGCAATAAATCTATTGCATTCTCAACATAAATTTCCTTTTGGTCTCAGTTTTGGTCTGGTTTAGGATGTTTATTTACTCTGTTATGGTTACTGCTACTAGGTGGATTGTGTACTAATGCATTGCTAACTATTGGAATCAAAACAAATCTAGTGAGAGAGTTCATTGGAGGTATATCAAAATTCATTGCATGATTTTTATACTTTAATATAAATATTTTCTCCCAAACCATTAAATCTATGGGCCCATTTAAGTGTTTTAATAATTAAACATCTGGATTTATTTCATGATTAAATATCCAAAAATGTTCTGCTACAGCTGATTTATCAATTTGTTTGTGTTTAATATTCCTAAAGTGTTCTTTTACTCTGGTTTCCAAATGACATTTAGTCTTACCAATATAAACAAGGTCACAATTTAAACAATTTAATTGATAAATGCCATATTTTTTATTTTTTGAAATTTCATCCTTTTTAGAAAAGCCTAACAAATTTTTTATACTGTATTTATTTTGAGGAACCAATATTATACCATGCTCTTTGAAAACATTTGTGAATTTTTTATTTGCCCAAGTAAAGTAAGTAAATTTTTTAAAAATGTAATTATCTTTTATTTTCTTAAGCGTAGAAATATGTTTAATAACTTTTTGATATTTAAACTTCTCATTTTTTTTATTTATAAAATCAGTATTAAAACCATTAATTAAAGCAGTGTTGATAATGTGTTTACATTCTTTATAGAATTCATCTTTATTAAGGGGTAAATTAATTAACCTATAAATTAAACTATTAAAAACAGCAAATTTATGTGAAAAAGGGTTAAAGCCATTATTTTTACTTTCTCTAGCCCCGTATGTACAATGTACATAGGGATAGAGAAGTATTGTATTCCACCCAAAAATTCGATGTCAAGATTTCACCGGAAATACATGTTTTAGCACCCCCTGTATCCATAAAAAGCACTTTCAGGAAAAGGTCCGTGTGTGTGTGTGTGTGTGTGTGTGTGTGTGTGTGTGTGTGTGTGTGTGTGTGTGTGTCCGTGAACATGATAACTCAAAAACGAATAGTAGCTAAAATACCAAACCTGGTATTTAAGTTTAGTATCTTCCAGGGATGCAACACAAAGATTTTGAGAAAAATCCCCCCACCCCAAACTACCCTTTACATGGAACTTTTTTCGAAAAATTTGATTTTCTTAAAAATGGCTCTAACGATTTTGATTAAAATATCGTATATTAAAGATATTTACCTGACAAATAAAGACTTACCTATACAAAAAATGTAGGTTCTTTTAAAATACACAACTTATGTCATATACATTTTTCTCGTGGAGCTTACCGTTTTCGAGGTATTCATTGTTATTAGTTTCAGTTGTGAAGTACTTATACTTTTCTCAGACGGGAGTGTCCGTTTTTCTTTTGTTCTACTCCTGGTCAAGAAAAGAAGCGATTTGTAATGACAATCGCCTAACGACAGCTTTTAAAACATTTGACTATTGGTTTAGCCTAGTGTATTCCCTTATTTTCTTCCTACTTATACGGAACTAAATAATAAGAACATTGTGCTAATGAATACCTCGATTAGCAAGGTGCAGAAAGAAGAATAATCTTATGTAAGAAGTTTGTAGAAGAGCTACAGAAAGTCATGTGAGTGTAACACATCAGATTTTTTATAAATCATCAGTGTGGGTTTGCTTTCTGTATATTCCAAAATTCAATTTATTATCTTTTTTTATTATTTTTAAATCCAGGAAAGGGAGATAGCCATCACTTTCAGTTTCTAACGTGAATTTTATAGCCTTATCTTGTAAATTTAAAAGTTTTAAAGCATCATTTACATGTTTATCAGGAACAATAACAAATATATCATCTACATATCTATACCAAGTTTTAAAAATTAGAGGGAATGCTTTAGTGACCTGTATTTCAAAATAGCTCATGAAGTGAGCTATTTTGAAATACAGGTCACTATAATAGTTGCTATAATAGTCACTATAATAATAGTTCATGAGCTATTTTGAAATACAGGTCACCAAAGCATTACCTCTAAATTTTAAAACTTGGTATAGATATGTAGATGATATGGGACGAGTTAGAATATCCCCTCCTGGTAAAAATCCTGTCTTTACATGCTCAGCCACACTTTCGTGGAGTGTTATACCTCCTCATCTGAAGCAAATTGTTGGCCTCACCAGTGAGGTAAAAGGTGAAAGTCACTTGAAGCAAAATCCAGACTGTAGGGAGAGTAAAAACTGCTGGTCTTCTGGGCTGTATGAAGTCATTTGTTGTCGTGGAGGAAGATGATACCTTCAGTGAGGAGTTTTGGCTGTTTCCTCCTGATTGCTTCATGCAATCGTGTCATGTCGTATATCAGTCAGCAGTCACTTTATGCTCTCTTTCCAAAAATTCCACACGTATAACACCCATGATGTCCCAAAACACAGTGGCCATCATTTTCCTGCAGATAGCGCAATCTTAAACTTTATAGTCTTTGGAGAAGAGGGATGTTTCCACTCTATTGACGAATACTTACTGTTGGGGGTATAGTGGTAGATCCATGACCTGTGACAATGCAGTAAAGAAAGCTGTTCCCTTCCATGAAGAACCATTACAAAAGTTGCAGACTTGTCCCCATGCACTTTTCCTTGTTTTGATTGGATTACAGTACTTTCCTGTACTGTAGAATATCGTGAACAATGTGATGAATGCTTCCAGAAGACATTCCCAGTTCTACCGCCATATGTTGTAATGTGATCCTCCTGTTGTCCTATATCAACTCCTCCACACGAGATGTATACAAATCTGTGGGTGGACCACAGCGATTCTTGTTGGGGAAGTTTTCTCTACTGGCTGCAAACTTTTGACACCATTCTGTGATACACTGGTGAGACATTAAAGACTCTCCATAAACCTCTACCAGCTGTCGTGAATGTCAACTGCAGTTAAAGGTTTTGCCCACAGAAATCAAATAACTGAGCAGAGTTCTTCGCGAGACCAAACAACTTGCCATTTGGGTTTACCTTGCAGTAGCACTGTAGGTGGCAGTATACTGAACTCTGCACAGTTGCCAACTGCATGTATTAGAATTACTGCACACTACTAAATTTGCTGTGAAAGACAAAACATCAAGAATAACCTTAGTTACTGATCATCTCTCATATTATCATCTCTACAAACCTCTTCATTGTTTGGCAACTTACACTCTAATTAACTATAAAGTGTTTGCTTTCACCACAATCAATGAATTACTCAAACATTTTATTTGAAAAATTAAACAATTCAAAAATAGTTTGTGTTCTTTTATCCTAAGCATGTGCCAATATGTTTAAGAAAATTGTAGCTCTTATTATCAATTACATCTAGGACTCTTCTCACACTTATGCTGATGAAATGTGTACACTTAAAATTACATTAACACCCATATTTATTTTTTGAGCTAAACAAAAGATCTAACTAAAGAGCTGGAACTTTTATACACCAAATGTTGCTTAACCTCTTAACATATGTATTCATATACAATATGCTGGTTCTTTTTTTGCCTATTTTTATTGCCAAAATGAAATATTCAGTATAGTACAGTGACAGTAACCTTGAAATTGTTTATTAAGTGCTCAACAATGGATATTTTCATCGCTGAATATCCCCTAGTTTAAAATCACGTGATATACTTATCCCATTTTTCTTCTTGAAATTACATTAACAAAAGTGTATTCCGGGCACTGAACCACTAAAAAATGAACAGCAACACATTTAGAGTCATTATTTATATGTTTGTGGCAGTGTGGTATACCCTGAAGCAAGGATCAATACATAAAGCTACTCCACAGTCTTTACACATGTATCTAGATTCCCTCCATGCCTTCTTTCCTTTGGTATCACACAGACTACTGCACATCCTACACATTCTTGTTGGATTCTGCTTCTTCTTGGTCAGAGGAATTGCTGATGGAAAATGACATCCAACAAGTCGAGGTGGGGTTGTTTTGCTGATGGACAATTTTGCTGATGCTTTTGGTGACAATTGCTCCTCTGATGTTTTTCAATGAGCTGCTCAGCGACAGCCACGCGAAAGTCAATGGCACTGGGCTTTGCTCCATGTTTTTATACAGGATAAAGGCATTCCATTCTGCCAATTCTAAAAGATGAAGAAATATCTTTTTGTAGTACTTCTTGCCCCTCTTGCATGGCAATGGATTATTTGCGATGTGCTGGTCTACTTTATCCACACCTCCCATTGCGTCATAAGCAAATACAGCCGCTGGTTTGACAATTTCTTTGTTTCTTACTTTCCGTGTTTGCATTGTGGATAGTGGACAGCAAACAGACGTCTCTCTTATCTTTCCATTTCAGTGCAGTTAGTTTACCTCGCTGAAATACTGCAACCTCCCCTTTCTTTAGTTTCTTGATCCGGAAAGAAGGCAGCATTTCTTTCCTTGTTGGACACACAGTGCCATACATATCAGTTCTTTTGGTCAGCAGAAGATCAGCAAGCTGGGAAGAACTATAATAATTATCTATAGTCGAGCAGTATCCCATGTTTAGCAAGGGTTGCATTAGCATCATTACAATTTGTGATGACATTGGCATTCTTCATCAAATTTAGTGCCCTTGCCTATGTAAATTATTAGGGACCAAACATATCCAGTCACTGACTCACACAACATGAATGTTTTGATGCCAAACCTAGCTCTCTTCAGTGGCAAATGGTGGATCCATCCCAGTCCCCCTTTATACATCAGGCTTTCATCAATGGTGACATCTCTCTCTGGAATGCAGCTATTCTAAATTTAGCCAATAGGTAGCTCACAATAGACCATACCTTATTTTGTTTGGGTTGCGGATGACTTTCTGCATTATAGGTTGCATTGTTGGAAAAATGTAAATGCTTTTTCAAACTGACAAACCTCTGGAATGGTAGAACCACTCTAAACATTGGTGAGACTAATGTAGCTCTTTTAGTCCAGTACATCTGGTATGTTGGGTTTTTGACAATGCTTTGTAACAGTATTACAGCAACAAATATGTAGATTTCATTGATTGTTGTTTCCTTCCATGCCTAAAGTTTGTTTGTTTTGCATATCTGTTGGCCTCGGTAACCAAAATTTGCATGAATCCATCGTCAATGAATTGTCTAAAGTAATGCAAGACATCATCAGTACAGGGTTGAAAATTAATTTCAGGTTTACCTGTAAAAGGTGGCAATGGCCTAGATGAATCCACTTCACACCACACTCTGGCACTCGCAATATCACACTCAGACAAGTTGATTCATCACTTTCTTCTTCTGAACTCTCAGACCCACTAAATTCAATATCGAACTCATCTTCACTCTCCATTTTTATAAAGTGTGATGAAATGCCACACAAGAAACTGCGAGAACAGATTGTAACACTGGCTGCTAGTATCACAGAGCTGGAATCACTGCATGATTCAGACATCTCTTGGCAGAAGTATACATTTCAAAGCAACAGACCACAGCAATATCTATGAGAATATCAAATAAGTGCCAACACATGAGATAAACAAGTAACTTAGACCTTTTAAAATGTATGCCGGTCAGAAATGATAAGCCCAAGTATACTTGACATTTTATTATGCTGTCAAATTTAAAAAAAGAGTATACTCGTGGTTTTATGTTAAGAGATTAATACAATTGTATCAGTCATTTTAGAAAGGACCTTATTAAAAATCATCATCTTTCAGGAATCAATAACACAAATAAAAATCCAGGACTAGAGGTATTTCTAAAGTGAAGCTGAATGCACACATATGTTACAGAAGCTTTTCTATAGTGACAACATATTTTTGGTTATTTTAGAATACTATTTTATGACTGATTCAAATATCTTGAACTTACTTCAGATACTACTTATACCTATCCTCAGCAGGGGTCCAACTGATTCCAATGGATGATTTGTCATCTAGCTATCTAAAGTGATAACATCTGTTGGTGACATGATGGCTTTCCAAAAAAGTTTTTTAATGGCAGCAAATCAAAATTGCTGATCATTGATTTTAGTCCCCCCACATATATTCTTGACTTAAAGAAGTTTGCTATGCACACATATTTTCTTGGGGAAAAAAAAAAAAGTTTCTTTGAGACCACCTATTCAGTCTCAAATGAATAGGTTGCTGTGAACAAGCTAAATTATTAAATGAAACACAGCACACGTGCAGGTATATAACTTCTGGGATCTACAGACAGAATAAAACTTTAATACTGAAGATACTAGATGTTAGGGTGTATAGTGGACTTCATGTCTCAATGTTGTTGCTCTGCTCTGCTTCTGAAAATACATGAATCTACCAAAAGAAGACTAGGGAACTGAGCACCTAAGAAAATCTGCATACATAGTAGTTTTAGCTGAGACTGAGCTCATGGAGTTATCCTATAGTTTCAGACTTCCCTAATGGTTATGTTGGGAGTGATCTCATCATCTGACCAGAAATTATGCACTACAATAGATTTGTCTGTATTTTATGGCTTTCATGTGCTCTTTTAGTGCTAAATTCAGCTCATTTTGCTTGCTCGATGTAGATTTGATTGCAGTTTTTTTTATTTTGTACATACCAGATTTATTGATGTTAGGGGTTGGACTTTCTAAATTTGTAGACAGTAATTTTTGTATACTTCATTTATTTTGTGCAGCTATTTTATTGTGTTGTGCTTGTTGAAAACCTGAATTCATGATGGACTGGGGTGATATGTCAATTTTTTATCTCTTGGATTCTTTTTGTTGCTTAATCTTATTTTCAATATCTGCTTTTATTGTTTTCATTTTGCTACCTTTTTACTTTCTCTAGCACAAATGTACAATGTACATAGTAGGTAGAGAAGGTATTGTAATCCACCCAAAAATTTGATGCCAGATTTCACTGGAAATATATATTTCAAGGTCCCCTGCTGAATAAATAATAAATAAAAAAGGTATTTTTAGAAAAAGGTCCTCTGTGTGTGTGCTTGTCTGCATAGGTGGACAGGTATATGTGTGTGCACAGCATAACTCAAAAATAAAAAGTTGGGTAACTTGGTATTTGAGTTCAGTATCTTCCAAGGAATTGACATAACTATTGAATTGATCACCCCGAACTACGCTTTACACTTTTCAAAATTTTCAATTTTCTTAAAAATGGCTCCAAAGACTTTTATTAATATACCTTTATAAATATATTTAAATTACATATAAATGTAAATCTTGACATCTCTGGGAATAGCCTCTGAATACCTCTTCATTCAAATTAATTTTTTATAACTGATAAACTATAAGAGAGGGCGGATAACCATATTCCTTGATATTGATTTCAATTTTAAAATACTTTTCTCATGTGGGAATTTGTCATTCCTGTTTCTTTTGTTTCACTCTTGGCCATCCAAAGAGAACCAAATTTCAATCACTTAGCAACAGCTTTTAACAATTTGACTATCACTTTAGCCTAGTGTATTCCCTTATTTCTCTTAAGGAACTAAGTAATAAGACTATTTCTGCTACTGATTACCTCAATTAACATGAAGAATAATCTTTTGTAAGAATAGTTTGTTACAGAATAGGTAGAGAAAGTCATGTGAAAGTAATATCATATCTTTATCCATGTTTTATTTTCTGCAACCACATTTTTAGTAGTGTTTAATGCCCATTCTGACTGCACCACAGCTGGTGGATGTCGTCCTCAGTAGACTGGGGGTAACTTGCTAGACTCTGGTTCCCAAGATCACAGGTTCAAACCCAGCAGAGGGTGATTAATTTTTTCGGGTGTAAAAATCCTTAGCATGGTCTCCTTTGGAAGGGAAATAAAGCCGTTGGTCCTATGTCTTAGATTTATGGCACATAAAAAGACCTCTAGCCTGATAAAGTGGCCTCTGAGGAAAATTAAGCAGTCTTTCATGCAGAAGGTATCAGATGTAGGAGGTGATGACAATGGCAGCAGAACTTCCATAATGATGACTGATAAGATTTTCTATTTAGACAATATTACCTAACCTAACACACTGTTGTACAACAATTTCACCTGAAGTGCGAGTCAAACCTCTTGACCTTTTGAGACTTGCCCACTAATACAGCAGCCAATAGCAACAATACAGCATTGCCTCATACGGACAGTACACCTCGCTGCTGGTAAAACTCTAATTGCAATAACACGTGCGCACAGGCATATTTCAGAAAAGTAGCAAGTAGCTAGGATAAAAGGGGATATTTTCCTGAACAAGTACAAAAAAGAATCATATTTTTACACCCAGTGGTTTGTATTTTAAATTACTAATTTATAGCTATCTTTCATGATGTTTAAATGGAGACTATTACTTAAAAGTTATGCTTTTAATAATAATAAATCCATTGCTGTCGTAGTAATTTTATACATAGTCTTACCATAAATAGTGCCACAAAGTTTTCAATCAATTTACACAATGTGGTTTGAGATGTTTTAATATACTGATAATATTAGTTACATGTATGTTTTAAGAATCAAACTCACAAATAATTATTCAAAATGACCACCTCTGGCATGCACATAGGCCTTAACTTTTTTTGGCCACTCATCTATTGAATTACGCAATGTTTCCAGAGGGAACTCTGCTGCTGCCTTCCTAAGAGAACGCTTCAAACTTTCAATATTAAGATGTCTCTTCTTGCAAGCCATTTCTTGAAGCTTAGCCCACAATTTGCAGTCCAGGGGGTTCAGGTCCGAACTTGCAGAAGGCCAATCTGAGGTCGAAATAAAGTCCGGAACATTAGCCCTGAGCCACTCTTGAGTTGTGCTTGCTGGGGCTGAATCTTGTTGGAAGCGCCAGTTTTGCCCGTAGAAGAGTGTGTTGCTGAGAGTCTTGACCACTCTCTCCAGCACTGTCCCCTGGTACACTTTGGCCGATGTTTTCACACCTTTTTTGCATAAGTGGAGCTCCGTAGTTCCTTCGTAGCTCACACCCCACCAAACCATGACAGATGCAGGATGATGACCCCTCTGGACCCTTTGAGCCTTTTCAGCAGCTTCTTTAGATGATCTGGCATATACTCGGTCGTTTTGGGCACTGAAAGCCTCCTCAAAACACAACATTTTTTCGTCAGTGAAAAGGATTCTTCTGTGACCATTTGCTGCGTAATGCTGCAATAACCATTTTGATTTAAGTAGCCTCTGGTGCTTCAGCTCACTTGTGAGGAGCTGCCCTTTATGCCGTTTATAGGCGCACAGACCCAGGCTATTGTGCAATGTGCGCGACATAGACATTTTAGAAATGTTCAGTTCCTGAGCCATCACTGATTGTCTCCATATGGGATTTCTTCGGATCTGCTTTCACAAACTCTGGAGTGCGCACAGTGCGTGGTCTTCCTTGCCTATGGCAGTCTTTCACAGTTCCAGTCTCAAGGAAGCGCTGGACACGAACCTCTTGCTTATTTTCAACTTCTGGAGAATTTTGAAGATGTCACCTGGGGATTTGCCTACCTTGTGCAAGGCTACACAATTTTCGTAATCGCCCCATTCCATTGTGGCAACTAACAAAAACAACCTTCTTGTTCTGCAGTTGAATAATGACTCAGTGCTGAATAGCACAACAAAGGAATGTGCAGGCAGGCAGAGGCAGGAGGTACAACTACTCTCAAAAGTTGTGACAGTATTTATGGTAAGACTGTGTACATTGTAATATAATAGACATAATTATCATCTAATAATGTGAAATTCTCCATGTTCTAAAGAAATTTAGAAATAGTTATTTGGCGAGGTTTTCTATGAAGGTACGATCTCGTCATGAACATTTTTAAAAAGCCCTCTGACACAGCTCTAAACATAATATATTGTTTTGTTTCAAGAAAATTCCATTTGGAAAACCAATGATGAGCGCATTTTAATAGTAATTATGCTTATTTCTGCACAATGCAGAGTCCTAGAACCAAGTATGTAGGTAGGCACATGGTATACTTTTTACATTCAGCAGCTCATTACTTGGAATGCACTAACAATAAGCCAACTGAGAACTTTGCTAAGATTCAGCAACTGTCATCACATTGTCAAGGAAGTATGAACGATGGAATGCATTGCACCTGATGCAATAGCTCAAGGTTAAAACATTGATAATGCATTAACAGTAAACACCGCTGATGTATGTGTGCTGGAACTGGAAGGTAAGTGTCTTAGTTGAGAATTAAACTGTGGTGTATTTAGTTTGTACAGTGATAGACTTTGTACTAGTGTTCATAAAGTTGACTCTTTCAAGAAAATGTCGCTTAGTGAGCCAAGTACGAGTACCAGTGGATACAGCAGTAAAGTTAGAACTGTTGTGTTCAAAGTATATAATTTCTTTAATAAGTATGCAAACAAAAAAAGCTTAACTTGACCAAATGTCAAGAACTTACAGCAGAGGTATGCTCATTAAGTGAATCAACCATATCACATGTGTGTAGGGAAGCAAAAAAAGGTGCATTTAGAGGGATCTCTGACATTGTTTGCATTGTCCAGAAACCCCATACGCGCACCTAAGAGAGTGACAAACTTGGATGATTTCGAAAAAGATGTTGTACAGTGTAGTGTTTTTGAATTTCATGATAAAGGAGAATTTCCATCAGCAAAAAAAAATAACGATGGTGCTTAGGGAAAAGATAGGGTATGCAGGTTCTGTTACTTCTGCTAGGAGGCTTCTGAAACGTTTAGGATTTAAATATAGGAAAACACTTGATGGGCAACAGTTTCTAATGGAACGAAGGGATATTGTTGCTGCAAGACTGAAGTTTCTGCGTGTCATGCATGATATCAGACAATCAGGTGACACACGACCTATATATTATTTGGACGAAACATAGGTAAACCAGAATCATATAGTGAGGTATATTTGGCAGGACTCTTCTAGAAATGGAGGTCTAAAAGTTCCAGTAGGGAAAGGAAGTAGACTTATAGTTTGTCATGTAGGATCCACTCATACAGGTTTTCTTTCAGAAAGTAAATGGGTGTTTAGATCGAAAAAAAAAAAAACAGGTGATTATCACGAGGAGATGACATCCTATTCATTTCGGGAGTGGTACTTAAACAGGTTTTTAAATTATCTAGAGGAAGGTAGTATAATTATTATGGATAATGCACCTTATCATTCTGTTACTGTAAACAAAATTCATAATACTTCCTCAGAAAAGGTGATATAGTTAAGTGGTTGGAAGAAAAAGGTATTGTGTTTTCTCCTTTGGAAACATAGGCCAAGCTTTTTAGAAAGGGTGCAGCCTTTCAAAAGTAATGAAAAAATTTTTGAACAGGACCTACTGGCTAATGAAATGGGATATCAGGTTATAAGGTTCCTCCTTATCACTGCAAGTATAACCCCATAGAGCTTATATGAGCTCAAGTCAAAAGCAAAGTCGCTAAAAAAAATTCTTTCAAAATTGCGGATGTGGAACAATTAGTTAATGATGAATTTGATAAAGTATCACAAGAAGACTGGGTTGCATGTGTAAAACAATGAAAAAAACTACAAGAGGAGTATTTCCAAAAAGAAATAGGACACCAAGACATTTTAGAACCCATTATCATTAACCTAAAAGATGACAGCAATTCTGAAGATAGTGAGTTGATGACAACAATGACTGCAGTGATATCAAGGATGATGAGAATGTGCTGTTAGCTTGCCACTTGAATAACAAAGGACACATAGAAAGGTATGGTTTTTCTTTCTCTATTTGTATATTGCATTTCTATTCTTGTTTTCTTGTAATTTTTAAGTGAACATTGCGATTACATTTATAACAAACGCATAACATTCTGATGAAGTGAAGTGAAGTTTGGCAACTGCATGGTCTCACTGTATTGGCTCTTACGAAACGTCAAGAGGTTTGGCTTGCACTGTAATTAGAATTTGCACACGAATTCTTGTATTGAGTGGAAAGGGGAGAATGGAAATGCACTGCTTTGTTTGTGAAAGGTGATGATGGTAATGACAGCATACTGGAATAACAATTAGAGATAAGAATTTCTATTTAGGCAACATACTTAATATAACATATGTTGTAAAAAGTTTTATGATTTTAAATTTGTGTGAAAATGAAGGAGGGGATGGAGGGGAAAGTTCCTGTTCTGTAGGGAGAGAGCAGAATAGAAATATATCTGGTATGACTGCTGTGAAATTCACAACTAAACCTCTCTTTCTGTTTGACAATTGGTTCCCAATACAACATTAGGCACAACCACCAATGTGAAAAGAAATCTTCTATCTTTATTTTAGTCTCAGAGACAAATCAGTTTCCAAATGAGAATGCTAGATCCATTAACAGCTAACTTCACGGCGCAAAATAAAAATTATTAAATGCACAAAATGACATATAAGTCATTTCCTTGGCAGTAATCTTTACAACTTCTTCCATGTTTCATCACTGTTGCACCTGCAAAATTTGAAACTTGCTTTTCTTCCTGCATGCTATTCGCAAAGTATACTGCAAATGTAAGACAACCCTCAGTTTGCAACATTAATATTTTGGAAAAAACATTGTCTTGTATTCAGATAAATACGATACTTTACTAAATTGTATGTGGTGTTACATTATTTACTATTGGTCTCGTTATGTTCACTGCTTTATGAATATTCAGGAGTATATAGAGCCTGTGTAATGTGGGGTGGTTGATGTTATGTGACATTTTTACTAAGGTGTTATGTGACATGTTTTAACACATAACTTTGGAGGTCCTGCCATTGGCTTTTGCCCTATTTGCGAAATCAGACCTATCTACATTGATTACTTTATTTCCTTTGTCAGATTTTTATATGTTGAACTAATTGGATCTGGTATACACAAAACAAACTGTTCTCATTAAACCAACTTCATTCAGCAAACAAAATGCGATGAATTCATCACTAAAGCTGAACTTGAGAGCAATCACATACAAACACTCCATTTCTGGTCAACCAACCATGAGATCACACCCTACAGAACCATATTAAAGGCTGCCAGTTACCCAGCTAAAATAGTTACAAGAGGAAAAAATCTGGCATGTTCCATTCACATGACTTTCTCTACATCTCTGCAACAAATTCTGTTACGAAGCTTATTCTTCCATCTGCTTCATGCTAATTGAGATAAACATTAGCAGAATGGTCTTAAAACATGTTTCTTTGCAAGTAGATGGGAAATAAGGGAGTACACACTGGCTAAAGTGATAGTAAAATCTTTTAAAAGCTGGTTGTTACATGATTGAAATTTGGAAAAGGATTCTCAATTGCTCCTTTATGCAAATACTTAAGTAAGCCAAACAAGGGTGTTTAAATTTACAATGAAACAGAAAAATGGACATTTCAGAATTTCTTAGGTGGCTCCACATATCTTGATCAGGGTGTTCCAGCTTGGCTGTGTGCCAAAGAACAGTAAGTTACCTACTTACAGGGGTATGCCTGCAATATGCCTCATTACTGAGATCAACCTACTGTCACAGCTGAATCAAGCATCAAAATGCAAGCACAAGCGTTGTGTTATGACCCTCGCCCAGTAACATACTATCACCTTCTCCTCTAGCTGGGCTCCAAGATTTGTTCTGAATATGCACGAATACTTCAACTCAGATGAGTAGAATTGGAACAGACTACTCTTGGTGTGCTTTCTCCAGGACTCCTTTGAACTTACTCTGATTTAGAATCAGCTGTTCCCTTTAGGTATTCCTACTGGTGGACTTCCAAGCCTTACCAGTACATATTTCTCCTCAGACTGATGTCCACTTGGACTTTTCCAGCCTTCACTTTTATCAACACTTAGTATGGTCCAAGCCAGTAACTCTCTCCTCATACTTTAGTATCCGTCTTCTACAGTGCCTTATTTTTGGCTCGTGGCCAGCTGGCCGGTAGGAGTTGACTGCTGCCAGCCTGACCCTAACTCAAGAACATAGCATGCACACAATTCAAGTACATAGACATACATACATTACTTTATTGCAGAAGGTGTTGGAAATGATGTCCTTATGCTGCCACACATCTCTCATACCTTTTAACAAAATTTCCATTAATATGCATTAATTCTTCTTCTGAAATTGCAGTAATTTCTCTTCTAACATTGTTATCAGTTCTTCCAATGTATGCAAGTTGTTCCGATACTTTATTTTTAAGCTCCCCCATAAATAAAAGTCACATACCGAATGGTCTGGGGAGTGGTCCTTTACTGATGACCCTATTTTCAAAAATTTCCTCAATTAATTTCAACAAGAGAGCAGCTGCATGTGCTGTAGCAGAGCCTTGTCGAAAATATGCCTGTGTGCACTCAATGTGACACAAATATTCCAGGAATGGTTTGATAACTGTCCATTAACTGTATCCTCAAAGAATATAGTCTCTATAATTCACAGCACACCAAACATCAATTTTCTGGTCATGCTATGGCATTCCGTGTACAATATCAGGTTTCTCTGCACTCCAATATATGTTGTTTTGTGTAAATACATGGCAATTTAAAAAAAACTATGTTTCTTCTTTGAAAAAATTAACTTTGGGTCCATAGAGCCATCATTAACTTCACCCGACACCCAACTGCAGAAATTTACTCTACAAAGTATCACATGGTTGCAGTTCCTGCACTACAGTTATCTTATAAGGTCTTAATTTCCAAGCCGAGAACTGTGAATTTCCAGTTTCCTGTGATAACCTACTCAGAGATTTTCTTGGGCTATGTCCTAACTTTTGTCCTATCTCATCAAGGTTTTCCTTTGTATGCACACTGATGTGGAGAAAAATGGGAGACAGCACCAATTAGAAGCATTGTGCGTGGGCAGCTACCTCCGGCCAGCCAGCCACGAGTCAAAAAATAACCACATATGCTCCTTGTTTGACTTACTGCTTTTTCCAGGCAGGACTTCTATACAAGGTTGCTTCTTCACTGCAGATGTTTCAAAATTGTACTCTTGCAGCCTCTGAGCATAACAGGCCATCTAGACTTCCAGATTCTTACAGAAGAGGATACAACTTAGGATGGAACAATCAATATGTAACTGGAGAGGCTCACCATACAGGTATTTATGGATGTACTTTTGGGCATTCTCCACTTCCAAGAACCCCTACAAGGTGATGGAAGTTTTTATTTGTCCTGGAGAGCAACAAATAATCACCTACTGCCACCAAATTTGGACTTCATAGATCATTCTTACAGAGAATTTACAGAATTATGTATCTCTTAAAAAAATTGAAATTTAATGTTAGTACAAAAATTATATTAATTGCATACTATGCTTTTTTTCACACTCGCATACAATATGGGATTCTTCTTTGGGGAAACTCGAGAGGAGTAGAACAAGTATTTATGTGGCAAAAAAAGGCAATTAGATATATCAGAGGTCTTGATAGAACTACCTCAGGCAAAATAGAACTTGGCATATTAACAGTCCCTAGTTTATTCATTTTATATGCTCTTTTATTCATTAAAGAAAATATAAATACCTTTAACCTTAGAACAGATATACACATTCATAATACAAGGGGGGGGGGGGAAATGTATAGACATTCCTGCTATAAGATAAGCAATAAATCAGCATCATTATATATATATGAGTATTAAACTTTATAATAGGCTGCCACAAGAACTAACAACAATTAGTACTAAACAGTTTAAATATATAATTACCAAATGGCTAAAACTAAAAGCTTTTTGTACTATAGATGAATATTTTGAGTGCTGTATGGATGATTTATTGTATCTGTGATCGTAGAAATTAGGTAATTTATAATTCTGATAATTTTGTTAAACTTTACGTTAATTACATGACAAACATAGTAAATATACTATATAACAAATCTTGTAAATAGATTATAAGAATAAGACAAATATTGTAAACAGTGACAGTGACAAAGCCAATATCTGTAAGATTTGATGGTGAATAAATTCTGATTCTAATTACCAAAGGCAATTGTGTAAGCTGACCATAATCAGCTTACTAAGGAGATACATTCAAAATATTGATATGCAGAATAGAAACTTTAGACTTTCCTTTGAATTACATACTTCTGATTTTGAATAAACATGAATTATATGCATTTCAAACCATTCCCTTGCTTCTGAAATTAACCAAGAGACTTTTAGAAATATGATAAATAAAAACTTTAGTTCTTACCTGCACTTTGTGCTTTCGCTATTTCCTTTACTACTCTCGTCTGCTGTTTTGTACACAATCGTGTTATATGACGACCATAAACTGTTCCAGTATATGGTGAAACAAACTGTGAAAGTAATTTCACATTCTTATACTCTGGAATAATCTTCATACGGCACAAGATGCATTGAGCTTTTTCACGATGATAGGGATTCTGCAGACCTTCACTAGGCTGAAAACAAAATGTTTGCATCCAATATATGATAAGCTTGATCGCATACAAGAGTTAATGTTGAAAGCATTTACTAATCAATACTAGGGCTGTGCCAGAATAATATTTTCAGATACAGGAATTCTTAAACAATTGGCTTCAAGTTATCTACACTAACCTTTGCACTACAAAGAATGCAAAGCATGAAAGGCCAAGGGTCAGTGACAGGCACTTAAAGAATACTCCAAGTGGTGTCTCTAAATACCAAAGGACTGTACAAGGGATGGGGAGGTGGTTTGTTATCTGTGACATCCTCTAGTTCTTTATTTTCCTTCCATTCTGGTTTTAATGCTTAGAAATGCCTATGCATTATTCTTATATCAGGTGTCCAGAATAAGGGATGGGGAGGTGGTTTGTTATCTGTGACATCCTCTAGTTCATTTTCCTACCATTCTGGCTTTAATGCTTAGAAATGCCTATGCATTATTCTTATATCAGGTGTCCAGAATAAAGTTTCCAATATTTATAGAGGTAGTGTGCAACAAAAGATCCTATAAACATGATCATAAACTTTTAAAGTTATAGTTGTATTTTGCATGAGGGACATATCTTGCATTCTGAGTGCTTTGGCACATAACAAATGAGAACAATTATACATAGAGGTTTGTTACTATGCAGCACATGGCCCATTTTCATCTTGAGTAATGGATTGGTCGGGGAGGGCCAATACTGTCCTCAACCCTTTAGATTTTTGGCTTTGGGACATTTAAAGATCATGTTGTATGCAGTCTCCATAAATTAAGTACATACACTACAAGAATGCATATTTAAGGCCTGGTATGCAACCTGGCAACAACAAAAGGTGTTCCAAAGAATGTGTGATGCGTTGAGACATATGGTGGAAGGTTGCATTGTTATGGATATGTGAAGAGTAGAGGTATAGTAATCATTGATGGTAAACCTTAACTTAGGAGATATTAAGCTAAGACCAGTTATTTTTCTTTTTACTTTCTCAACATGTTCTATGTATAGTGTAGAGAAGGTAGTGTATTGCACCCAAAATTCTATGCCGAGATTTAACTGGAAATACAAGTTTTGGGACCCCCTGAATCCAAAAAAAGCATTTTTAGAAAAAGGTCTGTGCATACATGTATGTATGTATGTGTGTGTGTGTGTGTGTGTGTGTGTGTGTGTGTGTGCAGCATAGCTCAAAACCAAAAAGTCTGTTAAATACCAAACTTGATATTTAAGTTCAGTATCTTTCAAGGATGTGACACAAAGATTTTCAAAAAAATTCTCCCCAGCCCCAAAGTGGAAAAAATTTTGAAAATTTTGATTTTCTCAAAAATGGCTCTAACGATTTTGATTAAAATCTCTTGTATAAAAGATATTTACATGACAAATAAAATGTATATTTTGAATTTTCTGGGAATAGCCTCTGAAGATCTCTTTATTCTGGATGAATTTTTTTGAATTTTGCACAACTAGTAAACTTGTTTTGCAAAAACTTACTACACAAAAAATGTAGAGCGCCTTAAAACACACAATTTATGTCATATACATTTTTTCCCGGGGTTGACGTTTTTGAGATATTCCTTGTTATTGGTTTCAGCTTTAAAACACTTAAAACTTTTCTCATACAGGAACTTGTCAACTCCGGCCACACAAATAAACACATTTCAATCCCATAGCAACCATATTTTAAAACATGTGACTGTCTAGCGTAGTGTATTCCCTTATTTCCCTTCTATATATAAGGAACTAAGTAATACGACCATTTCTGCTAGTGTTTATCTTGATTAGCAAGAAGTGGATAGAAGAATAGGCCTATTCAACAATATCTGTTGACAATAATCCTCTGTAAATATTGAGGCCTTTTTTCTGGACCCCTGTGTAAGTTCAAATTAATAAGTGTCGCCATACCAATTACAATCTTCACAGCAATGCAGTGAAGGATACTCGCCTGCGGTGCCATTTGTAGTAAAAGTATGCATTAACACTGTCAAAAAAAAAGTGAAGGATACAGTGGCTGCTGCACTCCTTCACTTTGTGTTAAATTTGTGAGATAACACCAGGCATCATAGCAGTCATGCCCTTCACACTGTCGCATACTCTGAGAACATGTATCGTCCTAAGGGATGCTGTTTATTATAACACATTCATCTATTAGTTTAAAATTTCACTGCTATTTGTGGTAGTCAATAATGATTTACACAGAGGCAGATCCTCTTGAAAATACTCTACATTTTAGTAGGGCACAAAAATAAAATCTGATGTGTTCCATTCACATAACTTTCTCTAGCTGTTCCACAAATTTTTCTTACAAAAGATAATTTTTTTTATCTATGCCATGCTAATCAAGATAAACATTAGCAGATTTGGTCTTATTACTTGCTTCCACATTAGTAGAAGGAAATTAAGAGAATATGTTAGGCTAAAGCAATAGTCAAATCATTTTAAAAGCCAAGTATTATGTGAAACAATTGAAGTTCGGTTTGCTTTGCATGGACCCGTTAGAGAAAAGTTAATTAGTTTAAAACTGAAACCAATAACAATGAATATCTCAAAAACTGTCAACTCTGCAAGAAAAACATATATGGCATAAATTTTGTGTTTTAATGAGAGCTACATTTTTTGTGTAGAAAGTTTTTATCTATCTCTTACAGTTTAAACATTATGCAAATATATACAAAATTCAACCAGAATAAAGAGGTCTTCAGAGGCTATTCCCAGAAAACTCAAAATATCCATTTTATTTGTGATGTAAATATCTTTAATATATGATTTTTAATCAAAATCGTTAGGGCCATTTTTTGGAAAATCAAAATTTTTGAAAAACATTCCATTTAAAGGGTAGTTGGGGGTGGTGGGATTTTCTTGAAAAGATTCGTCACATGTTTGGTATTAACCAGATTTTCGTTTTTGAGCTATGACTGACACACTTGCACACACCTTTTTCTAAAGATGCTTTTTTGGACTTGGAGATCTCAAAATATATATTTTTGGTGAAATCTTGAATTCAAATTTTTGGGTGGAATACAATACATTCTCTGTACACTATGTACATTGTACATATGGGCTAGACAAAGTAGTAAAACTGCCAACTCGAGCTATTCTGCTGATTCATCCTTTTGAAGTGAAAATTTGGTGGATATTATTTGTTAAAGTAAAATAGCTTTCATGTCATCTGCTCTGTTCCTGATGCATTGTAAAAAAGTCTTATTTTGCATCTTTTAATTCTGAGTCATAGCTTTTCCATCCAACTTAATTCAACTATGTTCTTTGCACAAGGCTTGAAAAGTTTTTCAGTGATGGTATAGCTTTTGCCAACTTGAGCAACTCGGTAAGTAAATATGATGTAAAAATCTTTTAGTCACTTGCTTTTGAATAATATGATAAAACTTTTAGGCTTCAAGTTTTCTGCCGTCCTTCTAAAACGGTTAATGTGATTGACCTCGAATTCTAGATGGATTCCCTCCATGATAGCTGATTTTCACTAAGAAAATCACACTGTTTTGCAACACATTACACCAAATTACATATTACAGCAGCTTCTTACTGCTGGTCTCAAAGAGGCCAATGTATGAGTAGGTATGCCATTTTTCTTGTGCCTCTGATCTCCTAACAACTCCAAATTTGGTTCCTAGCCTCAGGAGTATCACTGAATTGTCTCAAAAAGGTTTCATATTCTCCAGAAATTCTCATACCAGCAACTGTTCCACCTTCTTCCACATTATGTTTGGAAAATAAAACTATAAATATGAGCCAAATGTAATGCAACCCCAAATTTTAGGTATAATTTACTTGTGCAGAAAGCATTTATTTTGAATTATTAAAAAAAAAAGAATCAATATAAAAGCAAAATGTTAAAAGCAGATTGCTAAAATGTTTAAGCATACCATAGCAAATTTAACTGAAGTTATGCATAATCCCATCATACCTTTCTCCCCCTAGCAACTTTTTCAGTATTATGTTGGTAAACTTGAGATTTCTGATATTCACCAACAATGAGGCATACTTCCTGTTTCTGGTTACATAACTCCACATTTTCATTTGCTTTGCATGAAGCATGAGGGGTGACCAGTAACCCCTGTGTGCTATTTAAGGTGCATTGCTTGTTAGAATGGCCATGAAAAGAGTTTGTATAACTGACCCCAGCTTTGAAGAAAATCTGATTCAATGATTCAATAAGAATGACAGTGACAGTGAAAGCATTAATTTTACTGATTGTGAGGCTAATGTTTCCATAGAAAGTGAGCACAATAGTGTTAAATGGATGTGTAGGCTTCCACGATCTGTGTCTTGATGTGTATTTTTAGCTTCCACAGAAGGCAGTGAGAGCCCAGAGGAAGCTCACAGTAAGATGAGCAAAACGTCAGCAAGATGAAGTGGCCTTCTCCAGAAGCTAAGAATACACATCACACAGTGTTATTCCAGAAAGTGAGCTCTCAGATAATAATGCAGAGGTTTCTTTTGCTATGGAATTTCTAAAAGGAAGAAATGGTTTCACGTGAAGTTCAAATGAACCTCAATCATTTTGAACACCACAGAGGTGCATCATCTTTAGATTCCTGGAGGCAATGGAGTTGTAAAAAATGTATCTTCAGAACTGGAAAGCTGGAAAATACTGTTCAACAATACTATGATTTCAAGTATCACAAATTACACAAACCAGGAACTGAAAGGAAAAAATCTCACACACACACACACACACATATCTATCTGTCTGTCTCTGTTTGCTGTCTATCTCTCTCTGGAATGTATGTAGAAAATAATTGTTATAACAAAATAAACTAATAAAGTATGTTTCATACTTCTGAAGTTTCAAATTCTGAATGTAATGTTCTCAAATAGTAAAGTTATATATGTGCTAGATGAAAATTAGTACTCTGTGAAGAGCTTTCTTTCTGAAATATACATTACAATTTAAAACAATTTTCATTAAAATTATTAACTTTACTTTTTATTTTTAATTTCATGGTTTTTACTATCTCTTTCTCTTTTCTTCTCAGTAAACTCTGTGCCCACCCCCACCTACATCTTAGAAACAACTGTCACACAATATGTAAATACACCAATTAAGCTTATCCATCAACACTTTTACTTACCATGTCTGCTGCACTGTGCTCTACTGTCTTATTCTGTTGTTCATCAGATACAGTTTCAATGCCTCTAATTTGGCATGGCATTGTTTGGTTTAAGATTCTAAACAGGCATCTTGGATTCCCTGAAATTCAAATAGTTTTTTTTTTTCAGTATTACTCTACTTTGTACATGTCACTCACTATTTTCTGCCTCAATTTTCCCAGCTCAAGAAGATCCATGAAGCTAGTACACAATTTCTTGAGAATTGAAATTAGATTGGTAATTCACAATCAATCAAGATTGGAAATCACAAGCAGAAATCCTAACTTCAATTTGCTAATTGTGAATTTATTGGCTCTCCAGGCTCCTTCTTAATAACTGAAGAACAGAAATCAGAATAAGAAAAGAAAGTGAATAATCTGAAATGAAATGAAATGGCGTTTTATTTATGGACGCTCTTTAACTGCTGTGGTTCTCAGTGTCCCATTCTATACTGGGCATGAAAGACCGCTTAATTTTGCTCAGAGGCCTCTCTATCAGACTTGAGGTTCTTTTACGTGCTGTAAATCTACGACACAGGACCCACGGCTTTACTTCCCTTCCGAAGGAAGCCATGCTAAGGATTTTTACACCCAAAAAAATCCATTGTCCTCCGCTGGGTTTGATCCCGGGACCTTGGGTATATGAACTTAGCATGGTAACCATTAAACCACAGAGGGCGTCGAATAATCTGAGGCTCCTTGGCATTTCACCCACAAACCGAGGATGGAGACAGGAAAACATGTCAATTATTCAAACTGGCATGTTAGATCAGTAACATCAAGCACTGTATTTATGCATTTGGATCAATTGTTCATAAATTACCTCCCCCCATTCTTTCTCTGAATGTAAATTAACCTAGCGTGAACAAACTTCTTGGAAATCTTGACCTGTCCTGGTAATCTAAACTTGCTTCTGATGTCTGTGCAGAAACGCTTTCATTGGATACTAAAGCAGTGGAGACCTGGTTTTATTCTCATATTTTTCAATGTATCTCCAAAAGACAAGCATCTGTTTCCAGATTTTCCTGGCAGAAACTTGTTCACCTAATTGAAAGAATTTTCAATGGATTGTTCTTTCATTCCTTTTATTCATTTAATTTTTGTTTCTTGAACATTTCAGACAGTAGTACTTTTACTGGCTGGAGTATAATACGGTAGTACTTTTCACAGGAGACTTTGCTTACCAAACTATTTCACATTTTGCCATTTGCACCTTAATGCTCTTTTGTGAAAAAAAATTTCCTCTCTGATACAAAGCATTACAGATTTAGATTTGCCTATTTTCACTTATAAGCCCTATAAAAAACTATGAAAATGTTTGAAATTCTATTAATTTCTTGTGCAAATGACACTCAGCAAAATCTATAGATTTCTTGTGGAAATGACACTCAGCAAAACTTTTTCTCAGCAGTTAATTTGTAGTTCCAAAAAATAGTATACCTTCATATTACATTTGGTAGCTCAGCAGACTGGGCAAGGGCCTTTTGATGCCAAAGTCGAGAGTTCAAACCTGGCCCATACTGATAGTTTTTAAGTGTGTTTAAAAGTGACTTCCTATGTCAAAATTTTATTGGCATTTGAAGGAACTCCTGCAGGACTTTAGCAGTGCTGATGTGATCCTGAAATTGTCAGCATTGTTAACAAACAAATCATCCCCCCCACCCCTTATGCTCCCCGTAGGGGTGAGGTTCCAACCTCTTCAGCTGCTGTGGTGCGAGCACTGTGGATCCTGAATACCTGTGGCACTTCTGACGTTACTAGAAGTAGTCGTGTCAAACATCTGAGCCCCATCCTGAAAAGGAGCTGTTCAGATTGGGTTGGACTCAATGTGGCAGTGGCCCAATACCTGTGGGAAACTGGGTACATCTGGGTGGGGTTGTGAGATACCTTAATGTCCTCTGGCACTAACCTGGAAAGTTAGTAGACCTAAGCAAGCACTTCGGTACTTGCAAGCCCCCCTGATCAGTGTATAAAATAGGTACTGGTCAAATGGAAAAAATCCACGGATTTGTCCCTGGGTTGGCACGCATCCCTGAATAGTCAGACTATGCAACCTTGTTTCAGAAGCTTTACCACTCTGCTACTGCCATAGAGCTCAAAGTTCTTTCCATAAATGCTGCTGTTTAAACTTTACATAGGCAAATCATATTAATTTTATTTTGGTAAAAGAAAAGAAAGAAAAATTATATTTTCTAACTATAGAATATGTTTCACTGTTAATAAAAATATTCATTTTGTATTTATTATTTCACAATATTTGCAATGTCAAAACTCTGTATTATTGTATAAGTAAAATAAAAACCCTGAAACTGTTCAAAGAACTCTAGAATCAGACATGACAGTAAAAAACACCTCTGAACTATCTTTAGAGGCCAAAACCTCTCAGGGGTTCAAAGGAAGAAACATCTGAAACAAAAGAAGATGAGCGAGGGAACATGAGTAGTTGAAAACACAACTAGGAAGAACATTACTGATACATTTAGCAAGAAGTGGAATTTGAGAATAAATTTTACACATTCAAAATAATGGTGTATAAAAGGGGCCTTAAACTTAGGAAAGAGGAAAAACAGCACGTGGAAGATGAAGAGTTACAAATAGTAAAGAAATAGGATTATTTAGGAGTTAGATTGAGTAGTAATGGGAGATGGAATGACCAAAAACTTTAGCTAAGTGAAAACTGGTGATCAATGTCATAAAATTATGTCTGTAGAAAATAGTGGATATGCAAATTAATTGGCTAGAAAGGGTGTATAAAACAGTTGTGGAAGCAAAAAAGGCCTATAGATCAGAGATTTGAGGAAGTAATGAAGGATGGTGCATGGTCATAAAAATCTGATGTGTTGCATAAATATGACTTATCTCTAGCTATTCTACAAACTTCTTATATAAGATTATTCCTCTTTCAACACCATGCTAATCAAGATAATCAATAGCAGAATGTTCTTATTACTTAGTTCCTTGTAAGTAGGAGGGAACTAAGGGAATACAGTAAGATAAACCAATAGTCAAATGTTTTAAAAGCTGCCATTATGTGATTGTCATTGTAAATAGCTTCTCTGCTTGACCAGGAGTAGAACAAAAGAAAAATGGACACTTCCTGTCTGAGAAGTATAAGTGCTTTACAAATGAAACCAATGACAAGCAATATCTCGGACACGGTTACCTCCACAACAAAACGTAAAGGACATTAACTGTGTGTTTTGATGAGATCTACATTTTTTGTGCAGTAAGTTTTTCTCTCTCTCTTACGGTTTAGCAGTTAAGCAAAATTTGACAAAATTCATTCAGAATAAAGAGGTCTTCAGAGGCTATTCCCAGGAAATTCAATATGTATATTTTATTTGGGATGTAAATATCTTTAATATACAGTATTTTAATCAAAATTGTTAGAGTCAATTTTTACAAAATCAAACTTTTTGAAAAGTTTTCCATGTAAAGGGTAGATTGTGGTGGTGGGATTTTCTTAAAAATCTTTGTGTTGCACCCTTGGTGTTTGACGGTCTTTTCATTTTTGAGCTATACTTTCCTCAGACACATGGACCTTTTTCTAAAAATCTGATGTGTTCTATTCATATGACTTTCTCTACATCTCTGTAACAAATTATTATTAAAAAGCTTGTTCTTCTATCTACATCATGCTAATTCAGATAAACATTACAAAATTGTCCTTATTACTTATTCTCTTGTAAGTAGAAGGTAAAAATCTAATGTGTTCCATTCACAAGATGTCCTCTAGCTGTTCGGCAAGCAAACATTTTATTTAAAAGATTAATCTGCTATCTAGATTATGCTAATCAAGATAAACATAAACATAATTAGTCATATTACTAGCTTTCTTGTAAGTAGAAAAGAAATATGAAAATGCACAGGCTAAAGTGACAGTTTCCTCCTTTAAAATGAGGTCGCTGTGTAAAACAATTGGAATTAAAATCGTTGCCTGCCAAGATTAAACAAATAAGAAACAACAAAAAAGATGTCTTCCTGTCTGAGAAAAGTTTAAGTGGCTAAAATTAAAATCAATAATTTGGAGTATCTCGAAAACAGTTAACTCTAAAAAAAAAAAAAAAAAAACACAAAAAAAAAAAAAAAAAAAAGAAAGAAAAAACAAATATATATGACATAAACTGCTTGTTTTAATGAGATGTACATTTTTTCTGTCTTAAGTTTTTAATCTCTTATGGTTTGCCAGTTACACAAAAGTCATCCAGAATGAACAGGTCTTCAGAGGCTATACCAGAAAATTGATACACATTTCATTCGTCTTAAAAATATCTTAAAACATAATGTATTTTAATCAAAATCGTTAGCCATTTTTGAGCCATGTTTCATGTAAAGGATAGTTTGGGACGGCAGGATTTTCTTGAAAATCCTTGGAACATCTGAACTTAAATTCTTTTAGATTAAGGGGGTCCTAAAACATGTACCTCTGGTAAAATCTCGGTATCAAATTTTTGGGTGCATTACAATACCTTCTCTAACACAATGTACATAGTATGTGTAGAGAAAGTAAAAATGCTTTTTTTGAACTCAGGGGACCCCAAACATATATTTTTGGTGAAATCTTGACATTGAATTTTTAGGTAGAATAAAATACCTTCTCTTCTACTATGTACATTGTACATACAGAGCTAGAGAAAGTAAAAATACACAGAGCATTTTACAAACAGATATTGAGTTTACCATAGCATCGCTAAATGGTGCATCAATGCTAAAGGTAGCCAAGTGCTTAGACCACTGGCCTCTCACCTAGATGGCCTGGGTTTGATCCCAAGCAACTGCATGCAAAATTTGTGGTGGACAAAGCGGCGCAGGGGCAGATTTTCTCAGGTTCTCTGGTTTCCCATGTCATCGCATTCTACCGGTGCTCCACCTTCATTTCATGTATCACCAGTGTCATAGTCTGCAGTGCCACAAGTAGTAAAAGCGGGTATTTAAACACTACCACAAAAAAATAGGCTAGAGGTGGGGAGGATGGGATACAAAGGTAAAATAGTGGAAAGACTACTGAAACTCTGGCATAGAATATGATCATTAGATGATCAAAATATCTTCAGACAATGTTTAATAATGCAGGAGAAAACCAGTGCAGGGGCAAGTTGGGCTCAGGATTGAGGAGAATTTTACAGAAAATTGGAATGGGCAATATATGGGAAGGGAGAGTTGGGAAAGCTAGAGGCTTCTGGAAAGAAGGAACAGTGTGGAGGATATAGAAAAATATCTGATGTATTTCATTCACATGACTTTCTCTACATCTTGGTAACAAGTTAATATTAAGCTTATTTTTCTATCGAGTTCATGCTAATCGAGATAAACACTAGCAGAAATACTGTCTTGTAAATAGAAGAGAAATAAGGGAATACACTAGGTTAAAATGATAGTCAAATCTTTCACAAGCTGGTTGCCATGTATTCACAGGCTAAAACAATGTCAATGGCATGTTATTTATGGACGTTCTCAGCATCCCATTCTAAATTGGGCATGAAAGACCGCTTAATTTTGCTCAGAGGCCTCTCTATCTCTCTTGAGGTTCTTTTATCATGACACGGGACCAACGGCTTTACTTCCCTTCCGAAGGAAGCCATGCTAAGGATTTTTACACTTGAAAAAATCCATCGTCCTCCTCCAGGTTTGAACCTGCGACCTTGGGTATATGAAGTTAGCATGGTAACCATTACACCACGGAGAGCGACATTCAGAGGCTATTCCCAGAAAATTGAAGATATACACTTAGTCATGTAAATATCTTAATTATAAGAAATCAAAATCAAAATCATTAGTCATTTTTGAGAAAATAAAACATTTGAAATTTTTTCCATGTAAAGGGTAGTTGGGTGGGGGGATGTTCTAGAAAATCTTTGTGTTGCATCCCTGCAAGATACTGAATTTAGATATCAAGTTTGGTATTTCACGGACTTTTCATTTTTGAGCCCCCCCCCCACACACCCACGCACGCATAATATGCTTTTTTTTATTCAGGGAATTCCAAAACATATATTTCCGGTGAATTCTTGGTATTGAGTTTTTGGGTTTGATACACTTCCTTCTTTATAAAAAAAATGGTGTGTTATTTATGGATGCTGTTTAACTGCTGTGGTTCTCAGCGTCCCATTATAAATTGAGCGTGAAAGGCCGCTTAATTTTGCTCAGAGTCCTCTCTATCAGGCTTGAGATTCTTTTACGTGCCATAAATCTATGACATGGGACCAACGACTTTACTTCCCTTCTGAAGGAAGCCATGCTAAGGATTTTTACACCCGAAAAAATCCATCATCTTCCACCAGGTTTGAACCCGTGACCTTGGGTGTAGGAAGTTAGCATGGTAACTACTACACCATGGAGGGCGACTTCCTTCTCTATGCACTATATATATATATATATATATATATAGTCATGTAGAGAAAGTAACTAGGTAGACCTCATCCGATAACAATAGTGCTGGATCTAGTGGTGCAAAGAAAAAGTCCTACTCAAGACTCCAGCACCCCAAAGTCTGTAGCACAGGAAGCTAACAATCAGAAGAGGAGCAATTATGAACAGACTGGGTCTTTTATGATGCTACAGATGGAATCAAAATGGCAGTTACAAGCCGCCAACACCATCCTGATATCCAACTGAACCAGGAACAAGACTATGATTCAGTCCAAACTGATTAAAGTGGTGGCTGTATCTTCTATGGACAGTTCTCTGCTGCAATACATTGCTAAATTTGTGCAGGGTGTCATATTGCATACACTCTTTTACAAACATTTCTTACAAAAGCTTAGTACTGAGTGGGATGGCTCTAGCGGAAAGTCTGTGGCCTGTATACAGGAGATCTCAGGTTCAAATCCTGTGGGTTAACCAATCTGACTGGGGATTTTTCATGGTTTCCTTTAGTTGTCAAGGTAAATACCAAATTGGGTATTTAATACCACCCAGAGCTTCACTTTAAGTCTAAAACAATAGTAATTATATGACGTGTTCCATTCACTGGCTTTCTATACCTGTTCTGCAAACAAACAGTCTTACAAAAGAGTATTCTTTTATCTACATTTTGCTAATTGAGATAAAGATTATCAAAAATGGTTGTATTACTTGTTTTCTGTCAGTAAAAGGGAAATAAAGGAATACACTAGGCTATAGCGAGTCAGGTCTTTTAAAAGCTTGTTGCTATGTGATACAATTTGTTGCACGACCAGGAGTAAAACCAAAGAGGTGAAATGATATTGACTTCCTGTTTGAGAAAAGTTTCAGTAAAATTGAAACCAATGGCAAGGAAATGATTAACTCTACAAAAAATGTGAATGACATAAATTGCATATTTTAACAAGATTTACATTTTTTCTATGGTAAGCTTTTGTCTATCTCTTATATTTACCAGTTATATAAAAGTCAACCAGAATGAACAGGGCTTCAAAGGCTATTCCCAAAAATGTATGATATTGCCATGAATATATCTTAAACACACTGTATTTTAATCTAAATCATTAGTAATCTTTGAGTAAATCAAAATATTCAAAAAATGTTCCCTGTAACGGGTAGTTGCAGCAATACTGACTTTCCTGTAAATCTTCATGTCACATCCTTGAAAGACACTGAATTTAAATACCAAGTCGATTACCCATTCCTTCACCCTTTTTGGCGGCATTACTTATATAGGGCAAACTAGCAGCATTGTGAAGTGCAACTTAGCCAAAATAGTAACAAAAAGTCATGAATGAAAATGTCGCTACATGGTGTGGCCCATTGGTGTTTGCTCTTTACAGATCCCTCCTCTATATTCTGCAGCTTGAGCCTGCCAGTTGGTAACACAAGAACCACAGAAGCAATGTTCTAATGATGCATCAGGCGGAGTGCATGTGATATGTATGAGACTTGGAAGTGACAAAAGTGAAAAGCTTATGTTCTAAATACATTAAAACATGCTATGAATTAGTGTTATTAGTGTGTATTCCACACATTCTGATAATAAAATACTACTGCAGATGCACATTGTTATACATTTAGCAATTTTGAGTAGTACCCTACATCAGGAGTTTATTCATCTTCTGATATAGGTAGCAAGTATTTTCTATTTCATGTGTTCTTTAGAAAGAGAAATGAGTCTGGAAAGACACAAAGGGATGAAAAAAAGCTGCTGCAACTCTGCAAATGAGAGTAGGGATACGATGGCCCTATCTTTTAAAATTATTCTTCTGGTTACCCAAGAAACCTAAACAATTTTACTTTGATGCAATATCTTCTGCTTGTTTAGAGCAGTAATAGTATACAACGCAAAATACTTTCTTTGTTGGTATGGTAGAAATGTGTGAAACAAGAACCAATAATGCAGATTTGTTACAGAAAACTTCCACTTCTCTCTTAATCCTTTTAGTGCCAATTACAATCTAATCCCGTCTGAAAATTGTGCGAGTATTACCAGTCAAGATCTTATCATTATGCCAATTTCACATGTTTTAGCTCTTTCCAGCAGGAAAATCTGTGTATTTTCTACATCATAAGCATAGAAAAAGGTTTTCTGGAACATTTCAGGACCTTATCTTTACATTCCAAAGCGCTAAATAGCTCCTCATTTAATTTCTCTAGCTCTTGTTTATCTATGTTGGTTGAGAAATTGCACTGTCTAGCAAAAGGCTACAAACTAAAGAGGAAATAAGAGCTGCAGTTCATGATATATTAGAAGAAAGCGAGTGATTTTGAATTTTCAGACCTTGATGAAAACATTTCTGACATCAACGTAAGAGAGGATATATGTTCTAGCACCAGCAATGAAAATGCATACGATAACAATGGCCCTCGTACACAAACAAATATCGTGCAACTATCAAAATGGATTTATGGAGGTATAACTAGATGATGCAGATAATGTGAATTATCCCGTCAACTATGCAACAACCCAAGTGCTAAAGTGTACAGTAATCTATGTTACATCTGTACCCTATAGCCTGATGCCATTTTCATTATAGGATCTGTCTTATGCTTATGTGCGTTTAATGTGGATTTTTTTCCTTCAGTTATCAGGTTACATGAGCTCATTTTTTGTATTTTAAACACTAAAACACCAAACCAAAACAGTTTGCTGCTTTAGTAAAGAAATATCTATACTTATCTCTCATCAGTCTGAACTCTCTGTATAGTAAGGTTTTGTATGTCTAATAATTATTTTGAGATTTCTTAATTTTATTTTCAAATTTTTATTTTGTTTTTAATTATTTAAAAATACTGAAGAGACTTCTCATCCGTATAATACATATTATACAATAGACAAAAGGGTTTACTAAAATAAAAAAAGAATTCGCCTCCCTATGTCATTTGGTATTTGCTTAATTACTAATTATTTCAAATCCTGCATTCTGCTCTAAAATTGCTTGGCACTTTTCAGACAGCATTTAGTAATTATGCAAAACTTGGGTCGGTCTGAAAATCAAATGAAATTAAGTGTGATTGATTGACTTTGTATTTCTGATGATGACTTCAAAAGTTGAATTTGTCGGAAAGGCTTGTTTTTGTTTTGTTTTTCATTATAGACGAATTCGTATGTATGCTGGAACAGTTGGTATTTTGCATATATGACAGATATTTAACAAATAATTATACATAAACGAGTTTTACATGAATAATAAATGGTTTTATAATGTGCAAGTGTTTGCTGAAATACTGGATTTATAATGAAAAAGCAGAAGACGCTGTATCTATTGGTATGCAAGAATGTCATATGTCGCTCTTGGCAGAATTACTGCATCGTAGAACCCGTACTGCGTTCTGACTCAAAATATTATTCCGTCTGCTAGGCGGCGTTCCAACATCGGAAAACTGTATCCGCTTGATGCCAGCCGTTACCAACGGTATATTTTAATACGTCGTGGTCTCTAGTGGTAAAGGAAAGTGAAATATGCGGATTGTGGTAAGGGCACATTATTATTATAATTATATCATTATTATTATTGTTCTTGTTGTCTGTATTGTTATTATTATTATTAATATTGTTCTTATTATTATTATGATTATTACTACTAATATTATTACTATCATTATGATTAGTATTATTATTATTGTTCTTGTTGTTCATGTTATACTCGTTTATATATAATTATTTAATAAATATCCGTAATATACGCAAAATACCAAACGTTCCAGCATGCACATGAATGCGTTTATAACAATAATAAAAACAAGCTTTTCCGACAAATAAAATCTTTGAAATCATCATCAGAAACATAAAGTCAATTAATCACACTTAGTTTCATTCGATTTTTGACCGGGCCAAGTTCTGCATAATTACCCAGCATTTTGTTATTCCTGCTGGCACTTAAAGGGTTAATATCAAATATACTATCAGTAAGATAAAATGCGCTAAATGCTCTCACCGGAATTTCAATATGCATCAAAACAAAACTGGGTAATTATAGAGAACTTGGGCCCCTCTAGAAAGTAAACTAATTGTGGTTTGACTGTAAGTTTGGTTTATACTTGTTACGTTTTCACCAATTTTTTTTATCGGAAAAGCTCCGTAATTAAGCTAAACGCTAATTTATTACGTGCGCGTAGCGATCCTTTTTTGTGAATATTTATGAAGTATGCTACCTAGAAGGAGTAGAATATAAATAAAGAAGTCTTGTGGTACTTTTGCAATGTAAATATATAATAATAATAATAATAATAATAATAATAATAATAATAATAATAATAAAACACACTAAAGTGCCTAAAACCTGAGTTTCATTGTCGGCGGCAGGCGAAGTGTTGCGGAATGCACCACCGGCATATGTCGCTAGGCGCTGTGCTGATGTATGACAAGTATGTTTCAGGCAGATACAGCTGTTCAGTGAATTTTATTATACAGAACTTCGGCCACTCTAAAATCGAATGAAACTAAGTGCGATTGATTGACTTTGTATTTATGATGACAATTTCAAAGCCTGTGGATTTCAAATTTAGCGCGAGGTTAGGTTCCAATCCGTTTAGGTTAGTGTGTGTATATAAATTTATGTTTCTAATTTTGCATCGTGGTATTACCTCATTATCGATATTTCCAACAACTCCTAACAGCGCAATGGATACAACATTAGTTTTTTTAAACCATCTCCCCACCCATAATCCCTCTCTAACCACACCGGTCCCGTTAGAGTGCAAAACTGGCATAAGTCGCAGCGGAGAGCTGTAGCGGCCCAACTTGTAAATAATTACCCAAAACTGAAATGATTAAATAGTATGCAATGTAGTACATTCAACTGCGAATAAAGTGTGCCACACATAAAAATTCCTGTTTTTCATATTAATTTAAACACACAATTTGAAATAACATACAATGCGCTATTTCTGATTAAGATAGAAAGATATGTAGATTAAAAACTTAGGCATGTAATGCATATACCCACTTCACCTTACATACCAGTTTTCAGAACCATACCTGTCAAATACCCCAAGGTTAAAGTCATTCTGTTCAGTTTATTTGCTGCCTATCAACGCAAATCATCTACTCATTCGCGTTTTTAACTTCGAGTTCATTAGCTTCTGATTGTATAGGTTGTTGTTGAGGCTTGTATATAGACGCGACCAATGTGGCTGGAATACTATGAGCCACTCCAGGTTGAGAAGCTCCTATTGGCCCTCTGCCTATGACGTACTTGAGAGGGAAGTCGAGCGCGCAGAATACATATTCGGTGTAGCGAAAGCGTTCTTTTTTCACTAATTATCAACTATTAAAACACATTTGGACAGTTTTTTAAAAGGCATGTTAATTCACGTATATTGTGGACATACTGCAAACCAAAGTGCGTGAAAATTACATTACATTAATAATGTCTAACTACAGGAATAAGGAGTACGGGAGCGCAAACTCTAGGTGCTATAAGAGACATGAATTTCTTTAAGAGCGATAAAGAATAATTTACAACTATTCAAATAATACGTTAAATAGACATGCTGATACATATTTTTTACCGTAAACAATTAAAACTTAATACCACCAGTGTTGATTTATGGTGTATTGGAAGATGACGCGGCCCACTTCTGCGTATTTATTTGTTGCCTATTTTTTGAATTCAAATATCTAATTCTAATAAACGTTCTACTTCGAACATAGAGAGCAATACTTTTTCCCTTGACTTCTGGAAACTTCTCTTTTAGCAAAACTAGTAAACCTTTCAACGCACATTTGACTTTTGAAACGGTTTGCCCGTGAAATGCACAAAACACTATTTCAAATTGGCGAATTGCTTCCATCCATTTCTGACTTGGACGAGTAAGCCCTTCTTTGGAAATAAACGATATCCAGTGTTTGGTTGCTTCGAGTGGAATGAATAAGCTTCATTTAGGGCACACAGACCTCTATTTATTGTTTTGCATTTAAATGTTATGTAGCCTTCAAAATAAAGTATATCATAAATTCCCTTCCGATATGAAAGCATAATGTTTTATTGCACTTTTACGTGACTTTTAAAACGTAGAAAAGCTCAGACAAATGTATATTGGCTTTCAGGAGGTTGAGCGGCATAATTATTTCAAAAGAAATGGTGTTTCTCTTTGACGTAAGTTTCAGAACCTTTTTTTCCCCCCATTCACTTTAGATCTCGGGTTATATACCTGGAAAAGCTTTGTTTGTATTCAGGGAGGAATGCTTTTGACCGTATTTCCGTGAGCATGCTTAATTATTCGCTTTTTCTTTAGAATGGCAATTGAACAAGAATATTGTGAGCAGAAAGTATTTGAAGACCAAATATCTTATAAGTAAGACTGGAATTCAAACAACATGTCATCGTTTAATTTTTGCATACCTACATCCTTATCGTGGGTCCCACATTATAAAAATGTACACATATTAGGTCTTTTGACACATACTTTTCTATTCTGCATTGAATATTTTGTCATTTCCTAGCCCTTTATTTGGTCATCATTTTGCATTTATATTCACAATGTAAACATTAGTGTAATTACTTTCTCTACATGTACTATGTACATGTTGTATACAAAAGGTATTGTATTGCACCCAAGAAATCGATAACGAAATTTTACCCGAAATATGTTTTGAGACAAAAAAAAGAAAAAGAAAAAGAAAAAGAATAATGCGACGATGATTTAAAAAAAAATCCCCTACCCCAAATACCCGTTACATGGAAAATTTTTTTGTAATTTTTGTTTTTCTCAAAAATGCCTCTAACGATTTCGATTAAAGTACTATATATCATAGATATTTACATGAGAAATGAAATGATTAGCTTGAATTTTCTGGGAATAGGTTATAAAGACCTGTTCGTTCTTGACAATTTGTTTCTCTGGATTTTGAATAACTAATAAACTGTAGAGCTGGCCGTTTCCGACATATTCCTTGTTATTGGCTTCAATTTTAAAATACCCATACTTTTTTCAGACAGGAAGTGTTCATTTTTCTTTTGTTCTACTCCTGTTCTTACTCGTGCAATTACGGAGAAATATATGGAATTATATGCAATTATCTTAATACTTGCTTACTTGTAAGTAGAAGGGAAATAAGAGAATACACTAGGTTAAAGCGATAATCAAATCTTTTATAAGCTGGTTGTTATGTGATTGAAGTACCTTTATTTGTGTGGACAGGTGTTGACAAATTCCCGTATAAGAAAATACTTTTTACTTTCTCCACACGTACTATGTACTTAGTGTATAGAGAAGGTATTGCATTCTACCCAAAAATTCGATACCGAGATTTCACCGGAAATACACGTTTTAGAGTCTCCTGTATCCAAAAAAAAGTATTTTTAGGAAATGGTCCACGTGCGTGTGTGTCCCTGTGTCTGTGAACACAACTCAAAAACGAAAAATTGGTTAAATACCAAACTTGGTATTTAAGTTTAGTATCTTCCAGGTATGCGACACGAAGATTTTGAGAAAAATTCCCCCTCCCCAAACTATCCTTTATATGGAATAATGTCGAAAATTTTGTTTTTCTCAAAAATGGCTCTAACAATTTTGATTAAAATATTTATATGGCCAATAAAGTGTATATTTTGAATTTTCTGGGAATAACCTCTAAAGACCTCTTTATTCTGGATGAATTTTGCTATACTAGTAAACCGTAAGAGAGACAAAAACATATAACACAACAAATTTATATCACTTTAAAACACACCATTTGTTTCATAAACTTCTTTTTTTTCCGTTAAATTGGCCATTTCTTTGACATTTCTTATTATTTGTTTCAGATTCAAATACTTATTAAACTTTTCTCACATGAAAAGTTGTAAACTCCTGGCCCTGCATAGAAACGGATTTCAACCACATGACAATCAGCTTTTACAAGATGTGACTGTCGTTTTAGCCTAGTGTATTCCCTTACGTTCCTTCTACTTACAAGAAAGCAAGTAATTGAGGCAAGTGGTGTTGTTTATCTCGATTATCATAAAGTAGATAGAAGAATATGCTGCTTAACAATTTTTTTTAATTTATTTATTCATTTTATTAATTACAGAAGGAATAAGTTATATTATAAATACAGTATATCAGTTCACAATTTTTTATATATAGTTATGAACAATGTTGTCTGTGCGTTTAAATTAAACATGTGCAGGAAGATGGTAACAAAATGAGAAGGTTTTGTAATCGCTATAGAATGAGCAAGGCAAACGCTGTTTCCGACTGCTGTGAAAGACGCCTATGTTTTTGCAGATCTTCTCTTGCTGCTCTAAGATGACAACGTAAACCGTCGACGCTGAGATGCGTTTCAGACAGCATATAATGCTGAAAGCCTAGAGCGAGCCACACCTGTGGGAAGCGGTCGGTAGTACTTCGAGTCTCTAGTTGTAGTAATGTGCGAGCATAATCGTTGGGATTTTGCGAAGGAGCAAGACAGTGCAATTGCGAAACAACCCAGTGCCAGATCTGTCGTGCTGTTGTGCAGGTAACAAAACAATGGCGTAGAGTATCCCGCACACCGCAAATGTTGCATGCGGGGGTCCTCACCATGTTGTATCGGAATTTTGTTTCCTCTGTAGCTACAACATCATTGATGACCAAATATGCGCATGTAGTCCACTCCGTAGATATGTTGCGCAAATGGATGTTCCGCCATACCTGACACCAGGGTCTGTTGGGCATCCTATCCACCACATGAACTGGTGCAAGCAGCCGCTGTAGGAAAAGCTTGTAGAGCTCAGTTGATAGTCCTCTAGGTTGCTGAGGTAGGATATCGACATCAATGCCATCCAAAACATGGAGTGCTCTCTTAAAACCCGCAGGAACAGCCCGAACTGGAGTTCCAAGAGAATTCTTGAAGGGTTCCCAAAATATTTCTTGTTCCTCTCCATATCCCCTAGTGGCAAGAATAATAGATTTAACAAGAAGCGCTTTACTCTTAGGTCCCACTGCAATTAAACCTAAGCCGCCTTCGTTACGTTTTCGCCACAATTGGGTTATAGCTACACGAAAGGGCTGTGCTCTCCATAGATAGTATCCAATAAGTCGCTCAATTCGGGAGATGTGTTTTTCAGGCATTGGTAGTATCTGCGCCATATACCATAACTTTGCCAAAACAAACTGATTGATGTGCCACACTTTCTGTAGAAGATTCAATTTCCGACCAAGATGTGCAGTGGTAATCAGCCGAATCAAATTTATTTTGTGATCCCAGTTGCGAGCAATCATCGATGTGAACGGCTTGGAGAAGATGATGCTGAGAATCTTGACACTATATTGTATCGGGATGTCCAAAAATATGTGATCAGTCGGCCACGATCCAAGAGGGAGCAGTTGCGACTTCGCGGTGTTCATTTTGGCATTAGAAGCTGCCTCATAAAGTGTGATGGCGGTATGTACCAAGGGTAAGGCCTCACGCCTACGGATGAGCAGCGTGACGTCATCAGCATAAGCTCTGGCACAAAATAATCGAGCTGGAGTGACAGTCCCAACTTAGCCTGAAGATAGCGAAGAAAGTATTCTAAAGAAAGGGAGAAGAGAATCATCGATAGTGGACAACCCTGGCGTACAGAGTTAGTAAGCTTTATAGGCTTACTGAAGTATCCATTGACTTGCACCTTCGAAGACATCTCACTGTAGATGGTTCTGATTGCAGATATTAGCAACGGTGGAAGTTTGAATTTCTGAAGCACTTTAAACATATAAGCATGGCCAACTCTATCAAAGGCTTTATCAAAATCCAGACTGACCAACGCAGCAGCCTCCGACGGATTCCGTTCATAATGGAGAATTGTATCTCGGAGAACCAGAAGGTTGTCAATTATGGTCCTGCCCGGGATGCCACATGTTTGTCCGGAGGTTACAATTGTAGGTAGAATAATCCTTAATCTGGATGCAAGTACTTTCATTACAATTTTGTAGTCGGTGTTTAAATGTGTTATGGGTCTATAGTCCCAGACACTCATTGGAGACCTTTCTTTGGGATTAAGATGACGATGCCATCTGCGAATCCAGGGCAACAGTTCGATCCAATAAGTATCTCATTTACCAACTCTACAACTTCTGCTTTGATTATACTCCAAATGGTCTTGTAGAATGAATATGTCAGGCCATATTCTCCTGGGCAGGAATGGAGGCTAGCGGAATTAATGGTTTTCAGAATCTCGGTCGCAGAATATCGCTGCTCCAAGGAACTCTGTTCCTCGACAGTTATACCGGTGTCAACATACTGGAAGAGCTCCTCCATGGCGTCATTGCGTAGGTCAGTGGAGTCAAACATGGTGCTATAAGATGTATGGATAGTCTGTAGGATTTGAGGCACAGAGGTGACTTTGGCGCCTACCGGTGTCAGAAGAGCATGGATGTAACGACCATTACCAGCACACTTCTCCTTAATGGTATGAAACAAAGAAGCTTTTTCCTGTGCCACGACGGAGTCATGAGTTCGCGAACGGGACATAGTTCCCGCCAAAACATGTTGCTGTATTTCCACGAGCTTCCGCTTCACAGCTTGAAGGCGATGGGATACGTCCTGACCACTCTGTTGTCTAGAGAGAAGACCCATTAATGTTTCTTGGTAAAAGTCGAAGGTGTGACGTCGTTCAATTGCCCTCTCACGACCTTTGGTCTTGAAGAAGGTCGTAATACCAGGCTTAAATATACGTCGCCATTTCTCCATCACCGACAGCGGGGAGCATCGAGCTTTACCTTGAAGACTTTGCCACAACTTGGCAAAATCAGCCGCAATAATGTTGTCATGTAATAAAGTTTCGTTTAATTTCCAATAACCTCTGCCATATAGCGGAATGCGACTCTCGGCGATTAATTGCAGTTTGACAGCATAGTGGCCAGTAAAAGCAACAGGTAAAACTCGCACTGTGTGAATCAGAGAGTTGAACTGAGCGCTTAAATAGAAACGATCTATCCTTGAGGCACAGTTCGCTCGACAGTAAGTAAATTCTAAAGACGTAGCGTTCATATGTTCCCAAACATCACAAAGACGTAGCCCGGTTACCAGCTGATCCAGTGAGAAAGACTTGTTATAACCAGGACGCTGATCCTTAGCATGTACACGCAATTGAAGTCGCCACCTACTAAAAGCAGGGCATAATTCCATCTCAAATAATAGGGTAGAATGTTTGTTATAAACTCTTCTCGCTCATGGCGCCTATCACTCCCTGAAGGCAGGTGTAGGTTAAGTAGCAGCATGTTGTCCATTCTAGCACTTATAACACGACCACTAGGATGCATCTCTATCTCGGCAAACGTCAAACCTGCTCTGTACAAAATAGCAGTACTACGCATATGTTCTCCAACATTCACCATACAACTGTACTGTGGACCCATAAAGCCAAAGTCGAGTATGTTAACTTCTTGGAGGAAAGGTATATCTAAATCATGAGTCCGCACAAAATCACGTAAAAGAGCCTGTTTGGCAGTGCAGCGTAGGGAGTTGATGTTAACAGTGGCAAAGGTACGTAAGACAACCATTAAAACAAGGCCAGAAGTAAACCAGAGCATGTCACCGTCCAAGATGTATCTAGTCATTTTCAACGGCATGAATACGTGTTCGTGATACCCGTGGAAACTTTTTCGGTAGGCTTCCAGACCGAGAAGGCAAGTGCTTCCTGAGTCGAGGGTCTCTCACGGTCTCCCATGTGATGTTAGACTCCGTTTCTTCGGTGCCCTCCTCCTCACTAACAGTCAGCGGGCGTTCTCTCCTAACCGGCACAGGTTCGTCGGAATCCATCTCACTCCATTGCTGGTGTTCAATTATTACAGGGTCTGGTGGATCACAGGGGCCAACCATGTTCTGGTCACCACTATTAGGCACCACAACTACAGAAGATCGTGTAGGGGACGAGACACCCATTTCTGCTACTTCTGAGGGAGTATTGACAGCTACCGGTGCGGACACAGATGTCTCCTGCACCGCCACATCGTCACGCATACAGCTGGTAGTCGGGTAGACTTCCTCTGTAGGTTTGATGTTACAAACAGGCTCTATTTCACTAGCTTCAGTAGCGGGCCCATTTGACGCACCTACTGTTTGTTTACATTCCTCTTACGCCCGAGCGCTAACTTGTCCTCGCACTACATCGCTGAGTAACACAGCCCTGCGCGAGACAGAGACAGGCAGTACAGACTTTTTGTATGGACAGTGTGAGCGAAAATGAGAAGCTTCCTCACACATATAGCAAGTTTGTGGTTGTCCTAGATAGGTCACACCAACAGGAAACCCACGCACTACTACTGTATATAGAATTTCCTTTCTTTCTTACAGAACGAACACCAGACTTGACGGGGTACTTATAACCTGCGTTCCATTGTTCTTCTTGAACCTCTAGTATTTTCCCATATTGTGAAAGTTTCTGTTCCAGAAACGTGTGTGATCTCAGGCACTAAATTGAAAACCCGGACATTTACAATGCGACAGTCAGCTGGCCCAATTTTTACCGTTAGTATTTCACCATTATCATAACTTAAATTTGACGCCCCTTGAAAGTGCAGCAAATATCTTTCATAGTGTGTTACAGATATACATTTTATAAAAACTCATTTTTCTCTAGAATGAAACTGTAGTGTATCTACCTGATCAGGTGGTATTTTCATGTAGTCGTGAATCCAGTCGCGCTGGGTCGACGTTCAGCTCTTCCAAATGAGATTTGCAAAGTATTTTGCCGGCGTATTGCCTCCATCATTAGAAATTCTTTCCTTGTAGAACTATAGACTCACACAGAACAATCTATTTGACGTTCCTTAACGCCGCTCGACTACGCGCAACACAGCGGACAAACAACCTCTCGTTCCGCTAGCCGCAGGCAGACGAACAATAATGTGTCACGGTGATGTAGAGAAAGTCATGTGAATGGAACACATAAGATTCTTTTAAAGCTGAAACTAATAACAAGCAATACCTCAAAAACGGTCAATTCTCACGAAAAAAAAATTGCATAAAACACATTATGTGTTTAAACGAGCTCTATATTTTTTGTGGTAATTTATGTCTATCTCTTAAGGTTTACCTGTTATGCAAAATTCTGCAATTTTAATCCAGAATAAACATATCTTCAGAGGCCTTTCCCATAAAATTGAAGAGATATATATTTATTTATTTGTCATGTAAATATCTTAAATATAAGAGATTTTAATTAAAATCGTTAGAGCTATTTTTGAGAAAATCAACATTTTCGAATTTTTCTCCATGTAATGGGTAGTTGGGGGTGGGAGAATTTTCTAAAAAATCTTCGTGTCGCATCCTTTGAAGATATCAAACTTAAATACCAAGTTTGGTATTTAACGATCTTTTCGTTTTTGAGCTATTCTGCCCCCCCCCCACACACGCGCACACAGACATGAACACGCACACACAGATCTTTTTTTTTTAAAAATGGTGTTTTTGGATTCAGGGGGACCCAAAACACGTATTTCCGGTGTATCGAATTTTTCGGGTACAATAAATACCTTCTCTATGCACTATGCACATAGTACGTGTAGCAAAAGTTTTTAATTATCTTGGCTATTAAGTATCTTTGTTCACATCATATCTGTATGATAATGTGATTTACATGCATTTTCGTTTATTAAGTTTGTTCTTCGCAATAGTAAAGGAATAATACATACGATTATAATTTTGAAGCAAAGTTCACGACTCGAGAGCGTAAAGCCTTGAAGATAATTTCCTTTCATAATTTTAAGCATTGAAGATAATTTCATTTAAAATTCTTCTACTAATGCCATCCTTTGTTTTTTGTTTTTTTTAATCTAACATAATTATAGTCGAGCAATAACATAAACTAACAAAATCAGTTTTAAAGTATTCAGCGTTAAACTTTGGAATAAATTTAAGGACATGTATTTGCTTCCTGACTCTTTCTCCTCCTGTGAATACAAAAAACCACCTACCGCAAATAAAACCCGTAATATGCAGTAAGCTATATCTCAGGATTCATTTCCATATATCTACAGCGTTTTAGCGAATATTTGAAGAGAAAAACGTAATTCTTACCAGTTTTATATTTATGCTATTTAGCCGTAAAAAGTTATAGATTTCTATTTCTTGTTTCTAAGATGAGGAGAATTATTATAGATGCGATTTGGTTTAAATTGTGGGTGTGATCAAATTACATCATAATGTGAATTTTATCTTAAAATGCGTGCTCAAACGAACGGGCAAGGTACTGAATAGCTGTGACTTCACTATCGATGATGTCACGCACCAGGCCTGTCGAAAGCAAAGCAAACGAGAAAGATGCGGGAAGAGAACCCCCTGAGACGCGACTGCCAGCCAGAACAGATAGCTACAGCGTTTCAAATAAGAGGTGGAGGCGAAAGGAGGAAAAAAAATTAAACAGGTATTATAACCGGAAGTGAAAAAGGAGAGGATTGAAAATTTTATGCGTGTACGTGTGATAAAACGAAATAAAGCCTTACATTTAGGTGGAGAGAAAGTAACCAAGATCGAGGAGAGTTGATACGGCGAGGAGCAGACGTCAGCTGAGTGTCCGAAGGTACAGCAGCGTCGGCAGGGCCGGTGGCGTTCTTGTCGGCTAGCTTCGACTACCAGAATTCGCCCTAATAAGGGCAACCCTGACGCCAAGGCAGCTTCCAAGTCAGCCTGGTCCTGCATCTTCACACGAGCAAGCGGCGTTGGCCCCCGGTCGCAGTGTATGCGGGTGGCCCTCAAGCAAGAAGGCCACCTCGACTGCACGGCGGTGAGCAGATGCCAGGTGGAAAGGTCCCGAGGGACCCCCCGTACCACGGCACTGAACCGGGGCGGTGGCGGCGGCGTTGAGCTGGGTGGAGTCGTCGGTGATGGCGACAACTGCGGCTGCAGTTGCGGCGAGATTGCGGTGGCGGCCGGCGGCGAAACAGGGCTTGCCGCGGCCGGTGGCGTCGGAGATGCTGCCTCTTCGGCGGCTGCCGGGGAAGAGGCGACGGTCGCTGCCTTTGCAGCGGCGGCTCTGCGGAGTCTCTTCTTCGCCATGTTCACATCTCGAAGATCAAGTTCGAAATCCCCGGATTATTTTCGACTGCCCTGTCTCGAGCAAATCTGGGTAAGATTTCATTCCCCTTTTTATACCAGTAATTACGTGACAGAAATCCAGAAGCAGTCGCAAATGCGAAACCACTGCGGGTGTCACAAACCCAATCAGGATTTATCACGCGGGTTTTGACGCCAAAGAACCTTCTGACAGAACATGTGTCTACTCGCACAAATGTAGCAATGGATGCCAACAATCAGCTATGAATTACCAAGAAAGTTGTTCTTACTCGTTCGGCGATGTCGTTCTCCGTGGTCTGGAGGTAACAAGCTAGCCTCTGCATCCCAAGGTTGCGGGTTCAATCCGGCGGAGAACAATAGATTTTTTCGGGGGTAAAATTCCTTCGCATGGGTTCTTCGACAGAGAAATAAAGCCGTTGGTCCCATTTCGTAGAATCTCAAGCCTGATAAAGAGGCCTCTGAACATAATTAAGTGGTCTTTCACGTCCATTATAGAATGGGGTGCTAAAACCGCAACAGGAAAAAGCGTCCATAAATAAAACACAATTTAATTTAACTTTGGCGATTACCGCCGCAAGGTGTAGTCACAATATATTTCTCCATATAAGTAATGTGAAAGCACGGAATAGAGAGTATACAGAAAGGAAACTGCACAGCAATCTGTGCGCTAAAATTCAGTGCGCTTGCGGAAATTCTGCCATATTGGGACCGAGTAAAGAGAATTGTTGTTGAAGCCACACCTTCATAATATAAATTTTGTTAACCCTATCAATTGTGTATTTTAGCTGCTGGGCTTATATGATACCCAACAGTTTTATTATACAGTGTACAGGTTAGAATATTTATTGCCTCTTAAAGCTTTACTACTCTTATAATGAGCAGTAGCAAGAGAAACGGTGGTCAATGATTCTCAGCACCTAACGAAAAATAATTCAAAAGGAAATAAAATTTGCATAAAGATTCGGTTTTGTATTGTTTACCTGTTTCGTGTAATGACAAAAACTATTAAAGAAAGTAACATATGGTATAGAAACATGGAATACTTCCAGTAAAGTTAGTAATGTGGTATATCATGTGGTTGCACCAAGCTTCAGTTTTGCGCTATATATTTATTTATTTACTGTGTATAACGGGACTGATTCATTCTGTCTTATCATACTTTTTGCCCATTCTGATTCAGTGTCTTAAGCTTTATTAATGTTTGTATTAAATAAAACTTGGCAGCCCACTGATTCACTTTGTAATTTTCTCCTACCTACATATTTTCCTAACCATCATTGCATGTTACTAGAGTTTGTTTAGTATATATTTTCTCAACATCTGGTGTCTTCACACGACTTTCTCTAGCTGTTCCGAAGACAAAATTTTCTTACAAAGAACATTTTATCTACATCATGGTAATCAAGATAAACATTAAAAGAATTACTCTTATTACTTGCTTATTTGTAGGTAGCAGGGAGATTAGAGAATACACAGAATAAAGTGCTAGTCATATTTTAAAAGCCAGTTACTATGTGAAACAACTGAAATTCGGTTCACTTTGCTGGGAATGACTTCCCGTATGAGAAAAGTAAGTATCTTAAACAGAAAGCAACAACTTGGAATATCTCTAAAATGGCCAAGTCTACAAACAAATAAACAAGCAAACAAACAAAATGACAAAAATTGTGTGTTTTAACGAGATCACATTGTTTGCGAAGTAAGTGTTTCTCTAACTTACGATTTACTAATTATACAAAAATATAAAGCAAGCCATTCGGCATGAAGAGGTCTTCAGAGGCTGTTTCCAGAAAATTCAAGATATACACTTCATTTGTCATTTCTTAAACACAAGGCACTTCAATCAAAATCGTTAGCGCCATTTTTGAGAAAATAAAAAAACTACGAAAAATGAACCATACAAAGGGTAGTTGAGCTGCTGTATTCCCTTGTAAATCTTCAAGTCGCATCCTTGGAAGATACGAAACTTAAATACTAAGGTTTGGTGTTTAACCGACTTTTCGCTTTTGAGCTAAGCTGTTCACAGACAGACAGACAGACAGACACATACACACACAAGGACATTTTTCTAAAAATCCTTTTTTAGGACTCAGGGTACCTCAAATTATGTTTCCGGTGAAATTTTGATATCCATTTTATGGAATACAATACCTTCTCTATCTATTATGTACATAGTGCATACGGGCTAGAGGAATTAAAAGCTTCTATAACGATTATAATACCCTATTTTTAAAACTTTTTCTTGACAAATTAATGTTAATCTTGAATTTTGTAGCCATGCGCTTTGGAGTCCTGTTCAGTCTGGATGATTGTTTTTATTACTTGTAAACCGCAAGAGATAGATCAAAATCTTACTGCACAAAAAACCTGTAGATTATGTTATAACCCACAATTTGGCGTGCACATTTTTTGTGGAGTTTACAATTTTTTAGATACTCCCTGTTAGTGATTATAATTTTCAAATACTTACACATTTTTTATGTGAAAATTACCATTCAGGATTTCTTCATTTCTTTTGAAAGTACATGCAAAGCATCATATAGCAGCAGGCATTGGAAAGATTTGACTATCGTTTATACCTATAACGAAATGTACAATTAAAATGGATCTGTATTAACAAGAAACAGAAGAATAAGCAGCCCGTATAAATGTTTTAGAGAGCAAGCAGAGAAAGTCATGTGCATGCCATAAATAAGATTTTTATTACATATGTTCGTCCTTTAATAGTTTAAACGTTTTAATTCACTTACAATTCTATGTAATATAAACTCATTACATATTAAAAAGGCCAAACCTTGGATCACTTCTGGTATAAGCAAATCTTGTGCAAACAAAAGAAATTTGTTGTTACTATATCGCACAAGTAATGACCCAAACATTAAAGCATGTTTCAAAACATACTGTAAAATACTTCAAAAAGTAATCAATGAAGCAAAAAAGAAGGCATTACTCACTGGTTACTGACGAATCAAATAATAAAGCTAAAACAATGTGGGACATAATAAAAGCTAAAACCGAGAGAGGGAACTTAAACAATCATATAGCTCATATAACTATTGAAGTGAAGAAGTCAGTAATCACTGTGCCATTGCCAATGCCTTCAACACTTACTTCCTTAATGTAACAAGAAACATCAGACAGATCCAGTCAAAACACTAGTAAAAGAGCATATGCCAATAACAATTGTGGATTGAAATTGCACCACATAACTCCCAGATGGATAGAAAATATTATTTCCTCGTTAAAAAGCAAAACCTCACATGGTTGGAATGAGATAAGTACAAAATTATTAAAAGTTATGCCTACATGGTTTGAGCAAGCCTCTTAGTTACATGTGGAATCATTCCCTTTTATCAGCAATATTTCCAGAAAAAATGAAATTCACCATTGTTAAGCCTTTATACAAAAAGGGAGACAAAACCCGGACTACCAATTATAGACCCATCTCACTTTTAACAGCCGTTTATAAAGTAATGGAGAAAGCTGTATATAATCGGCTTCTAAGATACATGGAGTGAAACAATATTCTTTCATCATCCCAATTTGGATTTAGGGGAAAAATGTCATCTATAAATGCCGCATACATGCTAACTTCTGAAGTAGTAACAGCCTTGGATACAAAAGAATTGCCATTAGAAGTATTCTGCGATTTAGCGAAGGCTTTTGACAGCATTGATCATAACCTGTTATTGCTAAGTTAAAATTTTATGGTTCTTAGTGAGGCCACAATAAATTGGTTCAAATCTTACCTAACAAATAGAATACAAAAAACCAGGGTAAATGACTGTGATTCTGAAACCGGTGTCATTACCAAAGGGGCCCCCCAAGATTCTATACTTGGACCTTTGTTGTTTTTAATATTTATAAATGTACTTTTCGCAGATGACACTTATGTGCTCCTGTCTGAAAAGTCACTTCAACAGTTACGGGATTCTGTCAATAAAGCTTTTGAACAGCTCAACATTTGGTTTGAGGCAAATATGTTATCATTAAACTATGATAAAACAAGTTTCATTCAATGTAAAGCTAAACATAAGCAGCTACATGAATTATCAACCAGATACACAACTATGCTATAAGCAAAATATCAGATATTAAATTTCTAGGTCTCCAAATAAATGAAGCGATCAACTGGAGAAATCAGATAAAAACAATGTTACCACAACTTGACAGTAGATGCTTTGCATTAAGAAATCTAAAGAATCTGCTTAACGAAAAACAGCTTAAGAGGAGCATGTTTTGCTTACTTCCACTTGCTAATGAAATATGGAAGTATATTCTGGGGCAATTCACCACACAGCAGGCAAGGGTTTACATTACAAAAAGGGCTGTTTGTATTATTTTTGGCCTCCCTTCGCATTCTTTTAGGTCATTATTTAGAACAAAAGTTCTTACGCTTGCAGGATAATACATATATTCTCTACTGAACTATCTTGCAGATAATTATGATACCTTCACAACAAATCTTGCTGTGCATAAGCACAGTACAAAGCATGCAGATGATTTATACAGACCAATAAATAACTGTTTGTTTCAAAGGGTGGTTACTACTCCTCAATAAAAATATAGAACGACTTTCCAAGTGATCTCAAGCTATTAGGCAATCACGGTCAACATAAAATCTTTAAGAACGATTTAAAATGTCCTTATGTACTCACTCCCCGTATACTGTTGTGGAATTCTTTAACATTCCTAAAGTAAATATTAAATGTATGGCAGATAATACATGATTATAATTTATAGCGAGTTATGTAGGTTTACTCTTGCAGTGGTTATGGCTTATAAAAGGTTTTATTAATCTTCTATGCTCTTTCTTCTTTATTAGGAGGATAGAAAGAAATAATAGTATTATTGATGTTGGGTGTTCTACTGGTCATGATGCATGTTCCCTTTGTATGACATGTTCCTAGGCTCTTGCTCGCAATGGGACCAAATGAACAAACAACAAGCAAGCTTGCGCTTTGCGTTTACTAGGTCTCATTATGGTGCCTAGAGCAGGTGATTGGCTTCGTGTAAATCAAAGCTGCCGGACACAAGTTTGTTTTATATACATTCTGTCAAGAAAGCACCAGGAATTGATCATTTAAAAATCCTGTTTAAAAGGGGATTCGAAATTATGTTGTCGTTAAGTTGGTATAACTTTCCTCTATACCCACGTGGAGTTTGATCGTCATCGGTCATCTAGTTTGTTTACAGTACGCCAGTTTGTTAGTACATTTCAAAGGTGATTTGCAATTTTACGATAGATACAAATATTGAACAAAGAATCTGTCTCAAATTTTGCATTGCAAATGGTATTTCCTGTGCCGAATCGCTGAAAATGTTACAGAGGGCTTACGGTGAATCGACTTTATCAAAAACACGTGCACACGAGTGGTACAATGCATTCAAAAGTTGTCGAGATGTGGTGGAAAATTTGTCTCGCGCTGGTCGGCCATCAACTGTTTCAACTGAACATCGCTAAAGTGAAGAAAATGGTGTCTGAAAATCGTCATTTAGGTCTGAGAGAGACCTCCGCTGAGCTTTCTGTGTCTCACGAATCGATTCGTACCATTTTAAACGATTGTTTGGGCATGACACGCGTTGCAGTTCGGTTTGTTCCGAAAGACTTGAATTTTCTACAAAAACTCAATCGCGTAAGGATTGCTGAAGACATGCTAGAACGAGTCAGTTCCGACCCCACATTCATGAAACGCATTGTAACTAGTGATGAATCGTGGGTTTACGAGTTTGACGCTCAAACCAGTCAACAAGCTTTCGAATGGCGCCTTCCAACTGAACCGAAACCTAAAAGGGCACATCAAACTCGATCAAAGCTAAAGGTCATGTTGACAGCTTTTTCGATTATTGCGGTGTCGTGCACACAGAATTCTTGCCAGAAAGTCATATGGTAGATAAAGACTATTATCTGAGCGTTATCTGGCGTCTAAGAGAACAAATACGGTGAAAAAGGCCAGATTTGTGGAACGACAACTCATGGATTCTGCACCACCATGTCGCACCAGCTCACCAGGCTATTATTATGAACGAATTTCTGGCCAAAAACTCAACAAATTTCATCGAGCAACCACCATATTCACCTGATCTAGCTCCTGCTGATTCCTTTCTCTTTCCAAAGCTCAAGTTACCACTTCGAGGCACCCGTTTTCAATCGATAGAAGACATAAAGAAAAATTTGCAGCGACAATTGATATCGATTCCTAAAAGTGCGTACAAAAAATATTTTGATGATTGGATTATTCGTTGGCATAAATGTATAATTTCAGAAGGGGCCTACTTTAAAGGCGATAAAATAAAATTGATTGAATAATTCATTTTTTGTGTTTTATTGCCAAATTCCCGGAATTTTCTTGACACAGTAGTATACATTACATTCTGTGGTGAAAGGCAGGTCCGAAAATATTCACTGAAACAGCTAGTTAGCAAATCTATAGTTAGCAGCATCCCCATCCTACTCCATTGACCGAATTGGACTCGTATATGTTTCCGCTGGCAGCCGTGCGAGAACAGATGGAGGCGGTATGATGCTCTCTTAGAACGTCCCATAATTACACGCGCGCATTCTCATCATTCTTCGTCATTGTTTTCTGTTATTCTATGGATGCTTTGCCATATTGGAACTTAAATTTGATATACAATATCATTGTTGAAGGGCTACGTCCTATTTTTTATATATCTGTTAATCTCTAATTTATTTTTGTTAGATTACAACTTTTTATATGATTCTAGCAGTTTTAAGTTTCACAAAGCTCAGAAACTCCAAGAACGATCACAAAAATGACGCTAAATGTCGAGAACGCAACTATCTATTGCAAAATAGCGAGAAAGATCTTGTAAGCACCAAAGAAGTATGGGAATAGTATCAAGATTAGCCCTAAGGTAAGTGACTACAGGTATAATCTTACATTAATTGCATGTTAATACGTATTTGAAAGCAAAAGTGACTGTGCAAGTACATATTGTAAAGTAAATGTACATGTACACACATCCCCACAAAGCATGATTACTGACAATCTCTAAACTTGTTATGCGAAACCGTATTAATACTAAAAGTATAATTATTACTATATCTTAGTTCCACCGCTTAAACTACCTCTAAAGCTATTTAGGTATTAGTTTTTTCACTTTTACTCCCCGTAGCATTGTATTTCTAACTTTTAAAAACATATCTTGTTTATTTTTGGACTTTTAAGTTTTAATAAAGTACGAGATTTACACTAAAATATACCAAAAGTATTCGATTGCTTAACTTTTTTACAAAAATTTCTATTGTTTCACTAGCTATTAGACAGGTGGCGTCTAAGTCATTCATTGACGTTCATGTTGCAAAATTCAGAACTACCAATATTTGAAAACTACTTATGATTAAAAGGTTTTGGAACTATCATTGGTGGTTTGTTATTAGATCACTAGAGAGGCTTTATAGTTGATTTTAAGGCATGAGCTGTCTTTTTTTACATCATGACGATGATTTGCAACATTTTTACAAAAAATACCGCGATGTGCCAACCTGCCGATTCTAAATGTGATTCTGTGTTTTTAGAGTTTTGAATCTATTATTGTTGTGTAAATACGTGATTTTCGTGTAACTTGTTATTAGTAGTTTTCAGTAGTATCACCAAAACATACGAACGAAGCGTTGTAATAGGTTTAGGTTAGTATGTAAAGAAACTGATTTTCCTGTACTTTGATTTCAATAATTTCTACTGGTTTAACCAAAGCATGCGAGCGAAGCGTGTTAGGTTTAGGTTATTGTGTGTGTAAATATACTGATTTTCTTGTCCTTTGGTTTTAATAATTGTTACTGGTGGCATCAAAGCATGCGAGCGGAGCGAGCATGCGCTGTCTTAGGCTTAGGCCAGTGTATTAAAAAAACTACTTAGCTTTCGTCTATTTTGGTTTTAACCTTTTCGATTGTTCCAACTAAAGCATGCGAGAGATGGAAGCACTAGGTGTGTTAGGTTTAGGTTAGTGTGTATCAATAAACTGACTTTCCTGTACTTTGGTTTTAATAAATTCCACTGGTTTCACCAACTGAGCCTTAGCACTCCATTGTTAATGTGAAGAGTTGGTGACTTTTGAGCTTCACTTTTTTTCTTTCTTGTTTGGTAACTTTATCTACGTTGGTATCATACACATTTCATTGTTTCTGGACCATAAATACGATCCTCGTCCAACTCCATTGACAGAATTGGATTCGTATACGTTTCCGCTGGCTGCCGTGTGAGAACAGTTGGAGGCGCTAGCGTTCCTGAGAGAACGTCCCACAATTACCCGCGCGCATTCTCATCATTCTTCGTAATTGTTTTCTGTTATTCTATGGATGCTGCGCCATATTTGAAATTATATGTGATATACAATTTCATTGTTGAATTGCTTCGTTTCATTCTTGATATTTCTGTTAATTTCTAATTATTTTTTATTAGATTTCAATGTTCTTTCTATAATTGTAGTAGTTTTAAATCCCCCAACGCTCAGAAACTACAAGAACGATCTCAAAAATGACAATAAATAACGAGAATGCAACATCCATCACAAAATGGCGAGAAAGATCTTGTAAGCCAATACAATCTTATATTAATTGTACATTGATACGTATTTGAAAGCAAAAGTGACAGTGCAACTACATATTTTAAAGTAAATGTACATGTGCATATCCACACCAATCACGATTACTGTCAATCTCTAAACATGTTAAAGCTCACGTGAAGCCATGTTTATATTCAAAGTATAAGCCGCAATGTGTTCATTCCGTATAGATTGATGCTGACACTACCTTCTTTGTTCACCATTAGGTATAAGCTACATCAAAATTGAGTACCTTTGCCGCTGTTATAACAATGTAAATAAAGTCAGGCAATTTAAGTGTTTATAAGCTGAATTATCTTTTGAATACACAGTTCAATAATCAATACATATTATCATTACATATTTATAATTAGCATTCATTAATTAATGGAAAAAGATGCTGAAAGTGGTATATCAGATGAACAAACATAACCTACATCACTGCCTTCCTTTATATTGCAAACTGATTAAAATAAGGACTTGCTCTTAAAATAATGGGCAAAAAATAAGTCTGAAATCTGGAAAAAGAGAATTTGTTAATATAATATGTTTCATGCTAACGAAATTTAAGTGCCTACCACACATCATCTGACAAATTAAATACTTTTCTCAAGCACAGATGGTTGAGAAAAAATATTGTATACCTTTATAATACAAATATAAACCGTTTAATATAATAATGCCTATATTTAAAACACGGTTCTGAATTCCTAATTCATGATGATGATGATTATGATGATGATGATGATGATGATGATGATGATGATGATGATGATGATGCTGCTGCTGCTGCTGCTGCTGATGGGATGGCATTACCTACAATCCTTTCTGCTATGCACATTATGTATTGCTTTTACTGTATTTCCATTTCACAAGCTTGCCTCTTCTTTGTGGGGGTGAAAATCACCCCGGAAGCCACGGATGACTACATTCTAATTATTAATATTTTAAAAAGTTTATTCTTGTTTTCACATTCTAAAATTGAATTTCCTAAAGTATTTCTGTCAGTCTTTCTAGCAGTCTGGTTTGCGGTGTTTACACCTGACAATAACAGCAACAACTGTTGTTATTATTATTTTTATTGTTATCATCATCATCATCATCATTGTTTACGTACTAATCAATATTTTATATTTGTTTCAGATATAGAACCGGCTATGAGGTTCCAGAAAATAGCACATGGTGAACTGCTGTGTTAGAAGACAGAAGTTACTTTTTGTGAAGATTAGTATGGTCTTAGGAGTGCCCTAGAGGTTGTTAAAAATAAAGCTCTTTGTTATCAGGAGGACTTTAGTAGAGCATGGTACAAGTGAAATGCTTGAGTAGTACTATACTATCTTGTAAAAGCGTAATGAAAATTTAAATTAATTTAGTCGTTATGTATGCCTTACATGAGAAATATTTCACTGTGCACATTTTCAAATATTATTGTTATAAAAATAAACATAATAAATCTCAGGACAAAATATCAAACCTCAAGGCTTATAAAAAGCACATTTCCGTATTAAGTAAGAAATTTCAGAAGCTGTGTTCTGTGGATTGGAGACTAAGTCAATGTTCTCATATATAGGTTGGAAAATTGCTATAATATTACAAATATATTTATACCACTTTTAGATACAGATCCTTTGGAGGATCTTGCAATCATAGTACCAACAATGATATTAAAGTTAATCGTATGCGTAGGCAATCATAATATCCGATAAATGAACTTTTAAATAATTTGAGATTATGCCATTATAATTATACAAAGAAGTAATTCATTAAAAAATGTTTTATCTAAAATTTTCGATTTTTTACAGAAAGAACTGCACTTTACTTAGCAAACCAATAAGAACATACAATAATCTACATTTAAATAGTTACATATTACACACTGTCTAAAATAGCGTAAGGTTTTTAGAATTTTAAATGATATGGCTTAAAGAATACAAAATATTATGCCCAAAAAGCCTAAATGTAATTCCGCCGTTTCTTAAATAAATTAATTTTCTCTGTCACTACAATAATAATTAATGGACCAAACTAAATGTGTGTGGAATAGTTAAACTGAAGCAAGTTTTGTGCATGGATTAATTTTTTTAACCGTATAAAGTCAGGTGCTAAATTTGAGCTAATCATGAAGGTAGCAAATTAACATGAAATATGTTTTTAAATCTTGTTTTATATTCACAAATTCTGTTGCAATAATTGGAATTACAATAAGGAAATAGGCATTATTTGAATTATTATTTATTACTTTTTTATTTGAAAGGATGTTTTCAATCTTAGATCCTTTCCCTGGTTACTATCATGTGTGTATGAGAGAAAAAACCGTAGAAGGGTACGTGCAATGTAGTGCAATATTTCATGAAGGCAATTATTATGTAAAAGTTATAGAATAAAGGGATTTATAAGTAAATATTACATTGAATAGATGTATCTATTTTTACTAAATTATTGTTTATAATATATCCAACATAATAACAGTTTCATATTTGTACAGCTTTAAAATCCAGGTGTGTTTATTCTGTTAGGAAGAAACCGAATGCCACCTAATTAAAAACCTTTTCATGTCGCGTAGAAAATATTGAATTATTATCCTTTTTATATATTTAAAGATTATATGATTAATTTTTCGGGCTCTGTGTGATGTATGCCATTAATCTGATGCATAATATTCTTTATGAAAAACGAATGCTAAGTTTAGCACATAATTATTTCTCTGCAATTGTTCTTTGGAGCCTTATCACAATGCAATGTGATTTCAAGTATCTCAATTTTACATTTAATCAAAATAGAACTGATAGCGTGAAACTTTATATAGTTTAATTTTTTTCCATACATTTGCAATTTTGGTTTCAGAACCAAAGATTTTTAGGAAATATTGACATTAGCACTTGACGTTTAATTAAATCAAGAAATATTATTGACTAATGTTTAATTTTTCTCGGCATAAAAATGAATAGCTCAGAAGAGCAAGTACTTCATAATATTTAGCATTTTTATAAATGTTTATTTGCAACCTTCATTCATTTCCTTCTCACATTACTCCATGTTCTTGTATTTTGCTGTAGTTATTTGGTTATTACATGTATGAGTTGTGGAACTTCATACTCTTTTTAAATTTGGTTGTGAGCATCTCTTTGCTATTTTAACACACTAAACACCTCAGCCTAAAATATTTTTTGTGTGGCTCCTTAGCTTGTTATAGATTTAGTTCAGCCCGTTCAGTGACCCAATTATTTGCCTTAAAAGTTCTTAACCTTTTGAGGAACGTTTAGACATTTCAAAGATGATGTATCTTTTTTCTAGAGCCTCACACTCCAACAGAAGATGCTTTAACACTGAAAATAATTGATACAGATGCAACAGAAGAAGTAATAAGATATGCCCTGAATATTAATATGTCAGTTCACAATTTATGTATTTGCACGTAACATGCCTATTAATGTGCTAAGGGTGTTAATAAATATAGTTTAATTGTAGATATATTATTGCAAACATTCTAGTAAAATAATTACCAATTTATGGTTTATAAATTTATAGTGGTTTTACTTTGTATTTAGCAAAAGTTGCTAATGATTGATTAAAATTTCACACCATAATCATTTCAACAATAATTTCATATTATAGCTAGGAATTGACAAGCAGCCTACATAAACAAAGTTTTTCCGAATTAAATTTACAAACACTTTAGATTTCCCAATCCAAATGATAAAATGATAGCGTATAATTCATAACAGTCATTATTTAATCGTATTTTATTAATACATAGATATCTGCAGATGTAAACCACAAGTGATTGTATAGATTTTATTTTACCTTTAAACTGTTTGTTTGATGTTATTTGTGCTGTGAGCAGGTAATTTATATTCCTTTCTTGTTATATTTTACATGATATCTGTAATTCCTAAAGTTTTTTTTTCCTTTATGTAGCCCCATTTAACGTCCATTGTGATATCGGAGGCTTTAACTTATGAAACAACTCGTTGATTGTAAGTTCATTAATGTTGGGTGTTTTATACATTTTATTTTCTTAAAAAAAACACACATACATTCAGAATATTGGGGATACGGAATGATTCCGGTTAAAGAAAATTGCCCACCTCAGCTGGGAATCGAACCTGGGACCTCTGGGTGGGAAGTCAGCTTGCTGATCACTTGACCTTGGAGACAGCCAATTCCTAAAGTTGTATAATTTCCCCTTGGTTTTTGTCATGCATAGCTTAAAAGTAATATTGTATAGTTCCGTCAAATTAGAAATTCAGTTGATGAAATCATTAGCAGAAGTAGATTAAATTACAATAGGTATAATAAATCTGTGCTTAGCGCCACAGATTTCTGAGAATTGTCCATAAAATACCCCAGGACGATTAAATCAAGCTCATTAACTTTCGAAATATATTGTTTTATCATTACAGTGTAATTTATTTTGTTAAATTTTCCTTCCATGTACTCTCCATTTTTAAAGATAAACAAACAAGGAAAGAAAAAGAACAACAAATGCGTAAGAATGGCTATTTCTTAAATAGACTCTCGTGACCACTGTTGGCCGTTGTATATATATTTTACACATAAGAATAAAAAGTAACCGGCAAACAAACCAAGAATTCTCAAGTAAGCAATGAAAAATAACGGCATATAAAGTTCTTCTCGAGGCTGCAGTCAGATCAGGACACTACTTTGGTGGTTGAGCTACCGTAGTCGGTCAAATTTCTGTGCCCTCTCGTGTGAGAACAGTTGGAGTCGCGTCGATCGCCGGAAGTGGAATTCGAGTCCAATTTTTTAACATTGAGTTAACTATCTATTTGTTTATAGTTATCTATGATAAATACTTACTTGCTGCCTAGCAATAGCTGTTTAATCTTCCCCCACCATGATAATTTTCGTGAATTTTGCTATTTAAGAAAGAATATTTACAGAGTGGAAGCGGTGGGATATTCCAATTTTAGATGAAAACATATTAGCTTCTTGATGCTCTGAAGTGGATTATGAGGTTATTTTCAATTCTTAAATATATATTTATATGACGGTATTCTCGTATAGCTTTAACAAAATATAAGCCGCAATGGGTTCATTCCGTATAGATTAATGCTGACACTACCTGCTTTCTTCACCATTATGTATATGCTACATCAAAATTGAGTACCTTTGCTGCTGTTATAATGATGTAATTAAAGCCAGACTTTAAATATTTATTAGCTGCATTATCTTTTGAATACATAGTTCAATAAGCAATACCTATTTATCATTACATATTTAAAAAGTTGCACGCATTAATGGTAAAAAATGCAGAAAGTGGTATATCAGCTGAACAAACATAATCAACAGCACGGCCTTCCTTTATATTGCAAACTATTAAAATAAGGACATGCTCTTAAGATAATGGGCAAACACTTAAGGTTGTAATCAAAAGTCTGGAATAAAGAGAATTTTTTTACATAACATTTTTCTTGCTAACTGAATTTAAATACCTACCACACAGCAAATTAAATATTTTTCTCAAGCGCAGGTGGTTAAGAAAAATATTATATACCTTTATAATACAAATATAAACCTTTTAATATAATAATGCCTATATTTAAAGCACGCTTCTGAATTCCTAATTCATGATGGTGGTGGTGGTGGTGGTGGTGGTGGTGGTGGTGGTGGTGGTGGTGGTGGTGGTGGTGGTGGTGGTGGTGGTGGTGGTGGTGGTGGTGGTGGTGGTGGTGGTGGTGGTGGTGGTGGTGGTGGTGGAATGACATTACCTATAATCCTTTCTGTTAAGCACATTATGAATTGCTTTTCTTCTATTTCCATTTCACAAGCTTCCCTCTGCTTTGTGGAGGCAAGAATTACCCCGGACGCCACGGATGACTACATTCTAATTATTCATATTTTAAAAACTGTGTTCTTGTTTTCACCTTCTATAATTGAATTTCTCACAACTTTCCTAAAGTATTTCTGCCAGTCTTTCTAGCAGTCTGGTTGCATTGCTTTTCCTGTATTTCCATTTCACAAACTTCCCTCTTCTTTGTGGAGGTAAGAATTACCCCGTAAGCCACGGTTGACTACATTCTAATTATTAATATTTTAAAAAGTGTGTTCTTGTTTTCACCTTATAAAATTGAATTTCTCACAAATTTTCTGAAGTATTTCTGTCAGTCTTTCTTGCAGTCTGGTTGGCAGCATTTAACCTGACAATAACAATTATTTGTTGTCATTATTATTATTATTATTATTATTGTTATTATTATTATTATTATTATTATTATTATTATTATTATTATTATTATTATTATTATTATTATTATTATTATTATTATTATTATTATTATTATTATTATTTATGTACTAATCAAGTATTATGCTTGTTTCAGATATAGAACTGGCTATGAGGTCCCAGAAAATATCAAATGGTAAACTGCTATGTTGGAAGATGCACATACATTACTTTTTGTGAAGATTAGTATGGTCTTAGAAACGTCTAGAGGTAGTTAAAAATAACACCCTTTGTTATTAGGAGGACTTTCATAGAGCTTGGTACAAGTGAAATGATTAAGTAGTACTATACTACCTCGTAAAACAGTACTGAATATTGAAATTAATTTACAGTCATTTTTGTGCCTTACGTTAGAATGCAGAAGTATTTCACTGTGCACATTTTCAAATATTGTTATAAAAATAAACATAATAAATCTCAGGACAAAATATCAAACTTTAAGCCTTATAAAAAGCACATTTCCGTATTAGGTAATAAATTTCAGAAGCTCTGATCTGTGGTTTGGAGATTAAGACAATGTTCTCATGTATAGGTCTCAAATTTGCTATAATATTAAAATACACTTACACCATTATTAGATGCAGATCGTTCTGGGGATCTTGTAATCATAATATCTACAATGATTTTAAAATTAATTGTATGTGTACCCATCATAATATCAGATAAATTACTTTTAAACAATTTGAGATTATGCCATTATAATTATACAAATACGTAATTCATTAAAAAAAGGTTTTATCTAAAAAGTTAGATCTTATTGTTTTTACAGAAAGAACTACACTTTACTTAGTAAACCAAAAAGAACACACAATAATTTATATTTAAATAGTTGCATATTTCACACTGTCTAAAATAGCATAAGGTTTTTGGAATTTTAAATGATATGACTTATAGAATACAAAATATTATGCACAAAAACTCTAAATGTAATTTCTCAGTTTCTAATATGAATTTTCTCTGTCATAACAACAATAATTAATGGAACAGTCTACATGTGTATGTGTTATTATGGTTTCGTTATTTTGCTATTTTGTCCTGAGATTTATTATGCTTATTTTTATAACAATAATATTTGAAAATGTGCACAGTGAAGTACTTCTGCATTCCCATGTAAGGCATAAAATTACTCTAACATTAATTTAAATTTTCATTACTGTTTTACGCGGTAGTTAGGACTACTTAAGCATTTCATTTGTACCATGCTCTACTAAAGTGCTCCTGGAAAGCAAAGAGTTTTATTTTTAACAACCTCTAGGCACTCTTAAGACCATACTAATCTTCACAAAAAGTAATTTATGTGCATCTTCCAACATAACAGTTCACCATGTAATATTTTCTGGAACCTCATAGCCAGTTCTATATCTGAAACACGTATAATAATTGATTAGTACATTAATAATAATAATAATAATAATAACGACGATTATTATTGTTGTTGTTGTTGTCAGGTGCCAACCAGACTGCTAGAAAGACTAGCAAAAATACTTTAGGAAATTTGTGAGAAATTCAATTTTAGAATGTGAAAACAAGAATAAACTTTTTAAAGATAGAATAGTATATTAATAATTAGAATGTAGTCATCCGTGTCTTCCGGAGTAGTTCTTACCTGCACAAAGAAGAGGCAAGCTTGTGAAATGGAAATATAGGAAAAGCAATGCATAATGTGCTTAGCAGAAAGGATTATAGGTAATGACATCCCATCATCATCATCATCATGAATTAGAAATTCAGAAGCGTGGTTTAAATATAGGAAGTATTAGATTAAAAGGTTTATATTTGTACTATTAAGGTATACATTTTCTTCTCAACCACCTGCACTTAAGAAAAATATTTAATTTGTCAGATGCTGTGTGGTAGGCACAAATTCATTTAGCACGAAAAATATTATATTAAAAAATTCTCTTTACTGCAGGCTTTTGATTTCAGTCTTAATTTTTTGCCCATTATTTTAAGAGCAAGTCCTTATTTTAATCAGTTTACGATATAAAGGAAGGCAGTGATGTAGGTTATGTTTGTTCATCTAATATACCACTTTCTGCATATTTTGCCACTACTACGTGCAACTTTTTAAATATTAATGATAAATAGGTATTGTTTATTGAACTGTGTATTCAAAAGATAATGCAGCTTATAAACACTTAAATTGTTTGGCTTTATTTACATTGTTATAACAGCAGCATAAGTACTCAATTTTGATGTAGGTTATACATGATGGTGAACAAAGTAGGAAGTGCCAGCATCTATACGGAATGAACATGTTGCGGCTTATACTTTTAATATAAATACGGTTTCACGTGAGATTTAATAAGTTTAGAGATTGACAGTAATCGGGACTTGTGTGGATATATGTACATGTACATTTACTTTACAATATGTATTTGCACTGTCACTTTTCCTTTCAAATACGCATTAATGAGCTATTAATGTAAGATTATATTGGTAGTCACTCATCTTAGGGCTAATCTTGATACTATTAGTACATTTCTTTGGTGCTTACAAGATCTTTCTCGCCATTTTGCGATAGCTAGTTTTGTTCTCGTCATTTATCGTCATTTTTGCGATAGTTCTTGGAGTTTCTGATCTTTGGGGAAATTAAAACTACTAGAATTATATAAACAAAATTGTAATCTAATAAAAATCATTTAGAAATGTCAAGAATAGAACGAAACACTTCAACAGTGATATGTATATTAATTATAATTTTAAATATGGCGCAGCATCCACAAAATAACAGAAGACAATGACGAAGAATGACGAGAACGCGCCCGGATAATAGTGGGACCATTTCTCAGGTACGGAAAGTCAGTATACGGTAGGTAACAAGCGCACGTTTCGCTTTCGCACACGCTGGCCGTGACGTCATCTGGTGCATATACTCAGCCACGGCGGGCTTACTGCTGTGGTCATTGTTAAAAAATTAAAAGCTATGGTGCTGTGTAAAGATACACATTCAGATTCTCCTTATCAAATCGCAAATAAAACAGATAACTTGTTCAGCTCTAACCATTAGATTTAAGTTATTGAAGTTAAAGGAGCAATTGTTTAAAATATTAAATATAAAGGTTCACCACATGCACCTATGTCTCACGCTAGCTATATGTTGCCCCCAGTTGTTTAGGGATATTGCTGGAATTCTTCTGTTTGATAACTGCATCCTAACAGAGTTTAACGCTAGATTAATTAATAACTCAACACATTAGTAAGTATTGCGGAAAAAACAATATGTATACAATAAAATATATTACCCATGTAGTGCTTCCTGCTTCATGTACATATGCAATTATTTATTCAGTTGTAGCACACTTTCCTCATTTTCTTTCTCGTCAAATCAGTGCGTTTGTTTCCGGGTATTTTCCGTTTTTCTGATTTTCTCTTGTTTATATTCTTCAACCTTATAAATGGCAGGACGAACTTTTTGGCTTTCAGTGCCTGTAAGTAAAATGAGATTGTGGCATAAGTCATAGCATTTTTGAGCATCAATGTGCTTTTCAGAAACCTCTTTTGTGACTTCCTTGCCATTATGTAAAACAAATCCTTCGACCAATAAATGGTTTCTGAATAATTTCAGCACACGAGGAATGTCGCAGAAAGCCCAAAAAGCGGCGATTTTCAGCTTCTATAGCAGGACGCGAGATGTAGTATCTTGTAATCAAGGTTAGAGAGTACTTTCCTATTTGATCCTCCCATATCACAGACTAAGAAACGGATTTTGAAACCTGCATTTTGACCATTTGAACAATGTCTTAGTAATTATTTTGTTGCTGTCTCATTAAAATTGTAGTATATTGGTGGTTTCCACTTTCCTGCTAAGCTGCCGACCGCAACTTGCCTCTTCTATGTTGTCATATTAAAATCGGATTTCACTTTCATCTCATCAAAGCTCAGAGCAAGATCCTTCTCATACTCACTAACAGAACTTGCTTTCTGTTGTAATAATTACAGATTTAATTTAATGATTTCTGTGATATAATGAATTGGGCAAGCGTGTTTTGATGATTATAGAACTTGGTAGAGGATATTTACGGCATTCTCTCACATAATCATATGCCTTCTTAGACATGCATCTCAAAATGGTTTCTTTGGAAATGTCAACAGAGTCCCGATTTTTATATCTACCTGGAAGTAAAACTTGCTGCTGACAAAATGAGAACATTTGCTGGAATGCACGTTAAACGCTTCTTAATGTATACATTTCGGATTGTACTTTTTGCAATTCATTTTCTAAACACGTTACTTCTCTAATCTTGTGTCTTCTAAGTGCTTAAACTTCATATTTAATGTCCTCTATATTTGTAGGTGCTGTGTTAGATGACGAGGGAGAGGTGACAGGATTTTCGGAGATATTTACTATATTTACTTCAGAATTGCTATTTGTTTCTTTTAACAGAGCAATTACTATTACTTTTATATCTCTGTTTAGAATCCGTTTTGTCTTCTTTTCTTAGGACTCTTAACTTGCTGATACAAGATATTAGACAACTTTAAAAAGCATTGCTGTACCACATCTAAATTTAATCTTTTTAGGAGCATGTTTGAGGAGTACCGCTTTTAAACCTCGTTCATAATCTTCCTTGTCAAAATGTATGGAACGAATGCAGGAATTATCTAGAGAGAAACGATCACCCCTTCTACATAACTGAATCCATCACGTACAACACTCTCAAGCAGCTTGAACAATCAAAATCCTCATAAACACTGTCATGTAAAGAGAGCAACCAGCGACCGCTACACTAGATGACATCATCAGCACGGAAGTTTACTGCGCATCTAGCTGGTGATACCGTTAAACTATACCGTATCACTCAATATTCTATGCTCTCAGGCACACTAACACTAGCGCCTCCAACTGTTTTCACACCGCAGCCAGCGGAAACATATATTAGTCCAATTCGGACAATGGAGTTGGATACGAAAATATTGGATATAATCATTTGTTAGCAGATAACATTGTCGGTGTTGTAGTTGTATATGCAATACAAATGAAGTAAACTAAAGTTATGACATATTTATGATGGCGTTTAGAGTTTGCAAACTACGTAAGTTTTTATTTTTGTTCTTTATTTTACCGAAGGAAATTGGAATCATCTTATTGTTGTGTATTCATATAAGTGTACGGTTATGTTTTCTCAAACTAGGAAGACTGGGTTTATTGTACATGGTCAGTATTTAAATAATATATGTTATCGTGTTCTGTAATTTGTATAACGCGGATTTCCTCGTAGCCAAAATGATTATGGTTGTCCCAGTTCTTGGGCACCCTAACCTAACCTTGCTTTAAATCTCGAAACCACGGATTCTGTAGTTTGGTTAGTGAGTGTTGGTCAGATACAACAGCGACCATGCGCGGACCAGGCACAAGAGCCCATAGATGTGAATAAAATTTCGACGCGCAAACATACGCACCCTCATCGGTAGGTAGTATGGGCTGCGGTGTTAATGTTAGGGCTGCCAACTTATGACTAACAGATATTCTCTGCTGAACTATCTTGCAGATAGTTCACAACAAACCTTGCGCTGCACAAGTACAGTACGAGGCAGGCAGGTGATTTACATAGACCAGTAAATAACAAAGTTATTTAAAAAAGGATGTTACTACTCTGCAATATAAATATATAATGACCTTCCAAGTGATCTCAAGCTATTAGGCAATCACAATCAACATAAAATCTGTAAGAAAAATTCTAAGTTTTTTTTTATATACTCACTCCCCATATACTGTTGAGGAATTCCTTAATATCCTTATAAGTAAATATTAAATATATGATAGATAATACATGATGGCAATTTATAGCATGTTATGTAGGTTTATTCTTGCAGTGGTGATGGAATTTTTTCTTCTCTTCCTTTCTTATTAGAAAGATAGAAAGAAATAATAGTATTATTGGTGATGGGTGTTCTATTGGTCATGATGCATGTTCCGTTTCTATGACAGGTTCAACATCCCTGGGCTCTTGCTCGCAGTGGGATAAAATGAACAAACAAATCACTGAACGTGGCGTTTGCCAAACATGCTGGGTCCTTAGCCGCAAAGTGTAGCCGAGACATGCTTATAGAAAAGAAATGGAGCAGGCCGCAGCTACAAAGCTACGAAAGGATTGAGGGAAAAGCAATTCAAAATCAGAATGACTTCTTTATTACCTTTAATACACACAATGACCTTTTATTTCTCTTCTTTAGAACTCTCTTGAAAATGCTGACCAATTATGTGAATTTGAATCCCTCATTTAGGTTGGCAATAAATTGGCACATTTACATCACCAGCAATAGGACATATTTTCCTTGCAAGGTGTAGTCATTTTTTCTATAAAAGAAAATGATCAACTTGGGGCTGGTGGTGGATGGGCTGAAAACTTTCAAACTGTCTACATCTAATCCTGGATTATTATCACAACAATTTCACAGGCAGTAAACCTTATTATACCTCTTTGTTAAAGTTCCAGATGGACTCCTTATATGGTAAACTTTGTCGTTAACATTCCACTTCAGTGGAGTCAAGTATATCTGCATGTGTAAAAGTGGTCACAGAAATAAGTATGGTACGTCACCCATGTATTTGGTAAATTTAAATATTCCTCACATTTTCAACCAATGTTTAGGTTATGTTTTATGTGAGAGAGTTGTTGACCTAGGCTTACCAGATTTCAAAGAGAAAAAAACCGAACACTTGTGATTATCATCACTTCATTATACTTAACCTTTTTTTATCAGTTACTGTGATATATATATATATATATATATATATATTAATGCAGGCTTGCAATGATGTAGTTGCATTTTGTGAATGGAAAAGGAAAATGTGAAATTATTTCTTCAGAAATAAAAGAACTCATAATATGATTTTTACTTTTTCTATACATACTACATAGATATTGTATAGAGAGGAAGTATTGTATTCCACCCAAAAATTTGAACCAAGAGTCCACCAGTTTTTTACCCCTTGAATCCAAGAAAAGCATTTTTAGAAAAATTTCCGTGTGGGTGTTTTTTCGGGTGTAAAAAGTCCTTAGCATGGCTTCCTTCGGAAGGGAAGTAAAGCCTTTGGTTCCATGTCGTAGATTTACGGCACGTAAAAGAACCTCAAGCCTGATAGAGAGGCCTCTGAGCAAACTTAAGTGGTCTTTCATGCCCAATTTAGAATGGGACGCTGAGAACCACATTAGTTAAAGAGCGCCCATAAATAACATGCTATTTCCATTTTTGTGTGTCTGTGGGCAGCATAGCTCAAAAACAAGTACGAAACTAGATATTTAAGTTCGGTATCTTACAAGGATGCGTCTTGAAGATTTTCAAGAAAATGCCCCTACCCCCAACTACCCTTTACATGGAATTTTCTGGGAATAGCCTCTGATGACCTCTTTATTCTGAATGAAAATTATGAATTTTGCATGACTGGTAAACCACAAGAGAAAAACTTACACACAAAAAATGTAAATCTCTTTAAAACACACAACTTACGTCATACTTTTTTTTTTTGTGTGTGTGTGGGATTGATGACTTTTCAGATATTCACATTTACTGGTTTCAGTTTTAAAATACTTATACTTTTTTCATACAGGAACTTGTCAACTCCTGGCTACTAAAAAAAAAAGCAAAAAAAAAACACCGAATTTCAATCCCATAGCAACCACAAGTCTTATAAGGAACTAAGTTATAAAACTGCTTCTGCTAATGTTTATCTTGATTAGCATTAAGTAAATAGAAAAATAGGCTAATTAACAATAATTTGTTACAGAGCTATAGAGAAAGTCATGTGAATAGAACATCAGATTTTTGTTATTGTGATGTTATGGATATATTTTCTGCAATATACAGTCACTTACTGTTTTAAATACTATTTGTTAATCCTAAGAACTATATAATATCACTAATTAGTTATTATATACAAATTTTATCATAAAATTTATCCTGTGGACCTTGCTGTATTTATCAGAAAAATGAATTGATTCTAGAGTTTCTTGTTAGAAAGAGGGTAATCGTAAAATTTTATGCAAGATTGAAATGAGTTTTCACAATAATATCATTATATCAAAACTAGCACATTTTTCATCATGCCTTCAAATTAATCAAACTGAAAGCCCTTTCTACTGTAGTATTTGTACCTGACAGACATCTAAAATTAACAATTTTCTCCACATTTTCCAAAAAAAAAAAAAAAAACATTACAAATTTCAATTTTTTTAAATATTGCAATCCTACTTTCTTTATAGGCATTTCCTACATTAACAATCTTTGATATGCTCTTCCATTAAGTTCATAACATGTTCACTCATCAAATAATGAATTTTCATTGAAAGCAGGCAGAGGAATACCATATAGAGACCAAATTAACAGAATCCTGAACACCAGTCCAATGAGACAGATTTTCACAGGGAATTCAAGAGATATCCTGAATGTCTAATTATGACCTTATGTAATTCACAGTCATGATTTGATGAACTCTTTCTCTTCTCCCGCAAGATTTTTCAACATTTCTTTAACTGCTGCTATTATGTATCTGGCAATCGTTCTAAAAATGAACTTTTGTGGAAGATTGTCAGTTAAATTAGAAGTTTCAATGAGCGAGACATTTTGACCCAGAGTTTGTTTAATGATAACACAACAACTTTTAACTCCATTTTTTGTCTAGTAAGTTTTTGTCTGTCTCATATGATGTAACAGTTACACAAATCTCCAGAATGAAGAGTTCTTCAGAAGCTATTTTGATTTTTTCCAGAAATATCAAGATATACATTTTATTTATATGTAAATAGCTGTAACATACAGTATTTTAATCAAAATCATTAGAACTATTTTTAGAACATCAAAATTTTTGCAGTTTTTTCCATGTTTGGAGTGGGGAAATTTCCATGATAATCTTCAAATGGCATGCTTAAAAGATGCTGAACTAATTATCAAAATTAGTATTTAAACAACTTCATTCTTTAATTATGTTGCTCACAGACACACATTTACACACACACAGACTTAAAAAAATGCTTTTTTGGACTCAGGGAACCTTAAAATGTATTTCTGGTTAAATCTTAACATAAAATTTTTGGGTAGAACACAATACCTTTTCTACTTATATGTACATAGTGCGCTAGAGATGGTAAAAAAATCTGATTTGTTCCATTCACATCGCTATAACAAATCATTGTTAAAAAGCATATTCTTCGATCTACTTTATGATAATCAAGATAAACATTAGCAGAAATTGTCTTAAATACTTGCTTCCTCGTAAGTAGGAGGAAAATAAGGGAATACACTAGGCTAAAATGATAGTCAAATCTTTTGAAAGCCAGTTGTGGATGAAATCTGTTCCTATGCAGGGCCAGGAGTTTACAACTTTCCGTGTGAAAAAAGTATTTTAAATTTGAAACAAATAACAAGGAATATCTTAGAAATGGCCAATTCCACGAAAAAAAAATGAATATGACATAAATTGTGTGTTTTAATATTATCTACATTTTTTTGTGTGGTAAGATTTTGTCTATCTCTTACGGATTACCAGTAATGCAAAATTCAGCAAAATTCATTCAGAATAAAGAGGTTTTTAGAGGCTATTCCCAGAAAACTCAAGATATACATTTTATTTGCCATATTAATATATTTAATATACCTACAGTATTTTAATCAAAATTGTTAGAGCCATTTTTGAAAAAATTAAAATTTTCGAAAATTTTTCCATGTAAAGGGTAGTTGGGGTGGGGAGATTTTTCTCAAAATTGTGTTGCATCCCTGGAAGATACTAAATTTAAATACCAAGTTTGGTATTTTACCAACTTTCCATTTTTGAGTTATCGTGTTCATGGACGGACACACACACACATGGACCTTTTTCTGAAAATACTGTTTTTTTTTTATACAGGGGACCCTAAAACGTCTATTTCTGGTGAATCTCGGTATCAAATTTTTAGGTGGAATGCAATACCTCTCTATACACTATGAACATAATGAAAATAAAAAACAAATGTATTGAAATACATATAGACACACAAGCTTATACACTAAGAGATGGTAGACTGCTCATAGATACACCGTTTGAGACAAGACACTTCGGTCTATGGGTAAATGTTTGTAGATTTCTGTAACTTTTGACATAAGATATTTACAAACTGGTTCCTGGGAAACCAAAGAGTGCGTTATGTGTATTACTATAAGTCAATTCTGTCTCAAATAATGGGAAAATATTAGTTCTGGCTGCTAAAAGTCTCTAATTTTGCAAAAATGTTCTTACTTGCTATTTCATGCTAATGTACCTAACGCCTCATTACTCAAAGCATATCACGGTAGGCATTTTTTCATGTGTTTATTCTTATATATTAGCACTAGTTAGAGATAGGGGAAAAATCATTTAAATTCTTATTCCTTCCAATCTGTATTTTTCAGTCACATCAAAGACTTTGAAAGGAGGGCTTTTGCAGACCAATATACAGTGGTGTTCTGCCACTACTCAGACTTCTCAGATCACACTGTCTCATATTCGGACTCCTGAAGGTGATCCTGTGAGTAGGTTTCTTTGTTTCTTAGACACAACTAATGATAGTTGTTGATGTGCTTAGATAGAAGAAAGCTTTCTGGTCAGCATTGTAGAAATGTGATTACTATTATTAAGGTAATGTAAGTGCATTGCTCTGAAAATATTAATCTCAGTATTGTTATTTAAACAATGAAAAAAAATATTTTTTTGAATTTACAGTGAACTCTTAATTGGTGAGAAATTACCTTGTGATTGACATTCCTGCTGACATGGGGCTATCTCGATACACTGTTGCCATATTTACTCCTGTCATCTGTAGCGCCACAGATTCCACTGGCTCCTCTAAAATGCCTTCTTTCCTTGCATTTTCTATCACAGTTCTTGTGTGTTGAACTACTTTTCCCCGCTTCTCACTGGTTATCTCATATTCCTTTGAACATTAGGTCCTGTACTTCACTAAACATAAAAATTGTATTATTTTGGCTAACGTAACCTCAACTTGTTTTTCACGGCTGTAAGACATTTTGAAATCGCAGCATCATTCATGGTAGTTCAAGGATATAAACAAGAGCAATGTCTTATATATATGTGTGTGTGTATAAGTAGTAATGATTATTGTAAATGTAATCCCTACAGAATCACTTTGTGAAACACAACAAAACTTTTCATAGAATAAAATCAAACATTCAGATCGGTCATGCACGAGAACGCATGCGTAAATTTCCACTGAACACGTGGCTGTTGCAATGCTAATGACATGATATGATGTCTCTAATGGTTATGCATTCTTACACTATGATTGGTCAGCAACCAGATAAGCCCCTGCCAGTAGACAAACCCCACAAGTGTCAATCAATAAGAAATTTCTCACGAACCATAGTTTCAGTTATCTTCATTCTGTTATAAAATTGTTTACTGATATACTGTCTTAATGTAGGCAACATGTCTGTGAAGCATTCCGTAATGTTCTTTTGTGTATTTAGAAATTTTCATTAAGAATTAATAAATGCATTTCTATTTTCTGGGCTTGTAGGCATAATCTAAAAGGCATTGAATGTTTTGGTTGGCATCTTTAGGGTGATGGTGATCTGTGGTCCATGCTGGTCAGAGCTTGAATGTGGGAGCCATGACAAAGCACTTTAACGTAGTGGAGGTGTGCAGTTCTTTGTGTGCTATGCATGCACCTTTTCTTGGGGGTTAGTTTTTTGGGGAAGTGAGAAAATGAACGCTTGTGGGACGAAGAGGGATTGCCCGTCTGTGATTCCCTAGTGTTGTCAACTAAAGAAAGTTTCTTTCTTTGAGGCCCTCAGCCATTATGGTGAATAGTTTACTTAGGTAATTTACTGCAAAATATCTTAATTGTTAAAAAAAACCCAACACACGTGCATGCTCATGAATTATAGGATCTACAAACAGAATAAACCTTAGCATTGAAGTCACTAGATATCAGGGTGTATAACATACTTCATTCTCATTGTTGTTGCTCTTCTGTGCTTCTGAAATTGTGCAAAACCTACTGAATGAAGACTAGAGAGATGAGCACTCATGAAAGCATGTGTATATAGCATTGCATACCTATCGGCATGAATGTGTTGGAGGGGTTAGGCTGGGTGAGGCACGAGTTCTGCTATTTATGGCTAAGCTCTTTCCAAGATGGATAACCAGGCTTTTTGTACAGGAGAGTTTCTAAAGATCTGCAATGATAGATTCTTAAAAAAGAACTAAAATACCTAAACTCATTCTTTAGGGCCAATGTTACGTGCAGAAAGAGATCGGCATGTGCTTCATTCCAAGCTCCCCACAGAAAGGAAGGAATACTACACAACAAACTTCCTCCCTTATATTAAGAATGTCTCTGAAGCTCCTGCACTTCTATGGTGTTGACATGGTCAAGGATTTTCTGAAAGATAAAGTTTACCCATATTCTTCATCTGCAGGTACACAAAGTTCTCTGTAGCTGCGGCAAGACACTGTAAGCACTACAATGTGCAGCATAATCATAAGATTAAAGGAACATGAGTATCACAGCATATTGGGACAAACAGAAAAATCCTCCATTGAGAACACTCTTTATGTTTTTACTCTCTCCACATGTACTATGTACATAGTGTATAGAAAAGGTATTGTACTGCACCCAAAAATTTGATACCAAGATTTCACCAGAAATGTATGTTTTGAGACACCCTGAGTTAAAAAAAAGCATTTTTAGAAAAATGTCTGTGTGTGTCACCCCAACTACCCTTTACATGGAACATTTTGATATTCTCAAAAATTGCTCTAACGATTTTGATTAAAATGCCTTATGTTTAAGATATTTTCATGACAAATGAAATGTATACCTTAAATTTTCTGGAAGTATCCATGAAAGATCTCATTTGGATGAGTTTTGTATAACTGGCAAGCTGTAAGAGGTATACAAAAACTTGTTGCACAAAAAATTTGGATATCATTAATAAACACAACTTGTCATATACATTTTTTTTTTGTAGAGTCAACCCTTTTCGAGATTTTCCACATTATTGGTTTCAATTTTAAGTCACTTAAACTTATCTCAAATGGGAAGACTGCTTGTTTCTCGTTTGTTTAGTCCTGGCAAGCAGAGATATTGTAATTTAAATTATTTTACATAATGACCAGCTTTTAAAGGATGAGACAATTGCTTTAGCCTGTGTATTTTATTTCCCTTCTACTTATAAGACTAATTCTGCTAATGTTCATCTTGATTAGCAAGATGTAGATAAAAGAATAGCTGAACAGCTAGAGGACATCATGAAATGAAACACATTAGATTTTTTCCCTTAACCCTACAAGGAACCACGTAATAAGGGCAATTTCTTCCAATGTTTATCTCAATTAAATGATGTAGATAGAAGAATAAGCTTTTTAACAATAACACTAATATACAACGCTTTCCCGGTTTTGATGAAAATAGGCTACTTATATGGAAGAAAATGCGCTGATTTCGAAAATGACAACATTTTTCATGTAACACGTACAGTTTTTATGTAATTCAATGTTTTATGTATGTATTTAATAAATTGTACAATATATATGTATACAGGGTGTGGTTTATATATATATATATATATATATATATATATATATATATATATATATTTAAAAATAAACCACCCCTTGTGGGCTTCCCTGTTCTGCATCCCTTATCTTCCTAATGCGATGAGCTGATGACAGACGAAAGACAGTTTCAGTGTCGAGTGGCTGGGATTTATTTATCATTGCATGACCCTGTGCAGGCAATATAACTATCAACCATTGCATGATAAACAACCACCTGACACTCACCCTTCAGGGGCTTATGCGTCTTAAAATCTTGGAACTTCAGTTGCTTTCTATAACTCGTGGTGATTGGTTTTGCAGTTTCCGGAAAACATTCATTGTTATTTTGTATTGTTAGTACATGTGTGTAGTTATATACTGTTCACAATGGCTTCTACCTCTTCTAGGAGGAAATGTGTGAAAAATCCAAATAACTTTTGTTACCTGTGTGGTTCTTTCTTGTTGTGGAGACAGAAAACTAACATTACATCGTTTTTCAAGAAAGTGTATTTTGCATATTTTAAAGTTAAGCTAGGAGATCAAAGTCAAACATGGGCTCCTCATACTGTTTGCAAAACATGTAGTGAAGGGCTAAGACAGTGGCACCATGGAAAACAGAAATCAATGAAGTTCTGGATTCCTATGATGTGGCGTGAACAAAGAAACCACTATGATGATTGTTACTTCTGCATTTGTAAAGTATCGGGGTACAATAAGACAAATAAAACAAAAATTAAATATCCAAATGGCCTTGCTTCAGCTATTAGACCTGTGCCACATGGAGCAGATATCCCTAATCCTATTCCACTAGCTCAACTAAAGGATACTGAGAGTCTTTGGGTCAACAGAAAATTTCAATACAGATGAGGATTTCTCAGCACACACTGGTGAAGACAAGTCATAGCATTTTACACAAGAAGAGTTGAACGACTAAGTAAGAGATTTAGGTCTTACCAAAGAGAAGAGCGAATTACTTGAATCAAGGTTGAAAGAGAAGAAAATCTGGCTCCAAACACCACATTTTCCTAGTATAGGAATAGAGACGAAGAATTTACAAAGTTCTTTAAGATGCAAGATCTACTTGTTTATTGTTGTGATGTACCAGGTTTAATTCAACAACTGGGAATACTAACATATAGTAAAGACTGGCGTTTATTTATTGATGCTTCGAAAATAAGTCTAAAAGCAGTTTTATTGCAATAGAAGTGAGTTTCCCTCAATACCTGTTGCATATCCTGTGTTTCTGAAAGAATCATATGGAAATCTTCAAACTATTTTAGAAATAATTAATTACAAGGAACATCAATGGCTATTGTGCGGAGACTTAAAGATATCCAGTATCATACTAGGGCAACAAGGATATAAAAAATATCCATGCTTTTTGTGCGAATGGGACAGTAGAAACAGGGTTCAACACTGGACTGTGTGGGAATGGTTTAAGAGAAAACTTTTAACAGCAGGAGAAAAACATCATTTGTGCCAGTCTAGTTGATCCGAAGAAAATGTTATTGCATCCTTTGCATATAAAATTAGGTATCATGAAACAACTCGTGAAAGCACTGGACAAGGATGGTTCGTGTTTCAAATACCTGAGCAGTAAATTTTCTGTGATGTTCGAAGCTAAGATAAAAGAGGCTATATTTGATGGGCATCAGATAAGACAATTAATGAAGGATAACACTTTTTTGGACAACATGAATGATAGAGAACTGCAAGCATGGTGTGCTTTCAAAGAGGTATTAATAAGTTTCTAGGAAATATAAAATATCCGCGATATGAAGAAATTGTGCGAAATATGCTACAAAATCTGCAAGCACATGGATGTAATATGAGTTTAAAGCTTCACTTCTTGAATTCTCACCTAGACTATTTTCCTGATAATTTGAGATTCCTCAGAGATGAACAAGGTGAAAGATTGCATCAAGAAATCAAGGAGATGGAGAGGAGATATCAGGGTCGGTGTAACATTGCAATGTTAGTGGACTACTGTTGGTGCTTGAAAAGGGAAGTTTCTGAACCACTACATAAACGTAAATCAACACAGCCATCCTTCCGGCCAAGGAAAAATTAACTTCATGCCTTCTTTTGCAGGTATGTAGATGTTGTTATGTATTTATTACAGAGAAATTTTGCATTATATATTTATTTTATAATGCACGTTTTTTACATCAGAAACAGTATTTTCAAAAGCCTTAATTTGTGATTTGTGAGAAACCTTATGTGATAGAGAAAAACAGAAAGCACCATTCAATTTAGCACATCAAAGTTAGCTAATATCACCTTTCAGATCGCAAACCGGCAAACAAAATATAAATTTTGTAGGACAGTGTAATTTGTTACAGAAATGTAGAGAAAGTCATTGAATGGAATACATCAGATTTTTGTTATGATATCAGCTTTAAAGAAACTCAGCTGTGACTACCCTGATTGACTACAAAAGGAGACCATAGAATTTATGAACACAAGAACAACTTCACCCAGAAAGAAAAAGGTCCCATGTACAAAAACCTGGATAGCTGTTTTGGGAAAAATGTTATCCAGAAATCAACGTCTCCAGTCCAACCCCTCCAACCCATACAAGCCAATTGGTGCATAGAATTGTACAGAAAGCTTCGTCCTGCCCTTCTATATAAGAATGCATTAATTTGGCTCCCACATTCCTGGATCACCATCACTCTGAAGATGCCAAGCGCAGTCCTTAGTGATCTTTGAAGTCTTCTAGACTACAGCCTGCAAACCCATTAAATATAGGGTCCGGCAATGTAATATAATGGTTTTTAAAACGCACTTGTTGCTAGTGGTTTAGAGTGAAGGAATTAGCAGAATTGTGAGCTAGATGCAATGCAATAATTTTTCTCATTTTTGTGAAAGACAGTTAGTATGGATAACTGGTCTGCAGCAGAATGTGTGTTCGCTGTAAGCACTTATTTTGAGTTGAAATTGATCACTGGTGTGCAGAGAAGATTTAGAAATTAATTTAATATCGCAAAGCATGGAAAAATTCTGTCCCAAAGCACTGTCCTAAAGAGTAAATTTAACAATTCTGGCAATGTATGTGAGAGAGTGAGAGAGAGAAATGAAATGGCATTTTATTTATGGACGCTCTTTAACTGCTGTGGTTCTCAGCGTCCCATTCTATACTGGGCGTGAAAGACCTTTTGATTTGCTCAGAGGCCTCTATCAGGCTTGTGGTTCATTTACGTGCTGTAAATCTACAATACAGGACCAATGGCTTTATTTCCCTTCCGAAGGAAGCCATGCTAAGGATTTTTACGCCCGAAAAAATCCATCGTCCTCCACTGGGTTTGAACCCGCGATCTTGGGTATATGAACTTAGCATGGTAACCATTACACCACGGAGGGCGACAGAGAGAGATAGAGAGGGGGCTAACTCGTTCTACAATGTTGGAAATTCCTAATGAAGTTAATGCTGCTCCTAGCCACATTCTCAGGGGTGATGGTTATGCACATCAAAGAAGTACGGGAAATGCAAAGGAACATCAACTGAACAAACCCCCAAAAGACGACGATCAAGGCTCCGGAAAAAACAACCAAAAATAGATCTGTGTACCATACATCCGAAGCATCACAGACAGGACTTTTCAACGCCCTTAAAAGCTACGGCATCATAACGTTCTACAACTCTACAAAAAAGCTCAGATCGTTCCTACGACCAGCCCATCCCCAGGGGCCTACTATGGTAGGTATGGATTTGGCGCACCAGGGGTCCCAAGCCTATGCACCTCCATCTCATCACCCCCATTGCCATCCACTGGTCCACGTTCCACCACATGTATGTGCATACGTGTGTGCATGGTTTTTTTCCACACATCTTCTTCCTTCTAGGCTTGTTTATATAATAAGTTTTAAGGACTTGGCTTTAATAACTCCTGCTTCACCAACAGAAATATTTTTCTAATTCCTCTGTTCCTGTCCCACGATTTCCAGCGCGGCTTCCAACTTGTGTGCTCTCCGAAGGTTTCAGGCATGATGGTTGAGTGGACCCTTCACACTGCCCCTATGTGTAAGCCTTAGGTGCGAAGCCCGTCCATACCGATATGAACATCCACATAGCTTCTGAGCCCGGACCCTGCTAATTTCCCGACGAACGAGATTGTTGGGTGAAAATCACAGGCCGGACGTGTTACCGTTATAGGAGACCCGGTGTAATCAACCACAAATCCCCTAAATCCATGGATATATCATTAGTCACCATGGCCTAAAGTGAGGGGCCACAGGTAGTTTATACCTGTGGTAGGGGCATAAAGCCGAGTTGTGCATGGTGGAGAGCTTACCTGTATGGACCAGCAGTGGAGGCTGGAGGGTGACCTTTCTTAAGTACTCCGTGAAAGCAGTCTGGGAGGGGTCTCCCAAGCGGCACAGACCGGAAAGTATTTTTGGTGTCTGTTTTTCTCTTTCCCCAGATGGCAGGCTGACGCCGACAGTACCGGAAAGGGGCTATTTCATCATGAACACTCTGCGCAAAAATCTTCCATTTGACCACTTTTTGGTAGTGACAAAGTAAGCAACGCAACCAGGACTAGGGACTGTACGCTGTTAGTGGAAACCAAGACCTAAGACCAATCCAAGAAGCTCCTGAAAGCCAGCTTATTGGGTTCCTACTCAATAACGGTAGCCCCACAAAAATCTTTAAATACTTGTAGAGGCGTGGTGACCACCACCTGCTTAGACGGTCTTTCAGATGCAGACATTGTTTCCAATCTCTCCGACCAGGGTGTCTTCTAGGTAAACGTGGTCAGTCAGTTGCATTGCAAACGGTATTCCTAACGTTCAAAGGTACCACCTTACCTGAGGCACTTTACTGTGGATATGAACGCTCTGCTGTGAGGCCATATGTACCGAATCCCATGCGTTGTTTTTTGTGTCAGAAGTTTGGTCATACTCAAAGACCTTCGACGCTACATGAGAACGTTGCGGCCAACCTGCTCATGGAAGAACTGCTTGTGCTCGAGACCCTTGTTGCGTTCATTGTAAAGGGAACCATCCATCTAGCTGCCGGCAGTGTCAGCGTTTTCTCGAGTAAACGACCTTCCAGGAGTTGCGAGTTAAGGAACGCCTGACTTTTCCGGAAGCCCGGCATCGCTTCCAACAACTGCAACCTGCGACTATCTCAGGCTACACATTAGCGCTCTGCCGCACTCCTTTTACCTCAGTGACACTACAAACCATGCCCATTGCAGATGCCTTTACACAAACCGACCAGTCCCTGACCACGACGACCTTGCAGCCTTCAACATCAATAGCTTCCACTCCCTCAGTTGCTCTGTCACCAGAGCCTGTTTGTAAGACCTTAGTTAGACCGACACCTGTCACTGTCTCTCACAAGCGCAGTCGTAAAAAGTACAAGGTGGCTGATAAAGCTTCTAAGTCCTGTTTTAGTTCTACGAGCCGTAGAGGATCTTTTGACTTCTAAACATCTATGGATAATGACAACTTTGTCTATCCTCATTTGTTGCCATTTGCTTGCACCCCAGCTGCATTCTGAGACTGGTTTGCCGATACCATCTCACGCCTCTACTGTGCTCCATAGCTCTCCTTATGTGGAATATCTGCAGTGTCCATACTCACAGGGTCAAACTGCAGTTATTACTGCGGTCCTATAACTTGCTGGCTCTGTGTTTGCAGGAGATGAAGCTTCGCCCCCAAGATACTTTTGTTCTGCACCAATACCTTCCGGTGCATTTTGACCTTCCACCGGAGGAGGGCTCTCCTGCTCATGGGGTGTCATGATACTAACGCGCGATGACATCTGTGGTTAGCCGCTCTCGCTTACCTTGCAAGCTGTTGCTATCCAACTTACTCCTCCTGGTTTCTCCTTCTCTGTCTTAATGTCTAATGTCTTCGTCTATCCTTTGCACCACACGTAGTCCATCTTTTGTCTCAGCTCCCGGCAACTTTTCTTCTGCTGTGTGATTTCAATGCCTACCATCCCCTTTGGGGTTCTAGGGCCTGTGCAAGGGGGACTGTTCTTGCTGACCTCTTAGGTCAATATAGTCTAGCTGTTTTGAACACCGGTGAACCTACTTTGATTTCAGATTCTCCTGCCACGCTCTCCCACCTGGGCCTTGCCGTTTGTTCAGCACAGCTTGCTCAGTGCTTCCAATGGAATGTTGTATCTGACACTTATTCCAGTGATTATTGTCCTTGTGTCCTCACCTTGCTTTCACACCACATTCCCTCATCGTGAGTGGGCACTTGGCAGCTGTCTAGGTTGGATTGGGCTCTCTTTTCCGTTCTGGCTGTATTCAGCGACTGTCAGTTCAACATGGTTGACCATATGGTCTACCACATAAACTTTGCTATAATCTCCGCTGCCAAGCAATCCATACCCCGGACATCTTCCTACCCTAAACAATTACCAGCCCCTTGGTAGACTGCCAAGTGCCACGATGCTATTCGTACTCATAGGAGGGATCTTAGAATATTTTGCCATCACCCTATGCTGGAGTTGATCATCTTTAAACAAGCACGCACCTGGGCACGCCAAATTATTCAGGATAGTAAACTGGTTTCCTGGAATTTGTTTGCTGCTACCTTTAATCGCACTACACCTTCATCCATTGTGTGGGAGAAGCTTCGTCATGTTGCTGGCAATCAGGCTAGCTGCTCCATACCGGGGCTACTCGTGGGAACTGACGCCGTAGTGGGTCTGGTCACTGTTGCAGATGCCCTTGGTAGTGCATTCGTAAATTCGGGTGTAAAAATCCTTAGCATGGCTTCCTTTGGAAGGGAAATAAAGCCGTTGGTCCCATGTCATAGATTTACGGCATGTAAAAGAACCTCAAGCCCAATTTAGAATGGGACGCTGAGAACCACAGTAGTTAAAGAGCGTCCATAAATAACATGCCATTTACAGTTACATTTAGCATCTTCTTGGCACTCTGCTCCAGGACCTGATGGTATCCACAACGCAATGCTCCAACACCTCTCTTCTGATGGTAAACTTTATCTCCTGAGCCTATTTAACCGCATTTGGCACGGGGATGTGCTTCCTATGGCCTGGCATAAAGCCACCATTCTCATTTTAAAATGCCCATTTATTGTCCTCTGCCGGGTTTTAACCCATGACCTTGAAAAACAGTACAGTGCAGAATAAGCAATTTGCTATAATTTGGCAACACATCTAAAAGAGAACTCTAGTTGCTAAAGAATTAACCTATATGACCCTGTGTGACACAATATATAGGATAACCTTTTTATTTATTTCCAGGTAAAACATTGTCAAGACCATGCCTGTAAGTTCTATACATTACCAGAGGAAATAAAGAAACAAGTATTTCAACATGGTGGACTCCCAAAGCAGTTTGAAAAACAAATTAAGACTTTTGGAGAAGCATGTTTCATGGTGCGAGAACCAGCTTTGGAATTACTCCATTACCTAAAGGAAGCTGATTATTCAAGACCTGCAATTAGATATGTACTCTGTATCCTTTCTTACAAAAATTATTTTATACTTCCATCTGCATGTAAATAATATACTATATGCGCTTTTTTTTCTTTTTGGGTACTTGGCTCCCTAGTCGTTCAGTTGGTTTTACACAATTTTAGAAGCAGAGCAACAACATTGAAATATACATCCTGATATTATTTGGCTTCAATGCTAAGGTTTCATTCTGTTGGTAGATTTCAGAGTTCTCGCACATGAATGTGCGTTGTGAGTTGTTTAATCATTCATCAAGTTTAAATTATTAATTAAGTTTCATAAACTGTTCTTTAGTTTTCTGTAAGTTAGTCTATTCACCATAATGACTGAAAGAAGGAAACTTTCTTTGGTTGACAACACTGCAGAAAAACAGGCGAACAAGTTATTCTTCCTCTCTGCCCTCACTTCCCTGTAAAACAAGTGCTCAAGAAAAGATGCAAGCTTAGTAGAAGCCCAAAATAACACACTGGGTTGGAAAACTGCTTGTGATTGTAAGCAGCAAATGAGAAGGGGAAGAATGAAGGTCAGGTGATATGTGGCGACCTGCCAGTTATCCTAAAACACATAAAAATAAATGAAACAATTATTTCTGTAATTAAGGGATCTGTTTAGATAAAAAGCATACTTAGCAAAAGTAATATTTTGCCTTCTCTGTATGTTTTATTGTATTTTTCAACCTTAATTTTTTTGTTTTCTAGTTTTCATCTTCTATGGGCTTGCAGATGCATGCCATTCATTTAAAAAAAATCTCCCCTTGTATTTTTTTTAAAGCTGAAATTTTATCTTGTAAATATCAAAATGTGAACTGTAAAAGATAGAAAGTTCCTATGAAATACGTCAAATGCATTTGTAGTGTAAGTGACTTCAGATGACTGCTCTATCCATATATTGTAAACTGCTTTCATGTCCAAAACTAATCACATTTCCTTATTTGATAGCAGAAAATCTTTGTTTTAGTTGTACAACATAGGAAAGAATGTTGTTCTGCCCACATGCACCATAAATTGGGCAGAATGTTTCCCCCACTACATATTTTCTTTGTCCACTACGCATGCTCACATAAACAGTGAACAAGTTTCTCTGCAGTGACGATGAGTAACTAGCTGGCCAGCAACACGGAGAAAAAGGTGTGTTGGACAGACAAGAGTGGGGGAAGCAATCCCTCAAGCAGCAACAATAACTTCCTCTCACAACATTCTTTTCTAAGTTGTAAACCTATAGTCGAAGAGGGTGGTTGTAGGTTATAAAACATCTTTATGAACTTTAGTTGACAGTAGTATTGTTATATGGTGATTGCTTCTCATAATTGTTGAGTGCCAGTAAAATTCAGTACACTAGTACATCTCCTTAAAAGCTGTGGATGTTGTAATATCTGGATTTTCACTCAAGTCAATGGTACCATGCCATGGCCAAGTGGTTAGACCAGCTGCCTCTCACATAATGGCCCTATTCGAACCCAAGCGACTATAGGGGCGGGTTTGCTCCAGGTTCTCTATTTTCCCCCCACCATCTCATTCCACCAGTGCTCCATCGCATGTATCATCAGTGTCATCGCCTGCGGTGTCATAAGTAGTAAAAGCGAACATTAAACAGTATAAAAAAACTCAAGTCAATGGCACTTTTTTTTTGTAAAATGTAAGATTTTTTTAATGCACAAGTTCTTTTTCAAAGTACTTTAGTTTTTATTTTCATGTTTAATGCTATTATTTTGCTAGGATAATTCCAATGTTTATGTCAATCTGTGTATATATGTACATGCTGTATGAAAACATCTGTAATTATAAGTCTTATCCTCTCTTTCTCATATATATATCTTGTATATATATATATATATATATATATATATATATATATATATATATATATATATATATATGAGGTCTGTTGAAAAAGTATCGCAAATTTTGTGTTTTTTCAAAAAGTATTTATTTATTTATGAATATCAATTTTGTCCCCTTTAAACTAATCGTCACCAAATATTTTACACTTGTGCCAACGTGTTTTCCAATCCTTAAAGCACTTCAAAAAATTGTTTTTTGTGGTCTTGTTCAGCTCCTCCTTCGATGCCATCTTTATCTCCTCAATCATGGTGTAGTGTCGTCCTTTCATGGGCCTCTTCAGTTTTGGGAACAAAAAAATCTCAGTGGGTCAGGTCTGGGGAGTACGGTGGCTGCGGCATCATAAGTGTGTTGTTTTTGGCCAAAAATTCGCGCACAAGCAATGATATGTGAGCAGGGGTGTTATCATGGTGCAAAAGCCAATTTTTGTTCTTCTACAAATCCGGGTATTTCTGGTGGATTGCTTCGCGCAAATTGCGCATAACTTGCAGGTAATATTCCTTATTGACCGTTCTACCCTGTGGCAAGAACTCATGATACACCACCCCTGCAATTGAAGAAAACTGTAAGTAAAACCTTCATATTCGACTGAACTTGGTACTTTTTTTTTTTTTTTTTTTTTTTTGGTCTTGGCTCATGTGGCAGCATCCATTGGGATGATTGAGCTTTAGTTTCCACGTCAAGATCTCCTCTGTGTCCTTTCTGTACACTTAAAGAAGATATGGATGGAAACCATCTACTGCATTGCCCAAACTTGAGTTGACATGATAATATGACATCAAAATACTGGAATGCTTCACTGCCAACTGCCTAACATTAGATACCAACCAACCAACCAACCAGTTTCCACGTCATAACCATAAACTCATGATTTGTCACCAGTTATGACCCTCTGGGGCAAATTTGGGTTGTCATGGACAGAGTTCAACAGCTCCTTAGCAGCGTTAATGCGATTGTGTTTTTGGTCGAAATTGAGCAACTTTGGTACAAATTTGCGGCGACCCGTCTCATGCCCAAATCATTGGTAAAAATCTAATGGCACGAGCCAATCGATATGTTTAGGTTCTCAGCAACTTCTCTAATAGTGATTCGACGATTGGCCAATACTATTTTCTTCACTTCAATGTTTTTGTTATTTGTTGACGAGCTCGGGCATCCGGGATGCTCTTGTCGTTCACATCTTCTCGACCCTCTGAGAACATTTTGTACCACCGATAAACATTGCTTTGGTCCAAGGTAGCTTCATCATATGCCACAGTCAACATTCAGAATGCATCCGCGCACTTAATTTTGTTTTTCACACAACATTTGATATAGATTCTTTGTTCCATTTTTTTGGAATAAGCAAAATAGCTGTCAACAATTAACTGAACATTCAAAATGGCCGAGCTTGCCAACATAAGTGTGGGACATGAGTACCAACATAATGCCACAATACAATCGAATATATGTAGCCCTCGGAAATTCAAAATTCGCGATACTTTTTGAACGGACCTCACCTGCCATAATCAAAGTGTATCAAATTCTTTTTAAAATGAACCTTACATCAAAATTCAGATGGAGATCTTGGAAGTGGTAAATCCATTACAGTGGCACACATTCTGCATTATGGTGTCATAACAGGACATATTCTTATCCATGTTCCTTGGCGTAAGTGGTGTTTAAAACTGTTTTAAACTTTAATTTTAGCCCTAGCAGAACTACTTCACTTTACTGTAGCTTTTTCAAGCTAAAGAATAATCCATTAAAGGAACTTGAACTGTGATAAGCAGCATCCTTGTGATGGACATAAGGGCTTCATTCCATGCCATAACTAAGAGAGGATGTATGAGGATCATACTGAAGGTTGTGAGCAATTTTTTTTAAAAATCTTGATCTTAATTTTTTATACAAACCAAGTACATCATTTTAACTACAGTCTTTTATGTAATCTTTTAATATAGTCTCAATTTCTTTGCATGCATTTTTCTCATCATTTGGAAGATTGAAAACACCATTTGAAAGAACACTGTTTCAGCTGCCCATAGACACTGATGCACTGCTTTTCCAATGTCCACCAAGTGATGCCATTCCAAACTCTGATGTTTTGTATATGTCACAATTTTCATCAAAATTTATCTCCTTTATTTTGAAATCTGTAAAGATAAGGGTGATGGTTATTCTATGCAGTTTGTGGTCATCAGTCAATAAACATGGGACCCAACAGGCACAAACTTTTTAATAACCTTAGCTTTCAATCATTTCTTTTACTGTCCTATGTTCTAATGCCAGTTATGCAGCAATATTTTACTATCCATGTGACATATCTGTCTTCTCTAATGAAGTGGAGACCAGCCTTCAAGGGCACTGAGGCACGTGCCCTCCCTACAACAATTTCAGCCAATAATTTCTTCATTATATTATTAGGTAAAATGTTATAATCTATAATGCATTTTGTATAAATTTAAACCTACTATGCACCGTGGACAGTTGTAGTGAAGATGGCTGTCAGAAATAGTAACCGGCCGCATTTTCGGACACAAGCGATTTTGTGGTCATCCTATGCGCACGCGCAGAAGAATTCAAAGCTTTCAGATGTAGCTAATTTGTTGGTGCGGGGCTCAAAGGGCCGGGAGGGGAAGGTTCTCTTAGGACACGAAAGCTTCTGTGGTTATTTGCTGTGCATGCACAATGAGAAAATAAGAACCGACAATAAGCAAAAATTATAGTTTGACACAAATCCCTGACAAAAATATTTAGCCAAAGGTAAGAGTAAATAATAAGAAACATTTCTTAATGTCTTCTTATTTGAAAACAAAGTTGATCTATAAACCTCCCGAATGAAATATACAAAAAGAAGCTTATGTGTAAAAATTTACAATGTTGGTACTTGGTATTCTCTCCTCCCTGCCAAGCAGACAAGAAGTTATACGCCAACGCTCAAGGTGTACAAGTAGGTATTGTGTAATTACCCTAAGTTTACTAGGAAATAGATTCGCGATACATTTGAAACTTTACTTGAAAACAGGAAAAGGCAAAATAATCAATAGTTATTCAAATTATGGATGTGAACAAACAGTAAAATGGACCTTACTTGCAAGAGGTGATTAGTGGCTAGTGTTGTGAAAATTGGTGCTAAATTACAATATCCACCTCAAGAGTGATAAAGTGGTGAAACTGTGCCTTGAATGTATTTCACATGTTAATGAAACATAATCCGAATGCGCTGGAGAATAATTTGGTGAAATTAACTGCAGAATAATATGCCCATTTATCAGTTGCTAGCGTTCAAAGAAACGGCAGCGTTAAAACTCGCCTTAAGAGGGAAAATCCTAAACACTGTTACAAAAGATAGGCATGGTTTGTAAAGTATACAATTGCTTATAAAGAAGATGCTTAAGACATTAATATCATGATCATGATCTACATTACTTTAAGGTAGTTTCCACAATTTTCTGAGAGAAAAGCGTGTTTTGTTTCTGAAAAGAAACATCGTGAACTTTGTAATTGACATACATAAGGTATTAAAGTTGTGTAAGGTAGTATTGAACACTGGAAACTTAAACTAAGTCCATCAGCTGTTAAGACAAGCTATGCATTAATTTGCAGCAGTATCACCTCTCTGGTAATGTTGTTGACATATGGTAAACAGTAAAGTCGACGGTTCGTGTTCAAAATTCTCAGAACATGTCGCGTTCAGTTTCTGACTTAAATCAAAGAGTTATGGAAGTATTTTTTCAAGCATAGGATCGAACGATGGACTTCATCTACAAACAGAAAAGTTAGTGCTAATACACAAATTAGCATTTCATTTCTACTGATAGCTTTTAGTATCCACTAATTTTAGTGTGTCGTCATCCGTGATCTAGGGGTAACATGCTAGCCTCTGCTTCTCAAGGTCGCGGGTTCAAACCCGGCTGATTTTTTTTTTTTTTTTCTTTTTCAGGCGTAAAAATCCCTTCCTTCATTAGGGAAGTAAAGTCTTTGATACCGTGTTGTAGGTTTACGGCATGTTAAAAAACCCTCAAGCCTGATAAAGAAGCCTCTAAGCAATATTAAGTGGTGTTATGCACCCAAAATAGAATGGGACGCTTAAAACCGTACCAGTTAAAGAGCGTCCATAAATAACATTCAATTTATTAATATAAAAATAATAGTTGCAACAAATCTTCACTTATCTTTTGGAATCCTTGCTTGGACTAGTTTCGCAATGATTTCATTGCATTATCAACATATCCTTTTGGTCTGTTTTTTGATGTTGTTTATTTACACTGTTATGGTTACTGCTACTAGGTGGATTGTGTACTAATGCATTGCTAATTACTGGAATCAAAACAAATTTGGTAAGAGTGTCAATTGGAGGTATATCAAAATTCATTGCATGGTTTCTATACTTTGATATAAATATTTTCTCCCAAACCATTAAATCTATGGGCCCATTTAAGTGTTTTAATTATTTAACATCTGGATTTATTTCATGATTAAATTTCCAAAAATGTTCTGCTACAGCTGATTTATCAATTTGTTTGTATTTAATATTCCTAAAGTGTTCTTTTACTCTGGTTTCCAAATGACGTTTAGTCTTACCAATATAAACAAGGTCACAATTTAAACAGTTTAATTGATAAATGCCAGATTTTTTATTTTTTGAAATTTCATCCTTTTTAGAAAAGCCTAACAAATTTTTTATACTGTATTTATTTTGAGGAACCAATATTATGCCATGCTCTTTGAAAATATTTGTGAATTTTTTATTTGCCCAAGGGTGATAAGTAAATTTTTTAAAAATGTAATTATCTTTTATTTTCTTAAGCGTAGAAATATCTTTAATAGCTTTTTGATATTTAAACTTCTCAATTTTTTTATTTATAAAATCAGTATTAAAACCATTAATTAAAGCAGTGTTAATAATGTGTTTATATTCTTTATAGAATTCAGCTTTATTAAGGGGTAAACTAATTAACCTATAAATTAAACTATTAAAAACAGCAAATTTATGTGGAAAAGGGTTAAAGTCATTATTTTTTATATAATTATCAGTGTGGGTTTGCTTTCTGTATATTCCAAAATTCAATTTATTGTCTTTTTTTATTATTTTTAAATCCAGGAAAGGGAGATAGCCATCACTTTCAGTTTCTAATGTGAATTTTATAGCCTTATCTTGTAAATTTAAAAGTTTTAAAGCATCATTTACATGTTTATCAGGAACAATAGCAAATATATCATCTATACCAAGCTTTAAAAATTAGAGGGAATGCTTTAGTGACCTGTATTTCAAATTAGCTCATGAAAAGATCAGCAAGAAAAGGTGCAAGTGGACTACCCATTGCTAAACCAGAAGTTTGTTGATAGAATTTTTCATTAAAGCTGAAAAAATTTTGATCCAAACAAAGATTAGTAAGGATAACAAAATCATTTATTAAATCTTCATTCAGTTCTATAGAACTTAACCATTTTTTAAAAAATGTCAAAAGTTTTTCTCTAGGAATGCTTGGAAACAAAGCAGTTACATCAAAAGAAGCAAGTTTATCATTAGTAGATAATGTAATATTGCTGATCCTTTTGACTAGCTCAAAAGAATTTTTAATACTTAAACTCTCAAATTTTTCAAAATTAGTGAATTTTTTATTTAACCATTTAGCTAGGCTGTAAGTAGGTGAATTTATGCAATTTACAATAGGTCTCATTTTATTTCCAGGTTTATGAATTTTGGGAAGAGCATATTTTCTGGGTAAAATTGGATTACTGATTTTTATAATTTGCTTTTCTTTATTTGTAATACTTTTAATTTCATTAAGGGTCTTATTATAAATTGAAATGCAGGATTTTAAAGGGTTAATATCAATGCTTTTGTAATCTTCACCTTGAAGTAAGAGTTCCATTCTGTTAATGTAATCAATTTTATTTAAAATTACAATGCTGTTACCTTTATCAGCTTTAGTATAGATTACATCTTTTTCTTTTAATGATCTAATAATTTGTTTATTGTGATTTACTTTAGGGTGATTTTATTTTATTCTTCACTGTTACTAGCTTCTTTTTACATTTATAAGTTTATTTGTTTTGAAGCATTCCTTAGTTTCAGTACATTTTAGGTTATTGCTTATGATGGATGTGATGGAATATAATATACTTTTCCAATTGCATTTGTGTTCCTTTTGTATAAGGCCATGTATAATTTAGGGGAGCTGTACCAATTATCTAAATATACAGTCCTACCCTGGTCAAGTACAGGTTCCATCAGGTGCATTACTATGGAGCCAGATAACCCCAAATCTTTGTCTCCAGTATTATCAGTTCCTTGACCAGTGTAAATGCAGCTATTGTAAAGATATCCCATTTTACCTTCACAAAGATGAAAACTCTTTATACCAAATCTGGCCCTCTTTGTTTTGATGTATTGCTTCCAGCCTAAGCAGCCCTTCCAAAGCATCAAGCTTTCATCTACAGTGACCTTATCACCAGGCACATAATTTTCTTTGAATTTTGAAATAATATATTCCAAAATTGACCTAATTTTGTGTAGTTTATTGTTTACATTTTCTGTGCCAGTGAAATGAAGGAACCGTAAAATGGAAGTAAACCTGTTATTTGCCACGTATTTCCCAAAAAATGGAGTAGCTAGCATGTCATCTGTAGACCAGTTGGTTTACGAATAACACCCATGAGCATAATTAGACCAATTAGCCTGTAAATCTCATTCAGTGTTACTTCTGTCCACTACTGAATTCTACTCTTAGGCCCTAAATTGCCTTTAGAATTCAGGTCTTCCTTCACCTTACTCGCATATGCATTTGTTTCTGTAACAATGAGAGACACTAAGTCAGTAGTAAAAAATTGTGTGAAAATGTCAATTGGCTGGCTGTCAGAAGTCAGCTGAGCTAGGGGTTGTACACCAGAGGCTGTGCTCGTGAAGATATGTCTTTTTGTTTTGGAGTCATTTTGACTGTCCCACAATGTTGCTTCTTCACTAACACCTGAAGGAAGAGAATCACTTTCTTCCTCACTGCTACCTATATCCTCGACGCTCCCCTCAAAATCTGAAAACTCGCCATCAATATCAAAGTCACTGTCATATAGCAAAAAGTCCTGCACATTATCTGAAGTTATTTCTGAAGCCTGTACACTGCCTACACGAGCTGATTCGTTAGCTACACTGCTAGTCGAAGCCATGGTTAGAACTGAGATATAACATTTTCAAATGTGCTTTTCTGATAGCTAAAACAAAAAACTGTGAACCCCGTAGCTATATGGCTCTACCATAAATCCCTGCTGTGTATTTATTCTAAGGCGTAAATAGAAATGCTGACAGAGAGGTTTGATTTCTTTGCAGCTTGGGTGTTCCTCACAAACACACACATGTAATTGCGTTGTAGCAATAAACAGAATGATAAAACCTTGAAGCCAAGAACGTTGTGCTTAGCTAGCTCTAGGTATATACATTTGTATGCGCATAGCACAAGCCTGACTCACAAATTAGGTGCGTTTGACGTACAGAACGACTTTTACTACATGGAAAAAATTAGTGATATTTAAACTTTTGTTAATACAGTCTCTCTTTTGTTTCTACGATAGATGTATAGTGCCTTTAATGAGCTTTAAGCCAGGTTTTGTTTCTTTTTTTAATAAAAATCAAAGATACAAATATTTATGTACAAAGCATATTTACCTACATTTAACAATTTAAATGCCTTGAGTTGTTTATTGGGTATCCATTACTGGCTGTGCAGCATTTAAATAGCCATCACTCAAGCGGTTAAGGGACACACCTTTATGCAAAGGATTTTCACTTCACGAATCACTCAATGAGGTACTATTGCATCTGAAATCTTGTATAAATAATATGATATGTAGGTAATTAAATATAGATAAATATATCTATATATAAATAAAACAAACACCAGCAACAATAACAACAAATATAAATAACAACGAATAATACGTAGCTTGCACAGAACAACTCAATGCACGTGTTAGGAATTCACAAACTGAGCACGCGGCAGCCGATATTGCCAGGTATCTAGATCCATTTCTGTTGTCTGACCGACTGATCCGCGTGCTGCTTTGTGATTGGCTCAGAAAGCAAATGGATAAAGCTTTTAATCTGTTTTATGTGGGTGAACCATCTTAACTCCCAACTGTCAAGTGCAAGGTTTCAGTGGTGGGGGGTATGAAGTCACCCAAGCAGTAACGTCAAATACACTATAGCTTAATACTGGACACTTCCATTTTCCCCTGTGCTAAGCTGAGAGACAGATATACAGTGGCACTCCTAGTGGCCAGGCCTTAAGGAACAAGTGATTAATTTGAATGTTAGGAAAAGGAAAACCAATAATGATATTGTATAATGCTTTGTTGTTTTTTAATTATTCAAACAATATTTTGTTAATACAATACGAAACAAAGCAGAAAACAATGTAAAGATATTGGATCTACAGGAATTATTTGTAGATGCATGACTTTTTTGCTTTAATGTTTCTACCTGGTTTTTTCTTATTCTTTTTTCTATTTTCATCATTCATATAACATTTTATGAACACATTGAATGCTTTGTCAATAAACACATCTTTACAATTTTCACTTTACAACTTCTTTAACCTTAATTTAACATTAAGTTTACTGTCAGAAAGACAATGAAGAAATTTTTCATTAAATGGAGTATTGACGCTGTTGCACATTGTATAAGCAGATTCATTGTGAAGTATGAGTAGTCTAGCATTTTCATAACGTTTCAGAGCAATATGCACTTTATTTAATTTACTACCTCTGCTCTCATCAATGCCTACCAATTTGTTTATACATGCCTCATGAGGCAATTTTGTACATATTCAGCTGTATACATGTGAATCTGCACACTGCTGAACATTAACTGGAATATCATCATTGCTGTTCTGGTATAATTAGTGCAGAAGTCTGAATTACAAATGATTTACATTTGCCTGTAAATCAGATTTAGAACTAAAAACTTGCTTACATCCATTGCACAATTACTATCATCAGACGGTTGTAATAACTGATTTGTAATTTCAAGTCTAAGATATTTTCTGAATTTTGAGGAATCTGGGGTTACATTTTTCCCACCTTTGCCCCTAACAACAGAAAACAAATTTTCCAAACAGTCTTGTGTGAATCGCCTTGTAAGTAAATATGAGAAACCATATTGACATTTTAGTTCTTGCCACAATTTTAATGCCAATATGTTTTCAGCCCTCCCTTTAAAACAAGGAGGTTTCTTACACTGACTATTCATTACAGTGATGCTTTCTAAGAATTTTGATAATTCATTCAAATACAGTAAATGTTTATGTTCGTCATTTATTGCACAGCACAACTCGTTAGCACAATGATTTTGAGATGAGTTGAAAATGTCAAATAGACAGTCCATTTTGAAAAAATGGACTGTCTATTTGACTGTCTGATGAAACATTAGCAGTAGCTAATGTTTCATCAGACATAGAATTAAATGCAACATGCGTTTTAATGCCACAACTGACAGAATGACTTAAAACCGAATGGCCAAACATACTCTCATTGGACTAAATGGTGGAAGTTGAATACATTGGCTGGTCAACCTTGGAGCTAACCGAGGATTGATGGTTCTGTCTGTTTTATAAAATTGTATAATATAGTCCATCTTCACAGATTATATTATGCCTTTTCAAATTATTACTTACTGATTTCAACAGGTGTGGAGCATCATGAAAAAAATACATTTTACTGTTATAAATTTCAATAAATGGATTTTCCTCAGAGATTTCAGCAATGATCTCATTTTTAGATTATTGCTTCCGACAACCACCTCAGGAATAAATCCTGCTTCAGCCAACTTTTTTATAACCTCTAAGAAATATCCTTAATGCACTCCCCTGGCATGCCATTTTTAGAAAGTTAATATCCAATAACCTGTTTAAAATTTACTTTAACATCTCTAATTAAAATAACCATTGCCTGATTTGCATGCTGAAGATATTCTTTTGTTTATGCCCACCATGAGTTGTGAACCCATCTAACTCGTTCAGACCTAGCATTATAACTAATATTGTCTTGCAGTGACATTTCATCAAACACAATGGAGACCACTCGTTCTAAAACACTAAATTGCTCAGCCTTTAATTTCATCAAAGACAATATATTTTCATTAAGACCAGATGAAATGCCTAAGTTTTGAACCTACCTATGAAGAGGTCTAACTGATGGAAGACATACCAAATTATTGTGTAGAAAATTGTATGCTTTTGATGAACAATAATATATAGCAAGAGCAATAGTTTTTTCACTGCTGTGAATTGTCTACCCTTGCTCTTTCGGCCCAAGTTTTTCACTTGACCTTTAAAAATTCTCTCTGAATTTGTCTTGGAAATTCCAAAATGTTTAATTAAATCAAATTTTGTTTCCACTTTGCTGGTTTCTAATCTACGCACCTCGCCTTTCAATTTACTAATAAGCACATTTTTTCTGCTTATAATTTTTTGGGCGTTTCGCAAACTTGCATTGAGTGACCTAATTTTCATTGCATTACTAATACTATGTTTAGGAGACCTGGCATCAGGAAGATAGTCTGTTGGCTGATCTTGAATAACAGTAGTGGCTGAAGATGTTATCATGCTGCACTTCTTGCAGTCTTTTGCGTGGACTTCTCCTTATTGGTCTTGCTGCTGGGAAGGTTTTGTGTCGGAACAGAATTTGGTTTGAGCCTTTGTATTTTTATAACGTTAATATAGGTTTTACTTTTCTGAATAGGCAAATACACAAGCATTATAGAATGAAAAACAGGAATTCGTACAACACAGTAATTAAAAAATAGCAAAGTATGTAAATTGCAATAAATTTATTAACTACTTCTTTAATCATGTTTATTATTATTATTATTATTATTATTATTATTATTATTATTATTATAGTGACAAAGCAAAGAATTCTGACAAAATATTTATGTACATAAATTATGCAGTGAATGATTACTGAAGTAAATATCACTGCGAGTGAAATCCTAAGAAGAAATAATGATCATAATTATAATAATGATGATGCTAATAATAAAAATAATAATAATAATAGCTACGGATAATTATGTATCTACTCAGTATCTTCAAACTGTACCTATTTTATAACAGCAAATCTTTGAAATTTCCTTTTTAACACTAAAACCATGATAGAGGCATATATAGCAATGCAAATACTATTAAGTAAAACTAATAGTACCTATGGGAATTTATTTACTGTATAAACTGTAATGTTGTAAAATAAACTGCTTAAAATATTCATTTTGTCTTTTTATGAGTAAAATGCAATCAAAAGTGTCATAAACGACTACGGCATAACTCGCTGTACAGCTGAGGATTTCTGAAATGTGTGGGTATGAAGTGGTCAGAGCATATTCTATGCTTTATATAAGTAAGCAGGTCCTTCTTTTCTGTAAATGTGATCTAAATCACTTCTGCATTTCATAACCCACTGATCACAACTAAAATGAACAAAAAGCAACACAGTAAAATCTAACTTGTAACTACAATTTGTAAGTTTTGTCTACTTATGTTAACTGTATATCAGTTTATTCAATTAAAAATGCTATATATACATATGTGCGGAAATAAATACTATTAGGTTTAATGTTTTAGACAATGGTTATGTATACAAGGGTGGTCTGAAAAGTTCTCGGCCTCACCCAGAGATTGTGTACTTGCATGATTTTTTTTTTCCTTACGTTGGTACACGTATTAATAGACCCTATGTAAAATTACAAGTCATTCCAGGTAATAGTTGACTGTAGGCAGTTGCTTGAAGTAGTGGAAGTGCGCATTGCTTTGAAAATGGAGAAATTTGAGTATATTGCTGTGATAAAATTCTTCGTAAAAGAAGGTTTAACACCTACAGATATTCATTAGCAGATGGTAAATGTGTATGGTGACTCTTCTCCTTCAGTTTCCACTGTGAAGAAATGGACGGCCGATTTTAAATGTGGCCGTGAAAGCGTCCAACATGATCCATGTGAAGTGTAGCGTTATTGAGCCCCACATTTGGAAACCATATGCAGTGTTAATATGGTGTTGACTTTAGATGTTATATGCAGGGTTGCCTCTTACACCACATTTAAGACACCTTATGTAATGAGCGCAGATTGGAGTCGTTGACCAGACTCACTCCCCTACCTATGAGTAGACCCACTTACCTGGTATGGTGAATCTACTACCAGTGAGTTTGCCTCGGTGTTGCTCAGTCGGCACAATAATTGACTCACCTGGGGTGGTAAAGCAAATGGGGGTGGGTCAGGAGTCGTCTTATAATAATTAAAAGTTATATACTTTGCTTGAGTTTATTCTTTCCTAGAAGAGACAAGCACATTTGCCTTATACACTTGTTATGATTCTAATAACATGACTGAACACACATAATATATTAGCACTCGTCACTGGCTTTGTGTCTAACTTTATGTGAAGTACTTAAGTTCCGCCTGACGACCAACAGCAGAAAGCTACAGACAACTTTCACGAACAGGTCAGAACAGATGAATTAGAACAGAACTCCCAAGGTGCCTTCTTGGGCTCTTTATATACAAAAATTACTGTCATGGCGGCCTCTTTCTGATTGGACAGAATTGACACAATTGACGTCAATATTACCCAAGAATCAATTTCCTTATTATCCCAGGATGCACTGTAAACCTCATGTGACAAGCCTAGTACAATGAAGAATTACCATCTTCCATATTTTTCAGTTCACCCCCGACTTAGCTCAAGTGCACGTGACTTGACAAAAGAGCTTCTCATCCCCTTTGACTCTCTTGGCGTCAGCTTTCTTCTCCAGCTGAATTTTCAGTTAACTACATATATTTATACTCTTTTAATTTTACATTGCTAAATAATTAATAACTAATAATAATTGTAATAGGGGAGCTAATTAATGGTCTCATAAGGACGACCTAAAAATGTAACCACATTGGAAATCATTGAAAAGGTGCATGACATGATTTTGGAAGATTGGCATACAAAGGTAAGTGAAATTGATAATGCTCTTAGAATTTCAAAGGAACCTATTGGTCACATCTTGCATCAGGAATTAAGCATGAAAAAGCTTTGCGCAAGATGGGAGCTGCGTATCCTCACTGTGGATAACAAATGCATTCGCACAACACTTTCTGAAAAGTGCTTTGCGCATTTTCAGAAGAATAGAGGTGACTCTTTGCGCCAATATGTCACAATGGATGAAACATGGATTCACCACTACACACCCGAATACAAGCAGCAATCAAGGCAGTGGACAGAAGCTGGTTCTTCAGCTCCAAAGAAGGTGAGGATGGTGCCATTGGCAGGAAAGATCATGGCATCAGTGTTTTGGGATGCCAAAGGAATCTTATCTATTGTCTATCTCAAAAAAGGTAAAACCATTACTGGAGAATGCTACTCTCAGCTTCTAACCAAACTGAATCCAGAGATTCGTGAAAACGGACCCAGGTTAAAAAAGAAAAGAATTGTTTTCCATCAGGACAATGCACCTGCCCGCAAAAGTGTTTTGGCAACAGGGTGGATGTTCCAGCACTATGTTCCCCAGATTTGGCTCCCTCATACTTCCATCTGTTTTCAAAACTGAAGAAATTCTTCGCTGGTAGGCAATTTTCGTCCAATGAAGAAGCAATTGCAGCTGTAAATGGGTACTTTGCAGCACATCCAGAGGAACAATACAGAGAGGGGATAATGACATTGGAACAATGCTGGACAACATGTATTGATATTAGAGGGGATTATGTTGAAAAATAAAACTACTTTGAAAGTATGAATTGTTGTTTTTGACTATCAGACCAAGAACTTTTCAGACCACCCTCGTATTAACATTTCACAATAATATATTTTGCTTATATTGTTTTGTCTCATGGAAAGTGGACAAAGGACTTGGAAAGCATCAGAAGTTCAAAGTTATTACAGCCAAACACTGTACAAACCTTACCAGACATGGTAAAATACTTCTCTGTCTGATAATCCTTATAACACTGTGTAAACTGATAAACAGCTGAATTAAATTTTCATTAATCATTATTGCTCTTATGTAGGCTATACAGAAGCTACAGCAACACCAACTGATCGCTCATGGCCGACTTGCTAGAATGCGCTGGCAGCATGTGTCACGCGAAATATCGTGAATGTCCTGTATTAAGTTATAGTGTATTTGGTAACATTCCTTGGATGGCCTGACCCATATAAGCTTACCACTCACGGGGCCACTGTCACATTGATGTTGCAGATCAAGGTTTTTTCTCTTTTTAAATAAAAATAACTGTGTCTTGGCTTTCTCTTCTATAAGCCCCAGTTTGACAAGAAAAACAATTATTTACAAATTAGAATGATTCATTAATGTTTAATGTTTAAAAAGTATTAAATGAGAAAATTTTAAAAAATGAGCAATTTTTATCATCAGTTTTTTTTCTTGGAGCCACCCATCACTGGGAAAAAATGAAACTATCTGCAACCAATATTCTTTTTGCTAAATGAACTCCTTGTTGTAAGTTATCTTTAGTGCAGATACATGTAGCTAAACTCAGCCATTACAGCTGAAAAAAGACTCCATGGGAGAGAAAGCTGAGATACAGGTATTTTTGTTTTCAATGTATTTTCACTATAAAAATTGCAGTTCAATCTGTGATATCAATGTGACAGTAATATCTTGTCAGATCAGTGATCTGGTTTCTACATTCATTGTGAACCTTGAGAACAGCTAATTGTGATGCACATTCATTGAAATTTCTCATCATAAACAACCTTCTGCTATACCACAGAAATAAAGGAATATATTTAACTTAATATAAACAAGATTATAAAATAAGATTATTTGTGGCTTTTGCGTGGGTTGGTCGCTTTCCAACCAGCAAGACTCTGCAACCAGAGACTGCCAGCATGGTGTGCATTCTTACAACATCTGCCTGTTGTTTCAGCGCTACTTAAGTGTAGCGTTAGTGTATATGATAGTGAATGGCTACTTGTGTTCTTTTCCTCTGGTTCGTTGATCTGTTATGCTAATTAATTTACCTTTTGTTTGATCATTATTCAATTTAATTGGGAAAAAAGTGTAAAGCTGACAATAACAGTATAAGCCTGCCTGTACAAACAGGACAGTCCCCTTTTTTACTTCTTGCATCCCGAGAATTTTTATTGCAACGCGAATAGGTCCCTATTTTCTTGACACTGCATTCCTAAATTAAACACCTAACTAAAATTGTTGCCATTTCTTGTTATGAGAAATGCAGAGTCAGTGCCTATCTCGCTTATTTTTGTTATGTTTATCACGTTCTGTGAGCAGTATCTTGCCCAGTATAGTGTTGGTAGTTGATGTGCTGTGGTATTTGTAAGAACTTAAGCTATTATGCCTAAAGGGAAATGCACCTTCCTATCCAATTAACAGGATAGATATCCTTTCTTCGAAGAGTTAAGAGCTTAATTATTAGAGTTCACTCTAAAATTTGCAAATTTTCGATCTGATATTGTAAAGTATATTTATTCAATATCATGTTTCCTTTATTCTAATGTTATGTTAATGCTAATTTCAGAAACTATTGATCAATTAATCCAACATTTTCAGGCATCCCATATTTTAATGGGGGAAAATGGTAGGCTTACACTGATATCAGCACTATTTACTCATTTTTAAAAGGAAAACAACTGGATCATCTTCAGAAAGAGACAAAGGACGTTAAAACTGACCAATCCATTACCAGACTAGATAAATACTGCACTGCTGAGTTTTCAAGTAGTAAAGATTCAACGCCTTAAGCTCATTCCCAGCCAAAATACATCTCATTTCATCAATCCTAAGAGACTGGGTTGTATACCTGTATGGGTGGGGTACTTGGTTAGTTACTTTAAGATTTACATACAACTTTCTTTTCTTAAATTATTTTATTAAAAAGAATTTGATTGTTTTTCCGCATGAAAACTGGCCCTGCACACAGACTGCTCCCCAGCCAATTATGCACGAATTGTTGCATGCCTCGAGCAGATACAACAAATAGGTAAACATGTAATAATTACATAATAAAGGAATAACAAATAATTTAATGCAAAGGTCTATACTTACAAAACTAGATGAAACAGCTTCGCAACAAAAGATAACAATTGACAGGCGATAGTGAGCAGTCCAGTACTTGCAGCCAGCTCTTTGTGCGCTATTGTGTAGAACATTATTTACTGTTTATTCGTTTTTTTTTAATCAATTGACTATTTTTTCGTTAAAATTACATACAGTGCAACTTATTTAAGCAAGTCAAAGCCAACCACCGTATATTAATCATAATACAGAATAATGTCTACAAAGCTGATAAACCAAATCACATTGTTATTTGAGCTACAGACACTGGGAGATTTAAGTAAGAAAAATAAAGGAGTATTATTGTATCAAACATTAATAAAACAATTAAAATAAAACATGTTATAAGTTAAAAAACATGGTAAACAACTGATTGCGTTTAAACTACTAAAGAAATGTTTAGACTTTGTGGTATATCTGAAATATTTGGTTATGTGCAGTTTCTCAAAACAATTTTTAGAATTGCCCAAAATATGGTCTTTTTTTAAGTGATAGTCAGTCATTTCATGGTTGGCGCTATATCCGTTGAACTAGGAAAGCTGATTTATAACAAGTGCATTATAATCACAAATTTTCACCCAATTTTCACATAATTTTTACAAATAATAATCATTAGTAATTTCCTAATAGGCACAAGAAATATAAGGGAATATATTAGGTAAATGCAAATCTATTAAAAGCTGGCCACCAAGTGATGACTTTGACATTCCGCTCTTTTTGCATGGTCAGTAATAAAAGCAACAAAACGAATGACTACTTCCCATTTGAGAAAAGCATTATTGGAAAATTCATACCAATAACGGGAATAACTCTTAAATGGTTAACCCTACAAAAATGTACTAATGTAAAATGTTTGAAATGACATGTTATTTATGGATGCTCTTTAACTACTGTGGTTCTCAGCGTCCCATTCTAAATTGGGTGTGAAACACAGCTTAATTTTGCTCAGAGGCCTCTCTATTAGGCTTAAGGTTCTTTTATGTGCCGTAAATCTACGACACAGGACCAACGGCTTTACTTCCCTTCTGAAGAAAGCCATGCTAAGGATTTTTATACCCGAAAAAATCCATCATCCTCCACCAGGTTTGAACCCGCGACCTTGGGTATATGAAATCACCATGGTAACTATTACTCCATGGAGAGCGACTGTTTTTAATGAGATCTACATTTTTGTGTAGTATGAATTTTTATTTATATCTTATGGTTTATGCTAAAGTTCTGCAGAATGAAGAAGACTTCAAGGTTATTTCCACAAAACTCAATATATACTTTTTATTTGCCTCTAAATTTCTTTAATGGTGGTATTTAATCCAAACTGTTAGAGCCATGTTTGATAAAATAAGTTTCCAAAATATTCCATATAAACGGTAGATTGGGATGGATGGGCAATTTTCCTAAAAACCTTCGTGTCTCATGTTTGAAAGATGCTAAACTTAAATACCAAGTTTGGTACTTAAACTACATTTGTGTATAGTTATGCTGTTCACAGACGCACATGCAGATCTTATTCTAAAAACATTTTTCTGGGATTCGCGTGTCCTCAAAACATTTTTGGTAAAATATCACCTTTAAATTTCTAGATGGAATGCAATACCTTCCCTACCTATTATGCACATTGTACGTGATAGAGGAAACTAAAAATACAAGCTAAACGTAAAATATGAAGGTTGAGTAATTAATGTAATTTTAAACAAAGATATTAAGTGGTAGGTATAATATAGGAAACTACTCGGCTAGACTTGTTCTTGGTAATCTGCAATATCGTCTAAAATTAAATATAAAGTCCAGAAAAAAAATAAGTTTGCATTGATTATGTAAAAGGAGAGTAAGTTTTATTTATGGAGTTCTTTAATGCTACAGTTCTCAGCATCCCATTTAGGTGTGGAAGACAACTTAATTTTCTTCAGAGGCTGCTTGAACAGTTTTGAGGTTTTATGTGCCAAAAATCTACAATACAGGATGAATGTCTTTACTTTCCCTCCGAAGGAAACTATGCTAAGGATTTTTATGCCAAATAAAACCAATCCCCCCCCAGATTTGAACCCACGATCTTGGAAACTAGAGGCTAGCATATTACCCCTAAACCACTGAGGACTTGATATTGCAGTTTTTTTTTAAATGTTTGCATGATGAGGAGGAAGCGTTATTCCACAGTCCGTGAAAATTCAACTATAAAAAATATTCTTGATCCCCTGCCCCCAGAGTTGCCCATACTTGTTTGAGCAGCTTCACATCGCAGAAATTTCTACATCTCCGATAGCTCATGTGGAACACATTATGAAGCAATTTTTAGCATCCTTAGGCAGATCTTAAGGATTCTACACAGTTGAAAGTGCCAATCCAGTATCTGCTGCTAACTCTTGAATAGTAAAGTTCCAATCTGCTTCCACTAATGTGGACATTGTACATCATTCTCACTAACTGGTGGATGACCGGAACTAGGCATATATGTCACATTTTCATATCCTTTAACCCTCGGAAGCCCTTCAAAGTTTTACTTTTTAAATATTCTTGTAATTCTTGGTTTGATTTCAAACTCCTTTCCTGTATTCTTCTGCTTGCCATTTGGCATCCCTCTTATTAAGTCTGAGCTAGACTGCATTTCAGGTTTTTTGCATAATTCAAAATATTTGCCGAAACCCTGTTAATGCATATGCAGGGCTTTAGAAGGCCCCTTACAGCTATACATCTTTTCATTTCATATTGGCTTCTAAATTTGTTCAGGAACAGTTATTAATTCAACAATAACTATAGCAGAGGTGACTAGTAGTGGCAGGAAGATAGGATACTTCTGATAGGAGTGCTTCATCAGATTCTGAAAATGAAGTCCCACATCATGAACTCCCAGATGCCAGCACATACTTATGCCTTAATGGAACCATGGTATTTAGATCCTCCAACTTCTTGTATGCCTGTTCACAATATTATAAAGAAGGAACCCACTCCAGCTCGTGGATTGAAAACCTGTGAACTAAAGGATGCCTGGGACTATTTCATCTCCAAGGAAATCCTAGATGAGGTAATCAACTGCACAAATATAGAAGGCAGAAGAGTTGCTGCTTTGCATGGTAAAATGTTTCACTTGTTGAAATGGAGGGTTTTCTTGGCCTTTAACTGCTTGCTGTTGTTGAGTAGAGTTGGGATGTCCCTGTAAGAGAATTATTCTTGGACGAAAAGGCAAATCCTACAGATAACAATAAATAGTTTTGAGGATATAAGGAAAATAATAAGATTAGATGACAGGCACCCCTGTGAAGCTCGATCTGTAGACGACAAACTTGTAGCTGTTCATTATATATGGGAACTGTTTCTTGACAAATGTAGAAATAGTATGGTTCCTAGTGATTCACTCACAGTTGACGAAGAATTACTCCCATTCCATGGAAGATGCAGCTATATCCAGTATATGTCTTCTAAACCTGCCAAGTATGGCATAAAGATATTTTGATTATGTGCTGCTACATCTGCATATGCTTTAGATGGAATTGTGTACATGGGAAGGAAGCCACATAGAGATGGCCATTTGCATTGTGGATGAATATGATGTATGTCGCAGCAGTGAACAGTGAAATTTTATTTTCTGTCCAACATCCGACATATTATACTGGAAGCACTAATGGAAGGCGTTTGTTCCTAAGATAATTAGTAGAGTAAATGGTAAGACCACTAATGGAGCTTCAAATTTACATCCCTAATCTCCCAAAGAAAACAGTTGGATGTGTGCATCGATGTGGTGTGCAAAAAGATAACTCCTGATACAACCAATTGGTTGTATATAACAGGTAGAACTGCAGCTAATAAGTGTAACAATAATATAAAATTTTGCATATGCTGTGTGTAAGTAGTTGTACATGATAAATCGGAACTCTTTGAGAGTTCTTTAAAAAATAATAAAATATTTCACAAGCCTACCAGATTCTCTTAGTACAACTTAAGAACATTACAATATGTCACTAAGTTTGAAACAAATAAATTCAACTCTAAAAACTGAGTATATGAAGAGAAAACAATAATGAAATAAGGATAGAGCCTTATAGGCCTGCATATGCATTCATATGTGTTTTAAACACTATACATCCTAGGGTTAAAGGCTTTTACCCATCTTGCCACTGATTTATAAGGCAATGCATTTGCACCACAAGTCTCTCGCAATCTTTGAAGACACTGTTGTGTGTTTTTACCTCTGGCACATTTTATTTTCATCCAGATTTTCTGCTCCTGCTTTGAAAACATTATACTGCAATGCCTAGATCTAAACTGATGACTTTGACTCATTATTGCATGAGGAGGGGAGGGGGGAAAGGAGATCCATATGTCCTGATGGAGAGGAGGCACCTAAACTACATGTGCAATAAAAGAATTGCCAACGCTAGTGTTGTGATTCCATAATGTAGTTGCCAGAACTAAAGAAACAACTCTTGAATATAGCTTACTAATAAGGAATGAAACTAAGGCATGGAATAGATTTTGGTGGCATGTTTACCTTTTGCTTCCTGGAGGAGAGAAAGAAAAACTACTTATTACTACTAATAAGAAAGTTGTAAATAAATTAATGCCATCGAGGCATATACAGCCCAACAGAGAATAAACATCATACTTCAGTGAAATAATTATTTCTTCCACACTAGCTCTGTGTAGGTCAGGAGCTTAAACAATTATTTCTTAGTGATTGGCCTAATGGTTGAAAACTACAAAGTCCAGGACTTAAAGTACAGATTATATTGCAAGTCAACATTGGGGTATGTCATCTCAAAATAATATGAGATCTCCTGTGTGGTTTACTGAGAAAAACACGAGTCATTTGAGGAATGTTATGCTGTATTGACATGTTGTTATGGTAGCTTAGTGGTTAGAACAAATGGACGAAGACCAGGTAATCGTGGTTCAAATCCTGGCTCTGGCATACCATAGGCTAGCGTCAGGAGGCTTATAGTCAAGTTTGGAGAGAGAAACCTTTCCTTTAAAAACGCTATTTTCTCCATAAAATAGTCTTTCACATTTTATGATTCCTGGAGGAAGTATATGCTCTAGTGTTCACTTTAAGCAACTAACTCATAAGACAACTTCAGGATCATTAGTAAAAATTATTTTATTACAATTTGGAAATGGGTGGCTTCTTTAGGGAAAAAATGTATGTTATCATGAAATGACAGTGACAGAGTAGTAGCATCAGAGTTTAAAAATAACTGACAATCATATGAGGTTCTTCATTCTTTGTAATTCATATTTTGGGAAACAAATACAAAATACGTTGTTTTCTTTTTCCAGTTCCAAATTGGATGAAAAGATATAAAGAAGCCTCAAACTCACTTACAAGAGAAGGATTCATGGATTTAAATATAGATGCTGCAGCATGGCTGTTGCATTTTAGGACACAGAATGAAAAATTGCTGAAGGTGTTGAATGTAAGTGTATTATACAAGGTGAACAAAATGGTGTGGAATATTGGCCATAACTTTTAAATTAATCAATGAAGTTAAGTGCTGACTTTTTATATTCTCATGGAAGGTTGGGGCCTCCAGGCAGTATAAGGGTTAGTTCCCTGTTAGCCCCCAAGTGGATGAGGGGGGATGATCTTCAGAATTTTAAATGGAACCAGTATATAAATTTTAGATATTCTGATAGTCCTTGCGCAGAAGACCAAAATGTGCTGCAAGTGAAGAAATAAATTGAATACAATTTTAGAAGCCTATAAATTCTCAAGCTTTCATTAAAAATAATGTTCTAAAAGTTTCTTAATTTATTAAGGACTATCAGCTTAGCATGAGTAGATTTTTTGAGTTTGAAGTGACATTCTTATTAATTTGTTTTATAGCCCATAAAGATAAACATATGCAAGCAGTTAAGGTTACTATATTCTTTCGTATTCATGAACATTTCAAGTAATAAATTATTATCTAGAAGTAATTTTAAAATATACATTTCTGAACCTACCTCATCATCTTCTTTGCTAAGGAAGCCTTTATATGAATAATTAGTCTTTGTTTGCATTTCCTTATTCTTGAAATAAATAAAAAATTTAATATTTTGTTTGTTAACAATGCTGTCAATTGCCAAGATCATATTCAGGGCTGCCAGTATGAAGGAATTTCATCCTGCATGAGTTCTTTAACATGCCAGTAACTCTATTGACATGGGGCTTTTGGTCACTTCACATACAAATTACATGAGCTTATGTGCATTGTGTTTTTGTGCCATTTAACATTATTTCTTCAAACAAGTTTTGCTTAAAAGCATTTATTTAACAATTTTAAATGTTTAAGTAAATCCTAATTCAATGAAAAGTTGAGAATGAATAGAAAAGACAATTATGCAAAGTAGGTATAAGATTTATCTAGCCATAAATGCTCAATTAATAACTAAATTTACTTTGTGCTTAGGGCGATCATATCTCATGACAGAAAAAGAGATGCTTGAAAGATTCCTCACACAGAGGAACTTTTCGAGAGCTGAACTAAGGATTTGTACCTCTACATATTTATGCATGGTATTAGGAGATGATATTTTGGTTTAAGAAAATAACAGTATAGTGGTTGTGGCGGTTCTGGGTTCGTGTACTGGTGTGGGTTTTTATTAGTGGGAATGGTGTAGGTTTGTGGTTGGCTTAGCTCAGGGTTTTTATTGACATGGAAACACTCTTTCAGATTGTGGTGAGACACAAGTGCTTTATTAACTGAGTCCGGCCTTTTTCCGTCATAGAACACGTATACTTCTTAATTTTCTACTGTGATGTTACATTTTACCCGCACGCGACTATTGTATTTTATTCGCTTGATGCAGTGATATGTCTCGTACTATGATTGCTTACTTCCGACACAGCTAACGATTACACCACGCGTTCAAATATCACATCTTGGTCGTGCTGAGGTTCTTCGTCAAGTGCCTCACAATTAAAAGGTAGCCTGTTCAGCTCCATCACGAATTCTAAATTTCACATCTTGGTTTCCCGGAGGTCCTTCACCAAGTGCCTTACACTGTCACCTGACCAGCGGTAATCATTGTCTTCTGTCCCGTTAGTTTTCCTTGGGCAGGGCATTCCCACCCCTTTCCTTCGGGTCAATGCACAGCAGGTAACGGATCTTGTACCTCAAGCTTGTGACTTATACGTGTTAAAAGTCTTTCTACCCTTCCCATTTTCACTCTACATTTATATTTTATCTTTGTGATATAATTTATATTCTTGGCTATGATTTATATTTCTCTTCTTAATTCTTTCCACCAGGACAAGACATGTACTGTCTCATATGCTCCACAAATAAAAATAACGCCAATTACGAGGGCCGTTCAGAAAGTAGCCTCCGATCGGTCACAGTGCGGGTAGTGGGGGGAGTAGCGACGCCATCTGTGCATTCACGCACTCAGCAGGTCAGTCGGCATCAAGCCGTGGTCGAGTGAAAGTCGTACCTGCGCTAGTTTAGTGTTTGTGGCTGTTTGAAATGTGTACTGCAATAGAAAACCCCGCCAAATGTGAAGTGCGTGCTGTTATAAGGTTTTTTACAGCCAAAGGATATTCTGCAGCAGCTATTCATCGTGAGCTTTGTGCCGTGTACGGACCAAGAGTTATGAGTGAAGGAGTGGTCCGTGAATGGGTACGTTTATTTAAAAGTGGACGAGAAAACGTTCATGATGAAGAGAGGAGTGGTAGACCATCATTGGTCACGGAGGAACTTGTTCAGACAGTTGATGCAAAAGTTCGTGAAAACCGACGTTTCACAATGTCGGAGTTGTCTACTGATTTTCCACAGATTTCTAAGACTCTCTTGTACGAGATAGTGACAGCAAGATTGGGTTACCGTAAGTTCTGTGCACGATGGGTGCCCAAAATTCTTACCGACCACCACAAAACTCAAAGAATGGCCTCTGCATTAGACTTTCTGTCACGTTATGAGGCCGAAGGTGAACCATTGTTAAACAGAATCGTGACCGGGGACGAAACCTGGATTAAGTACGTGAACCCTGAGGCAAAAGAACAATCAAAGATGTGGGCACATTCAAATTCGCCTACCAAACCAATAAAAGCCCGGCAAGATTTTTCTGCCCGAAAATTGATGGCAACGGTGTTTTGGGATGCAAAAGGGGTGTTGTTGGTTGAATTCATGGAACGTGGGACGACCATTAATCAAGACGTGTACTGTGAAACACTAAAACAATTACGACGGGCTATACAGAACAAACGCCGTGGTATGCTGACTTCCGGTATCGTTTTTTTGCACGATAACGCCCGTCCTCACTCTGCTCGCAGAACAACAGCCCTTCTTCAGTCCTTCAAGTGGGACGTTGTCAATCATCCACCTTGCAGCCCAGATCTGGCGCCAAGCGATTATCACCTCTTCATGCATATGAAGAAATGGCTCGGGTCCCAGCGGTTTGATGACGACGAAGAGCTCAAAGATGCGGTCACAGGCTGGCTCCAGGCACAAGCGGGTGATTTTTATGCAGAAGGAATTTCAAAGCTTGTGAACAGATACGATAAGTGCCTCAATCTTTATGGAAACTATGTAGAAAAATAGTGCAAAGATGTAGTTGTAAGATGTATATATTAAAATATTTTTATTTAACTTGGTGAATTTCTTGCAATCAACCGGAGGCTACTTTCTGAACGGCCCTCGTAAATACAGTTAATGTTTTTGTTTGTTAGTCCCTTTCTGATTTCTAAATATGTAATTATTTTATCAAATAATTCATCCCCATGATATGCATCAACGTTGCTTGTGTGCGTACGGGTGTGTTCTCAGGCTCCACATACTAAATTCTTATATTACATTTATACATAAATGTTTACCCTAATTACCTTATGCATCAAACATTTCTATGCATTTGCGTGGATACTCTCAAAATTATATACAAAATTACTTCATCCTTCTCTCCAGCAGTAATTTATACATACATCACATTACACATAGCATTCATTCATTCATACATTACACTCATACATTATACATAATACAGGGTGTCATCAACATCATCCTTGTATTATATTTCTCTTCACCCTTTTTTTTTTAATGTTACAAAAAGTATTGCTATAATGTTTTTCTTCAAGGATTCCCTTCATTTTTCTCTCCTGCAATAGTTACATACAATAATACTACACATAGTATTCCTGTCAGAATTACACTCATACATTAGATATATCATATGCTTACATTAACATTATCTTTTTGTTATATTTCTCTTGATATTTTCTTTTTTTTTAATCATGTTTTGCAAATGTTCCAAAAATTGTTGGCATAATGTTTTTGTGTATTACGAAATATATATATATATATTTTATCACTTTAACATATATCCACTTCACTTTTCACTGATACACTTCACACGATGTTGTCTCTTGCTGCTTATTCTAATTACTTAAACTGTTTTAATATATTTACAATTTTATTGATTTTATTTGAGTACCATTACCAACATTGCTCTTAAAACTAAGTTTTTGTACATCCTTATGCTTATTCAAGATTTTGTGACCTTTCCTACATGTTCTACAAATTTATACATTTCACCTTTATTTTCTACTCCTTCACATTTTGTGTCAACCTACTTGGATGTTTACGTGTTCCGGGGGTCATTGAACCGTCAGGTTGCTTCGCCACTTGCGCGATTTATGCTTGGCTTTCTCATTGATGCTTGGACGTGCCCCGTCCCTTTCAGGGAATTGTCTTTTTCGGTTTTTCTGCCTATTGTGTAGCCTACTCTGAGATGCTATCAGTATTTTCAAAGCTTCCCCCATTTTTCTCGTCTTTGTAGCAATTAACTCATTTTTAATTTCATTCGGACTGTGCAAGGCCATAAGAGATACAGATTCAGTTTTGTGTATTGGCGGTTCAGGTACCTGACTTTGTTTACATGTTTGTGTTGTAACTTGCCCCGTTTTCTCCCTCTCTTTCATAGTAACCAGCTTGATATATACAGCATTTTCTATTTCTTTTTGTTTCTCCTCTACTCTGACACAATTAACCTTCAATAATCTATTATACTCATCTACACTTGAACATTGTACATTTTCTACCTTCTGTTTTAACTTACGTTCTTCATGCGTTTCCTGAATTTCAGCTCTTACTACTGTTAATTCCTCGTTGAATATATTTTGTCCAGCCCTGATCTCATCAAGCACCTAGTTTTGTCTGCCTATCTGTGTTCTAACCTCATCCTTTATTTCGTTCATGGCTTGGAATATTTGTTGTAAAATGCCAATCATACTTTGCTCGGAATTTAGTTCCTGGCCTACAGATTATTGTTTGTTTCCTACATTCATTTCTACCTTTACATTTGCTACATTTACATTCTCTACATTTATATTATCTACTCTTCTGACATTGTCCTCTACAGGGTTATCCATTTTGTGTACAATTTTATTGTTCCTTAGTAACATTTACATACACACTGCCGTTTTCTTGTAGCACTTTTTTCACCTTTTCTTGGATACTTATTAAATTGTTCTACTTACTTTTACTACTGTTTCTGGTGTCCCCAGGGCGTGTAGAGATTCTCGTCGTCTGTGTTGATCCTGATCCTAGCTCTGCTGTGGCCTGATGTTGTTTCTGAGTCTGGCGTTGTTTCTCGAAGTTCTGCTTTCTTGTGTCAGTTGATAAAGTTGCACTTGTGTCATCATTCGAGCCCCACGTTGGGCGCCATTTTTGACGGTTCTGGGTTTGTGTCTCGGTGCAGGTTTTGATTAGTGGGAATGGTGTAAGTTATGGTTATAAGAATGGTGTAGACTTGTGGCTAGCTTAGCTTAGGGTTTTTATTGACATGGAAGCACTCTTTCAGGTTGTGGTGAGACACAAGTGCTTTACTAACCGAGTCCGGCCTTTTTCCGTCGTAGAACACACGCGTATACTTCTTAATTTTCTACTGTGATGTTACACTTTACCCGCACGCGACTATTATAATTTATTCATTTGATGCAGTGATATGTCTTGTACTATGATCGGTCTTAAAATCACTTACTTCCGTCACAACTAAGGGTTACACCAGGTGTTCAAATATCACATCTTGGTCGTGCAGAGGTTCTTCGTCATGTGCCTCACAATTAAAACGTAGCCTGTTCAGCTCCATCACGAATTCTAAATTTCACATCTTGGTTGTCCGGAGGTCCTTCACCAAGTGCCTTACACTGTTGCCTGACCAGCGGGAATCATTGTCTTGTATCCCGTTAGTTTTCCTTGGGCAGGGCATTCTCACCCCTTTCCCTTGGGTTAATGCACGGCAGGTAACGGATCTTGTATCCTGAGCTCGTGACTTATACATGTTAAAAGTCTTTCTACCCTTCCCATTTTCATTCTGCATTTATATTTTATCTTTGCGATGTAATTTATATTCTTGGCTATGATTTATATTTCTCTTCTTAATAATTCTTTCCCCCGGGACAAGACATGTACTGTCTCATGGTTTAGAAAAAGACATACTGGTTTATTTTCATTTCAATTAAAATTATTATCTAGTATTACACTGATACTCAGAATTATTGGTAGAGCTACTGACACGTTACACATTTCACTACCACAATATTTTTGTTCAGCTGCTTCTATGATTTGGTGGTAGCTTGACTACCTCACATTCAAGAAGCCCTGAGTTTGAATCTTGGTTGAGTGAGTTATCCAGATAAGGATTCTTCAAGGTTTTTCTCCTATCCTGAGAAGAAAAAATGTCTGGTAACTTTTAAGCTCTGTGGACTCCCAGGCTCACTTCAATATCATTTCACTCATTGCATTAATCGTCTAACATGTCCTATCAGGTTAAATACATAAATTTCTGTTATTGCAGCTTCTTGTTACAGAGCATAACTCTCTTCACATCTTCCATTGTTATATTTCTTCTTTTCTTTGTATACCAGGGATATATTTTCATTATTGAACTTGTTTGTTTAAGGAATTTATTATTCCCTGACAAATAAGTAAAAAATTGTAGATAATTTAGGTATTTGAGTTATATTGAACATTTATTATTGATTTCACTGTGTCCATATTTAATTGCCTGTTTGTGATCCATTTTAGATTAATCTAAGAAAATTACTCTTTCACATTTGCATTATTTATTATATACATTAAAAAGGATTCTGCTGTTTTTAATAGCTTGGAACAAGAAGTTAGAGACACAGGAAACTAGTCATAGAAAGCACAGAATAATAGCATGATTGTAATAAACACTAGTCAAGCAGTACGCTATAACTAAAGAGCATAGTGAAAAATACTGCAATCATGATAATCCTTGCTTTGCATCGCCATATATTTTGAAATTTGACATCTCAATCACAAAAGAAAGTTCATGTGGTTTAAATTAAAATTTTATTCCTAGCTACAAAAAATTTCAGAAATTCTACTCTGACATTTTTTTTTACTTTAAAAAGAGGACATGTTCAGGAAAAAGAGGACATATGGCCACCCTATTCATGTACAGTTGTGCCCACATTCTGATTGGAAAGGGTTAATCTGAATTAGCAGTATTTATGTCAAATATGCAGGATTCTTTGTGTGATTTTTTTGTTGTAATTGCAAATAACTGTTGGTCATTGCAGTTAAATCTCTCTCAAGATTATGTGTGGAGCCCAAGAGAGAAATCCAGCCAAGGAGCACCATTGGCTGAACTGATAGAACAAGGCATCAGTCGTGCAAAATATGCTTCTGAATGTGTAATTGCATTGTTGAAGGAAATAAAACTTCATTCCACAAATGGAAGGTACTTTGGAATTAGTTTCATTTAGTTAATGTTATGCATACTGATGTTAGAATAGCACCCATAAATAGCATTATTTATTTTGTTTTCAGGTGCAAGACATTGGTAGCAATAGATGGTTTTAATGCATTCTTTCATCCAAAGTCACGAATAAGAACAGATGCTGGAATACCAGTACCTCCCTCTAAGATATCACTCACAGAAGGGTTTCTGGAAGTTACTAAATTTGATTGGGTATGTACAAATGTTTAGCTATTCTAAGTTAATGTTTCAATTTTATGTATTATAGTGAACAAAGTGGCTATGGACCACAGTTTTAAAAACAATGGCCACCAGTAACAATTTGATGTGGGCTTCTTCAAAAGTTCAGGACACAAACATATTTATAATATTTGATGTAAAGGTGGGTCTCTACTGCTTCAACAATCAACAAAACATGTTGATTCAACATGATGATAGTTAACCCTGCATTACTTGCGCAATTATTCATGACGTAGTTACTCACGCAGATGATGACAGGTGTCATCCACTACATAAACGGTATATTTGGATACTTTGAACGGTATATATGAATGATTTTAGGAGTATTGTATTTAAATCTAAGAATGTTACATGTAATATACACATATAAAACAATATATTATGAATTTGAAATAGTTTATGTGTGAATTTAAAAAGTTTATATTTCAAAGTAACTTTATATTGTGTTTTGCATATAAACATAGAGGTATGTGTAGCTTGAAAATATTTATCCAAAGGAAAACGAATGTTTATTTCAAAACAAGTAACTCATAAGCATATAAAAGTAATGATATAAATGTTAAGGCACAAACAAATTGAAATAGAGAACATATTATTTGACTGCACAATTCATGCAGATGTCTATCAAATGATCCACACATCCAGTTGTTGCATGAAGTACACCATATACGGATTGATTTATTTCGTGCTCTTCTGCATATGTAACACCTTCCACGTGATCCAGTAGATATTTCTGGGAGGCTTTCGATACAGGAACATCGTTCTATTTGAGGTTTGATTAGTTCCCAACTGATTTTTTCTATAAAATCAGCCCACTTTGCAACTTGATCTGAAGCATGCAATGGTATTTATATATGCACAAAGCATTTATGGCTCCAATGTTCAAAATATTATAAAACAGTACCATGGGCCACCTTCTTGTATTACGTGACACATTGTTTTTTTGACATAAGTGATCCAAAAGATCTACCCCCACTTTTGTCATGTTATAGAAACTAATCATTTCAGGTTTGTTTTGTTCTTCAGTTGAAGGGTTTATAGCATCATCAAAATGCATGCTTGACAGCACCAACACTGTCCTATTTTTCTTTGGACAGTATGACACCAATGTACAATCTTGTTTAAATCCAAAGATAGATAGATGATTTTGGCTTCCTTTCCTGTTTTGGTAAAAAAAATTTTCGCACTTCTCTCTTGTTTTTTCGTACTGTTCCAACATATGTCAGTTTCTTGGCCTGGAGCTTCTTCACTAAATTCAAGCTAGTAAACCAGTTGTAACCAGTAATATTTCTATTTGTGCCTTGTACTGGTTCCACTATGCGAAGTACAATATCTCAGCTGAATTATTGGCATCGTAAGGTCTCTCTGGTTGTTTTCCAATGAACAGTTCTAAATTAAGAGTGAGGGCTGTTTTTACATCAACCAAAGCAAACCCTTTTAGCCCATACTTAGCAGGTTTGCTAGGAATATATTGCCTGAATGGGCAGTTTCCTCTGAATGACAAAAGCTGTTCGTCAACCGTAAGCTATTCACTAGGTGAGAAATATTTCTGGCAATTGCTCGCAAAGAGTTCCAATACCTCTCTGATAGGGGCTAACTTATCAAATCTCAGATATCTCAGGAGAAACCTGAATTGGTTTTCACTGATGGATAAGTAACATGATTCAAGTCCGTTGCCCCTTGAGTTATCCCACAACTTTGATACATTCTTTCTAGAATATCTCAGAGATCCACACATATGTAACAAACCAATGAAAGCTCTGATCTCTATGGCATCTGTTTCTTTAGCATCCCTTTCCCTAGAAAAGTTACCATGAACTTCATTGATGTAAATATTAGTGCATGTTACAATAATGCGTATTATATTTTCATCCAAGAATAATTTCAGAATTTCTGTTTCTGTCTTTGTTACATAAGCTTCATTTTTGGATCCAGGTAAATGTGTAATAATATTATACGATCTTTGTCTAACTTTGGTAGGATACTTAACATTTCCTTCATTTAGAAATTCCATCTTTTCATTTAAAAAATGCGTCCTCTTGTATTATTTCTTCCTGTGTTTGAGATTCATCATTTTCTGAAACATCTTCCTCTGTTCCTGAATCATGAGCACTTTCATTCACACAATCCTTGTTATTTGAGTCAGAGTTATCACCGTCAGTATCTTCATCATGGAGCTCATGAAACCATTTGATCCACACATCAGGATGTTTGCTAAACTCTGTCCTAGGCTTTTTTATCTGTGACATTTCTTCCACAAACTATAAAGTAAAGAGAATAGATACTTTTAGTAGATAATAAACAAAATAACTAATTAATTTTGAAACGCCTAAAACTATACACATTAAATTAGGATTGAACCTGGAAAGCAATAAAGTAACATACACTTACTTGGTTACAGATTATACCAGTAAAGCTTGCGTGCATGACAGTTGTCCTCCAAGCTATAATAAGGTGTCCTCAACAATGTAACTTGCGTAACTGAGCACCCATAATGGCTGAAACTGACGCACGGAAAGTTAATGGAAAGGTACTGAAAATGGCGCTTACTCAATTCAGCCCGGTCAGACAAAATAGGCGCAAAAAACACATGGATGTTGGGTGTCATCCACATGAGTAACGAAGGGTTAACAAGTGTCTCTGTTGGTCAACAAGTCTTGCAAAACACATTGATTCAACATTTCTTGGCTAAACAAAATTGTTTTCCATCTGCACTGAAAGACATGTTGGTATGCGATGTATTTGGCAAACTTTGTGCAGGCCCAACTAATTTCAGCCTGACATGTAGACAACTGGCACATGCTGACCCCTTGTGTACTAACAACAAAATGGACTAGAAGAAGTCGACAGTACAGCTGTTAATGAAATTCATGCAATACCCCTCATCTGAAATATATCTAAAAAATAATATAGAAGTAAAATCAAGAAACTTGAGTGTTAATGTGAGGTTGCCCATTTTTACTTTCTTTACACATACTATGTACATAGTGTATAGATAAAGTATTGCATTCCACCCAAAAATTTGATACCAAAAATAGACATTTTAGGGTCCCCTGTAACCAAAGCATTTTTAGAAAAAGATCCATGTTTGTGCGTGTCAGTGAGCACAATATCTCGAGAAAAAAAAAGGCGTAAAATACGAAACTTAGTATTTAAGTTTAGTATCTTTCAGGAATGTGACACAAAGATTTTGAGAAAAGTCCCTCACTACCCTATAAATGGAAACAATTTCAAAAATTTTGATTTTTTCAAAAATGGCTTTAACGATTTTAATGAAAATACCTTATATTAAAGATATGTATGATGGTAAATAAGATATATATTTTGAATTTTCTGGGAATAGCTTCTAAAGACCTTTTTATTCTGAATGAATTTTGCGTAACTGGTAAACCATAAGAGATAGACAAAAACTTACTATACAAAAAGTGTAGGTCACGTTAAAACACACAATTTATGTCAAATTTTTCTCGTGGAATTGACCACTTCTGAGATATTCCTTGTTATTTGTTTCGGATTCAAAATTCTTCAACTTTTCTCACACAGAAAGTTATAAATCCTGGCTCTGCATAGAAATGGATTTCAACCACATGGCAACCAGCTTTTAAAAGATTTGACTATCGTTGTAGCCCAGTGTATTCCCTTACTTTCCTTCTACTTACAAGGAAGCAAGTCATTAAGACAATTTCTGCTAATGTTTATCTCGATTATCATAAAGTAGATAGAAGAATAAGTGTTTTAACAATAATTTGTTACAGCGATGTAGGGAAAGTCATGTGAATGAAATACATCAAACTTTTTTTAATGTACATATGAGAATAGACAGAGAGAGAGAAGAAAAGGAGATTAAGAAGCCTAACCTCAGTTCAGCTGATGTAAAAAAACAGCTGTCGTGAAAATAATTTTGAAGTTAATGGTGAAATTATTTTTCCAAACATTTCTCAATGATTCTTACTGAAATCCAATATATTAAAGATTTTTATGTCAAATAAAATGTACATATATGTTGAATTTTTTGGGAAAGCCCTTGAAGTCCACTTCATTTGGAAGGAATTTTGTAAAATTCTGCAAGTACAACTGGCAGTTTAAGCAATGGAAAAAATGTACTAACTACACCATAAATGTAGAAAACTTTAAAACAATTTTTTCCATTATTACATTTATCCATCCATAAGTTATATCCGTTTTTAATGATTCAAATTGTTCAATACTTTGTCATCATTCGGGTCCTGTCAATTTTCAGTTATTTCTCACGAAGGCGTGGAACAGGATGGAATTTTAAAGCCAGCTTTTAGCGTCCAGTTCTTAAGCATTTGAGCTTTTCTCTTTATAATGAAATGTGTAATGTAGCTGTTACTGTATAAGTTTCTTTCAATAAAAAATGAAATAAATAAGAAAATAAACTTTCATATGGATAGTTTGTATAGGTAGTCATTGTAACAATAGAGGGTAGAGAAAGTCATGTGAATGTAAAGGCATATTTATTTTTTTTTCTTTAGTTGTTGCAGGTCTTTCAAAAACACACATTGTTACCATAATGCTGACACTTGATTGTAAATTTATGTGATCATTTATGTTAACAAATGTAACGTTTTAGCACCTGTTTATGGAATGGAAATGGAATGTTCATAGGAATTCTAGCTACATGTATGACTCAACATGTTTCTAATTACATCTTTTTCAAGTTGTATATGTTTGTATTGATTGAAGCAATGTAGTCCCACTTTAGGTTTTCATTTCAAGTACTAAGAAAAAGTGATCTGTCAAAATCTAGGATCTGTAAAGCAAAGCATTAGATTTAGCAAGTAAATGTTAATAATATTTTGGAATGATTATTTAATTACTCTTTACTGACTGAGTGATAATATTATGACCAAGTTCGATGTCCAACTTTTCCAGGAAAATCTGTGGCATACTATAGTTAGGTATATTGCAAATCAGTGTATTTTATGCTTCTCTAATAGTTGATGGATTTTATTGTTATATTGTTTGCTTATGCAGCAGGAGAATTCAATAAGAAGGATTTAATTTTTTTTTTTTTTTTTTGTACAGCATGAGGCATTGTCGAAGACATAATGGAAAACAAACATGCACACACATGTGCACACCTCCATCCAAAACCCACCCACACACCCTTTCCCTCTCACAATTCTATGTACAATAGATTTTGATGTATAGTCTATTTTATAAAATGTTTCAAAATCGCATTAGTTAATTTTTTTCTGATGTTAACAACAATTTAGTAACAAATTAAAATCAGTGTATAATAAACTGATTTTACATTAGATTAAAAATATAGAAACAGTTTAAGAAACATCTAAAATTTAAAATATATATTAGCTGTCAAATGGGTTGACTCAGTAATATTCAATTGTGTGCAATAGTATAATTTTGTTTCCTAATGGATAATTACTAAATATAAGACAATGTTCTTTTTCCAAAATATTAATGTTGCGAACTGGGAGTCATCTTGCATCCGCAATGTATGTTTTCTGATAAGCATGTGAGTAAAAAGCAAGTTTCAAATTTTGGGAATTGGTAAAGATTACTGCCAAAATTACGCAGGTTTTGTATATTAGTGTGCTTTTCATGCCATAAAATTAGCTGTTAACATTGGAAATTAGCTTTTCTCATTGGAAAAAAAATATTGCTCTTCAAGACTAAAATAAAAATAAAGTATTTCGTTGCACATAAGTGGTTACACCTAATGTTATGTTGGGAGCCAACAGTCAAATAGAAAGATAGATGTAGTTGCGCATTTCACAAGAAACATACTAGGTCCATTTTCTTTCTCCCCTATTCTGTTACATGAATTTTTGCGCAAATTTGAATACCTAATGTAAATCTTTTTATAATGTGTTTAAACAGAAAATCTTATCAATAATTGTCATTCTGTACACTGTTGTTTTTGAATTTGAAATGAATATTGAATATGTATTTGTACAACTGCTTTTATACTTTACTTTTTCTAACCTAAACTATGAACAAATTTTAATTGCTTTCTTGCTAACTCAGTTTACATGACACCCAGGCCATTAGCTTCTGAGTAGCTCTTGTCAACTCTTCCCTCTTTTATGTTAGTTATCCCTCTCCTTCACTCTCTCTTCTTCTTTTGCACACCTTATTTTTCTTGCCCATTTTTCTCTTGCTTTCTGCAAGAACCCACCTATTTTTCTTTTCTTCCTTCCCTGGTAACATTTCTATAGCTACAATTTTCCCCATTTTCCTCCTAAACTTTGTTTCTCCATATTTTTAGTTCCTTGCATTCTATAAAATTTTCTCTCACATATTCCTTTTTCACTGCCTCTTTTTTCCTCTTAGAAATATTGCTCCTATTCTCATCCAAGCTGGTCCTTCTTTTTCTTGCCTGTTACAGCAATCTACATATGGTTCTCGTCCCCAGTCTCTTTTCATTTGTTTACGAAATTGTACCAATTTCTTGTTTATTAAACTTCCTCATATCTCCTGTCCTTCTATGTCTTCTTCCCTGCATTTTACTACTTTACCTACATTACTTTCATTTCTTTCTTCAAGCCTCCATATATCTCCCATTCCCTATTTTCCATAATTTTTCCAACCCCTGCCTACCAGCAATTGCGATGCTGTTACCACCGCCACCTATCACTCACAAGTGGTGTATTTCCATTCTCTCCTCTCCCGCCCATTACAAGAATTCCTGTGCAAATTTGAATTGGGTAAAACTGTTACGATGTGTTATGTTAGGTATATTGTCTAAATAGTAAAACTTACCCATAATCATTGAAGCTCCACTGGCATTGCTGTCACCTCATACATAGTGATACATTTCTGTTTTCTCCACTCACTCTTCTGCCCATTTTGTGAATTTCCACACAATTTTTCACAAAAAAAAAAAAGTATTAAAAAGTTCTGAAAAAAGGGCCCACCATACATTTGAGATTGTCTTGATTTGGATAAATACGGTAATAACAATTATAGGTATAGTACTGCGCAGCTTTTCTTGGATTCTTGGCTCTGTAGTTCTTCATTGGTAGGTTTTGGGCAATTTTGGGAGCAGAATATAGCAACAGCATTGAGACACAAAGTACTCTGTACACCCTGATATCTCTAGTGGCTTCAATGCTTAAGTTTCATTCTGTCTAGATCTCAGAATTCATGCACATGCAGTGTGTTTTGTTTAATAGTTCAGCTACAATCTGCAGTAAATTAGATAGCCTAATCACCATAATGGCTGCAGGCCTCAAAGAAACTTTCTTTGGTTGGCCTCTTTCTCTTCTTCCCCCTGGTCCTCACTTCCCTACTATAAAACATTTGATTTAAATATATTCAGTTCCCAATTCCCCCCTTTAACATATATAAAAATCATGAGTGATGATGTAATTTGTAACATACAATGAGTAATGTGCCTCTTAAATCTTTATATCAGATTTTTTAGGGGAATGTACTACTGTATTTATCCTAATACAAGAAAACACCCATTTTTCAGAACTTAATTTTGGAATTTAGCATGTCTATATAAAAAGAAGATATATAATATTTAAATGAAATTTAAAGTTTGCCATATATTTTAAACAAAATAATGGGCACTTAAGCTGATTAAGCCCTAGTTATTATTATTGTTGTTGTTATTGTTATTATTATTATTATATATTTTTTTATTAAGACAACATACTTAATATAATATATCGTAAACTGTTTACCCAATTCGAATTTGAGCATTTTTTCATGTTTAGAGCGGGATAGGTGAAGAGGAGTGTACAGAGAGTGCAGAATGTGTGTGATAATAGAACGTGACAACGGCACCAGTGGCAGCAGCTATTAAGAATGCTATTTTCTATTAAAACAACATACTTGATATAATATATTGTAAATCTTTTTATTGAATTTGAATTTTCCGTAAATCCACATTGCGGGCGGCACAGAGAGGCAGAGGGAAAACCGGAAAGTACCAGTATAGGTATGTACAGCGTGTGGAGAAATGCTAACCTCTCTCTTTCTATTGGCTTCCAATAAACATTAAGTCCAACCATCGATGTGAAATGAAGTCCTTTAATTTTACTTTAGTCTTAGAGAGTAATCTTTTTTTCCAAAGAAAATGCTCATACGCCCATTAATTGCTCATTTTTGGCGCAAAATAAAATGCACAAAATCTGCTGCATACATTGCAAACTTGACAGAAATCCCCAGGTGGCACCACTGCCCTACCTGCTAAGTTTTAAACTTAATTTTTCTTTGCATGGTATTCGGAAACTATATATATATATATCTGCACATTAATATTTTGAAAAAAAACACTGTCTTGTTTGATTAAATACAGTACTTTTGTAAGTGAACAATAGGAATAAATAAAAATAGTGCAGATCCATTGTTACTCTCATTGCAGTGAACAGAAGAAAGAAATGAGTTAATGATAGATTTACAATGCACACATATTTCTTTTAGCATTAGTTTTACAGAGAAGTGAGGGCTGGGAGGGAAGAAGAGGGAAGTTGACTGTCTCTCTTTCTGCAGTGTTGTTAACCAGAGAAAGTTTTTTTCTTTGAGGCTCTTAGACATTATGGTGAATAGATTATCTAGTTCACTGCGAACTAGCGGAATTATTAAAATGCAGTACATGTGCATGTGTGTCAAGTCTGAGATATACAGACAGAATGAAACTTTAGCATTAAAGCCACTGTATATCAGAATGTGCAAAATGCTGTTTCTCTGCTTTGCTTCCAAACCTACCAAATGAAAACTAGGGAGCTGAACATCCAAGAAAATGTATGCACATAGTGGGTTAAAATAAATGTACAAAAACTTCAGCATTTCAAACCTTGTGTATTTGTGTAGTCATAGTTTTCTCAGTAGTTAAGTCATTTGCTTCTGGATAAATTTATTCCATTCTACACTAGATGTTTAGCATAAAATTACTGTAACAGTGTTATTTGTATTCTGCTTTAGTAACTTAATGATTTCTTACATTTTGGTCACCACAAAAAAATCTTTCATGGTCTTAAATAAAAACAAGAAGTGCTTAATTATAACAGCTTACAATGTTTTTACTATTAGTTAATTTACTATTTCTACATTTGTTGACAGTGCAATGCAGCAATAGTGTTAATTGTAGATGCAAATGCTGTGCCACTGGATAGGCGGGAATCCAGCCTTCCTGTATATCTTCTGGATCAAAAGGTACTATTATCTTTAAGTTTATTTATTTATAATAAATAATATTCTACTATTAAGAAAAAGACACAGGATATAATTGACAAGCCTCTATGTAGCAGATCTTAAATAAAGCATACTGCTTCCTTTTAACTTAACTGTAACATTTAGGTCCAGTTTCACAGTTTAAGCTTAAGCTTAGAATATGGCTTAAGTGGAGGTTTAATCTACAATGGAGTTTTACAGAATGTAATTCAAACAATAAGTTGAGCTTATTCAGAGTGGGGTTAAACAGTATTGAACTGTGGTTTGAACTAAGGAATCGCCATCTTATCATCTGAAGTAGGTGATAATGATAAATGGAAATTATTTTAACCCATATGCCCAACAGAAGACCATCTAGAATGTTAAGAGTGCAAGCATTTCCAGATGCAGATTGACAGAGATTTGTACGAGAGAATTTGTTTAAGTAAAAGTTGACAATTACAGTATCAGGAATTATTAATCATAGAAATAAACATCAAACTAATATAAGCAAAGCTTAATTTTAAATTTATACTCATACTGTAACAAAACTGTTTTTTATTACTCAAACAACTCTCTATTTCCTCCAACTGATAATCAAAAATCTATTTGTAAATAAACATTTTTGTGTGTTGCTTTTGCAAACAATTTTGCTATAGTTTTATTTCTATGCTTGCTGCATCTGCAGCTAAGACTGCATGCTCCAAACTTCCTGTCAAAACTGACTTGCTGTGGCTCGTTCTCTCCTTTTTATACCTGTCAATGACATCAACAGAAATTTCCAGAAGTAATAACAAATTTTAGGAAAGTTTTTTTGGGACAGTGATACGTATAAATAGAATATTTCTGCCACATGGTTTCGAAACCGGTCTGGCAAAAGTATATATAAGTGATACTTCATTGTTACAAATCCAACTCAGAAATATTCCAGAAGTAATGTTTATTGCTGTATGTGCAAACTTCCATAGCTGCCACAAACTGGCATACATGTGTGGCAATTGAAGCTTCAATGCAAAGTGCTCGCCAAATGTACATGTGTTCGCTCATACAGTAGTGGAAATCAGTATAAAGGTATGGATATTTGTAGGCAAATTAACATTCTCTGTCGGAATAGTTGTGTACAGTGTATATTCAATAGTAGGAGATTCAGTATACTGACAAATGCATTTTGTATCTCATTTGAAGTCGGTAGTACAGTACACAACAAGACATCAGTGATAAGGTGGTAGAGGGTGGAACTTGGAATAAAGACGCAGCTTTGTGTGGTGTTCTTATGTGCATACTTGCCTTTACTGCAGATAGAAAATAGACATCATTAGTGACTAGTTGTGTACATAAACCACTATGGTGACAATACCACTCAGAAAACAGTTATCGTGTGATGAAAAAGCACAAATCGCTATATGTACAAGGAAATGGGACTCTCTAATCGTCAAACAGCCAAGAAGCTGAACCGTTCAAGTCAAATGATTGATAATTTCATTAGATTGGGCACATGATGTGAACAGAACAGAAAATATGGGTAAAATAAAAAATTATCTGAGGCATCAAAACGTTGCTTTTGCGCACAGCAAGGGTCACACACTGCTATTCTTCTCAACTTGTTGTTGATTTATAGTTTCCAGTAACTGCCAAATGTGTATGACAAATTTTGTCAAATGAACATCTTGCTTTCAAGAAATGACTGTAGAAACAAACTCTAGCACCCAAACTTATACAGGCTAGATTGAAGTTTGCTGAAAAGCACAAGTCATGGACTTCAGAGTGGAATAGAGTGATCTTCAGTGATAAGAAGAAGTTTAATTTTGATGGGCCAGATGGATTTCAATATTATTGGCATGATCTGAGAACAGAGCAGCAGGTAAGAATGAGCAGAAATTTTGGTGGCAGAAGTGTTATGATTTGGGCAGCCTTCTGCACTCAAGGTAAATCACCCATTGCCTGGTTGAACACTAGAATGAACTGTTGCATGTATACTGAGATGCTAGAGACAGAAGTGATTAGAATGTATGAGAGGCCTTGGGGACCTAATTTTTCAACAAGATAAAGCATCTGTGCATTAATCTGCTGCAACCAATAAGTGGGTTGATAAATATATCAATGTCTTGCCCTGGCTTGCATGTAGTCCAGATTTGAACCCCATTTAAAACATTTGGGGGATACTTGCAAGGCATGTTTATCGCAATGGAGGGCTATTTGATGCCATATGTGAGCTCAAAAGAGTGATACTAGAAGAGTGGGTACAATTTAATTGCAAGAGCTATAAACCCTTACAAAATCATTGTCTAAGGGACTTTTTGAGGTAATTAGAAAGAACGAAGGTTCGACAAGTTACTAACGTTAACACAACAGGACAGTGAGTGCCTTTATCTAAAATTTCCATTTGAGAAATACAAATGCCTCATTTTGTTATATCGTGTTATCCTGATATATGGTGGACTTTGAGACAGTGATGTGTTTTAACAATTAAAATTTGGTTAAGTCGATTTTGTAACACTACATCACTTACTTTTTTATTTCGGAAAACATGTTTCAGAAGCCATGTGCTTCCATTGTCAATTCCTTTGGTCGACTGCCGGCATTGCTTGCTATGGTGGTTGTCTCTGTCCCTGGTGGTGGTTTGATGAACCTCTGAATGAGTAGATCGCCTGGCGGGATTTCAAAATTGAAAACCCGGTTCTTGTTTTTCCAAATATATATGTTTTCCCAAACTTTTAATTCTGTCTTGCTTGTGATGCTTTTGAGGATTTTTGGGCTTCTATTTATAGTGTGCTTCTCTTTCCAAAAATGCCAAGCTACTGCAGATTTTTCTTCTTGTTTGAGTTTAATATTTCTGTGGTGTTCTTTTGCCCTGGTTTTTATATTTCTTTTTGTTTGGCCGATGTAGATTTTTTCACTGATATACTCCTGGTTTGTTTTCTTGTGGGATATCATCTTTTAATTTAGAATTTAAAATGTTTTTTATAGAGTAATTGTTTTTAGGGGCTAGAATGATGTTATGTCGTTTGAAGATCCTCTGGAATTTGTAGAAAGTTGTAGGGTGGTATGTAAACTTCTTGTAGATCTTGTTTTCTTTCTGGTTTTGAGTGAGTGTGCTGACTTCTTTAATTCTCTTTCTATTTTTGGCTTTATTAACTTTTTTGTACACCAGTTCTGCCCGAAATCCATTCTCTATAGCTATCTATGTCCAATATTTTAGTAAGTTCACATTGGTATTCTGTTTTTCCCATTGGTACATTTACCAATCTGTGTGTAAGGCTGTTGAGTAAAGCATGCTGATGGGGAATGGGATTGTAACTCTTTTGTTTTATATAGCTGTTGGTGTGGGTAGGTTTTCTGTAGATGCCAAATGTAAGGTGATTATTAGTTTTGATGATTTTTAGGTCGAGGAATGGTAGTTGTCCATCACATTCCTTCTCCATTGTGAATTTTATAGACTTTTCTTGCATATTTAGGAGTTTTAGTGCATCTTCTAGGTGTCTTTCTGGGACTATTGCAAAGATGTCGTCTACATAGCAGTACCATATTTTGAACATCCAGGGGAATGCCTTTTTAATCCTAGTTTCCATAGTGCTCATGAAGAGATCTGCTAATATTGGTGACAGCAGGCTGCCCATAGCTAAACCAGATGTTTGTTTGTAATATTTCCCGTTAAATGTGAAAAAATTTTGATTTATGCACAGATTCGTTAATATGATGTATTCTCGGACTTCTTCTGTTGTTTTTCCTATTGCAAGTAACCAGTTTTTGATGTGGAATTGTATGCTTTCTGTAGGTATGCTTGGAAACAGAGCAATAACATCAAAGGAAACTAACATATCGTTTTTTTCCAATTTTATGTCTTTAATTTTATCGATCAGATCTAGAGAGTTTTTTATACTTGCTGTTTCAAGTTTAGGGAAGGAAGAGAATCTGTTTGTTAACCATTTTGCTAGATTATGTGTAGGTGCACTTATATTGTTTATAATTGGTCTCATTGCATTTCCCGGCTTGTGTATTTTTGGAAGGCCATAAATTCTGGGCAGAACTGGATTATCAACTTTAATTTTGCATTTTTCTTTTTTGTCTATTAGTTTACATTCTTGAATACTGGCATTTAATTTAACTATACATTGGTTTAGAGGGTTCTTTTGTACTGTAGAGTATTCTTCTTTTTCTAAAAGTGTTTCCATTCTCTCTACATATTCAGTTTTGTCCATAATTACTATTGTGTTTCCTTTGTCAGCTTTGCTATAAATTACCGGTTTGCTTTTTAATGCTCTTATTACATTTTTTGGGGGATTAGTTTTCTTTTTGCTTTCTATTGTTTCGATAATTTGGCAACATTCACTTTTTATTATGCTTTGATCAATATCATTTATGTGCTCGGTGGCTATTTGTACGTCCGCAATGTAATCGTCAATTTTATCTGAAAAATCGACGCGGTGCAAAGAACAGGGGAAAAGAAAACCAATCCAAAAATCCACACCACAAATGAACGTCAAAAACCTATCGGACCAAACTTTCACCAAATCAGAACTGGATTTCTTAAACAAAGGGATGAAAACTTGCGTCGATTTTTCAGATAAAGTTGACGATTACATTGCGGACGTACAAATAGCCACCCAGCACATAAATGATATTGATAAAAGCATAATAAAAAGTGAATGTTGCCAAATTATCGAAACAATAGAAAGCAAAAAGAAAACTAACCCCCCCAAAAAATGTAATTAGAGCATTAAAAAGCAAACCGGTAATTTATAGCAAAGCTGACAAAGGAAACACAATAGTAATTATGGACAAAACTGAATATGTAGAGAGAATGGAAACACTTTTAGAAAAAGAAGAATACTCTACAGTACAAAAGAACCCTCTAAACCAATGTATAGTTAAATTAAATGCCAGTATTCAAGAATGTAAACTAATAGACAAAAAAGAAAAATGCAAAATTAAAGTTGATAATCCAGTTCTGCCCAGAATTTATGGCCTTCCAAAAATACACAAGCCGGGAAATGCAATGAGACCAATTATAAACAATATAAGTGCACCTACACATAATCTAGCAAAATGGTTAACAAACAGATTCTCTTCCTTCCCTAAATTTGAAACAGCAAGTATAAAAAACTCTCTAGATCTGATCGATAAAATTAAAGACGTAAAATTGGAAAAAAACGATATGTTAGTTTCCTTTGATGTTATTGCTCTGTTTCCAAGCATACCTACAGAAAGCATACAATCCCACATCAAAAACTGGTTACTTGCAATAGGAAAAACAACAGAAGAAGTCCGAGAATACATCATATTAATGAATCTATGCATTAATCAAAATTTTTTCACATTTAACGGGAAATATTACAAACAAACATCTGGTTTAGCTATGGGCAGCCTGCTGTCACCAATATTAGCAGATCTCTTCATGAGCACTATGGAAACTAGGATTAAAAAGGCATTCCCCTGGATGTTCAAAATATGGTACTGCTATGTAGACGACATCTTTGCAATAGTCCCAGAAAGACACCTAGAAGATGCACTAAAACTCCTAAATATGCAAGAAAAGTCTATAAAATTCACAATGGAGAAGGAATGTGATGGACAACTACCATTCCTCGACCTAAAAATCATCAAAACTAATAATCACCTTACATTTGGCATCTACAGAAAACCTACCCACACCAACAGCTATATAAAACAAAAGAGTTACAATCCCATTCCCCATCAGCATGCTTTACTCAACAGCCTTACACACAGATTGGTAAATGTACCAATGGGAAAAACAGAATACCAATGTGAACTTACTAACATATTGGACATAGATAGCTATAGAGAATGGATTTCGGGCAGAACTGGTGTACAAAAAAGTTAATAAAGCCAAAAATAGAAAGAGAATTAAAGAAGTCAGCACACTCACTCAAAACCAGAAAGAAAACAGGATCTACAAGAAGTTTACATACCACCCTACAACTTTCTACAAATTCCAGAGGATCTTCAAACGACATAACATCATTCTAGCCCCTAAAAACAATTACTCTATAAAAAACATTTTAAATTCTAAATTAAAAGATGATATCCCACAAGAAAACAAACCAGGAATATATCAGTGAAAAAATCTACATCGGCCAAACAAAAAGAAATATAAAAACCAGGGCAAAAGAACACCACAGAAATATTAAACTCAAACAAGAAGGAAAATCTGCAGTAGCTTGGCATTTTTGGAAAGAGAAGCACACTATAAATAGAAGCCCAAAAATCCTCAAAAACATCACAAGCAAGACAGAATTAAAAGTTTGTGAAAACATATATATTTGGAAAAACAAGAACCGGGTTTTCAATTTTGAAATCCCGCCAGGCGATCTACTCATTCAGAGGTTCATCAAACCACCACCAGGGACAGAGACAACCACCATAGCAAGCAATGCCGGCAGTCGACCAAAGGAATTGACAATGGAAGCACATGGCTTCTGAAACATGTTTTCCGAAATAAAAAAGTAAGTGATGTAGTGTTACAAAATCGACTCAACTAAATTTTAATTAATTCTGTTATAATTTTTTTATGTCTCATATCTACTACTTTCATAATAAATTAGATATGTGTATGCTTCAGACATTGTACCCATTTTCAATAGGAAACTACTGCCTTTATACTGATTTTCACTACTGTACAGGTTTAGCAATGCATTAGCTAATGAAAGAAAGTCAACAGGTGAATATCAACAATCAGCTATGACATCCAACACAAACTGCTCACACACATGTGGCAATAATGGCTTGCAAGGTATAACTACAATACCTTTATTGCATACTTTTTCACTGTCATTGTCATTGCATATATTATTAATTTGTAATTCAGTAATAAAGACTTTTGCCAGCAGCAATGCTTCTCATGACATTGAGGTTATATGCTAGCTGCAGCTGTACATTTTTCTGGCATGCAAAGTGTCCAAACTTGTTTACCTCATTCTAATCCATCTTTGCTACTCAGTTTGCGCCCCATTGGTTTTTCTTACTCCCAGTAATTTGTCTGATTGCTTACACTGTATTACATGCATATGCACTTCAGTATTTCTAGGAAGAAGTAAAGTTTGCAGTATGTTTTTCTTCTGGTTTTTTTTTGGTTGTTTAAATATATGTTGCTGAATAAATATAAAAGGTTATTTTAGGAATAGCATTGCTATAAACAATTGATGGAAATTCACTCAATGTGTGCAAGCATTACCAATTTTACTGTTCCATGAAATTGTTCACCTCAGTAAAGCCAAATCTGCTTGGCTAACTGTGAAACTTGTAAAGTTAAAATCAAAGCATAAGCCTGGTTTAAGTGGCATCCCTAACTTACTAAAGCGTTGACTTAAGCTTGAATTATGAAACTGGCTGTTCTGATAAATGCAACAAATGAATGTCAGTTAATTTGAGACTGAAATAAAGACAAATGCACTGTGTAAGGTGATATCCAGCTGTGATTGGTGAAGATTCATTATTTTCTTTGATCTCATTGGCCCATTTTGTGATGACATTGCTTTAGCTAAATAGCCTAACATAATACATCCAGCTGACAGCACTTGTTTGCTAGGTATTTATTAGCCCTCCACTGTACGTCTTATACTTTGATATTTTTCTCGTGGTTTTCTGTGCTACATGAACGTTGGCTGAATTTTAATTTACCAATTATTTGAGTCAATTTTTGCCACAAACCTTCATTTACACTTAAATCTCAATTCATGTCCGAGATTTAATAAGTGTTGAAATGGTTTATTTAAGCTCCAATTAATATATGTTAATATAGCCAATATTATAATATAGTCAAATAGCGAGTTACTCAAGAATCAGAAAGCAAGATGGAGAACTTCAGAGTTTGCCTTTAAAAGCATTGACAGACTTGAGCAGATGGTCAACACTACAGGTGGCTCTAACAAGGGGGTTACTGCTATTCATAGTCGATAGAATACATGTGGTCAACAGCAAGGATTCTTGTTGTGTTCAGGGCAAGAAAGACTAGCAAACAAAAAACCAGGGGCATATCAGATTAAATGTTTAGATTGTGATAACATTTACAGAACTAAGAGAAGTCTTAAAGATTAGACAAATAGAACATTTTAGGAATATTAGACACAAACAGACAGACATATCAGCAGTAGCCAACCATAACATCAGTTCAAATCATATCAAACTCTTAAAGACCACAAGAAATTTTAAGGGGTTGGAGTTTTGGGAGAGGATGCCCATTAAGAAGAACAAAGGATGGGTCATAACTTTGAGGTTCCAAACAACATAAACTTTTATTAAAAATGATTCCAATCTATGCGGCCAGGTCATATACCACCAACCAAGCTGTTGCCATTACCGGATTCTCAAGCTAGTTGACAGCAGTTGATAATGTAGCAAAAGCATACAAAAATATATTCCTGCATTAACTGTATGGTGAGAGAAAACTTTGAGTGTTCAGTGGACTCCATCTCAAATTAAATATGTTTAAATTCACGGGAGTAAATATTATTCTTCACTGCACCCATGATCTTTGAGATACAGTGATATGTATTGAAAGCCCATTAACCTACCCAATAACATACAATAGTAAGTGAAGTTTTGTGACAAAAATTGACTCAATTATTATAAGCTCTTTTAGTTTGAAATTATTAGCTGTATCTTGTTGAAACCATATGAGCCCTCAGCTGATGATGAAATGCTTTTACATACTATTTTTGGACTTTTGCTGCACTTATTGTGTTTGTAAAAAGCCTTTAAAATTATTTCTGTTACATCAAATTCAAAATGACCTTTTTAAACAAAATATGTTAAGGACCAAGTTTTAGGTGTTTACATGGGTATTAAAGTCGTTAGTACTCCAGTGTGTAAGTTTGTGTGAAGAGAAAACTAAAAGCTCTTACTTACCAGTTTTCCGCACTTTTTTCTTGTTAAAATTCCCTGCTTCTGTGCCTTTTTATGTTTTCATTCCTGAACCCACATAATAGACTTCATGGATGAATATTTGTTTGCTACAGTAAAGCAAACACCATATTATTAGTATGTTTAGTAATCAAGGAGTAGCAGAGCATGGTTTGCCACTTGTAACTTGCTATAAACACTTGTATTACTTTGGTTCCAACTTTCATGTTCGTAATGTGCTTTATTCTTTTGAGATTCGAAAACACAGATAAAAGGTGAAAATTATAGAAACAGGTATTTGCATTCATGAAAGAAAGCCACAATCCAATAGAACTCTACATTTATTTTAACAAGAAATACTAAAATAACACAGCCAATAATAATGTGAATATCTTCAAATTGAAATTTCCTTGTAAAGTAAATTTATCAATTGTATAAAAATATAATACGGTTTAATATAAGTTAACAAAAGTAGCAATGCAATAAGTATATCTAAAACATGTTGGCTTTGGATTGGTAAAACGTAACAAAAGAAATCACTTACTGAGAGTCTGGGCAATAGGTTATAAACTTAGCCATATAAAAAAAAACTGTTACATTTAAAAAAAATGATAGTGTAGTTTAGAAGCCCAAAAGTTGCCCTATGACTCAGTCCTGTGACACTTAAAATTGCCTTCTCTTCAAGCAAGATGCTCCCTCTGCTGAATTCCTGTAGACTGACAAGCCAAAGTAGCAGCTTCTCTGTACCTGGAAGAATGATCTTACCCATTTTTCTGCACAACTTCCCGTCCACCATGCTCAGTCCATGGAGAACCAACTTGTCTTTAAGCCAATGCATGGAGAAGAAAAGCGAGTGAAAGTGTGTGCACCATAACTCTCATGAGCACGCTTCCACTTTCAACTCTAGCTGGAGAAATGTGCCTGTCACAGTCAGCATATCTAATATAACACATCACTGTAAAAAGTTTTAACCTAATTCATATTTATGCGGAAATTAACATAATGGGCGGTAGAGATAGGGAGAGGGAAGAATGGAAATGTGTAAATAGGGAGGAGGGAGACATACAGCTAAACCTCTTTCTTTCTGTTTGACTTTTGACTCCCAATACATTAGGTATAAGGTGCATATAATACATTAGGTAGGTATATAAAAGGAAATACTCTATTTTTATTTTAACCTATAAGAAATTTTTTTCCAATTCCAATTAATCCCTCAAGGTTGATTAATAACAAACTTCATGGCACGATGAAGCGACCAAAATCTGCTGCGTATGTGACTACCTTGGCAATAATCTTTGCCATTTACCCTCCGCTTTGCCACTGCTTTACCTGCAAAGTTTGAAACTTACTTTTTCCCCACATGCTATTCGGAAAATGCAAGACAGTCCCCAGTTCTCAATATTAATTTTTTGGAAAAAAAATTGTCTTGTATATGGATAAATAAGGTACTTATAATTCCATCAAACCTTCTGCATATGACCTTTAGGCTATAGTGAATCACAGGCGTCCAACTTCACCAAATCAGAATTAACCATGTCTCGCTTAGTAATTACTAAATTAATACTCAGATACTAATAGTTTATTACAACCCTAAAACTTGTACCAGATATAAAGAGAATGATTGAGCTAGTATGTACAGAAAAAGAGCGTAATTTTAGCTTCAGCCGTTTGTAATTAATGCAATTATGTTTTACGTATATTATGTCAGAAACACCATGAGCTGTTAACAGAGGTGTGATTAACCTTTGTACTAATGTATCATTATGCTACCCTTTTCTCCTAATACACCCTTAAACACTCTGTCTAGGGGACAAAACAGATAGTTAATGTGCAGTTCTATGAAATTGAAGACTTCAACATGTTGCTAAGTAAAGCAAGAGATTGTGTTAGTGAAAGAAGAGAACCAAAATATAGTGTTTTACATAGTCAAGCAATGACAAGCCCCTGGCCATCCCTCTGGAATAAGCAGGCATGTTAATTTCTACTTTTATTTAGTTTTACTAAATAGCAAACTTTTACTTAGAATTTTAATCTACAGTTGCAATAAATAGCCCTCGGTAACAAGCTGCATTGCATGCTACTATTTCTATCTCTCTCATGCACAAGTGCATGATATGGCTACGTTGCAGCACACTCCTATTGGCTACTGCCATATGCAGAAGATTTGATGTGAACTCTAGCAGCATACCTAAATAATTGAATAATTCTAGGCAGGTAAGCAAAATGACAACATCAATAAGAAAGAGAAAGTGCACATGTATATGCATGTATGTTAATTACTTCTTCCTTCAGAATCAGTTTTGGTGCAACAATTCAAGTACAAAGTTAGATTTTATACTTCCTATATTAACTCTTAGGGCCTGGGGTTTGAGTACTCAGGCTGCTGTAGAGAACATCACGTTTAGAGTTCATTAACAGGTATTTTTCATGTATGAGCAAAAGGTTATTTTGCATTAGTTTTCTTTAATACAATTATTGTTCCTTTTTTTCAGGGATTTGAGCATTTAGATCCTTTTGTTCCAATTTGTGTACCTAATTATAGTGATAAGGAAATTTGGAACTGTTTGAATTACTACATGGATAGAAGATGGCTGCAGAATGAGCATGCATGCTCAGAAGAAGGCCGAAAAGAGCTTTCATTTCTTAGTGCCAACAATCCTTGGAAATTAATGGAGCTGTGTGGACCTTTATAATGCAGAAGTGGTATGTGACATAGAGAGTTTAATGAATCCTGTAATCAGTTTTAATAATAAAAAATATGCAAAAGCAGCCATATGTATTTTGGTATCAGTTATCATCTACTTTCATATAAATGATTCAACCAAAAGCTAATTTGTGGCTATGTTTCTAATCACATGCCAAGGTTAACAAAATATATTTTGTCAGAAATGAAACAGACTATCAGCTGTTAACAGAGATGTGATTAACCTTTACCAATCCCAAGTTGCCATACGCGCTCTCTCACATGGCTGAGATCATTAAGAAATAAGCTCTTGAACAGGAAGTCTGTAGCTCAAATTCTGCCAGGTTCAAATCCATGACTGAAGTTTCTCCCAGCTTTTCTCTGTCCTCTAAACTGCTAAACAATAGGGAGGCACTTAAATTTAGGCCTGGAATGTTTCCTTCCCAAATTTCCTCTCCTAATTCTGATTTCATTTCATACATCATACTGCCTGTGGTGCCATATGAGGTAAGAAGGTGTCATATGAGGTAAGAACAGGTGGTACAAGCACTGTTAAAAAAAATTTATTTATTTCATTCACATGAATCTCTTTACATCTTGTCACCCTCTGTGGTGTAGTGGTTACCATTCTAGCCTCATATACCCAAGGATGCAGGTTCAAATCCAGTGGAGGACGATAGATTTTTTTGGAATAAAAATCCTTAGCATGGCTTCCTTCAGAAGGGAAGTAAAGCCATTGGTCCTGTGTCATAAATTTACAGCACACAAAAGAACTTCAAACCTGATACAGTTGATTCTGTAAATTCCTGATTTCTTGGATGCAGGTGTTTTGTCCAACTTGTTCTTTAGAATGTTTTTTATTCTATGTTTGTTTTGTGGGGCTAAGAAGATGTTGTGTTCCTTGAAGATCTTTTTAAATTTGTTGAAAGCCTGAGGGTGGAACGTGAATTTTTTGAAAATATTCTGATTTTTATCTGCCATGAGGGTGGTTGTAGCTGCTATTTTTTTTCCCGCCGATGACAACCCGCTCTACAAGTTCATCTATCAGCCACCAGAGAAAGGAGAAGAGTCCACAAAAAATACCAACAACAGGCCGGTCAGTCGAAATCTGTTGATGATGTAGGCAACATACGCCTTCGAAACATGCCCAGGTAATTAATTGCTTAGTGAAGCTATTCAAGTGCAAATTCCACTCATTTTTCCAAAAGTAAATATTGCTGATGAAAATTAGGCTAAATGCTATGGTTCATTTGGGTTTTGCTCTTCACAGATACCTTGGTTACTTTTTATGGCTAAGGGCAACACAAGGAAAGCAGAAGCAATGTTCCCATGATGCCTTGGATGGGATATGTGTGATATGTGAGTTGTATAAGGGGTAAAAGTGAAAATGTATGTAATAAATGCATTATACTATGCTATGAAGAAAACAATTAGTGTTCATTGTGTCTATTCGCCACATTTTTACAATAAAATAGCACTGCAAATGCATGCATGTTATGCATAAAGTGATTCTCAGAGACTCCCATCAACAGGAGTTTATCTCTCTCTTTTACCAGACTCATATTTTGAACACCTACATGAATACAATTCAAAAACTGAACGTTTTTCTTAAAACAGGTAAGAAGAAAGACATTTTCTTGATCCACTGGAAAGTAACAATTTCTGGCTCAGTTCCTTTCTCAAATGGAGGATTCAGTTTAATAAAGCTTAACAATTTAAATCATAAAGCATAATTTTTCATTCCTAGCCAAATTCTTTTCTCACATTTAACTAAACAACTACATTTAAGGAAAGAATGGGTGGCAGAATTTTTGATAAACTTTCCTGCTTTAGGATACTGCACTTAAAAATGTTATAAAAAATTTAGTGAAAAGAAAAGTCATGTCCCACGTACCTGATTAGTATTTTGGTAGCACAGGATTCTTAATTTCTCTACATATTACATAGTGCATGGTACATAGACACAGAAGTTATTGGACTCCATCCAAAAATTTGGTACAAAGATTTCACTGGAAATAAACATTTTAGATTCCCCTGAATACAAAAAAAGGCGCGGGTGTGTGTGTGCGTGCGTGCGTGTGTGTGTGTTTGAGTGTGAATGTGTGTGAGTGTGTGTGTGTGTGTGGAGGGGGGGTGTGCGTGTGTGTGTGTGTCCGTCTGTCCATTATGAGTTATTATGAGCACAATAACTCATAAATGAAAAATGGATAAAATACCAAACTTAATGTTTAAGTTTAGTATCTTTTAAAGATGTGACACAAAGGTTTGGAAGATAATCTCCCCAACCCAAACTACCCTTTACATGTAAAGCATTTAAACAATTTTGATTTTCTTAAAAATGGCTCTGGCAATTTTGATTAAAATTCTTGACTTCCTTGACTTTTATGAGTATAGCCTCTGAAGATCTCTTTATTCTGGATGAATTTTGAACAACTGGTAAACCATATGAGATAGACAAAACTTACAATGCAAAAAAATGTAGATCTCGTTAAAACAATTTGTATCATATACTCTTTTACTTGGAGATACTCCTTGTTATTGGTTTCAGTTTTACATTATTTAAACTTTTCACATATGGGAATTTGTAAACTCCTGCCAATGCAAAGAAATGGATTTTAATCACATGGCAGCCAGCTTTTCAAGATTTGACTATTGCTTATTCCCTTATTTCTCTTCTACTTACAAGAAAGCATGTAATAATACCATTTCTGCGAATGTTTATCTCGATTAGCATGAAGTGGATTTGTTTAACAATAATTTATTACCAAGATGTAGAGAAAAAAATGGAGTCTTATTCATGGACGTTCTTAACTACAGTGGTTCTCAGCATCCCATTCTATATTGGGCATAAAGACCACTTAATTTTTCTCACAGGAATTTACAGAATCAACTGTAAAAACTATGATAAAAGATACATATGACAAACCAGAAGAAACATAGGAACCAGGTTGAAGGAACAAACCAAATGGAAAAATCACCAGTAGCCTCACATGCTTGGGACAATAGCCATAGAATCGAAGATAATGTCCACCTGTTAAAATCAGTACAGCGACTCTAGAATTAAACATATGGGAGAAGATCTTTATTTTAAAGCAAAAACCTAGCCTGATGAATTTTGGAATTCCTGCCGATGACAACCCACTCTACAAGTTCATCTATCAGCCACCAGAGAAAGGAGAAGAGTCCACAAAAAATACCAACAACAGGCCGGCCAGTTGAAATCTGTTGATTATGTAGGCCACATACGCCTTCGAAACATGTCCAGGTAATTAATTAATTAGTGAAGCAATTCAAGTGTAAATTCAACTCATTTTTCCAATGTGTAATTATGCTTCACTGTGTACCACTTCCAGTATTTTGATTCTTTTGATCAATGTTTACTTTGTTGGCTCTGTTGTGCTTCAGCATGACTTTAGTTTATCCTATATAAATGAGGTTGCCAAAAAAGAAGGGTGGATGGGTAATATAATTACATTGGATGTATTCTGTATCGGATTCCATTATACTTGACCCACATCAACAGGAGTGAAACCGAGGAGATGTGTTGCAAACAAATTTATAAATTGTTTAACCTTTTGAACTTTTTAGACTTAATTCCTTTCTTTATTACAGTCATTAACGTTTGAGAAATGGCAAGATATGTATTATTTATTCACATTAAATGCTGCTGTTAATTGTGCTTAATCATGTATATGGCATTTGAAGCATTTCTGTGGTTGTTTACAGTTCAAACATCAAAATATCCAAAAATAGAATAAACTAAAAAAGATTTTTACATCAAAGAAGTTAAACTAAAAGTTTCAAGATTTTGTAAAATAAAATGCATCCATGTACATAAACTGTACTTCATTGTCTTGTATATTGTTCAAAAGGCAGTTTTGTTTTTAAACATGATCATTTGTAAACAAGAGAGTGTTGGGTGTAACATATCACTGTAAAATGTCGCAGCATCTGTGTTCACAACATATAACATAGGAAATTACCTTTTCCGAGATGAACTGTATGTTTCAGAGTACTTTAATTGAACGAGTTTCAACTACACCAGATTTACCTGCATTGTCTGAATTCTTAAAAGCAGAAGTGAAACATGCACTGCTTTCAAGAAGTAATATGGATAAAGCATTAAATAAGGAGGAAATGAGATGGTGAGTGAAATGAATAGCTTATTAAAAAAATTAGTGGCATGTCTTTGGATTTGGAGCACTCATTAAAAGAGGTTATAACAACAGCTGATGGGAGTGCTCCACATTCCTGTAGCGAACCACTAGTGCAGAAGAACTTTCAAACTAATCTGCCCTCATGCAACATCTAGTAGTGTCCAGTATGCAATAACTTCTCTGGTCATCAAGCCAACTGACTCCAGCATGCTAGCAGATGTAAAAAGAATAGCTAGTCTGTTGATCTGAAGGCTCTGAAAGTAGGAATATGTAAAATGAAAAGTGTAGCCAATAGCACCCTACTTGTTGAATGCAACAATAAACCAGATTGTGTAGTTCTAGAAAACAAACAGAATAAAGTAGTCAGCTTCTCTACAGAGCAGCCAAAAAAGAAGTTTCTGACACTAATACTGAAACTTGTTCCTTATAACATAGAAGACTCTGAAATAAAAGACATCTTACTTCAGCAGAACAATGTAATGCACTTAGAAGTACCAGTGTTAAACGTAAGGTTTACCAAGAGAAAATTTGATGATTCTGAGTATATTGTTATTGAAGTGAGTCCCTAGTTTATGCTGGGAAATTATTACAATCCAAAAAATTAAACTTAACTGGAATATGCAGGATAAAACGTTTTATAATGGTCACAAGGAGCATCAGTACCTAGATTTCTAACCAACAGAAAGATGCAAATTGTGCTGGAATTCATTACTGGAAAGATTGTGAAAGCCCACATAGTTCATGCTGCTCAAACTGCATCAAGGCCAATTCTTTCATTCCGAACAAGAAACTGTATATAAACCACAGTGCATTTAGCAATAATTGCAGCAGATTAAGAAGAAAAATAATTATCAGTAAGATTAATTTCTAACATGGATACCCTCATATGCGCACAACTTAATACTGCAAAGCTGCTATGTGCATCTCTGAATATTTATTTCAGAGGAGTGTAGACATATTATTAAACCAGGAATCCTTCTGTTAAAAAGGGAAACCCTGCTTCACTTCTTGACAGTACACACTCTACTATTTCGTTTTTTACAATGACTCCAGGATCTGTATCTTTATCAGAAATGAAATAGCTCATAATTTCACATTATTGCACAGCTTCTCCACACCTGATGTTAATGTATTATCTATCAATCCCTCTTTCTGCAAGCCAATTCCTATTTACCTTCCTAAGATATTAGTACAAGATTTCGAGCCCAAAGAAGTTTTCCTCAACTATTGACCATGAACTTTATCTGAGAGCTCGACTCAAACTGTAAGCACAGCATATGACACAGCCCAGTCACAGACGCAAGGGGCAAGATGCTAATAGATTTCCTAACAGCTCACAGCTTGATCACAGTGAATGAAAAAAATGATCCCAGTTTCTAGTGCTCATTGTGGTAGTTGGATCAACATCACAATCACATCCATCAACATAGCCCAGATGTCTTCACTGACATGTTAGTGAAAAAGATATCAGACTACAACCATATAACCTTTGAATTGTTGATTCACACCTCCCCCATCAAGTTGATCAGGCAAACTAATAATAATTTAACCAGGCAGTTTGCCACTCAGCAGGGAACTGGAAATTATTTCAACACAAAACCAAGCAAACAATGTACAACCCAGTTAAACAATGCAGCCTCAAGCTTAAAACTGGAGGACATCATTGCAACTTAATGGTACCAGCTGAATGAAATAAAAGGAAGCTGCTTCCCATTGTTCTTACTTACATCCAACTAAAGTTGGTTCCCAGCAATAAATGCCCTCAGGAAACAGGTACACACAGCTAAATGTTGAGCAAAGAGATGCAAAATTCGAGCCCATAAAGACCTATAAGACAACAGGTTTAAAGCCCTAAGAAACTAATACAATGTGAAATTGATTAAAGCAAAGCAAGAATCCTGGAAGTGTTTTTGCACAGAAACAGAAAAGAGTTGCCTTGGAAAATATAAAAAATCTGCAAATCAGGTTTCGTTAAACAAACACTTCCATCCACATTAACCTGAAGATGGTTCAACTTCATCAGATGCTGATACAGCAAAAGCCCTTCTTGATGGATTCGTCCCTGATGACATTCCTGCATTTGATAGCGATGAACAATGGAACATCAAAACAATAAACTTAGACAATAAGGCTCTCAATTTTCCACTAGAACCCAAGTTCGAGGATAATGAAATAGAAGATATTGTAACCAAACCCAACAACAACAAAATGTCCTGGTCCATTGAAGGCACCATTGTTAAAAATATACACAGTACATTACCCTATCTATGAAGAGTATTCAGTATATATCTAAACCTAGGAAGCTTTCTAAAGTATGGAAAAAGGCAAGAGTAATTGCAGTTCCCAAAACGGAAAGGAGTAAACTGCAGTCTGTGACAGGATATCCAGAAATCAGCATGCTATCAATTCCAGAAAAAAAATCTGGAAAAATTGGCAATGGAAAGGCTAAACTATATCCTCCAATCTAGCAATCAAGTAGCCTCACAACAGTATAGTTTCACAACATTATGGATGCCATAAAAAAGTCTAAGATTAGTGCAGGAGGCTTGGACTGAAAACCTGCCTTCTTACCCTAGATGCCATTGGTGCTTTTGACAAACCTGGCACCCTAGTATCCTAGCTCGCTTATGGTAACAAGAATGTACCTCCAATGTTTACAATACTGTTAGGGGTTTTCTACAGGATCGTACAGGCCACTTCAGTTCAGGCAATACCACCTGTGGAATATCATTGTTAGTAGCCTAATATTGAGGTTGGCAGGTGTATGTGTTCTGGAGATTGTGGTTTATGCCAATGATATAATGCTCATATTGAGTATTACTTCCCATTCTCACAATCTCCACACTGCAAATAGCACTCCAAATTACACACAATTGGCATAGCAAATGCAAGTTAGGAATTGCTAAGTGCCAATGCATGTGAGAAAGAAGGAAGATACATCAGTCATCCTACAGTTACAACATAGGAGCTAGACATGATAGCAAAGATGAAATATTTGGGAGTAATGCTCCATATAAAAATTGATGGTAATGTCACATATATCTGGACATCGCACATCTGACAGCCTAGTGAAATGTTCCAAAGCTACTTGAGGCATTTGTTATCCTCACCTAATGATATACAATCATCCCATGCTTCCCATAATAATGTATGCTGCTGAGCTCTGGAGTATCTCTATATCCCAAAGGGCTAGACTCAAATTGCGCCAAATTCAAAGATCATTTTTGACTTCTGCATCAAAAACTGACAGAACAGTCTTAATAACATTGCAAGCAATCACCTGTGTAATGCCCATAGACTCAGCTGTTCACTTGCATAACATCAAAGCCATCTCCAGAGGTCAATCCACAAATGTAGTAATCCCTATAGTAAAAAGAACAGAAACAGGGTCCAAAGGTATCCATCCAAAAATAACCACTTAACTACAGGATGGATAGGAAAAGCTGAAATTTGCATCTTCACAGATGCATCCAAAATGGAAAACCATATTGGAGCAGGGGTGGTGGCCATAAAAACTCAATAGAGATTTTTATTGGAGTAGGAAGACCAGACCTAAAATGTTCAGTCTTCTAGGTATTACTATAGCTGTGGAGTGGATAGAACAGAATACTGGTACCTCAAGATATGCTATACATATAGACTCGAAAGCTGCCTTTCTCGCTACACTAACAGAAGAGCAATCCACCCACTGGCCATTCAACTTGGAGAAAAAAATCATCCCTCTCAAACAGGCAAATAAAACTCCTCTCCACTGGGTCAAAGGTTATGCAGGACTATGTGGAAATGAAAGAGCTGAGTACCTTGCGAAGATAGCAGCCAGTCTTAAAACTACCTAAGACTACAAATCTATTCCCATAGCTAGAGGCAAGCAGCTGTTAACTGAATGTTACACTACAATTTGGAATTTCATATACAACAGATCAATAAAGCCTATCACAACAAATATTTTCACCCCCCAACATACCTCACAGAAAGTCCTTATCTCTCACATAACCACCCAATTCCTTACAAATCATGGCCACTTTTGAACCTACCTCCACAAAATGAACATAAGAGCTACACCATTCTGCAGCTGCCCTGAAAACTTCCACAGATGGCCCTACAGTTGATGACAGAATGCAGCAATTATTCAGGAGATCACCAGCTGTATTATGCTCACTTCCCCTGCCAATGGTTTTGAAGATGGATTTCAACAGTTGCAGTAGTAGATTTCCTCAAGAATGTCTTCTGCACACTTTAATAAAATTATGTAAACATGTAGTGTTCAACAAATGTAAATGTCCCATGATATACCTCAAGGTGAAACACATGCCGTAAATAATTTGTTAAAATAAACAATTCCTATTTTAGTGTAAAAATATAATATTCTTTCACAAACAACTATTAATGTTCATTTATTCTCAATTATTTCATTTGAGTTTACTGATTACAAATAGGTGAGAGAGAAAGTAATTCCTCTTAATTGCTATAGATAGGTGAGAGAGAAAGTAATTCCTCTTACTGACTGTAGATAGGTGACAGAGAGAGTAATTACTCTTGTCTGCTATAGAAAGGTGACAGAAGGTAATTAATCTTGCCTGCTATGGATAGGTGAGAGTGAAAGTGCTTTGTTACTATAGAAAGGTGACAGAGAAAGTAGTAATTTCTCTTACTGTAGATAAGTGACAGAGAAAGTAATTACTTTTGGTCAGTATGAACATCTAGTGAATGGCGCCCAAACCAAACAGAGGAGCAGGTGGGAAACGAGTAAGAAGCCTACCCCTTGAATGACTGCATGCCTCAGTAAATGAATGACTGCTTACGGCTGGGTACAAGGAAATCTGCCCCAAAACTGGAATATCGTTGCAGCGGTGATTGTAATTAGACCAGATATGAAAAAATAAATAAATAAAATAAGACTGGCGACGTAGGGCGGCATCTTGCCTGTGAAGGTGTAGTTAACCCTAGAGCGGAGCATTGAGCCTCTCGGGTATTCCTGCTAGGGTGGCTGGGGATGCAATACTGGGACTGGGTGCTTCAGGAGCTACGAGGCGATGGTTACGCCGGCCGAGAAGAGGTGATGTTCCGGAGCCCCACAAACATCTGGGAATCTGAAGGGTAATCCTGACGGACGAAATTATTGTGCCCGCAAGAAGCGAGGTGGTGGTGAAGACGCACGTGGAGAGGAAACGGCCAAGTAACCTAGTTTTGTATTGAAAGAAACCACCGAACGGCATTATTGCCTTGCAGGGAGGAACTGCCCTTGAGGCTGCTAATTCCAATGGACCCCGGTCAAGACTTCCAGGTTGAAACGGAGTTGGGCAATTGAGAACCAAATACGGGTGTGCGACGGATCCGAAGAGCCAAAACCCTCGCAGGAATTAAGGTCCCGGCTGAAATATTTGCTGAAGACTGCGGCCGACTCTCTGAAGGCAAAATAATTGGCGAGGTGTGGCATTTATTTGGACAATAGTGGTCTGACTTCGGTCAGGGGACGGCGACTCCGGCCGCATTGATGGAGATGTCCATCACATCGACACCGGAGACATTTGACCTGTCCGGCATCCACAAAGCTGTGTTCCTTTGTCAAAGCAAGCGTAGGTACGGGGCATACAGGAGGACATGAGTTTCAGGAGAATTATTAAAGAAGCCGACAGGCCTTGGTGCTCTCCTGTATGGTGCGAGATGTAATCAACTGGTTTTTAATGTTTCACGTAGTAAGGAATCTGATATAGTCACGAGCAGCTACTGATTAGCAGTCGAAAATACAGACCAAACGCGGACGGAGAACAAAATGCGAAGAACAGGACCGTAAAGATACAAAATGTGATATTAAAAAACACCCAAAAAGAGCAATAAAGCTTTTAGGCAATATATTAAACTTACCCTCAAACAAGATAGGTTTCACCCAATTTAGAAAGAAGCTAAAATCCTTCTATTTCCTTAAGCAGGCGTCACCCACTCGCTTGATTTTATGTTAGTACACAGAGCACAAATAGTAATAGACATCGAATTTCTGATTGTCCGTAGGGGTTTTATAGGGCGAGTCTTCTGATATCCACTGGCCCCTCCGTCTCTCTAATTGGGGAAGGAGGATGGATTGTAGCTTGCCTGTTGTAGTAACATGTAATTCTGCATTGTGACAATCAGCAATGCCTTACACAAGCGAGGTGATCCACGGCCGTATTGTGGGTATGTGGGAAACAGGGCGCACGGGAATCCCGCGCCAATGAATAGATCTGTTGTGCAGTATTGGATTAAACGTTTCCAGGAGCGCGGTGAAGATGTTTAAAGACGCGTCCAAAATCGGGAAAGCCAAGAAAAACAACGGTGGAAGTCGATGTTAAGATTATAAATGCAAGCAGAGATGAACCATTTATACCGTCTACAAGATTGCGCCGCATATGTAGGTATTTGTGGCGACCAGACAATACACGCTATGTTTCAGAACACGTAGTTGCAAAGAAAAGAAATGGCCGCATAAGTGTGGGATTTTGGGTTTGGAGGTTCACGAACAATATTGATTATTACCTACTTCAATGTTCTATTCTCCATCAGATCAAACCCCATCCCCGCCATAACTTAAGGCATTATACCAAAAGCAAAATGTTCTACTAGACGTACGTAAAACAATTCTGCAAACTCCAAACATCTCGAGAAACTGCTTATGTTCATGTAAATATCGAAACACTCATTTACTCTGTAGTCTAGATTAACCATGCGAAAGATCGCCAAAAATCGGTCTCATTTTGAAAGGAGACACGTTACCTAAACTCGCTTTCAGTTGAGGAAGGTGGCTGTTCCTGTCAGCGAATGAGTTGACAAACCCAGTTGAGCTGACAGTATGCTCCATTGGTTACATATAGCACACTCACCTGCAAGCTGACAGTGTCAGCCAATAAACTAAACTAAAGTAAAAACATGACGTAATAAAGTACCTTACAAAGAAATGCTGTTTCTTTTTGTGCCTTTTGTACAAGCAGGCATACCCGTTGCATGCGGTGGGCAAGCAAGTGGCACGGTCATTCTTACTTGGTGTAGCGTGTCGTAAGTATGAACAGAAAGCAAGCCAACAGACAGGTCACTTATGCCTGCCTCGGAGGAATCCTCATTTATAGAAAATTGCGAATCAGTGTTTTGTTTGCGGCAAAGTCTTGCACTGAGAAAATTCAGTTTACAGTGTCCTTATCAAACCTGTGCACATGAGTATGATAATTAACGAGGAAAAGTACGTTTCTTTCGAAATGTGAATAACAACTAATTATCAAGATACTTGTTCATATTCACTTCTCAAAAGATTTTCGTTGCAAATTCATTCTCACACTGTTGGTTCAATGCCATTACAAGTAAAGGGGCCTATTGTTTTATTATGTTAATACTATAATTGCATTATATGTTGCAACTGCCTATGTTACGACTACCATCACGACCAAATGTATGTATACATCAGAAATATATAAAAGAATATAAATATAATTTAAGAGAAAATAAAGCAGTTCTAGCAATCAATCTAGCCTATAAGTTTTATAAACATAAATTATGATCCTCCTAGAGATCCACTTGGAATATACCCAACTATGTAATTATGCTCATGTGGGTTATTCTATAGAACGTTTCATCTAAAATCAGAAAATGATACCGGAAAGCAGAAAACAACCCGGAATATTAAATTACAGTTTAACCAGCAAAGAGGTCAATCAGTCAGTAACGTATGTTCATTGGTCTGACATCACTGTGTAGCTTCCGAACACAATTAGTTTAAATGATTTGCTTTATAACAAGATGTTTATTTCCATTTTGTTTCAGTGTATCTTCTAGTTAAGTGAAGTTTTTAAATAACATATGCAGCAGAACATTCTGGTTTCCAGATCAATGTGAATTCTGACCAATGTTGAAATAGAAAATCTATATCGTGGATAGTTCATCGGTGCACCAATACATCGAATACCTCCAACTAACTGTTTGTTACACATGCCAAAACCCCCTTAAATAAGGAAGAACATGATTTTACCTTGGCTATGAAATCTCAATGATATACCTGAGAAATCTACAACATATTGTAGGGAGGTTCATTGTGAAAAGGATAAGTCGGCGCCTAATATTCTGAGCAGAAACCCTTAGAATAAAACGACACTTCCCAATGAAGGGATCGCAGGCCAGTAACAAAAACTCTCTTTTTGTCCAAGAACAATTCTTTATTTCTTCTGTCTCAATCAGAATCAACTTATAAATTTATGCATTTCTTCAATGCTTTCGTAAGAAATCTCCAATGTTCTTTTCGATGTTTATCGCGACCACTACTAAAGCTCGTTTCGAAATTTTCGTCGAAACTCACTCAATTGGTGCACGCGATGCCTTCCCAGTTGGAACTGAACTGTGGGCACTCTTTGTTCCCCCCCCTTTTTTTTTATTCCTCTCGGTTACGAAATTGCAGGTGCCACAAAATCACTCAGGTGTAACAATGCCGGTCTTAGACGTCAAAGAACCTTCTGACAACACACATCCGCTCGCACAGTTTTAACAACCACAGCTGCGATGTGAAGCTGAAAGTAAGTCAAATAACTTGCCGCTGCCACATGTGTCCACTAATGCAGTATAACAATGAATGCCAACAATCAATTATGACTTACGAAGCAAACATTACACACACGTTCGGCGATTACGGCGGTATATTGTAGTCACAATGTTAATCCTAAGAAAAGAGTACACCAACTTTGCATAATAATACACGAGAGACTATGCTGGTTTTCCAGATAGCAATTGCATTGCATACGAGGTATGAAGAAGCCTCTGTCCGGAAACAGAGCTCGCCATTTCATTCAATCCCGCACCCCTAATTCCCTAGGGTGTGATCAGAATTTCGGTCATGTTTGCGTCCCGACTCCCTGACCTCACCTGGCCTGGGGCCAACCAATATCACCGTCCATGAATCCGCTGGTGCAATAGTGATACTGTTGCACTTGCTCACCTGCATCCTCCCCATTGGAGGGGTTTAGTGGATTTAGCCATAGATCCAGACCATTGGTAACTCCCAAACTGCCAGGGCTCTCTTCTCTACTTCTCTAGTCATTAACAGGTTTGTTCTGCTCCGCTCGAAAAATAATGGGGGGGGAGCAGTTGTGTCACAGACTTCGCAAAGTGCTGGTGACTCGAGTGTATGAGCATAAAAGCGACGAGAAATACAAATGTTATGCAGCAGTTGAAATATATTTTTGTTACAAATAAAGGAAGAGGTGTTGGAGGATCATCTGGCTAGGACCAACTGCACCCATTTAATGCTTGCCAATCATAGACGAAAAGTTGACACTAAGGGCCGATGCTAAAACGTGGCGTAAGCCATGGCTTGAGCTCGCGGGTTTCAGGACATAATAATAATAATTCTTTATTGCCTGTATACTTGAGGATACAAGTTATAAGCATGGTCAGTCAGTATTACATTATAAGTATTACAGTATAATTATTAGTTACAAAGCTATTTCATACAAACACACTTTCTCTCTCACACTCACACATGTAATCATTTGCCATGCGCACTCGCTCGCTCACTCACTCACACACACACCTCAGATCAGAGTTCGAGTCTGTACAGAGGTTTGTTAACAAGGTATTTCTTTAGCTTAGCTTTAAAAGATTTAATTTGTAGAGTTTTAAATTCTATTGGGAGTTTATTATACAAAGTTGCTCCTATATTCATTGGATCTTTGTCAGAAAACTTTTTTGTATGTACAGATCTATATACATTACTCTGACTTCTAGTACTGTGCTTGTGCACCTCACAATGTCTTGTGATGTCTTTTGATCCATGTATTAGGAGTAGTACACGATATACATACAGTGATACAACAGTGTGAATTTCATTTTTTATAAATAACTCTCTGCATGGGTGGTCAGGTCTTACATTTGAAATTATCCTTATACACTTTTTTTGCAGTGTCAACACCCTATTCATATGCACTGCTGCAGCACCACCCCAGAGTTCTATACCATACAGTAAATGAGGATATATTACACCATAATAAATTGTGCGTAATATACTTGGGTTTTTAAGTCTAGAAAAATATCTTAACAAATATCCTCCTTTACTAATTTTATTACAGACGTGTTCAATATGTCTGTCCCATGTTAGATGTTTGTCGAATATTATGCCCAGAAAAGAGGTCTGATCGCTTTCAACAATATGTTCGTTACCTACTTTGGTTTTTAACTGCTCACTTTGTCTTTGGGAAATTGCAAAATTTAATATTTTAGTCTTACTTGTATTACATCCTAAGTTGTTGGAATTGAAATAGTTCAGTAGCTGGGTTGTATCAACTTTTATTTTTGCAGCAAGATCAACTATAGAAGTGTGCCAACATAACACAGTTGTGTCATCAGCATAAGACAACAATTTTGAGTTTGAAATACTAGGAATATCGTTAATATATAGTATAAAAAGTAGAGGCCCAAGCACCGAAACCTGTGGGACTCCATATTGCACAATTCCCTCCTTAGACTTATGCATGCATTTACAATTACCCTTATAACTTGGAATTTCTATGCACTGCCCTCGATCAGTTAGATAGGATGATATTAACTGTTCTGCCAATCCCCTTATTCCATAGTTGTTCAACTTCAGCAGTAATATTTTGTGGTCAACGCAATCAAAAGCTTTTGTAAGGTCAAGGAAAATACCAGCTACTTTATTCCTATCTTCTAGTCTAGTTATAATATCTCCAAGAAATTCAGTTGTGGCAGTAACAGTTGAGTGGTTCTTTCGAAAACCATGCTGTGTAGGTCTAACAACGTTATTTTCAGCTAGAAACTTGTTTATCCTAACTAGTAGTATTTTTTCAAACAGCTTGGCTAATGTGGACGTTAACGTGATTGGGCGATAGTTTGTTACTTGGGTTTTGTCTCCTTTTTTAAATATAGGGCGCACTATACTTGTCTTCAAACAGTTTGGAAACTCCCCCTTTGCTATAGAGTAATTTATCAAATGTACCAATGGCATAGTTATTTCTTTTTTACATTGTTTTAAACATTTAGGTGTTATTTCATCCCAACCACTGTATTAATAATTTCTATTACTTCCTTTTCATCAGTTGGTTTTAAGTATATACTACCCCTTATGCTTTGTGCTTTATTGCCAATTGGCAAAACCTTGTTTGCTTTGGGAGTTTTTGCTGCTGTAACATTTAAAAAGTGTTCATTAAAAATACTGCATATAACATCTGGATTTTTCTCAATTTTCCCATGATTATTTATCACAATATTTTCATTCTTTTTTAGTTTTAGTTTTACCTTGTTTATGATGTTCCAGGCACCCTTAGTAATATTATCGCAAGTATCTAATTGGTGTTTATATTGCAAAGTTTGGATTTCAACTAAATATTTACGGAAGTTTTCTTTCAGTTTTTTATACCTATTTTTGTAATGTTCCCATCCTGTTGATTTGTACCATTCATATGCATCCTTCATTCTATTTCTCAAACATACTCCCTCAGCATTTAACTTCGCCTTTTTACTTTTACAAGCATTCTCCCTTTTTGTAATAATTGGACATGCTTCATTAAAATGTATGTTAAATGTTCTGTAAAAACTTTCCCACTTTGCGTTAACTCCTTCCACTGAGTACATCGTCTGCCATGCTTCATGTTCTAGTGCATATTTGAGTTTAGTAATATTTTCATCATGCATTTTACGGTAACTAACAAACCCATTTTTTTCATCCATATTGACAGTGATGTTATCTATTTGAATGATTTGTGCATAATGGTCTGATAGATGATAGTTACCAACTTCTGATGAGTACCCAGTTTTAATGTTGGTAAATATATGATCAATAATGGTAGACGAGTGGGATGTAACTCTAGTTGGAGTGTTTATCACATCTTTTAGATCATATGTTTTTAAGCAGTCCATTAAATGTACATATTCCCTATTTCCAGCAGCCGAGTTAATATTTATGTCACCTAATACAATCAGATTTACTTTGGTCTGCAGTACACTATTTAGTACACCCTCAAAAGATTCAATAAAATGTGTCACTGAGGTGCCTGGAGATCTGTACACTCCTATAATTACATAGGCACATTCATCACAACATATCTTAATAGCAGTCAATTCCATGACCATTTCAATACTCATATTACAAATCTTAGGCATTTCCTTGTATATGACCCCATTTTTAACATAAATACCCACACCCCCACCCTTGTGATTTTTCCTGCAGTATATACTTGCTAGATTATAGTTTTCAACTTTGTACATATTTACATTATTTTCCATTAGGCCATGTTCAGTTAGAATTGCTACATGTGGATTAACTTCATTCATAACTAGCTCTATGCTATGTACTTTATTACTGATGTGTTGTACATTTTGATGCAATAATTTAATCCCCTTTTTGGCATGTAATAACATACTAGCCTGTGGTATCACAAAGGGGCAATTTATATTAGGAGATATTCCATTTGTTATTGACTTATCTACTTTTGATCTACCGCTGTAATTAAAATCTAGTTTGTTGGTCCAATATGATGTATCACCCTATTCAGAAGTCTACCAAATTTCTCAGTTCCCCTTCTGTTTAAATGCAAGCCATCCCACCCAATATCATTCTCCCTGATCCACACATTACCATCTACAAATATACAGTTATTTTGTTGGCATACCCAGTCTAGTGTAGAGTTCACAGCGTCCACATATCGTAAGTCCTGGTCTCTTCTACGCAACACTCCACTAACACACACTTTTGCCTTAGGATATAGATCCTTTGTCACTGCCACAATGTGGTTCATTTTGTCCATGATTTCCTTTGGGGAACTTGATGAGTCTAAATTATTTGTACCCGAGTGCAATATTACAATATCCGGGTCATCCCTGTTTTCTTTTAGCTTCCTTTCAAGATGCTGAATTCTGGATCCTGGATAGCAGTATACTATGGCGTCAGCACCTATATATTTCCCAACATGTCGCACCATGGAGTCCCCCATAATTATCGCTGTTTTCCTTTCATATAACTCAGCAGGAGGGGCGTCCTTACCTTCACTAGAATCTTCAGATTCCTCTGAAACACTTTTTACTTCACTTTCATTATTTTGGAGGTTAGGTTCTGGCGTACTCTGTTGTAGCTGTAAATATTTATTTCTTAGCGTAATTTTACTGTTCACTTGCGCCTGTTTACCTTGGATTCTTTTATTAGTAATATTTTTCCTTTCCTGTACAACGGTCCAGTGATTTGGTCCGTTTTCATTGCTACGTTCCGTAGGCACGTTTTCAAATTTCTGGTCTGCATTTTCCCGTGTGTTTACCAATATTGTTATGTCTTGTTTTAAGCTGCAAATTTCTTCTCTTAACCTATACCTCTCTTCATTGGCTTTGTCCAGGTCCTTTTTCAGGATTGCAATTATCTTTTGTAGGGATGCGGCACTTTCACAAGTAGCACATGTTCGACTCCCACCTAGTTTTCTTAAATACAGCTCTTCTGTATTCAGTATTACATTACCTTCACTTGTACCATTACATTTAGGTATGTCTTCACCATTTATCACTATATTATCTCCTTCACAAACATTAAATTCACTAATTTGTCTGTTATTTGTATAGCACTGCATAATTTTCTTGTTACTCGCCGCCATCTTGTTTTTTAATATCATGATCGGAGACTGAAACTGTTGGGTTGTTAAAACGAAGATGGGACATGGTCCAACCAACACCATACCTAACCTGTGGTAATGAGGAAATTAAATGCAAATATTGGTATATTGCGGCAAACCAAAGCAGATGCAATTTAAAACCAGGCCATCAGTTAATATACAGCATCTAAAATGCAGTGTTTGTGATATGTTTCGGTATAAATCGAGTGCTTTGTTGGACCCTAAAGACCAAAAATAATTCTTAAAGCTTTGTAGTACCACATTGTGACACAGCTCTAGAAATAGCTTGTCTGTAGATTTATAGGTAATTTTAGTGCTGCAAGGGATCGAGCTAATACTACAAAATTGGTTTATTCTACAGAATGAACAGCTTTTGCTTAAGTCTTGTTGGGTGTTCGAGGATATTTTAAACACACTGCTATATGAGAACCAAGTTCGTGCATTAATCCAGTAATGCAAGGCGAAGCTTCATTGCCACAGTTTAGGTTAAAACGAGCGAAATGCATGAGCTTCCTACATTTGCATTGACTATTCCTAAAGATTTTATAAGCAAATCAGATGTTAAGGAGCCTTATTTACATTAAGATACTATCTTTATTTCTCAGATGAACTGTTAAAACGGAGAAGCCAGCATTTGTGAACAAATTGCAGTTATACAATCATTAGCTGAAATTAACCTAGAAAGTACCACAATGTTTACATGGCTGAGAAGCTAGTGAGGGGCATCAACATAGTTTTAAGGCAAGGTTAAAGAGAAACAACATTACGAATATTTTTACTACCTACTCATAATAAAATATAATGTATTCCAATCATGTAATTTTGCATATACAATCTACAGTTCTGTATTTGAATTAATACACCATAGTTTTTATCATTATTTTGTGAAAAGTTTATTAGAATATGAATTCTATAATCGTATTCCTTTTATTATTAGCATAGGACATGGAAAAAAATGTGCAAGCTCATGTGGTAAAACAATTATTCCAATCACATTGTAATCATACTTAACAGTAGTGGAACATGTCTGTTATATAATAATGTCTTTTCTTGTGATTTTATTTACTTTATACTTCATAAACTTGAATGTTGTCAGCATGAATGTTGCATGTACAGTACATTAATTTTATTTTCAAAATGTAGTATCCGGAAAATAAACTGACTTATATCTTCCTTACTGCAGTTCTATTAGGTTATGTGTTATGCAACTATTTATGATTCCTTAATGGCAACCAGTTAATCACGGACTAACTTTTTAAAGCTGCGCAATTGTTATGTTGGAATGCTACAGAGAGAAAACTGCATGCTAAAAGCAATTATTGTTTAAGCATTTGATATTTTGTCTTTTCCATTGCATACTTTCCAAAGATATAACTGAAATGACGAAATACATCAGAGCATGATAGTTTTAGATTTTCTTTGTATAAAGGAAATTAATCTTAAATATATAACTTCTATTATTATTTATTATTAACCGTTATCAATTATTATTATTATTATTATTATTATTTGTTTCAGGAGAAAAATGTGCAGCAGAACCTTTCTGGAATATAAAGAAGGCTATCAATCAAAATTAACTTTTTTAATACAAGACACGTTTTTTTAGCCTTCCAGTTGTGTAACAAAAGATTATTTTTTAAAACCAGAAATGAAATATATTGAATTTAAGAGTTGTTTAAGGTTTCTATGTAAGAATATGTCTATAATGTAAGCTGACATCGACCCTACTTGTCCAGATTCCAAATAACGTCTTTAGTAACTTCCTTGCTGCTCCTCAGTTATTATATTTTCTCCATTTTCACAGTGAAACTGTATTTGGAGCAGGTAAAGCGTGTGCTATGTATTTTGTAATGCACGAGGGGAAAATTAATCCAATCGAGTGTTCTCTATGGAGGTATGTATATGTGTTCAGAGCATAGTGTGTCTCCAAAACGGCATCTTTAAAAAATATGTAACAGCTGATGCTTATGAATTTAACCATTAAACCATCAGTGTATGTTATTTTCATTCACATTTATATGTAATAGATTTCTTATTTTGAAAATGCAAACTGAAAGGGAAAATGCTGAATATCAGAACAATTGTATTTAGTTATGTTCTCACCAAACATAAAATGCATATTATTATTTTGTTGTTCTTGATCCCTTGGTGAGCAATGCTTGGGAACACATCATATAGCACACAACTGTTGTCAAACTTCTAATGCCTAAAGACACTCATTCTCAACTTACGCTAAATAGTTGCAAATAATATTATGTATAATGTGCAACATAAAAATTGCAGAAACAGTCCTTTGATCCCATTACTTTCAGGGTAAGCCAAACAAAATGGTTATTGCATATGTAACATAATGTTGTGCATTCAATTGACTATAAATATATTTAGGAATTGCTTAAGCTTATTCAGATTCCTCAGAAGGTCAGTATGAATATTAATATACTTGGTATATAACTTGCTTAGTACTGCCATTTGATTCAAATTTTACCACTGTGTCTTCCATTTTATTGGATTTTACCATTATTACCTATGTTTATATCAAACTAGCTGCCCGCCCCGGCTTCGCACGGGTGGTGTACCTAAAGAAAGAAACTCGGACAAAATCTTCCGTTTACAGTACGATCATGCAATGAAATAAAATTACAATTAAATAATTTGACAACACTTCATTGTAATGCCTTGTGATGTACAATTTTCCTTCCGGAGAGAAACAAATAGCGCCGATAGTTTGCCCACTCTCGAGTACGCAAAGTAGAACATACGAAAAACACAATTCAAGGTGTATTACACACTTCTAACGATTGATTTTGGGATTTATTGTATTGCGAATGCAAGGCACACTTAAATTCAAAAGGAAAGTCGGTTGACATTAGTGGTATTCCTGGAATAAGTATATCCTCGCCTTTGAACTTTCCTATGTTAAAATCATTTTTTTTTTTCAACAGTGAGTTTTGTTCTGTTGCAAAATTTTGGCTGATTGGTATTGCGCAGTATAATTATCACCGAGTCAACCTTGAGCTGTAAATTGTGCGGCGGGAATCCTGGCAAATCCAATCAATTTAGTTAGATAATTGACGACTTTATTTGGTTTGGTAATGGAATTGATCGACTTAAATGAATGCATTTGTCCATCAATTTTACTCTGAATTTTTACATTCAAATAATCTACATTCTTATTAGTTGCTGCTAAAATGGCTCGTTCGCTCAACCAAGCAAAGTTTTTGTAATTTGCACCAATATTTGGAAACACTTTCGATATTTATTCTTCCTTTGACGTTGTGAAGTGACAAAAATGTTATGAAAACGAAATGAGGCAAGTAGAAAGGTAAACATGAATTTTCCCATTGCCAATGCCTAATAATACCTTTGCAACTGAAAAGCACAATGAAGCGCAATGATCTGCACAATGTAGCATATATAGTTGGTATTGCGAAACGGATAAAGGTAGTGTGCAAAGGATGACATGCAGTTAACAGCGTGGGCAAGCAAGATGTCGGCATAATAACAGTAATAGTAGTAACCGCGCCGTGGCCGAGTGGTTAGACTACTCGCTCTCACCTAGACGGCCTGGGTTCGATCCCAAGCGATCACATGTGAGATTTGTGGTGGTCAAAGACGGCGCAGGGGTGAGTTTTCTTCGGGCTCTCCGGTTTCCCCCGCCATCGCATTCCACAGATGCTCCATCTTCATTCATGTATCATCAGAGTCAGGCCTGCGGTGCCACAAGTAGTTAAAGCGGTTGTAAACGCAGCCATAGTGTGGCGGATATACGCTGGTATAGGTAATGAATTGCATTAAGAAGAAAATCACAAATTAACATTCATGCTTTTTCCGAAACTCCTTCTTTCCTTTATTCCTAATGTTTTCCACCGTTTTCTTTTCTTTTTTTTTTTTTTTCTTCTATGTCAAAACAGCCAATTTCTAAGGCTAACAAATCGCCTACGTTGCCAGAGCAATAAAAGGGGGCGTTAAACACTACCAACAAAAAAAAAAAATAATAATAAGGCTAACAATGACGTAACTAAAGAGCAAGTGTATATATGTGATTTACACAGTTATCTTGTGTCATTGTCTCCATAATCGGGTGCATTCCCGTAGCATTGAAGAAGAAAAATAGAGCAGTAAGAACTACGGTCATCTCGTGGCAAATAATAAGTACGTATTTTAGGTGTTCGTCGCCAGGAAAACGTCTTTATTTTAATTGATAGGAGTAAGGAAAGGACAGTTAATAAATAAAAATGTATTTGAATTTCAGTGCTGCATTATCTCATCTTGATAAACTGTTGCGTTTCTTTGGATAGGGAGGAAAAATATTGTTGTAGCCATCTAGTGGCAAATAAAATAAGTACTTACTTCAGCTGTTCGCTGTCAGAAAAGCGTCTTTGCTTCTTTATTTTAAACGATAGGAGTTAAGAAAGGACAGTCAATACATAAAAGTGTATTTGAATTTCACTGCTGCGTTGCGTTAATGTCTTGATAAACTGGTGCGTTGCCTTAACATTGAATGAGAAGGGAAATATACAGCAGTACTATGACTATATAGCAACAAGTAACTTGTACCACTGCCATCTGGCAGCCATTAACTAAAATGCGTTCACTTAGCACGGTTTTTATTTATCTTATGAGATTTTAAATACTTTTCCGTACTATTTTTAAACATTTCCTTTTCCACAAACCTTGTGATAATAACGAACAGAACAAAAAAAAAAACGGCAGGCGAAACGTCTGGGGAACAAGGGGAGAAGCCCAATGGACCACAGCCTGCAAGCCCGGTTTTGTTTTCTATAAGTGATTCTAACACCGGCCGTGAAATCCTTCGAATTTTGATAAAAAACGAATTGTTCAATTTGATGCAGTCGTTCGGAACTGATACACATACATACATTTCAGCGATTCGTTTTTATATATATAGTCTAGCTGCCCGCTCCGACTTCGCACGGGTGATGTATCTAATGAAAAAAAACTCAGTCAAAATCTTCCGCTTACAGTACGAATATGCAATGAAGTAAAATTGCAATTACATAATTTGACAATACTTTATTGTAATGCCATGTAATATACAATTTTTCCGGACAGAAAACAAATAGCGCCGATGGTTTGCCGACTCTCGAGCACGCAAAGTACAACTACACATGCGAAAAACACGCCAATTCAAGGTATATTCCACACAATTCTAACGATTGACCTTGGAATTTATTGTCATTGCGAATGCAAGGCGCGCCGGAAACAACACGCTTAAATTCAAAAGGAAAGTCGGTTACAATTAGTGGTATTCTTGGAATAAGTATATCCTCGCCTTTGAGCTTTCCTATGTTATAGTTGCTTGAATCAACATTTTCATAATTTTTTAACAGTGAGTTTTGTTCCGGTGCAAAATTTTGGCTGATTGAGTTTGCGTATCATAATTATCACCGAGTCAACCTTGAGCTGTAAATTGTGTGGCGGTATTCCTGGCAATCCAATGAATTTAGGAATTCAGTACGATAATTGACGACTTCATTTGGATTGGTAATGGAATCGATCGACTTAAATGAATGCATTTGTCCATCAATTTTAACCTGAATTTTTATATTCAAATAATCTACATTCTTATTAGTTGCTGCTAAAATGGCTCGTTCGCTCAACCAAGCACAGTTTTTGTAAGTTGCACACATATTTGGAAACCCTTTCCATATTCTTCTTTTGAAGTTGTGAAGTGACAAAAATGTGATGAAAACGAAATGAGGCCAGTGGAAGTGTCAACAGAAATTTACCATTGCAAATGTCTAATAATGCATTTGCATCTGATAAGTGCAATGAAGCGCTATGATCTACGCATTGTAGTACATATAGTTGGTATTGCGGAAAGGGACATAGGTAATGAATTACATTAAGGAGACAGTCACAATAACATTCATGCTTCTTCCGAATTTCTTTCCTTTACTCCTAATGTTTTCCACCTCTTTCTCTATTTCCCCTATGCCAAAACAGTCATTTTAAGGCTAACAATGACGTAACTAAAGAGCAAGCAGATCTGGTACGGCAATTGATAAGTTTTTATTTGATGATAGATAGCTTTGTGTAAAATTACAACAAAAATATACTTATTTCTTTATTTAAACAATGTGACCAAGGGAACCATAGTTAATACATAAGAAATATATTTGATTTTCACAATTATCTTGCGTCATTATCTCCATAACTGGGTGTATTCCCTTAGCACTAAATGGGGAAGAAAAATAAAGCAATAGATATTACGGCCATCTGGTGGCAAATAAATAAGTGCGCATTTTAGGTGTTCGTCGAAGAAAAAGTAGATCTGGTTGGGCAGTCGATAGGCTTTTATTTGACGATAGCTTTATGTATTAAATTTCTCCATTTAATCCAAAATATTACTTGATCAAATGTATTAAGAGCACCGCAATTGTAGTGTGATGTTGACGCGGGTGTCATGTACTTTTAGCTAGCTCATGTACCACAAAACGTCAAATAACCAACATCTGCAATAGGAAGTTAAACCTGAAAGGATCCCGCTATTTCTCCGCCATTTTCAGATTCCAAGAAGGGTTAATGATTATGTGCGTTGTTTATAACTTGTTCGTTTTAAAAACTTACAACAAAAATAGACGTATTTCTTTATTTAAACGATGTGACCAAGGGGACCATAGTTAATACATAAGAAATATATTTAATTTTCACAGTTATCTTGCGTCATTGTCTCCATAACCGGGTGCATTCCCTTAGCATTGAAGAAGAAAAATAGAGCAGGAGGTACTCTGGCCATCTGGGGGCAAATAATAAGTGCGTATTTTAGGTGTTTGTCGCCAGGAAATCTCCTTTATTTTAAACGATAGGAGTAAGGAAAGGACAGTTAATACATAAAAATGTATTTGAATTTCACTGCTGCGTTGTGTCATCTCGATAAACTGTTGCGTTACGTTAACATTGCATGGGGAGGGAAAATAGCACTATGGCCATCTAATGGCAAATAAATAAGTACTTACTCTAGCTGTTAGTCAACAGGAAAGCTTCTTTGCTGCTTTATTTTAAACAACAGGAGTAAGGAAAATACAGTTAATATATAAAAATATATTTGAATTTCACTGCTGCGTTGCGACATTGTGTCGATAAACTGGTACGTTGCCTTATCATTGAATGGGGAGGGGAAACTATAGCAGTACTTCGACCATTTAGCAACAAATAACAGTGATACCACTACCATCTGGTGGCTATTAAGCGAAATGCGTTCGCTTGACACGGTTTTTATTCATTTTATGGGATTTTAAATACCTTCCCGTACAATTTTTATTCATTTTCTTCTCCACAAACCTTGTCGTGACAATAAAGAACTAAACAAAAAAAGAATTGTTCAATAAGATGTAGTCGTTCGGAAATGATACGCGTACATACATTTCAGCGATTCATTTTTATATATATCGATCAATCGGTAAACCTACATTAAGTCGCAAGTATACCTAGCATGATATGTCAACCCCTGCTGTTCTTGCTAATTGGTTTGGTTGGTGAGGGGTGAATTGAGTAAACAAAAATTAACCAAGGCCCAAAGCATTTAGATATAGAAGTTATGTGAATATTATACAATTGATCATAACATTACCAGGTACGTATGAAATATTTAATATTTTTAATTGGGTAAATATGTACGATGTTTGGATCACATAAACAGAGCTCTCTTAAGAAATAGTTTAATAGGTGAAACTTCTACGGGCGATCCATATTTGAAAGTGTTGAAAACATCTAGTTCAGATGTGAAATGCCGCAGATAGCCGAGATTTTTACTTCTTCTTGGGATCATTGGAGTTTTAGCTTCAAAGATCCCTCAGCTACGCCCTCTCGTCATTCCCTCTGCTAGTAAAAAACATTCCTCTGCTACACTTTGCGGCTTAGGGCCCTATATGTTTTAACTACCGATAAATAGCCACAAAGTAGCTATACAGAATAACAAAAGTACCTACCAAATCCAGATCTCGTATTGAAGTAATGCCAAGTGGAGTAACCAACGTATATAAATAACTATCTTTATTACAGTTGATTGCCTGACATAAATAATACATATTAATATCTCTGCTTAAATTTGAAGTCTAAAACTTGCGTCAAATAAAGCAGTTTTAGATTGGAATAATACAGAGAAAATGATAATTCGTAACTCAAGAAATTCAACACACATTTAGAACAATTTGATGAATGTTTCTCTCAGCAGGTAATATCAGTTTGATTTCGTTTATTTCATATGATAAGCAACTAATGTTATAATAACGTTAATCGATAGGAAATGAGATTATACCACGTTGTTTTAGTAGATCATCTGACAAAAATAATAATAAATTAGTCTCATGATATGTGAAGCTTGAGGCACATGTTTAAGTGGAATGCTGTCATTGGTAGTGAAGTATTAGTAAAAAGAAGAGTATTTCCAATTGTGAACGGAATGTATACTCAGGATGAGTTTAATGTATGAAGGTCCTTTTATCATCAACAAAATTTCAGGAGATCACACATACGAACTAAGAGATTCAATGAATAAGGTTATAGGGCAGTATCACAAACAGATACTGCGCCCATACAAAAGGTCCGATACATGGTTGTGAATTATAAAAATTAATTTTGTAATTTTGTGTGAATGAAAGTTTATAGTATGGATGGATAATGCATTGTGGTATATTATTTATTGTTGGGGAAGATTTCACAACGCTGTGAACGCTGAATATGTGAGAATTATATATATATATTAAAAAAAAAGTTCATTCACAGTGATTTCGTCGCGTGTAGTTTTGATTTCCCCTTCGATTTTGTTTTCCAACAGTAAGTATCACAGTTATGTGTTTATTTTATTGCTTGTGAAACCAGTTATCAAAAAAGGAAAGAGGCTTTTTCACAAGTACGGAAAAGCCACCTTGAGATTACGCATATATTAATGTATTTGCGTAGAATTATATGCGTACAAATATTTGCTGCATTCAACAAAGCACATAAATTGCATCGAGCAATTGCAGTTTCGCTTTAGAATTGTACGAAATGATCACAAAATAAACTACAATTTTACAAAGAAAGTCCTAGTGATTTATTATTTAAGAAGTCGCCAGGTAGTCTGGGTCTATGAAGCCCAACAAGCCCGTTAAAACGCCCTGAGAAGAGTCGATTGCTACTCCAAACCAAGCATAAGCGCGAGTAGACTTTTAGTTCAAATTTAGCGCGCACGCGAAGAGGAACTTATGCTTCAAGTTAACGAGGTTAGCTCATCTAATGACATTTCAGACATTTAAAATGTCCGTGAAATACACCGAAGTAAAATGAAACGAGTTAAAACATCTGCGAATATTAGGTTTTTTGCTGTAAAGCGTTCTTATATCTGCGAGGCCACGCCTCAGACCGTCTTGCCACACGTATACGATCCATGTCTTGTGACCTGGCGGGGGAAACCTCGTTTTAACAACTGAAGAAGGGGTTAAAGCCAAGGCCATGTCTTACGCCAGGTTTTAGCAATCGGCCCTTAGTCTTGGGTTTTGCATAATGTTCTATGTTTATAGAGAACTAATCACCCTGATGCACAAACACCATAGAATGGTATATTGTTGAAATGGTTAAATCCGTACTAATAACAACGTTCTTGCCTTATTTCTGAAACTATAGACACAGAAGGAAAACATTCGAGGGGATTGTTCATTAATTAAAGTGTTTATTACTTTCTCTACAGGTCCTATGCACATAGTGTATAGAGAAGGCATTGTATTGCAACCAAAAATTCGATACCGAGATTTTACAGGAAATACGTGTTTTGGGTCCCCCTGAATACCAAAACAAATTTTGGAAAAAAAATCCGTGCGTGTGTGTGTGTGTTTGTGTGTGGACAGCATAGCTCAAAAACGAAAACACCGTTAAATACCAAACTTGGCATTTAAGTTTGGTGTCTTCCAAGGATGCGATGCGAAGATTTTCAAGAAAATCCCCCACCCCCAATCACTCTTTACATGGAACTTTTTCGAAGATTTTGATTTTCTCGAAAATGGCTGTAACGATTTTGATTAAAATATTGTATCCCAAAGATATTTACCTGCCAAATAATATCTAAATCTTGAATTTTATGGGAATAGCCTCTGAAGATTACTTTATTCTGGATGAATTTTGCATAGCTACTAAATCGGAAGAAATGGACAAAATCTTACCACGCAAAAAACGTAGAGCACATTAAAACAAACAATTTATGTTATATTCATTTTTTTTTTCGTGGAGTTGATCATTTTTTTAGATATTCCCTGTTTTTGGTTTCAGCTTTTAAAAACCTATACTTTTCTCATACAGGAATTTGTCAACTCTGGCCATACAAACAAAGGAACTTCAGTGACATAGCAACCAGCTTTGGACTTCACTTTAACCCATGATACTCCCATATTTCGCATTTACTTACAAGGAAGCTAGTAATAAGACTATTTCTGCTATTTTTGCTTTTTCTATACGCACTATGCACATTGTGTATAGAGAAGGTATTGCATTCCACCCAAAAATTCGATACCGAGATTTCACCGGAAATATATGTTTTAGGGTCCCCAATATCCAAAAAATCTGATGTGTTCCATTCACATGACTTTCTCTATATCTCTGTAAATTATTATTGTTAATAAGCTTATCTTTTATTTATTTCATGCTAATCGAGAAAAATTAGCAGAAATAGTCTTATTTCTTGATTTATTGTAAGTAGGAGCGAAATAAGGGAGGACCATAGGTTAAAGTGAAAGCCAAAAGCTGGTTGCTATATGACTGATGTTCCTTTGTTTGTATGGACAGGAGTTGACAAATTCCTGTATGAGAAAAGTATAAGTTTTTCAAAGCTGAAACCAAGAAAAAGGAATATCTCAAAAACGATCAACTCCACGAAAAAAAATGTATATAACATAAATTGTGTGTTTTAACGTGCTCTACGTTTTTTGTGTGTTAAGTTTTTTTCCATCTCTTACGGTTTAGTAGTTATGAAAAATTCATCCAGAATAAAGTAGTCTTCAGAGGCTATTCCCAGAAAATTCAAAATATACATTTTATTTGTCAGGTAAATAACTTTAATATACGATATTTTAATCAAAATCATTAGAGCTATTTTTTAGAAAATCAAAATTTTCAAATAAAAGTTCCATGTAAAGGGTAGTTTGGGGTGGGGGGATTTTTCTCAAATCTTCGTGTCGCATCCCTGGAAGATACTAAAGTTAAATACCAAGTTTGGTATTTTACCGACTTTTCGTTTTTGAGTTATCGTGTTTACAGACACACGGACACACTGACACACATACGGACCTTTTTCTGAAAATACTTTTTTTTTGGATACAAGGTACCCTAAAACATATATTTCCGGTGAAATCTCGGAATCGAATTTTTTGGTGGAATGCAATACATTCTCTATACACTATATACATAGTGCGTATAGAGAAAGTAAAAAAAGCATTTTCACAAAAAGGTCCGTGAGTGTGTGTGTGTGTGTCCGTGTGTCAGTTTGTCCGGGTGTCTGTGAACACTATAACTCAAAAACGAAAAGTATAATAGCGTAGGCGACGATGTGGCTTACCTCATAGCAAGTTTTAGGGAAATTGGGGAAACTATTTCCATAAGTTCAGTTTAGTAATTTCAAATTGCATTTTAAAGGCTAAAGTAAGTATACGTGAACTGAAAATCGATGTGATATTCTTAATAAACTCAAAATGTGATATTTCTTGCATATTAACTGACCTGACTTTTTGTTTATGCATTATTTGGCATTAAATATTATATTTTTTATTCGCTTACTAATTCAGAATATGACAAAAATATACGAACTAAACTATGCAGAATGACTTGTAATATATTTAAGAAAGCGTATGAAAATTGCTAAACTTCGGTAATAGTTGTTTAAAGGTATAACACATTCAATTCAACTGGGATAACAAGTATTTGTGCACGATAAAGAATGCTAAAGAATTTTATTTATTAATTTAAAATGCCATGTATTGAATTTGCAACATAATTTTCGTAAAGTTTCATCGATTTATCCCCTTAATTATGTGCTTGCGAATCTGCCTAGAAATACTGCCCAAAGTCTGAGGGATGCTATAAGCGCAACTAGCGACCCTTATTTAGTTAATAGACATAGAGGTCATTGAGCTAACTAAGCTGATTATTCTCCGAGTAGCTCCTTCTTCTGTAATTTCTATGGATGTGAAGTTTGTAGGTTATGTTTTTCAAGTGACAGAGATGTCACAGATATAGAGAGAAGTTCAAGTGAATTGTCGACCGGATATTTGGTATTACCTTAAATATAACAAAAAGTAGGTAACATGAAAGTTGACCAGTTCACCTTACAATAAATTAAACCATAGAATTGTGGAACCGCCTTAAATTTAACTCCGTTTTTTTTTTTTTTTTTTAATAATTAATTATTTTATATTCCGACATGTGTTAATGTGGCGTATATTCTAGTATACACTCTTGTCTAAAATTAGCTGAATGTTCTACAGAACAAATGTGACAAAGAAACAATAGAAAAATTTCCTCTCGGCGTTTGTTCTGTGGTGTACGTTATCCGCTGATGTAAAGCTACCAGCTGAAATATAAATACCGCCACACGGTGGTGCTACCCACATTAGGCCAATGCTGCAAGGCGTAACTTAAAGATTTTTTGTAGAAGTAAAGTGGTCGGAGTAGGGCATAGCCGAGAAATGTGCGCAACGAAAACCCCAAGCCTAGGGATTTACGAATCTAGCGGCTTTCAATACTTCAGGTTACCAATTAATTTCTCGCATACGCATAAGGACAAAACGGGTGTTTTCTTGCGTGCTGTCATTTAGTTTTGCTATTAAAAAAAAAAAAATCTACTTGTAGAGTGGGTGGGTTAAAGACTTTCAAACTGTCAAAACCTGATTCTGACTCGTTTACAAAGGTAATGGGTGGATTTAAATCGCACATCTTGGAAGTGTGCAATAGATACAGTGCTTTCAAGTTGATCATTTGTTGCTGTATTCAATTAGTGATTTTTTCCTTTACTTGCAGCATGGGATATGACATTGTTCACAATTTCTTTCATGCAGTACTTGCATGAAATCTTCATTTGAGTCATGATATTGCATATTTTGGCATATCTTGTGGAAGCTGTGTACTGCCATCCTCATTAGCTGGCACAAATAATAGTTTAATGCAGGTATCTTTGGTCATAACATCCATGACATAGAATTCTGCCCATATCTCTTTCTCTTTTTGTCTTCTTTAATAATTGATGGTTGCCTCCTGGTGCAACAGTGAGAGGTAGTTTGAACTTGAATATTACTTGCAGAGGAAGACTTCCCTACTTATGATATAGACTAATCCTAAAGCTCTGAATTAAGAGAGGCACATTACTCTTTTTAAGGATCTTATTTTATTTTGCAGTATCTACCCACTGCTTTCTTGTCTTAAACTTGGCCATAAGTTAGCTCTGGGAGTACTTTGGCCTCAAGAAGCTGTACCACTATTTGCAGTGATGTTCAATGGAGACTGGTTGTCCTGAATGGATTTTATTACTGGTACTGATCTCTTTTACGTGAGCTGTGAAGGTCTTGCCAGTTGTCTATAGTAGGTACCTAGATAATGAAATGAGTTGACTAGTCATATTCTTTCATTGTATCATCCCCTTTCCTCTTTTGTAGAAGATTACCATGTATGTCTTGTCCATGTAGATCTGTACTTCATTGGTTTCTGCTCATTTTATTAAATTGATTGTTACTTTTTTCCATTATATCATCAGCAGAGATGTGTACATTCACAGTTGCTGCTTTATTCTTTATCGCTTAGACTGTGTTGTGGTCTTCTTTAAAACTTTTTAATATTTTTCACTTCTAAAACAAAACTGCCACAACTCAAAAATAAGATTTTAAGATAAATTGCATTTGTAAGTTTTGATTCTTTGTATAACAACAGGAAATCTTTAACATTTCAAAAAAATAGAGCAATTATAGCTTACATCAAAGGATATATTAGAAGTATAAATCACATTTTCTCTGTGCACCTCTTGTGTTGTAAGCAAAGCTGTACGTTCCATACAGATGCCAGGGTTTGTGTTTGCCAAAAGCCCATCAGAATTTACACCTAATATAAAGACTGGTTCACAACGACCAAGGATGGTAAACAGAATGAGAATGACAAAGTTAAAATATACGTCTTTCAATAAAATTTGATGTGTTTTCCAGTCATATTGGGCAATGAATGAGTAAATCTGTGAAATGGTGATCAAATGAGTCAGGGTGCCTAGAGCTTAATTTACCTGTCTTTTCAAGTTAAAGGAAAACCCTAGGAAAAACCTTATCCTACTCATCCTAACCAATATTCGAGCCAATACCTCAACATTCTAAGATAAAAACATCTCTAGTATGCAAAGAAATTAGAAGTAAAAAATTCTAAAATTAATGCATTAGCAAATATTTTAAAGCAGAATTTCACTTACCTAAACAACAGATTAAGAAGAAAGCAGAAGCCAAAGATCTGATCAAAGGTTATGAAATATGTACTGTTAATTTGAATTGATTTATAAAGATAAATGAAATTTATCACAAAATATTCATTGATATGTTAATATTTTTGTTTGTTCACTGTTACTAACTTCAGTTTTTATGTATACTATTAATAAGAAATGCATTTAAATTGTATCAATACAATGACCCAAAGCACTAGGTGTATATTGTCAAGGAACGGTGGTTATGTAACTGCCCAAAAGTTGCTCCCATAGAGTCCAAATCTTACACCAGTAGAGAATTTGGACTGAGTTGAATAAATGAATCCCAAATTTTCCCACCACCTCTAAAAATCATCTTTAATGGAGGACTACAGGAAAAGTGGTTTATAATGAGCCTGCCTATATTAGGAAAATCATTTAGAATATGAAATTACACCTACTAGAAATAATCAGGTGCAAAGAATACCCTATGAAGTATCAAATTCAACGAGGGTGGAAAGAATACCATATGCTTTTGTTGACTGAATGGTGGATGCATTTTGGTATCTTATTCTAAATTAGAATTAAGGACTAATGAAAGAATGCAGTTGTTTGTGGAGGTCACTGTTGTAGCATGGCATGGTTTAGAGTGGTCAGAGAAGGCTGGAATCTAGTGCAGCATAATTGGACCATCAAAACACTGTTTTTTTTTTATTACTAACGAGTATTAATTTTCTACTTTGTGACCATATGACTTTGCCTGGCGGTATTTGCATTTTAACTTGGTTTGAACCTGTCCACTGTAAGAGACTCAGTATTGCAGAACCGTACAGGGCATTCACTGGGAGTAATGATATAATATTGTCTGTGTTTATGCAAGCTTCCACTTGTGGCCATCTGCATTCATTCTTCAGACAGGTAATACAGTGAGCATAATATTACCTGTTTGGTAATATTTTTAAAAACCTATTAAAACAATAGTATTTTTAAAATGATTTGCTACACTTAAGTGTATTATTATTCAGAGCTATCCATAAAGCATTTAACAAAGTTTTCCAATTATTCAGTTTTATTAATTTAGCTTTCATCAGAGTTATCTTGTCCATATCTTTATCCCAACCATAACCAAAATTTAAACTTTAAATAAGAGATTATGTAGTACTTTATTTAGATAATAGTTCTATTCCTTGACCACGATTTGAAATAAAAAGGTTATGATCTAAAAGAACTTATTCATAAGTCACAAGAGTTTTTATACAATTATATTTTTAGACCAGGCTGTTACATCGTGACTTGTGAGTCAAGAGTACATGCATGTACTCGGCCCTAAAACTTGGAGAAAAGTTGGAGGGGGAGCGTGGTAGCCATAATGTCACTAGGCAAAGGTTGTAGCACAATACTTGCCTCTTGCCACTTCATCTCCAATGCTTAATTTGGCTGCGATGATAACTTGCCCTCAATCTGCTCATATTGCATGTTGTAGGTTTGGCTCTGTGGGTTGTGAGGTACTCGCTACTCTTTTGGTGCACTCCCAAGCTGGAATAGCCTTTGTAGACATAAACAATTCAATGTCTGAACTGTACCACGAGCATTTCGGCTTGTTGCTTATGATAATTATGTAGAAGAAAACAAAACACATAATGGAATTTGAGACCAAGAATTTCAAACAAATTTCAGTTAAAAATGTTAGGTGTTCATGCACAAAAGAAGTTGTGAATGCTGTTTGTGCAAGGAATATGCAAGACACAATCCTATGTGTAAACAAACCTTTTTGTCTTGTGAAATGTACATCTCTTCATGAACAAAGTCACGTAATTTGAAGGATAATTTACATGTTGGTGCATATAAAAATAAAAGATACACAAGGCATTTGCTAACTGAAAAATGAAAGAGAAATGCTGGGTTTGATCCTAGGCTTTTTTAACGACATGAGGCAAGAGCAAAAACCAAGCAGCAGTGGTTGGCAATCAATGTCCCATGGTTCATTGCTGCTGCTGGCTGGCTTAGCAGAAGTCCGAACCTTAATCCTTTGGATTATTCTCGGTGGCAGAAGCTCGAGGCAATAGCATGTCAAAAGAGGCACTGCAATATTGAGATGCTAAAAAAAATCAGCTGTCAAGAAAATTCCACTGGACACAATTTGTGCAGCTATTGATGAATAGCCTCAACGTCTTCGCTGCTGTGTTGTCGTACATGGCTATCATTTTGAATGAGAGTATGTTCATTTTGCAACATTTTTTGTATTCCATCAGAATATATGTGTGTTAATGGATTTGTATAGTTTCAATAGTATATGTATTGAAACTACTGACAGAACTTATGACAGTACTGTGTAAAATAGTGCCTGTTAAGTTTTAAATCCCCTATCATATAGTATTTTTCAGATCATAATAACCCTCTGCCAAAGGGAGATTAGGATTAGGAGGGGTGCCACTGGCAACCAACCCTCACTGTTGCCAAGTCTTACACTTCCTAGTCCCTTAACTGAGGCTCGAATCTCAACTTGCAAGCAGAATCTTCAGTCTCCAGAATACAGAGATTTTATTACATTGCATCTTACCCCTAGTATAGGGTCGCCTTTTATTTGCTAATGGTTACTGTCCAGTGGCCATCCTGTTTTTTTAAAAAAAACTATAATTCTGACTTCAATGCATAATTTGTTACCTTTCCCTTGAGAGACTTACAGTTTTGCATTACTGTTTATTTACATAGATTCATGTTGTTAAAAAAATGTGTATAAAAGAAAATATTTGCATTTTGTTTTTGGAATAATACTTGCACTTATTGCTGATTTTCCACTTCTTTATTTCAGTATACTCAGGGTTTTTAATGTTACATTATAGCTCAGCATAAATTTCATAATTATTGGTATGTGGAAAAGGTATCGCAGGAATCTCTGAACTCACAGTTGATATTTGCAGAGCTGTAAATATATGTCATACAGCTGTAAATATATGAGCACTAATAGAAATATTCCACAAACTATAGTGTTTTCCTTTAAATGTAAACATGCATCTGTTCTAAAGCTCTTAGTTAATGAGAATGTATAATAATGTAGTATATGTTGCTCTGTTAGACCTTGTATTATAATTATCTACTTAGATGGCTTAAGTTGTAACCAAGTGACTTTTCTGCCTCAGGAAATATTAAGCACTACTAATATGGTAGAACCCCAGAAAATTGAAACCTGCAAATCCAAAACAGATTTTGTGATAGAGGAAAAAAAAATATAAATTCTACATACAATGTAAAGAAAGGATTTAATCATACTAGTATATTTAATAAAATCTGACATGACTTTGTCTAGCTGTTCTACAAACAAACTTCTTGCAAAAGATAATTCTTTTTTCAGCACCCTACCAATCAAATAAGGCTGACCCATGGCCGAGTGGATAGACCACTTGAGTCTCACTAAGGCACCCAGGTTCGATCCCAGGTGATTGCAAGTGGGTTTTGAGGTGAACAAAGTGGTGCAGGAGCAGGTTTTCCCTGGGTTGTTCGGTTTCCCCAGCCATTACATACCATTGGTGCTCCATCTTCATTACATGTATCATCAGTGTCATCATCTGAGGTGCCATATGTAGTAAAAGCAGGCATTAAACACTATAAAAAAAGCTAATCAAGATAAGCATTAGCAAAATGCTCATATTACTTAGTTCCTTATAAGTAGAGGGAACTAACAGAATGTACTAAGCTAAAGTGAAAGTGAAATGCTTTAAAAACTGTCACTATATGATTGTCATTGAAACTCGCATCTTTGCCTGGCCAGGAGTAAAACAAAAGAAATACAGGCAACTTCTGTCTGAGAAAAGTATAAGTATTTTAAATTTGGAACCAATAACAAGGAATATCTCAAAACTGGTTACCTCACAGCAAAAATGTAAAGAGCATACATTGTGTGTTTTAATGAAATCTACATTTTCTGTACAGTAAGTTTCTGTTTATTTCTTACGATTTACCAGTTATGCAAAAGGCAAAAGTCATCCAGAATGAAGAGGACTTCAGGATATTTGAGATATAATTTTATTTGTCATATAAATATCTTGAATATCCATTATTTAATCATTACAACCATTTTTAAGAAAATCTAAATTTTTGAAAATTTTCTAATGGAAAGGGCAGTTTGGGGTGGGGGATATTCTTAAAATCTTTGTGTTGCATCCTTGAAGATACTAAACTTAAATACCAAGTTTGGTATTTAACAAGACTTTTTGTTATGCTGTCCACACATGTACTGACCTTTTTCAAAACATATACTCTGGTGAAATATCTGTATCTGGTGGAATACAATATCTTCTCTATCTACTATGTACATTGTGCATATGCGCTAGAGAAGGTAAAAATTACTTTTAAGCTGGTATTTAGCATAATAGAGTCCAATTGTACAGTTTAGTCTTTTTATGGTGAGGCCTTGATCACACATAAGCGAGCTCTATTGTATATTACACTGAGGGGTTTTTCATTCCATAACTTCTGCTTTATTTACTCACGAGTGCCCTAACATGTACTGTAATGATTACTAACCTTGTTATAAGTTGTGTTGGATGTCTTTATCTGCATGAAGACATTCCTGGCGTCTCAAGCTGAAATTTCCACTCATACATATTAAGATCTTTTTGCTTACTCTTTATAATTTCGTTTTGACATTACCCTTAAGTTTGTCTATGATGGGGAATTGTACTCCTGTAGTCTAAACCACATGTGTCACAATATGTGTACCCGAAACTAGATGACCAGGAAATTTCTGCTGAAATTGTCGACACACATGATTCATTTTTAGTTTCTCTAGAATTCTACGTACATAGGGAGAGAAAGTATTGTGTTCCACCCAAAAATTTAATGTGAAGATTTCACCAGAAATATTTTTTATGTCCCCTGAATGAAAAAACATTTTTAGGAAAAGGTGTGTAATGTGTGTGCGCACATGAGTGTGTGTATACAGTATAGCTCAAAAATGAAAAGTCAATTAATACCAAACTTGATATTTAAATTTAGAATCTTCCAAAGATGCAACTCAAAGGTTATCAAGAAAATTCCTCCACCTCAAACTACCCTTTACATAAAAGATTTTTTTAAAAAATTTTGATTTTCTCAAAAATGGCTCTTATGATATAGATTAAAATACCATATGTTTAAGATGCTTTTATACAACTTTTTGATCATATACATAATTTTTGTAGAGTTGACCATTCCTGAGATCTTCCTTGTTATTGGTTTCAATTTTAAAATACTTGAAACTTTTCTATAATATTTCTTTCATATGCTTCATATCTTTTAGTTTTTCTCCTGGTCATGCAAAAAGAATCAAAGTTCAATTGTTTCACATAGCAATCAGCTTTTAAAGGATTTGACTATCAGAAAACATAGGCTTTCATGGCCAGTGTCAATATAACTAGGAGTTATTTCCAGGCTGTTTTGCCGTGGGTTGCTGGAATAAGACGATCCAGATGTTTCGTCCACAACTGCAGTGGACATCTTCAGTGGCGCAGTCAAAGTTTCTTCAGAGAAGGTTTTGCTGTGTCTGAAGCATTGACACGAGCAGTTGGCAGTCTGAGGGTAGCCTGATGGTGTGTTAGATGTATGCCCTTGCTAGAATTTAACCACGAACTGACAGGAATATGGGGTTTGCAGGATGACTGGTGTAAATGAGGTTGGGGAGTGAAGGGAGGCAGCAAGTTTGCTCCTCAACAGATGCCAGTCACGGTGGAATGGCTGGTGTAATTTGTTTACAAAATGTTTGTTTATTTTGGGGTTGAAATTTTGAAGTCCAAGCAACTCTTGAAGAATTGTTTGACTGTCAGAGTCACTGTATTTGTGCTGGTTGGGGGCGGGACAGGTTCCTTTTCATTGGACCGCTTCGATCTTGCCAGTTTTATGACATTTCCTGCCTTCGATGACAGGATGCCAGTTTCTGTTGAGCTTTAAGGCCTCTTCTTTTTTGTTGAAATTGTTGGTGTGCTTGTAAATTTCTATGGCTTCTCACTGTAGTCAGGCATGGTGATATACTGTGGATGAAAGGATGCTGGTGTCCTGGAATTTGATGATGTGTTCGCTCTTTGCCTCAACAGCAAGTTCAGCGACCGCAGACTTTCCTTGTGTCCCAGTCGACAGTTGTCTCTGTGTTCCTTGATTCTGGCGTTAACACTGCATTGTGTGGTTCCAATGTATACCGAGCTGCACAGTTTTTCTGCCATACTTTAATAGTATCATGGACTAGATCGAGCGCATATTGCTGTGCCGCAATGTTAAAGTGCTTTCAAGCCCATGAGACAACTGAGCAATTAATTATGCTCAGCTAAAGAACCCTGGGAGCCAGCAAGACCGTATTCCCTGGTCTTGCGGCTCGGTATATATAGGAACCACACAACGCAGTGTTAGCACCAGAATCAAGGAACACAAAGATAACTGTCAACTAGGCCACATAGGAAAGTCTGGGTTGCCGATCACACCATTGAGGTGGAGGGCAAACACATCATCAAATTCCAGGTTACAGCATCCTTTCATCCACAATACATTACCATACCCGACTACAGCGAGAAGCCATAGAAATTTACAAACACACTAATAATTTCAACAAAAGAGAAAAAATCTTAAAGCTCAACAGAAACTGATATTCTGTCATCGAAGACAGGAAACATCATAAAACTGTGAAAATCGAAACTGGCCAATCAGAAGCACCTGCACTGGAGAGACCAAGCCCTGCCCCCAATCAACTGGCATAAATGCAGCAACTCTTGACAGTCAATGCTTCAGGTACAGCAAAACATTCTCCGAGAAAACTTTGACTGCGCCATTGAAGATGTCCACCACAGTTGTGGACAAAATGCTTGGATCATCTTACTCCAGCAGACCACAGCAAAAAAGTCCGGAAATAACTCTGTTATATTTTACTATCACTTTAGCCCTTATTTCCCTTCTACTTATAATGAAACAAGTGATAAGACCATTTCTGCTAATGTTCAACTAAATTAGCATCATAAAAGAATAATCTTTTGTAGGAATATTTTGTTGGGAAATAAGTCATGTAAATTGAACACATAATGCATAAAAATTCTTTGTTCAAGTATGAATTTGTAAGTAGGCATTTCAATGGACTAGTTAAATGACAATAGCACTCTTTAGCAAATCACAAACTGCAGATGTCTTGAATATAATATTGAGTTGTACAAACAATCTTTATAACACAAAGTAGGGACTGAAACATAGTTATTTGAATTAAACTTAAATAGTTAATCCCTGCCTATTGCACAGTGAAAAAATGCTGAATTCAGTGAAATGGCGTGTTATTTATGGACGCTCTTTAACTACTGTGGTCCTCAGCGTCCCATTCTAAATTGGTCGTGAAAGACCACTTAATTTTGCTCAAAGGCCTATCTATCAGGCTTGAGGTTCTTTTACATGCCATAAATCTACGATACGGTACCAACGGCTTTACTTCCCTTCCAAAGGAAGCCATGCTAAGGATTTTTACACCTGAAAAAATCCATCGTTTGAACCCGCGACCTTGGGTGTATGAAGTTAGCATGGTAACCATTACACCACGGAGGGTGACTGAATTCAGCGGATACAATGTGCTATGTACACAGGTGCTTGTGGCCTCACTGTAAAACTACCGTACTTTAATATAGTAAGTCTATTGTTAATTAAATACTAGTTCAACATACAGCAGCTGAAATATAAGTTAAGCTATAAAATGGAAATGACAAATATTGCAATGTAAGCGATTTTGCAATTACACTGCTTTATTACATGTTTTTCAGAAAATCTGAACAGATCTCAACTCAAATTAATTTGGTTTTCTGGGGTTCTATTGTATTACTTTTGATCTGCATCCCTTTAAAGTTTGGTTCTAACACTGATGCTCTGTTTGTATTGTATAAAAACTAAAGCGTAACATTTATCTTAATGCTTTGCTTTCTCACAGAGATTTCATAATGGGCTTATTGACTGATCCAGGAGCAGGACGAGGAAAGCTGACTCGTCTTTTGGTTACTTACCACAACAAGCTCTGTGTGCTTCTATATTTAGCTGGAATTGTGTGGTTTGTAGTTCTAGCACACGAAAATTTTAATGCAGGTAATTTTTTATTTAACTCAAAAATAAGTTGGGAGCTTACCATGAACATAAATATTAGTCTTGAAGGTGGTCTTCTTAGTTGAACTTGTTATGGATCAACGTGCTACTTTCAGTTATTTACAATGAACCATCAATTTTCTTACTCATAAACCAAGATCTGCATTGGTCCAAAGATTAAGCACTTAGTCTGGAGTGAATTTTGGTGTGTTACAGATACATAATCTTTGTAAAATGGATGACTATAGAGTGATGGGTGTAGCTGTTGTGTGTAGAATTTGAGAGATGAGGCAGTAGAGAAAAACCTACATACCAAGATTAGAAAGTGTATGATGATTTAAATGTAAAAATAGATAAAAATTTAGCAAAGGAAACACTAGAAGTTGATAGAATGATTCATCCTAACCTATATGACAAAGACAATAACAAGCTGAGCTCCTCAATTGATACACAAATCCTAACAGTGCAAGAGGAGAGTATCAAGACAATACTGCTGCGCGATATTTGTTAGGCATCAATAAGTTGCATTATAGCCAATGTCTCAGGTACCATTGCTAGACTTGCACCTCATTACTTAATATAATCCCAATTAAGAGAGGAACATTAAAACTGTGTAGAAGTTTTATCATATATCAGGATTTCCTCAGCCAATTATTTCTTTACAATTAATATCACACAATATATAATTATTTGCTTAAGATTAGGTTGCCATATATCCTGGAAAATCTGGATTTCTTGATTTCAAGGATTGGAAAAAGGGTCACGATCAGATTAGTAAAAATCCTGAATTTACAGGTTACAGTCATTTTATGATATGCCATATTTATGATTTCTTCTATGAAATTTCCCCAATTGCCAATGTTGTATTACTATTTGAATGGAAACTTGACTATAATCTCCTTGGTTTAAATTTATGGATTAGTATTGGTATCGTTCGCACGCTCTTAGCTGGTGATTAGCATTTATTGACCACATACTGATTGGCTATGAAAACTATGGTGTAGGAAAATCTAATCCAATTAAGTTAAATTATGTGAGATTCTTAATAATGTTTTAAAAATCAAGATATATTTCAATTCAATTCAAGTCAGTGTATTGGGCCACCTTAACAGTGGTTTCTTGATCAGGGATTTTCTAGTTTGCAAGTTTGTCCTGTGTGCACAAGTTGCTGAGGGATCAACTCTTCATCCAAAGATAGCACTATAGAATGAAATCACATCTTGCAGACCTGAAAAATGGCCAATTTAGCTCAGGGGCCTTATTTTTCCAAGGTAAAGTATTCCAAAAAATGTAAATTGCACATCAAATTCTCAAGTAGTCTCTTTAAAATACTGATGTCCATTCATTATGAGAATCAAGCTTCTTGGTGAGAGGGGGAAAGTTAGAATCCAGCTTTGAAAGGGAAAAACAATTCATCAATATTTTTACACACATACATTAAAAAAATAATGTTTCTTCATTTTGTTGAAAGTTTATGAAAAAACACACAATTAGTTAGTTCTTTAATTAATCCTTTAGAAAAAATGGGTTTAAATTTTGTTAGCATTTAATATGTAGGAAGTCCAGGTTCAAACTTCAAAATCAAAGCAGTAAAACAATTTATTGGAATGTCACATTGGCAACCACTGTTGTAGTATTCCCAACACTGACACTGAAACGGCTGAATTGTGCCAGCCGGCAATGAGGATCATATATGGCTGTTGTGTGGATAGCAAACTGACCATGACTGTGGAAACAAGGTTATACAATTTTAATAATGGGTTAATGTAAATAAGAGGCTATTTGGAAAAAAAAAAGATTCTTGGTTATTGCACATTGTGGTTATGAAGGGATGATGACAATAGTAGCACATAGATCTCACCAATCCACTGGTACTACAATCTGTTTTTGTTATTGACCTTTTGTGTCCATAAAAGCATGGCTCATCATACAAGAGGTTGTGAAACAAATGTCATTCCAGAATTATGAGAGACAGAGACAGGGAGGGAGAGAGAGATTTTTTTCCCTGGCAAGGAAACAATAATACAGGTGTGTGAACTTGGGAATTAATTTTATGAGCCAGGGAATCCTCCCCTTCCCCCCTCTCATTAATTTAAACACTGCATCCATTTTACTTCCTCAACACATACTATGTACATAGTGATTAGAGAGGTATTGTATTGTACCCAAGGTTTCACCAGAAATATATGTTTTGACACCCCTTGAATCCAAAAAAAGTATTTGTAGAAAAAGGTCCCATGTGTGAGTGTGTTGTGTGTGTCTCTGGATAGCATAGCTCAAAAACTAAAATACTGTTAAATATCAAACATGGTATTTAAGTTTAGTATCTTCTAAGGATGTGACATGAAGATTTTCAAGAAAATCCCCCCCCCCCCCAACTATCCTTTACATGGAAACATTTTTGAAAATGTTGTTCTTCTCAAAAATGGTTCTAACGATTTTGATTAAAATACTGTATATTAAAGTTATTCACACACAAATAAACTGTATATTTTGAATTTTCTGGGAATAGTCTCTGAAGAGCACTTTATTCTGGTTGATTTTTGCAAAATTTTGCATAACGGTTAAACTGTAAGCAATAGACAAAAACTTAATACACAAAAAGTGTAGATCTTGTTAAAAAAACACAATTTATTTGTAGAGAGGACCATTTCCAAGATATTCCTTGTTATTGGTTTCAATTTTGAAATTCTTATTATTTTCTCAGACAGGAAGTGTTTTTCTTTTGTTCTACTCCTGGCCATGCATAGAAGCCAATTTCAATGACAATCACATAATGACTTTTAAAACATTTTACTATATATTTAGCCTAGTGTATTCCCTTAGTTCCCTTCTACTTAAACAAAACTAAGTAATAAGAACATTTTGCTGATGCTTATCTCGAATAGCTGTAGAAAGACGAATAATATGTAGTAAGAAGTCTGTTTGTAGAACAGTTAGAGAAAGTCATGTGAGTGTAACATACCAGATTGTTTGTTTTGGCACTACACCATCATTAATAAAGCACAACTCATAAAAACTTTACCTTCTACCTTTGTCCTAGTTTTATGGCAAATAATTATGGCAACCCTGCTTAAGATCCAAGGTGACCTGCATTTAATACATAACACCAAATATTGCTTGCTGTTTAAATTTAATTCAATAAGTTTATAGCTAAAAGTTAATATTCTAGCAAACTAAATTCTTATTGAAGTGATTAATAATGTCATGGAATCTTGTAACTGGTGAGTAAGAACACTTTGAGAAAATGAGGAAGGTGACAATAGATTAGAATCATGGACATGTTCATGTACTGATCTTTAGCTGGTAATTATTTGCATTATCTACTGTTTTCATGTATACATTATATATAAATATGATCTTATAAAATTACATTAGTTTATTGCTGTTTTGTTAAATGTTTTATTTATAGCTACTTGGTAATTTCCATTTGTTTGCTTAGCAGTAAGCACATTGAATAGGTGAAAAAACAGTAGTGCAACTACCACACAAGATATATAAATTTGGGAGTAACAGTGATTAGTTTACAATGGAAGTCGCACAGGTACAGAAGTACTTTCTATTGTCTTGTAACATTTTCTCCTTGCTGGTCCATGGCCTTTCTTGATTCAAGGCTTTTTATTATCTATAAATGTCAAAAATTTACACCGCCTTTGGTCAGACCAATGTGAAATTTATGAACATGTCTCTAAATATAAATGTATAATTTTGAAGCTGCTTACAGGGAAGGCATAATCAAATTGAATTAATTAAAGTGGTACTGTTAACACACACTTCACTTATTTTTATTGAGTAGGATAATTGTTTCGTGAACCGTTGCCTGCATCCTCAGCTGTTGAACCACTACTGCTTGGGTTTGGATTCCAAGTTGTGGTTGTGGTGACATCTATTGGGTGGGTGATGAGACTTGTTAAGCAATCCTTAGGGGGGAACTCCATGTTCATCAATGTGTGGCGGTATTTATGAATGTAGATTTTTTTCCCATGCTCATAATTGAAATAGATTCGAAAGTTCTTTCAATAGTTTGATGTTTGGATTGATCTCATGGTGTGTTTCCCAAAAATGATGTGCTACTGCAGATTTGTCTGGCTGTTTTGACTTGATGTGTCTTCTGTGTTCTTTATTGCGTGTTTCAAGGTTTCTTATTGTCTTTCCTATGTATTTCCTGTTGCAGTCTTGACAATCAATGGCATATATTCCTGATTTTTTTCTCCATGGGTATTTTGTCCTTCAGGGAGGAGCCCAGGAGTTTTTTTTTTTTACTGTATTTGTTAATCGGTGCTAGTTTGATTTTGAATTTCTTGAATACTTTCAACATCATTCATAAATACCGCCACACATTGATGAACATGGAGTTCCCCCCTAAGGATTGCTTAACAAGTCTCATCGCCTGCCCAACAGATGTCACCACAACCAACACATCCACAACCACAACTTGGAATCCAAACCCAAGCAGTAGTGGTTCAACAACTGAGGATGCAGGCAATGGTCCTCGAAACAATTGTCCTACTCAATAAAAGTAAGTGAAGTGTGTGTTAACAGTACTACTTTAATTAATTCAATGGCTCTAATTATTCTGAAAGCATTTGAATTACTGTATTTATCCAAATACAAGATGACTCAAATGCAAGACAACCCTCTTTTTTTAGGAACTTAATTTTGCAATATAGGATATTATGTACATAAGTCATGTTTAAAAGACATAGGTATATAAAAAGAAGAATTTTTAAATGAAATGTTAAGGTTTGCCATAAATTTTAAAAACTAATGGACACTTAAGCTGATTAAGTCCCTTATTCATTTATTTATTTATTTATTGTACTTTCAATTTGTGTGGAAATTCAAGTTTTGAGCGGTTGGCGGAAATGGGTGTATGGAAATGTAGGGTATGGTATGAGACAGCGGCAGTGGCGGTAGCGTAACTGTAACAACAATTATGGATATGAATTTGTATTTAAATAACATAATATAACACATTGTAACTGTTTTTGCCTAATTTGAATTTGCGCAGAAATTCAATGTTGCAAGCGGCAGAGACAGAGAAGGGAGAACAAAATGTATGATATATATATATATATATAATGATAGAACATCAACAGTAGCGTAACTGTAATGACAATTATTTATGGATTCTATTTTCTGTTAGGACAACATACTTAATATAATATATAGTAAAATGTTTTACCTAGTTCGAATTTGTGCATAAATTCACATGAGGTATATGTACAACCCAGGGAAGGGAAATGCTTAGCTAACTTCTCTCTGCTTGACCGTTAACTTCCAGTACAGCATTGCGTGCAACCACTGATGTGAAAGGAAGTTCTATAATTTTATTTTAGTCTCAGAGAGAATCTTTTTTCCATATGCTCCTTAACAGTCAATTTTCAGGGAAAAATGAAACACTCAAAATCTGCCGCATGCATCATGACCTTGGCGGTAATTATACCATTTCCCCCCAGGCTTTGCCACTGCCGTACGCATGAAGTTTGAAACTTATTTTTTCCCCGAATGGTATTTGGAAAACATATCACAAATGCAAAGCGACCCCCAGTTCTGAACATTTATATTTTAAAAAAACAACATTGTTTTGTATTTGGATAAATACGGTAACTACAGCTGATTCAATAGTTGAAGCAATACTCTGGTTATAGGCTGGATTGTAATGCCTGACAATAACTTTTTTTCAGGAACATACTTCTCTGAAAATGCTTTACTACCAGGCTTGGTGAAGGGCAAGTTTGATAAAGATGTTCTTGCCAATAATTATCAGGTGGATCTAGTGAATGAAGCAGCACGTTATCCAGATGGATTGCCTTACTCCTGGCTTCTTGCAAAGTTTCGACAGCTGAATCTTGATGCTTATACACACAATTTTACACTGAACTATCCTCTGGGAGCTGGCTATGTATGTATCTTATAGCTTATGTATTTGGTTTTGCAGATTTCATGTTATTGAACTACAAGCAGTGATGGCTATTGAAGGGAGCTCAAAGATGGCACCCCCCCCCTTTAAAAATTGAAAGTGATATTTTTTTGGTCTTAATATGTCCATTATATAGGTATATTTTGTACACTAAATATGTTAAAGCTGTTCCGTTTTTCTCCTATTTCTAAGGCTAATTTTTATGATGACAGCCTGCTGGGCTGAGATCCTGATAGCCCAGGCACTCTCTGTTTTGTTTTGTCGGTAACTATGGCAATGACATAGTTGTCCCATTCCCTTAGATAGGGCCAGCATGGGGCTGAGAAAAATCAGCTTGGGTGTCACGGAATGTATGGAGCGGAAACTCTTGTTGCTATTCTTTCTGTAGCATTGACAATATTGGTGTTAATTATTGTAAATTATTTGATTGCACGACTGTTCTCATAATGTTTGCAGCATATGAGCAAATTTGTACAACTAAATGTTAATTTTAAGTACATAGAAAGTACCCCACAATTGAAATAGTCTGGCTACAAATTGGAGATATTAACAATAGAAATGACCACTTCAATTTCAACCTTCGAGGATGCATTTACCTGAAGTGAGAAAAGGGAAATAAGATGGAAGGGTTTTTGCTTCTAATCCCAAAAAAATTAGAATTCAAAACCAGGGACCGGCCAAAGCCTGAGCTTAATACTGTTTAAGAATATAACTTCTTTTACTTGAAAATTTGGTATTTCTTGTATGAAAAAGTTTCCTGGCTGTGTGGGTGTGAAGAAAAATAACACACTCTTCTGTTTTGTTTGTTTGTTGGTGGAGCATGAACCAAAGACAGTGTGTGACTTGAAACATTTGCAGGTAAAAATAAAAAACTGTGATGGTTCTTCTAAGCATAAAGCTAATTTAGTCAGTTTTCAACTGCTGGGAGCATACAATATTAATATTATTCTGCAAGAAAGGAGTTCCGGTTTAAATGAAAGGTAATTTATTTTTATTGTTCTTTGGCATGAATAGCATAGAAGTTTTTCATTTTAATGTAGACTCACCTCCCCCCTCCCCTCCCCCCACCATCCACCAAGTTAAAGATTCATGAGCTGACTACAAGGAACATAAAGAAATTTATTTTGCTATAGCAGTCATGTAAGAAGTTAAATTAGAATTGCTTAAAGTCATGGACTTCTGTTAAACCGCAAAAACAGCAGATGATTAAAATAAATAAAATTCTACATTTTTAGAAGAAACCAATTGCTTCAGGTATGACATGACTATAGAAAATTTAAAAAATACTGTTCTGTGCAACATATAAATTTGTACATACAGAGTCTTTATATGGACATGTGGCCATATTGGAAGCTTGTCCTGCACAGTGTGAATTCTAACTGGTTCTCATTGGTTATAAAATTAGTCGAATTTACTTCTTTTGATCACTAGCTGTTATGTTCCCCCATTCACTTTACCTGCTGTCCAAGCTCCAGCTAATCAGTTGATGCAGTCTTATACAACGATTGATAAGTAGACTTATTTTTAATAAACTGAAAGTAAATCACCTTGTTCTTAAAGAGGAAAACTTAAATAACATTAGAGAAAAGTTAGAATTACGTTCAAAGAAACCTCTGAAAACAGGAACAGGAATTTTGCAAACCTCAGCTTGGAATGCCACTAAACTTTTAAAATTAAAACTCTAAAGATAACTGGAACCATGCAATAATGCGAGAATAGTTAATTTCTGCATTGGGGTATTGGATAATGTTAATGACCACTCTAATGACCTGTGTTATGGACAAAGCATAATTTTATTTACATTGTCATGAAGAATTAATGAGTTTTAATGTACATTTCCATAAAAGGTATAAGAGCTATGTGGTACCGAAGGATATCATTTCCAGCATCTTCTGGTTATTGTAGTTAAAGTTTGCTTTAGAAATCTATGCACTTGAATTTAACCTTTTCACTGCTAACATATTTTTAGGTGAGAAACACCTCCATGCTGAGTTAATTTAAGAAATATTCCAAATTTTAAAGCTCTCAGAAAATCATGCAAATTTATTGAAAATGAAATATGAACTCACCAGAAATGATGTAGCCTGCTTTACATGTTCTAGAATTTCCAAATTTTCGTTTTGAAAATATTTTTGTAAGAGCATATGCAACACACACAACGGAATGTAAATATCACTGTCACTATCCCCAAACTCTGATAAATCCAAAAAATTTGATGGTAAAGCCTAAAAATCTTCTCATAATTCATTAGCAACAACAAAACGCTGCACATTGCTTGAAGAAGCCATTATCTCACTGCTTTTGGAATACCCTGATTACATCATGCAGATCATGTAATTAGAAGTATGTGGGGCTACAAGATGTAGTTTATCTGCTCCAGTTTGCTTTATTTCCTTTCAAATGTTGTAACCATGCAGGGACATGGTTGAGAGTTAATTCTTTTGCATCCTAACAGATGTTCCAGTTCAAATGCTTTTAAATAAGAATTTCTAACTCTTAAAGTCGCTCAAACCGCTGGTCAAGTTAACTCGACTGTAGCATGGCTGGGATGTTTTTCCACGATCAAGTTATCTCGACTATAGCAGTGAAAAGGTTAAAGAGTATATGAATAAACTCTGTGAGCAAACAGTGTGCTTCCCAGTGCCAAGAAAATTCCTGTTATGGTGGCCACACCTCCAAACAAAGGTTTTATATTTTTCACCATTTATGTAGAAATATAAAGGATTCAAGGGTAATTCTGTAATCACTTCAACACTATTTTTATGAAATTCTGCTTCATCTCATTTTGAGACGGATTATCGCCCATGTGAATAAGCGCATAACCAATATTTGTAATTGATTAAATTGTTTAGATTAATTAGTAAGTAAGATATCATGTATTTGTTGTAATATTGGATGCTCAGAGAGATTGTTCATGGAAAGCGTTTTTAACTTCAACCCGAGTTCTCAAGGGATGAATTCAGTTGTTTACGCTATTTCTTTGTCTATTGCAAGAGGGGAAAGATGCTGTTGTGTGGTCACGTCTCCGCAAGAGAATGTGAAGATGACAAACCGGGGAACCACAAGGAAATTTAGGCCAAGAATCATGTGAAAGACACATTGACCAAATACAATTAATCACGTCACGGCAGAAGCGCACCCCAAGCCACTTTCAGTGCCAAAAATGGACCAATGAGATTACGAGTTGAGGGTTTTGCGCGTGGGTAGAATTTGCTATAAATATAGAGTATTCGCCGCAATTTTCAGGCAGTTGAGATGTAATCCCAAGGGGAACCTGCAAAGCGCAAGACAAGACTACGCGCGAATTAGCAGTTATTATAGTGATAGGCAGTTGGAATGTAACTACACGTAGAGTCTGTGATGCCCGAAACAAGATTCCTCGTAAATATAGTAAAGTTATTACAGTGATTCACACAGTTGAAATAATGTCACGCGTAAGGAAGCTATGGCGGAAATTTAAAGTGTCTACAATTATTCTGCACGTAACCGTTGCACTCGTCGCCGCGTAAAGTTTAGTTACCTTTATGTGCGTTATGGTCTTGTTCGAGGGAAATTATCGGAACTCAATCGCGCCAGGAACATTCTCGGGAACACTTGAAAAGAGAAATAAACCTTCATTGAACGAAAAGTGCCGACGTTATTTAAGTTAATTCCCGTACCACTCCCTGGAGATCACTGTAGCTAAATACCAAAATTAGACATAAATAGGTCTCAATTGCTCGTCGCTGAGGCCACCAATAGTCGAGGAGCACCGAGAATCGACTTTAGCAGCTGCAACGCCGGAGAGAGGATCAGTCGTCGCTGCGCAGCCCAGCCCCACCAGGTACGTCCACCAGCTCCCATACCCCCAACAAATGACCACCCAAGCCGTGGGTCCTGAACTGGGAAGTTGAGCTCAACCCGGAACGATGCACCTCGACTGCAGCGAAGGACAAACACGTCAGACAAAGCGTTTGGAGGATGGGGCACACCAGTACACCGACTCGCCGAGGGAACAATACACCAGAAGACCACGAAGGACCAGGAAGGGACCTCTACGAATAGTAAGAAAAAAAAAGTGATTAACAAAAACTGTATATTATCCTGTGGAGAGTAAGAAAACGCATGACCATTTTATATGTATATAGGCTACTGTAGAAAATAGTTTATGTTGTTACGTAGTGGTAAGATTGTGGGAAAGGATTTTTGTGTAAATATGGAAGGTGCTAAGGGAAATTCAGAACCTCAGGAGATTTGCCCTGAGATGGTAGGGCAAGATAACGCAGACAGGCTGCTAATAGCTGAAGGTATGCCAGCTGTTGAGAAAGAAGTGGGTCAGGTCTTTGAACCGGCCACATTAGTAAACAATCCCCTGAATGACGCGGAAACTACCCCCAGGCCAGGTATACTATTAGACTCAAGTCAGTTTCTGCAATTATTTGCTAGGTTGAGCGAGCAAATGAGCGAAACCAATAAGAGTTTGCGGCAGCAAATGAGCGAAAGAAATAAGAGTTTGCGGGAGCAAATGAGTGAAAACAACGAACGAATGAACCAGTTATCTGTTAGATTGCATAATATTGGTAGGGAGATTAGTTCTGATGTAAAGGCTTACTTTGAGGAGAAATACAGGGAGTTGGAAAATAAATTTCAAGAAAACTTGGCAAAACAGGGAGAGAGAATAGATGAGGTTAAGGTGGGACAGATTAGCTTACAGGCTCAAATCAACAAAGTTAGCTCTAGTGTAGAGGCAGAATTGTTTTTTGTACAGAATAACACTTTAGATACTAAGCATGTTTGTTTACAGGGAAACAAACGACTCAAAATTCGATTGTGTGGTGAACAAAACCTAATGGAAAGAGAAATTACGGAAACTATCCTTAATGAACGAGGCATAAATGATGCCAAAATTGAGGAAATAAGGAAAAATAACCACTATCGAATCTCGAATTGTTGCTGTTGAGAGTCAAAGATTTAGTTTGTAAGGATGGAAATGGTATTTCATCTATCTGTGAAAACCAAAACAATGAACCTAATTTTTGTGTTGTGAATTTAAATGATGTGACTCAAAATAATGCAGACGGGCAAGCTCATCACATAGTAGAGTCGGAAACCTGTTGTAATTCGCAGAATTTTGATACTCATTTACCTGTTTGTGGATGACTTAATTATTGCTTAAATGAGATAGATATAGCTAGGTTTGATGAGAATGGAAACCATCCTAAGCAATGCATCGCGGACATGGAAAAATGCCTTAAGCTGAAACGAGTTTCAGAAACTTCCAAAATGTTAATTGTGAACCAAGACCTTTACTTTAAAGTACCGCAGTGGGTCAGTCAAACCATAGAAAAAAATAAAAATTTCGGACATTTTTGGCAAATGTTTTTGAATAAATTTTGGAGTATCAACACTAAAACCATGTGAAATTGATCTCGAGAAATAGTTTATATGATGAAAGAGCTCGAAGCATAATGTAAACAAAAGAAAAGTGAAAGAGAAATTGTAATGATCAATGTATATATATTTATATTTATGTTTCATGTTAGCTTAAGTGATAGTTTTGTGTATTTTATCTATAGTTGTTATGCGCTTGCCTAGTAATAAGTGTGCTAAATTTGTGATGTAAATAGAATGTTAGGTTGGCAATATGTGTAAATGCTTGCAAGTACTGATCCCGGAAGAAAAGGGAAAATAACCCGTTTTGACAGGCTTAAGTAACAGAATCCCTAGGTTATTGAAAGTAAGAGTGAATACATTGGACAGTACCAGTGCTAATAACCTCCAAATGTAAACAATCCGCTATGTACCTGATGTGACAGTGACTAGGGACCAAGTTCCATTAGACAGTGAGAAATGTGTGAACATAAAGCCAATAGTGAGGTGAGATAGAAGGAAACTATTGAAACCCAAAGTGTTCATTCATAGCACCGTAGACAAAAGAAAGAGTAGAGGGCTAGAGATACCCATATATACGTCATCTGTTGCAGGAAAGTATAAGACTTCACTTAGTTCATCTTTTCATTTTTCCAATTGGGGCATCTTGAGACGGATTATCGCCCATGTGAATAAGCGCATAACCAATATTTGTAATTGATTAAATTGTTTAGGTTGATTAGTAAGTAAGATATCATGTATTTATTGTAATATTGGATGTTCAGAGAGATTGTTCCTGGAAAGCATTTCTAACTTCAACCCCAGAGTTCTGTACCTGAGAACCATACTATCGTAAGTCCAAAAAATGGAAAATCGAGATTTTGGCACCCTTATTCATAAATAACAATTCTCTTTAGAGTTATACTATCATATATTTTAGATTTTTGATAGAAGGTGAGATATTCAGGACCATATGATTAGTCCCTTCACTCTTTAGTGCCAAAGTATCTGAAAAGGAATTAAGATTTGCTGGCTCTAACATCAGTGCTTCTATGATTATTGTTAGTCCATATAAGATAGTTTGGTTCGTTCAATGCCTACAGTCAATGAACCTTGGCAAGAATGAGGTGCTTATTTTCAATTGTTGACTATGAAATTGATAATACCAATCATGTGGTTACATTATTTAATAGCGTGACATAGCTAGCAGAGGAAGGAAGCTTGTTGAACTTGCTCTATTAAAAGGCAAGGAAATTATTATTTATACAGTTTCATTTTTACTCCAATGTTTATTGAAATCTCTTTACAACTTCCTCCTTACATAGCTATTCCAACTTCTTTAATATCCTGACGAGATCAGAGTATTAATAAGATTTTTGTAAAACACTTCACTTTATTTGTAAAATAGTGGTAGGAAATACTACTCTGGATTTCCAAATGCTGCAGATAAATTCTCTCGTCACTCCGGATTCATGTATAAATTATTAGAGATTTAGAAATAACTCGTGACATTAGCTATATTATTTGCAAGTTACTATCATAATAGTCTCTAAATATTTGCATACAAATAAAACAATTAAACAGCTGTTTGTACTTCACTTGAAATTTTTATTTCAGAGCTGATTAATTCTAATGCACAAAATGTGGTTCAACAGACACTAGAAATAGTTAACGCTAATGAAGGTATTGAAAAGCCACTCCCACTAACGAGGAACTGCAGGAAAGTAAGACTGTAATTTAATATACAAAAGTTACACATTAATATGCCTATAATAAATTATGTCCTCGGTACTTGAATCTCTAATCATTTTTATTTATTTTTCAATTTTAGGACTCCATATAGATGTTCCCGCAAGTCAGCAGCCGGAAATATCACATTTAATTAAAGTCATTAGGTAAGAATTACTAAGAAGAAAATAAAAGCCCAAGATTTTAATCGGTGTTGAATGTATTTCTTTTAAGCCCATTTGTTCACTTTACCAAAATTCTATTACTGTATTTTACAGATATTCTAAATGAAGCTCTGCCAGAATTAGATGAAGAATTGAATATTTCTCAGATTTCTCAGGTCTCTGGGGAAGTGAATTATGAAAATAACTGCAATGAAAATTATAACATTGCCGACTATGACCGTACGTCATTACAACTGCTTGAAAATCCCAAACTTCAGAGCAGCGACAAACTGCGTGTCGTCTTCCAAAGTGACAGATCTACATGCTTTCTTACTAATTCCAATCTAAATGAAAAGGAAAAAAACAAACTGCCCACAATCACATAATCTGCATCATACAGCAACTAACTGGAATCAAATGAATCATTTTCCAAAACTCGAGATAGTGATGAAAGTTACAGTGACTACCTACCGAACACAGAGGATTCTTTCAGCGAACATGAAGTATATTAATAATCAAAACACAGGAATGATAAGAAATTAAATCTAAAACATGCAGTGAGACCACCTCCTTTAGTACTATATTCTGACACAGAAACCGATAATGATGAACAAAATGTGACAAGTAGGAAGAGGAAGAAGAACATTAGTGCATGGAAAAAATCTATACGAAAAAGGAAATGTTTATCTGGAAAAGAATATATATCTGCTCTTGGGAAGATAATAAAGAAGAAAGAAATAAAGAAACCGTGTCATCAGCAGTGTCGATTAAAGTGTAGATCAAAAATAAGTGATGAACATAGGGAGATTATATCCAATGAATTCTGGAACAAAGATTTTACTTGGGATATGAAAAGGCAGTATATTCTTTCTACTACAAAGCAAAAAGAAATTGAAAGAAGCAGATCAAGATTAAAGAATATTAAAAGAGAAAGAAAACACACCAATGTGTATTAATTTCCATTGAATGGTAAAAATGTAATTGTATGCAAAATAATGTACCTGAACACTTTGTCTATAAGTGAGGAATTTGTGAAAACAGCACAACGAAAAGAAAGATCAGGAATGATTCAGAGTGACCAAAGAGGACGGCATACTCCCATAAACAAGACTGAAGACTTAATAGTTGAAGATATCAAAAATCATATTGCTAAATATTCTGCATATGAAAGCCATTATAGCAGACAGAAAACTCAGAAAATATTTAGGCTCTCATTTGAACTTAAGTATAATGTATAGGAAGTATGCAGAAGAATGTACAACAAATTCAAAGAATATGGGTAAAGAATGGCTATTTAGAAAAATATTCAATGAGGAATTTAATCTCTCTTTTAAACAGCCTTATGTAGATACTTGTGACACATGTGATAGAATTGAAAATGAGATAAAGCAAGTATCATTATTCCATGGAGAAAGAAAACAGTATGAAACTGAGAAGTTTGAGCATTTGAAAGAAGCATCTAAGTGTTATGAACTCAAGAGAATCGACAAAGAGCTGTGTAAAAAATCGGCAAGATCAAAGGTGGTGATGGTAGATCTTCAGAAGTGTCTCCCAACACCATTGCTCACTAATTCTCAGAGTTTTTATTTGAGGAAGCTGTGGATGCTAAATTATACAATACATGACCCAGTTTCTAAGATTTCTTTCTGCATGATGTATGATGAAAGTACAGGAGGTCGGGGTGGAAATGAGATGGCGTCATTTTTTTTTTAAATGGGCAGTAGAGGAAGTAATTGAAAAGAAAGTTGAAACTTTGACAGTTTGGTCAGACGACTGTTGTTGTCAAAATCAAAATCATCCAATGATTGTGATGTATTTTTTATTGTTGACTGTAGGAGAAAATCTGAAAGCGATAAATAATAAATTCTTGCTTATAGGCCACACACACACATGGAGGTTGATAGTATTCACAGCCTAATAGAGAGGAAGAAAAAGAAATTAAATACGCAGAACATTTTCACTTGTAACCATTGGATAGAGTTTGTTAAACAAAGTGGGAAAAACATTAATGTTCTGAGGATGGAGCTAGAGGATTTTAAGAACTTCAGCAGCTTTATTGGCAATATCAACTCCCCATTTGTAAGCCGAAAAAGGGGTCTTAATGGTGAAGATGTTCAATTTTCTAAAATCATGCACCTTCAAGAACGAAAGAAGAACATAGGATATTATAGTTATAAAACAGCTTTTGATGAAGAAGAATTTCACACAGTTGATATTTGAAGGAACAAACGACCTCAGCTTCACTTACCTTCAAATATACTGCTCATCAGAGATCAAAAGAAGCCCATAAGTAAAGCAAAATATGAAGACATTCTTAAATTATTGCAGTGGATTCCAGAAGAATACACAGATTACTTCAAAAACCTACCACATCAAAATGATATACCTGATTTTCTGAAGAAGAACATTGAATTTGGTATTATTTAGTATAAGATTTTTCCAAAGTTTCTGTACACATTTTTTAATGCCACACTGGCATAATCATTTCAACAATGCTAATAGTATGCATGAGGTAGATTATGCAATATTATTGAGTTTATTACTCCATATATTATTATGTGTGATTATCTTAAGTCCCTAAAATAGGGTTTAAAGCTTGGTACCAAACAATCTTAAGTACACTTTTTCATATTAATATTTTTTTTAATTTTGTATCCTGCTGAAAACATTGTTGTTATAGTATACGTCTTGATAGGATAAGGTAAAATGTATCATGTTAATAAATTTTGAAGCAATAAATAAAAAAATAGACCTTGAAATTAATGCTGTTTTATTAATTTTGTGGTTGTTTCCTTCTCCTGTAAAATCAATGAAATGTGACTTACAATACAATGGCTCTCAGGTACAGAGTTCTCAAGCAACGAATTCAGTTGTTTATGCTATTTCTTTGTCTATTGCAAGGGAGGAAAGACGCTATTGTGTGGTCACGTCTCCGCAAGAGAATCTGAAGACGACATAAACCGGGGAACCACGAGGAAATTTAGGCCAAGAATCACGTGAAAGACGCATTGACCAAATACAGTTAATCACGTCATGGCAGAAGCTTACCCCAAACCACTTTCGGCGCCAAAAATGGGCCAATGAGATTATGAGTTGAGGGTTTTGCGCGTGGGTAGAATTTGCTATAAATATAGAGTATTCACCGCAATTTTCAGGCAGTTGAGATGTAATCCCAAGGGGAACCTACGAAGCGCAAGACAAGACTGCGCGCAAATTAGCAGAGTTATTATAGTGATAGGCAGTTGGAATGTAACTACACGTAGAGTCTGTGATGCCCGAAACAAGAATCCTCGTAAATATAGTAAAGTTATTACAGTGATTCACACAGTTGAAATAATGTCACGCGTAAGGAAGCCATGGCGGAAATTTAAAGTGTCTACAATTATTCTGCACGTAACCGTTGCACTCGTCGCTGTGTAAAGTTTAGTTACCTTTATGCGCGTTGCGGTCTTGTTCGAGGGAAATTATCGGAACTCAATCGCGGCAGGAACATTCTTGGGAACGCTTGAAAAGAGAAATAAACCTTGATTGAACGAAAAGTGCCGACGTTATTTAAGTTAATTCCCATACCACTCCCTGGAGATCACTGTAGCTAAATACCAAAGTTAGACATAAATAGGTCTCAATTGCTCGTCACTGAGCCCACCAATAGCCGAGGAGCATCGAGAATCGACTTTAGCAGCTGCAACGCCGGAGAGAGGATCAGTCGTCGCTGCGCAGCCCAGCCCCACCAGGTACGTCCACCAGCCATACGCCCTCAATTTGATTAAATGTTTTATGTGAAACATTTTTATGTGTGCAAAACACAAATTCAAGTTTTACTTTTCAATTGATTTTGAACATATGTAGCCATAATGCCAAACAGACTTGTTTTAAAATGGCAAATTATCTGGTTAAGTGAGATAATTGATCATCTTTATATGAGCTTTTATATGATACACAGCACTGGAGAGATGCTAAAAATATATGTCTAAAATTAGGACAATGGAATGGTGAATAGTGAGAGAAGTGTCTTTTCGGACGTTCTCAATCACATGTATATGCCTGAAGTTGTTGCTCAAATTGCAGAAATTTAGAGCTAAGTTTTAGAAATAAAGATTCTGTCTTGCAATGGGAAGATATTCCATTTTGGTATGAGAATTCCTGCTGAAGAGTGTTCACTTTATTTGTATAGTGTTCTCATTAGGTGATTCAAGAGTTCAATTGAATATGCAAACAGTGGTTTTACATACAAGAATGAGGGGGGATGGTAGAATTTATTCCAATGTTATAGTTCTAAAACCCCTAGATGTTCATATTTCAATCTCAGATACCAAATCACTGCACTGTCTGACTAAATGCAGCTGACATGCAAGCTGAAGGTTATAAACTAATATGAAGTGATGGTTGCAAACATGTCTTTCTCAAGTTTTGCAACCAGTCTTGGGAACCTTCCTTTACACTATTGTTTATGAAAATTGCAGCACCATGAAAGAATTCCCCAAATCCAAACTTATTAGATGTGTAGAACAGTATGCGAGCAATAAGTAATTAGAATTGCAAAGAGATGTACATTTAGGACCTGTGGTGTTTGTTCAAGGTCAGTGTTACACCAAGTGAAGTCAATGAGGATGGAAACATGAAAGTAAGTGCCAGTATCCCTTGTTGGCATCAAAGGGCGTAATATCAGCATGTTTAAATGGGGCAGAATTATCAGTCTCCAGGAAGTGGGTTTGTCATACTGATTTTTTTCTTTTATTTATTGTGTTTAAGGTCTGCTTTTACTACATAGGCACTGCAGGTGGCCACACTGATGATACATGGAATGAAGCTGGAACACCGGAGGAATGCAAATGGTGGTGGAAACTGAAAAACCCAGAGAAAACTCACCCTGCACCACTTTGTCCACCACAGATCTTGCATGTAGTCGCATGGGATCAAACCTGATCCGTCTTGTGAGAGGCGAGTGCTCTGATCATTTGGCCATGGCTTTTGTCAAACTGTGGCATTTCAGCTTGTGCAGGGATGTTGCTATGACAGTGATGCATGTGTGAAAGCACTGTATGCAGTGATTAGCGGGTACTAAACCATGCAATATAATCACAGCATGTGATGACCACCATCTCGTCCACATGGCCATAACAGACTACACATCTTTATTCACACTGTTTGCTCCACACTAGAGCACTGCAACAGATGTGAACATGTTTGCATAGACAAATTATCTTCCTCTGCTGCAGAGTGGACTGCTTACACACATGTCATTACGTCAGCTTCAATTGTCCAGAAACCATAAGCACTTCTAATTGCAATGGGCACGTGAATGCCATCACTCGCAAACTGTATTCTTTTCATACAAGTCCTGTTTCAACGTGTTCTACAGTGATGGTCTCATTGAAAAAAGTTTGTATTTAGTAACCCACGGCTCTTACTAGATGGCAGTTAAAGTTTCAGCTATATCCATCATGTGGTTTCATTGCCATAGGCGAATGAATCAACAATCTTGTGCTTATTTAGAAAGATAGAAAAAAAAAAGTTTTGTGCAGTGATTAAACACTTCTATTTAAAATACTTAACACTGAAAGACATTAAAGCTGATTTGGGTGAAGTTCATGGCACATCTGCTTCTGCGTTTGCAACAATTTATACTTGGATAAATGAATTTAAACGTGACTGTACATTCACAAATGATGAACATCGTTCTGGACATCCAGTAGTAGTGACTTCCTCTGAAATTATGGACAAAATCAAGGATATGGTTTTGAGTGATCAATGAATCAAAGTTCACAAAATAGTAGAGGCCATGGGCATATCACAAAGTACAGTGTTCTCAATTTTGTACCAAAAATAGGTCTGTCAAACATCTTTGCAAGATGGATGCTGCATTTGCTGGAGAATAAATGCAGTCATGTTATTGATTTGCAAGCTGGTTTTGCACTTTTCTGTTGCAATCCTGACGAGTTTCTGCATCAATACATAATGGTGGCTGTAACATGGATACACTACTACACTCCAGTGGCAAAAGTACAGTCGAAACCGTGGGTTTTTAAAGAAGAATCAGCTCTAAAGAAGGCAAAGGTGGTGAAATCTGCAGACAAGGTGGTGGCCTCTGTTTTTTGGGGTGCTCACGGAATCATCTACATTGATTACTTGCAGAAAGGAAGAACAATAAATGAGAGTATTATGCATTGTTATTGCAGCAGTTGAATGGAGAAATGAAGGAAAAAATGCCCTCATCTGGCAAAGAAAAAGCTTCTCTTCCATCAAAACAAAGCAAGGTTGCACAGTTTTGATGGACAAAATTGCAGAATTAAGGTTTGAATTACTAAACATCCACCATATTCATCAGATTTGGCTCCCAGTGTGTGTGTGTGTTTTTTTTTTCTTCCAAATTTGAAAAAGTGGCTCAGCGGAAAACAATTCATATCTAACGAAGAGTTCATCTCCCAAACAGATGCCTATTTTTAGGACCTTCCAAAATGCTACTTTTTGGAAGGCTTAAAACAATTGGAAAAATGCTGGGAAAAGTGTATCGAGCTAAAAGGAGATTATGTTGAAAAATAAAATAAAAATCTAACAAAAATAATTTGTTTTTCTAAGGACTTGTTGAACACCCCTTGTATGATTGATTAGCAACTTGTTTGTCATGATCCTCCAGTAACCAGTGTCAATGATTTGTGGGCTCACATACTACTGCAAGGAAGGAGATTTCCCAGGAACATATGCAGAACATTTTTATTTCATGCCACCGCATTTTGCGGCTCTAATTGCAGTTCGTGGAGGCTACCAAAAATACTGACTATTCAGGCTTCAAGTCATGTACAGGTTTGTAAACTTAATCATTCGTTTATTATCATTGTACCTAATCTATGGTATAAAATTCATTTCAATAGTGTGTTTCCTTCTTGGTGTTGCAAATTTTATAAACAGCAGTGTAATTCTTAGGAAGAATTGCTTGCAGGATTTCTGCTCTGCTTGTAAACTTCAGAAAACTAACCAGATTTCTAAATACCTTCAAACAAAATAGGAAGTATGCTACTGGGGGGAGGGGTGATTGAATCACTGCAGTCAGTATTAGTTCATATGGCTGCAATTTGAGAATACAAGATGATTCACAATAACCCAAGAACAAAAACCAAAATGGAAATGAGAAAGGACCGCTATGCAGGCTATAAGATTTTGGTTCACAGTAGCCAAGGTAAGAAGAATGGGAATATATGTCAATTTTCTATATTGAGATTTCATTTGTTTTTAACTAACCAATGATTTTTTTTCACCTGCCTACAATTCATACAACATAATGCAGGTTAGCGAACGTCAACATTTGAAAGTGAGCTCTAGTGACTGTTTGTCATGGCTGCCAGGAATATTTTCTACAGTGAGGAGTCTAATATGTACAATATGCATAGAATATGCCCAGGAATGAGAATGACAAAGTTGGCCAAGTCTTGTTTCCTGTTCAAGGCTTCCTGTCAGCTGCTAATGCTTCCATTAAACTACATGTAGTTCTGTCAATTCAATTTTATTCATCCATAAATAGCATTTACATGTCAGATATGTCATTGGGTTTAAAAATAACATATGTACAAAACTAAAACATACACAATTATGGATTACTATATACACTTACTACATATTACATATAACTTAACCAGGCCTATACATGCATTTTTATATTAGGAAATTCTTTAGCTCACATTTAAATTGTTTCCTTTTGCTATTATCAAAGAATATAGTAGTCATCATCTTGGAGTTCTGCTGAGTCACACTTATTTACACTCCACTCCACTAGTGTGGACTCAGCATAACTCCAAGATGGTAGTTTATTGTTTAATATTTTGCCCATTATTAAGGGATTTTTGTCAGTTGCCTTTTTATTTGCATTTACTCTGAAAGTTATTTTGTCGTCTTATATGATAGTCCATATTTAGATTAGTCTATCTTTACTAACTACAAACACAATTACTTTATAAACATATAAAGATACTACAGCAAATATTTTATTTTCCACAAATATTCCTCTACATTGTGTGTGTGAGTGCGCGTGGGTGGGTGTGTGTTTCTTTTGCAAAAATTATAGTTTATTCATGTTTGCCAAACAAGTGTTGCTCCATACTTCAGTGGCATATTCTAGATATAGATGTATTATTCCATAATAGGTGGATTTCAGATGTTCTGCATTTAGGTATTTTGCTAAATTCCTTAATACCGAGTGAGTCAAAAACCTCCAAAACGGCTGTGCAGTATTTTTCCACTGAGTATGTGGACACATGATTCAGCACTGCTGCTGTATACAAGGTCACGCTTCTGATGCAGTTTTGCTCTGCTCTAGAAGAACAGTATTGAGTTGACAGTGATAATGTGTAGTTCAGTTATCAAGTGATTTATCATTTTGTCCTGTACTTAGTCACAGAGGGTATCATGGCTCAGTATGTTTTCCACTGCACGCGTGTATTTATTTATGATTTGTATGTGTTAAGCCATCATCCCGCCAAATGAAAGTACAATTTGCAGAAAAATTGCAGAGAAAAAGTTATAGGGTCAATTTTTTTCGAGTCAAAATTTTTAATTTTGCCCCCTTTCTTTCAGAGAAGTAACAGACAGTGTGCATGATTTTGTATCTTTTCAACAAGACTGCAACAGTTCACACAGCCAATCTTTCGATGAGAACAATTGAAAGTGTGTTTCAGAACAGAATTATAAGTAGAAATTTGCAGCCCTCTCGGTCCCCTGACCCAACCCTTGCTATTTCTATTTCTGAGGTAAATTAAAGCAAGACAAACCCACACATCCTGGAAGAATTAAAACAAAATATCGGCCAGGAAATTGCTAGCTTTTCTCAAGGTGAACTACAGCGAGTGATGAATAGTTTCTTAAAGAGGTGCCAAAAATGTGTGAATGACAATGGCCAATTTTAGCATCTCCTTTTATAAAGTTAGTAAGTAAAACCATTAAAAGTAGTTTTAAAAATGTTGTTCGGTTTCATTCGCGCCTTGCTATGATAGTGGTAGACAACAACAAGCACTGAGGATGTTGCCAGGTAAAACACTGCGCAGCTGGTTCATACTTTTTTGACTCACTAGTTAGATAACAGTTAGTACATGTCTTTTTACAAATAAGATCATATCTTAAAGTTAGATTTTCATCCATGTTAACTCCTAGAAATTTTATTTTAACTAATTGCTAGATTAGCTTACCATTAATTGTTACATGTGCATCAGTTTTATTACTTGACCTGTTCATGTGGTGTTGGAACATGACTGCTTTTATTTTTAGAAGGTTTACTTGAATTTATTATTTTGAAGAGCTATATATATATATAAAACTTGTGTTTCTGTATAGTTAATAATTTGCTCAAATTATTTAGTTTTTTGGTAGTGTTTAATGCCCGCTTTAACTACTTATGGCACCACAGGCGGTGACACTGATGATACATGAATGACAGTGGAATGCAATGGCAGGGGAAAGCAGAGTACCCAGAGAAAACCCACCCCAGCGCCACTTTGTCCACCACAAATCTCACATGCAGTCGCTTGGGATCGAACCCCGGCCGTCTAGGTGAGAGGTGAATGGTCTAACCACAAATTACTTAGTTCTTGTCACTAGTTATATTGAGGTGTTATCTGCATAAGAGACTGTTTTGGAATGTGTAGGTTTTGGAAGGTCATTTATGTAAAGCAAAAACAGAACAGGCCCCAGTACCGATTCTTGGTACCCCAGTTTTTGCATTTTCATAGTTGAATGAATTTGTCGTTATTGTTTTGGCTACTATTCTCAGCTATTGGGAATCAATCTTAACCTTGAAGTGTGTTCATAGCAAAAACAGAAAGTAAGGTCAGTTTTTCATTTCTGAGTTAAGCATCTTTCCATTCTTAGTTACTTATGATTACTGAATATTATGATAATATTACATGTTGGTTCCATAAAGCGTTTGTTAATGAAATGTTATCCATATTTTTCTAAACTTTGAAGAAGTGCTACCTAAATTGAGTAATTATTAGTTCAAAATATTATCGATCAGCATTAAATATTAAAATTCATTTCAAAATTTTAGAAAGGAGGGTTGGAGTGAAATTGTAACATTTACATACTCCTAATATCCCTTATATAGGTAACATACTAATACATTAGAAAAGAATCGTGTAGCTGCAGCATAACTGTAATTATATAAATGCTTATTTCTAGAAATACAGTGGCAGAAATGTTTATGCAATTCTTCGTGCTCCAAGAAGTGCTAGCACAGAGGCCTTAGTTTTGAGTGCTCCATATCGTCCACCAAACAGTGTTCATCCTGGTACTATACCTTCCATTGCAATTATGCTCTCTCTGGCCAAATTCTTCAGGCGTAAGTATTTAGCGTATTATTAATTTTATGAACAAAGTTATACTTCCCATTATATGTTTTCAACAGAAATGATAGTGGCCCAAGAGAATCTATGAAGATAAGGTGATGGAGCATTTGATATTGTAGCTAAAGTACCTAGATTATTGCTCAGACATAACTCCATCAATTTCAGAATGAATTCAGTTGATCACACCTTTGAGGTTGCTTACTTTTTGGTATACTTGATGTGGGGTTAACATTTTAATAAAAGAGTGTATAATAACATGAGTTGGGTTAGGAACACTCACCTCACTTAAAATGAAATTTACAAAACATATGTAGTTGTAAATTATACATAATACATACATTACCTATGTTTTGTAATTTAATTTTAAGTGAGATGGGTGTCATATTTCAACTCATCCTTTTATATTTGAACTATTTCACTAGTCTCAAACTTCTGAGTTATTTCAAAAGTATATATTATCAACTGTTAATTAAATTTTATTGGGTTTATTTCTTCTTATAGGTTAATGCATAATCAATGCATGCTTGCTTTTCAAATTTTTGGACCACTTTCACTTTCAAGTTTGGACAAGCTATCATAGTAGGTTTTTCCCATCTTGAACAGAAGCATACCTTACTTTTAGATGTGTAAAATTTGGTCTTATTTGTCCATCATCAATCACCCATTTCATTCGTGGTCTATGGTATCTTGACAATTAAAATATTAGTAGTGGTTGTGGTGAAATGCAAAAAGCATAATCGCCTGTAGTGACTCACTTTTGGAGAAAATATCTTGTCATAAAAGCACAATTGAATGTTTAAGATAAACCCTTGCTCTATCGATAGGCACATTTTATTTGTTGCACTTCAAATTAATTACTAATTTGAAGTTTTCCGCTTAATTATTTTATATATTTTTCACCATTAGCAGGTTTTTAAGTATTTCTAATACTTTCTAAAAAAAGTTGCTACATCTCCAACTTTCTGTTCTGCACTACAGTAAAAAGTTCATGTTTTGGAGACTATTTGGAGGAGAGGCAATTTAGCATATTCTATAGAAAAAAAGCTGATTAATTTTGTTGGTACATATGTATGTAAAAAAATCTGATGCATTCCATTCACATGACTTTCTCTACATCTCTGTAACAAATTGTTGTTAAAAGTTATATTCTTCTATATACTTTATATAATCAAAATAAACATTAGCTGAACTTTTCTTAATTACTTGCTTCCTTGTAGGTAGAAGCTATATAAGGGAATACACTAGGCTAAAGGAATGTCAAATCTCTTAAAAGCTGGTTGCCATGAGGTTGAAATCTGTTTCTATGCAGGGCCAGGAGTTTACAGCTTTCCTTTTGAGAAGAGTTTAAGTATTTTCAATCTGAAATAAATAATAATGAATATCTCAGAAATGGTAAATTCCATGAAAAAACCATGTGTGACATCAATTGTGTTTTAACATGAATTACATTTTTTGTGTGGTAAGTTTCTGCCTAACTCTTAGGGTTTACCAGTTACGCAAAATTAAGGGGTCTTTAGAGGCTATTCCCAGAAAATTCAAGATATACCTTTTATGTGCAATACAAATATCTTTAGACTGCCTCCCTAGTCAACTGGTCAGCGCACAGACTTCTCACCTGGGGTCCCGAGTTCGATTCCCAGCTGGGGCAGTGAATTTTTCTTTAACCAGAATTATTCCCTGTCCCCCACAGAGTCTGAAGGCATGAATGTGCATGTTTTTAGTGATTTAAAAATGGTTAACCTAATGTAATAACCTACAGCAATATGATTTTTTTCACAAATCAAAGCCCCCGATATGACCATTGAAGTTAAAGGGGGCTAAACAAATGAAACTAAAAAAAATGTCTTTAATATACAGTATTTTAATCAAAATCGTTTGAGCCATTTTTGAGAAAATCAAAATTTTCGAAATTTTCATGTAAAGGGTAGTTTTGGATGGGTGAACTTTTCTCAAAATCTTCGTTTTACATCCATGGATGATACTAAACTTACATGTCAAGTTTGGTATTTTACTGACTTTTTGTTTTTGAGTTATCGTGTTCACACACACACAGACCTTTTTCCAATTTTTTTTAATACAGGGGATGCTAACAGTGTATTTGCTGTGAAATATTGGTATTGAATTTTTGAATGGAATGCTATATCTTTTTTATACACAATGTGCTTAGTACGTGTAGAGAAATGAGGTTTTTAAGAACAGTAGCTGGATACTCTTTGTTAGATTACAAAACAAACAAAGGAGTAAGAGAAACATTAAACATATTTAATGTAATGTTATTGTTAATAAGCTTATTTTTATATCTACTTTATGATAATCGAGATAAGCATTAGCAGAAATGGTCTTATTACTTGATTCCTAGTAAGTGGAAAAGAAATAATGGAATACACGAGGCTAAAGCGAGTCAAATATTTTTAAAGCTGGTTGCCATGTGATTGAAATCAGTATCTTTGCATGGCCAGGAGTTGACAAAATTGCGTATGAGAAAAGTTTAGGTGTTTTAAAACTGAAACCAATAATAAGGAATTTCTCGGGAAAAAAAAAAAAAAAAAAAAAAAGTATATGACATAAATTGTGTATTTTATGAGATCTACATTTTCTGTGCAGTAGTTTTTTGTCTATATCTTACGGTTTACCGGTTATGAAAAAGTCATCCAGAATGAAGAGGTTCTCAGAAGCTATTCCCAGAAAATTCAAGATATACCTTTTATTTATGATTTAAATATATTTAATATACGATATTTTAATCAAAATCGTTAGAGCCATTTTTGAGAAAAACAAACATTTCAAAAAATTTGTCCATGTAAAGGGTAGTTTATGATGGGGGGATTTTGTTGAAAATCTTGGTGCCGCATGCTTGAAAGATACTACTTAGAAATACCAAGTTTGTTTTTAACGGTCTTTTCGTTTTTGAGCTATGATGTTCACACACACGCGCGCGCACGCACAGGTATGGACCTTTTTATAAATATGCTTTTTTCGGACTAAGGGAACCTAAAAACATATATTTCCGGTGAAATCTTGACATCGATTTTTTGGGTGGAATACAATTCCTGGTCTAGCTATGTGCCTACTTTGTATGTACAAACACACTAGAGAAAGTAAAAAAGAGGATAGCTTTATAACCAAGTTGTTACTCTACACTGTTTAACCACGGTTTAAATAATAAACTGTTAGGTTAGTTGCATAGATGTATCGACTGAGGTGAACAGCCGTGACAAAACAACGGAAGCCATAAACTTTCATCATTTAGGACTTTGGAAACTACATTAAGAGGAAGGCACTTCCGGTACGCAGCATCTGGTCTGATGATAACAGAGGATGAACAGTAACAGATTCCCTAAAATAGTTACAGATTATGTTCCAATTGGAAAAGAGATGTAGGAATACAATGATATGGAGAGATGACATCGATTGATGCGGACGGATCCTAAAAGTCCAATGTTATTGATGAGCTATTCAAAGAATGTGTTTATTAATGTGGAAAAGCTGAAATAGAATTACGGATTAATACATGAGTTATACAGAGCTTAGTTTGTAAAAAAAACAAAAATCTAATTTCCTCAATGAAATAATAAATAAAATCAATGCAGATGCAGCTATATTCACAAATCATCAGCTATTATTGCCGAATAAAAGATATGCAGAAAATAGTGTTTAAGTTGAATGAAATTATAAAATGTGGTATGTAATATAAAAATTTCGGGAGATAACTCAAAGGTAATGCCTATTCTTGGTTACAAACAATTTCATTTAAAGTAATTTTAGAAAGATAAATAGTTTTAAAAGTGTATTTATCTTCAAATATTTTGTTCAAAATATGAATAACTTAAATAAAATAAAAAACAGAAGAAAGGATTAAGATACAAAATACAGTTAATGGACATAGGTAGGAAAACTAAAACAATGATTATGCAGAATCAGCACTAAATATGGCTGCAAGAAACTCAATACTGGAGGCATCCAAAAGCAGCTGGTCCTTGTGGCTTGTTTCATCTTAGGTTCGAATCCCGTCTTGGATATGGGATGTGCCAAATGTGTATATGTAAGTGTAAAATTAAAAATTGAAAATCCAACCATGCCAATAGGAAACACAATATATGTTACAAAAGTAAAGCGAGGAAAAATAAAACCTCAAATGTAAATCTTAAAAAGATCTCAAGTGTTCCATTCACATTACTTTCTCTACATCATTGTAACAAATTATTATTAAAAAACTTATTCTTCTGTCTACTTCAATCTAATCGAGATAAACATTAGCAGAAATACTTTCTTGCAAGTAGAAGGGAAATAATGGAATATGCTAGGCTAAAAAAAATAGTCAAATATTTTATATTGTCATGTGGATGATCAGTTTCTTTGCATTGCCAGGAGTTGACAAATTCCCGTATGTGAAAAGTTTAAGTATTTTAAAATTGAAACCAAAAATGGCCAACTCCATGAAAAAAAAAAAAAATATGATGTGTTCCATTCACATGACTTGAATTTTTCTTGAATTTTTAGGGATAGCCTCTGAAGACTACTTTATTCTGGATGAATTTTACTGAATTTTGCATAACTACTAAACTGTAAGAGATGGACAGAAACTTACCACACAATAAATGTAGAGCACATTAAAACACACAATTTATGTTATATTCATTTTTTTCGTGGAGTTGATCATTTTTTAGATATTCCTTGTTTTTGGTTTCAGCTTTTAAAAACGTATACTTTTCTCATACAGGAATTTGTCAACTCTGGCCATACAAGCAAAGGAACTTCAGTCACATAGCAACCAGCTTTTGACTATCACTTTAACCTATGGTACTCCCTTACTTCACTTCTACTTACAAAAGCAAGTAATAAGACTATTTCTGCTAATGTTTTCTCAATTAGTATGAAGTAAATAGAAACCTAAGCTTCTTAACAATGCTTTTTTGCAGAGATGTAGAGAAAGTCATGTGAATGGAACACATCAAACTTTTTACTTTCTCTACATGTACTATGTACATAGTGTATAGAGAAGGTATTGCACTCCACTCAAAAATTTGATACCAAGATTTCACTGGAAATATATGTTTTAGGCTCCCATGTATCCAAAAAAAAGAATTTTCAGAAAAAGGTCGGTGTGTGTGTGTCTGAACACGGTAACTCAAAAACAAAAAGTTGGTAAATTACCAAATTTGGTGTTTAAGTTTAGTATCTTCCAGGGATGCGACACAAAGATTTTGAGAAAAATCCCCCCACCCCAAACTTTCCTTTACATGTAACTTTTTTCGAAAGTTTTTATTTTCTTAAAAATGGCTCTAACGATTTTGATTAAAATATTGTATATTAAAGATATTTACCTGACAAATAAAATGTATATCTTGAATTTTCTGAAGACTACTTTATTCTGGATGAATTTTACGGAATTTTGCATAACTGCTAAACTGTAAGAGATGAACAAAAACTTACTACACAAAAAATGTACAGCATATTAAAACACATAGTTTAAGTTATATACATTTTTTTCATAGAGTGGATCATTTTTAAGATATTCCTTGTTTTTGGTTTCAGGTTTGAAAAAAACTTTTGACTATCACTTTAACTTATTTTATTTCACTTCTGCTTACAAGGAAGCATATAATAAGACTATTTCTGCTAATTTTTTCTCGATTAGCATGAAGTAAATAGAAGTATAAGGTCTTTAAAAATAATTTGTTGCAGAGATGTAGAGAAAGTCATGTGAATGGAACACATCAGATTTTTAGATATTCTTTTCCCATTAGAATACATACTAGTCTATAACTCAAGCTATTTAGAATGTATAATATGTAAAAATGAAGTTAGTAACAGTAAAATAACACACATATTAATATAACAGGTATTTGTAATGAAACTTCACGTATCTTTTTTGAATTCCATGGTCAGTTTCACAGTTAAATTTTGCTGCATCTTCAGCTTAACTTTAATATTCTGTATGCTGCGTGTGTGGTGATTTTTTTTTTCAGGTTACATGAATTCATTTTTTGTATTTTAATAAACAAAACACCAGATCAAAACAAATTGCTGTTCTAGTAAAGAAATATCTGTACTTCCATTTCATTAGCCAGAACTTTTTTGGATAGTGAGGTTTTGTATGCCTAATTATTGATTGTTTTTGGATTTTTTATTTTATTGTAAAAATTTTCTTTTGTTTTTAATATCTTAAAGATATTGAATAGACTGCTCATCCATATAATACATATTATACAGTAGATAAAAGGGTTTACTAAAAATAAAAAAAAGATTCAACTCCTATGTCATTTGGTACTCATTTTATTACTAATAATTTTAAACCCTGCATTCTGCAATAAAATTGTTTGGCGCTTTTCAGACACTATTCTGTTATTTGGGCTGGCACTAAAAGGATTAAGTTATATTAAAGTTATGAATTTAAGGAGATGTAAACGTCTACCAACTCTATTGGCAAATAGTGTCTTCCCAGTGCCAAGAAAGTTTCTGTTAGGCTGGCAACATGTACAAACAAAGGCTCTCTTTATAGTTTATATGCATCTGCATTTCATAAGAAGTTTTATGTTTTCATACTTTCAGACCAGAAGTATTGGGCTAAGGACATAATATTTCTGATCACTGAGCATGAGCAGCTGGGTGTGCAAGCATGGCTTGAAGCATATCACAAAAGTTCTTGTGGACGAAGTGGTGTTCTGGAGCATGGCGATATGATTGGAAGAGGAGGAGCTATACAGGTATTGAAGAACGTAAAGTTATATAAGTGTCTATATTTTGTAAAAGTGTCGAAAACCTAATAGTTAAATTACCTTATAGACAATAGATACTCCTAATAATGGATTTCCTTATCTTCGTACATATTTGTATAGAATTTGTTTTATTCCCATACATCAAAGCCTTCAGATTGTAATATCCATTGCAAATGAATAGAAAGTAATTGCAGAGGGGTTCAGGGACTGTAGTTGCAGCATACTACTTAGGTAAGAGATCCGTTTGTCAAGTAAGCTTATTTCAAGAAGGTGAGAATTAACATAGATGTAACTGATATAGGGCAGTGCCATGGCTGAGTTAGACCACTCACCTCTCACTAAGGCAACCCAGGTTCGATTCCAGGGGATTGCATAAGAAATTTGTGCTAAACAAAGTAGCATCTGGACAGGTTCTCTGGTTTCCCCTGTCATTTATTCCACCCTGTTCCATAATCACTTTTCGTTTCGCCATAATTTCATATCACCTTCCACACCCTCATACCAGTCATTGGACTGATCACCCATCTTAGTTACTCTTTTTGATCCAGAGTCTGTTTGCTTCTAAACAGGCATCTGTTCTGTCACTGACTTATAAGTCCTGGGGGGGGGGGTTGTAAGTCCTCCATACAAGGAGGGAAAATGGCAAAATAAGAAATTGTTAACCAGGTAACTAATATAACTTATAAATATAAAAAGAAGCTAGTAAAAGCAAAGTAACACAAATATTAATATAATAATTAATAATTGTATCAATTTTTCACTTATCTTTTGGAATCCAAGGGCTAGTTTCGCAATAAAATGGTCTATTGCATCGTCAGCTCAGTTTTTTTTTTGGTCTTAGTTTCTTTTTGATCTTGTTTATTTATATTGTTATGGTTACCACTACTAGGTGGATTTTTTACTAAGGCATTGCTAACGACTGGAATCAAAACAAATTTGGTGAGAGAGTCAATTGGTGGTATATCAAAATTCATTGCATGATTTTTATACTTTAATATAAATATTTTCCCCCAAACCATTAAATCTAAGGGTCCATTTAAATGTTTTTAATAATTTAACATCTAGATTTATTTCATGATTAAATTTCCAAATGATGCAATAGACCATTTTATTACGAAACTAGTCCTTGGATTCCAAAAGATAAATGAAGAATTGTTACAATTTTTAATTATTATATTAACTAATATAACCATTTAGTAACAGATGTATTAAAATCAGTGGCAATAGTGTGCCTAATTATAGTTTTACTTTCTCTACATGTACTATATACATAGTGTATACAGAAAGTATTGTATTGCACCCAAAAATTTGATACCAAGATTTCACCAGAAATAAATGTTTTGAGACCCCCTAATACAAAAAAGCATTTTTAAAAAAATGTGTGTGTGTGGTGTGCACATGTGCATAGCTCAAAAACAAAAAGACTGTTAAATATCATACTTGGTATATAAGTTCAATATTTTCCAAGGATGCGATCAAAGATTTTCAAGAAAATCCTCCCACCCCCTACTGCCCTTTACATGGAAAAAATTTCGAATATTTTGATTTTCTCAAAAATGGCACTAAAGTTTTTGATTAAAATCTCTTATACTTGATATTTACATGAATAAAGTGTATATTTTCAAATTTCTGGGGATGCCAATGAAGACACGTTTATTCTGGATGAATTTTGTGGAATTGTGCATAACTGGTAAACTGTAAGAGATAGGCAAAAGCTTACTGAACATAAAGTGTAGATCCCGCTAAAACACAATTTATGTTATATACATTTTTTCACGGAGTTGATGTTTTTGAGATATTCCTTGTTATTAGTTTCAGCTTTAAAATACTTATACTTTTCTTATACAGGAATTTGTCAACTCCTGTCCATGCAAATAAAGATACTTTCACATAGCAAATAGCTTTTAAAAGATTTGACTATCGATTTAGCCTATGGCACTACCCTATTTCCCTTCCATTTACAAGGAAGCAATTAATAAGTCCATGTCTGCTATTTTTCTCGATTAGTATTAAGTAAATAGAAGAATAAGCTTTTTAACAATAATTTATAGTAGAGATGTAGAGAAAGTCATGTGATTGGTACGCATCAGATTTTTACATTTAGAATTGACCTTTGTTATTTGGAGACAAAACAATCCCAAGAAGGAGATAATCTCTCCAGGCTGCACATGTTAGTGAGTGAGGAAGGGTGGATGAGTGGGAGGGAATGAGTGAGTTTGTTTGTTTTGGTTAGCTTGTTAGTCATAGTTCTTATGAGAAATAGAAATGAAGTTTTATTTATGGATGCTCTTTAACTGCTGTTCTTCTCAGCATACCATTCTATACTGAGCATGAAAGACCACTTAATTTTGCTCACAGGCCTCTTTTATCAGGCTTGGTTTTTTTTATGTGTCATAAATCTATGACATGGGACCAACGGCTTTATTCCCTTCTTAAGGAAGCCATGCTAAGAATTTTTACACTAAAAAAAATCCATTGGCCTCCGCCAGGATTGAACCCATGACCTTGGGTATATGAACTTAGCATGGTAACCATTACACCATGGAGGGTGACATTTCTTAAGAGAGAAACCCTGAAATACTTCTGACAATGCTCTAAACAATTCAAATTTTTATTGCTGCCTAAAGTAGGTATTCTCTTGCATTGTTCAAAATTACAGTATCTCTGAAACCTTATCCACTATTCTTCTCTTTTTTCCCTCAAGAATGGTTTCTTAACAGCAACTCATTCATTCAGACTAGCTGCACATTGATGTCTGTTTACAGTTTCCACAGTGATAGGACTTAATCTCATTGCATTACATTAGTACCTAGTCATGCTCTATTTCACTTAATATACATTCTGAAGAGTGGTTCTTGTGCTCAGATAACACTTTAGGCCTTTATTTTACCACTAGAGCTGTCTTTTGCACTAGTATGGGTGGCCAAGATCGTGAAGTCACCAACTCGTGAGTAGGGTCTGCAGATCAAATCCTGCCAGGACTATTCTCTGTGACAAAGGTTTTCTTTCTAGGTTTTCCTCAGTTCTTATTACTGGCAAATCTGGGGAGGTACCCTAAACTTAGGCCCCCCCCAGGGACCTACTACGGTAGGTACGGGTTTGGCGCACCTGGGTGTTCCCGAACCACTCGCCGCCATCTCATCACCACCAACTGAGCCACGTTTTGCGTTTGTGTGCATATTTGTTTGTCTGTTTTGTGAGAGCGAATTGCTCGCCTCATCTTCTTCCCCTTCTAGGCTTATTCTTTACATGTTTAGTTTTAAGGCTTTAGATTTATTTACTCCTGCCTCACCAACAGGGATCTTTATTCTATATCCGTGGTTCCTGTCCCATGGTTCCAGCGCGGCTTCCAACATGTGTGCTCTTAGGAGGTCTCAGGCGTGAAGGTTGAGTGGACCCTTCCTACTGCTCTATGTGTAAGCCTTAGGTGCGGAGCTCGTCCATACCGTTATGTACACCCACGTAGCTTCCTCGGGGGCCTGGCCCGTTTTAATTTCCCGACAAGCGCTGCTCGTTGGGTTAGAATTACGGACCGGTTGTGTTACCACTAACGGAAACCCGGTGTAATCAACCACAAGTCCCCTGAATCCATGTCTGCTTTATTATGCAGCATGGCCTAAAGTGGGGAGCCACAGGTGGTTATACCTGTGGTAGGGGCTTAAAGCCGGGTTGTACATAGTGAAGGGCTTACCCTTATGGACCAACAGTGGTGGCTGGAGGGTAACTCCTTCTGAGGTATTCCTTGAGATCGGTCTGGTAGGGGGTCTACCAGGCGGCACAGACCAGAAAGTTTTTTGGTGTCTTTTCTCTCTACCCCCGGATGGCAGGCTGACATCGACGGTTCCGGAAGGGGGTCTTTCCATTATGTTATCTCCGCTCAAAACCTCTTCTTTTGACCAGTTTATAGTTGTGACCTTGGCCTGCGAAAAGAAAACAATGCGAGATATTAGTCCCTTTTATACCCAACGAGAAATTGACCGGATTTGCGGTAAAGTGATCAATGCTACCAGAACGAGAGACGGTATCCTTCTAGTGGAAACCAAGACAGAGGACCAGTCAAAGAAGCTCATTAAGGCCAGTTTGTTAGGTTCGTACCCCATAACAGTGGCTTCGCACAAGTCTTTGAACACTTGTAGAGGCGTGGTGACCACCACCTGTTTAGACGGCCTTTCAGATGCAGACATTGTTTCCAACCTCTCTGACCAGGGTGTATGTCAGGTAAACATGATGGTCAGTCAGTTGCGTTGCGAATGGTATTCCTAACGTTTAAAGGCACCACCTTACCTGAGGCACTTTACTGTGGTTATGAACGCGCTGCTGTGAGACCGTATGTACCAAATCCCATGCGTTGTTTTCGGTGTCAGAAATTCGGTCATACCCAAAGTCGGTGCACCTTCGACGCTACATGTGAACGTTGCGGCCAACCTGCTCATGGAGAAAGTGCTTGTACTCGGAACCCTAGCTGCGTCCACTGTAAAGGGAAACTTCCATCCAGCTCCCGGCAGTGTCCGCCTTTTCTAGAGGAAAAAGCCATCCAGGAGTTGCGGGTTAAGGAATGCCTAACTTTTCCTGAAGCCCGGCTTCACTTCCAACAATTGCAGCCTGCGACCATCTCAGGCTACGCATCAGCGCTCCGCCGCACTCCTGCTTCCTCAGTGGCACTACAAACCGTGCCCGTAGCAGACGCGTGTACGCAACAGAGCAGTCGCCGAGCAAAACAACCTTACAGTCAACATCCACTGCCTCAAGGTCTAATTCTCCAGAACCTGCTCGTAAACTGCTTGTTCGACTGACACCACCTGTCGCTGCATCTCATAAGCGCAGTCGTAAAAAACTCAAGGCCACTGATAAACCTTCCAAGTCCCGTAGGGGATCTTCCGCATCCCGAACATCAGTGGATAGCGGCGACGACAGTGGCTATACTCTTGTGGATCCAAAGAGTGTAAAGAACAAGAAACGCCCACCTTAACCTCATCTACTTCGTTTCCACCGTTCGTTTGCATTCCAGCTACAAACTCATATTATGATTATTCGGTTACCTTTCACGCATCTAACTGTGCTCCATGGCTCTCCTGACGTGGAATATCCACGGTGTCCGTATTCATAGGGCCGAATTGCAGCTGTTACTACGGTCCTATAACTCTCTGGTTCTGTGCTTGCAGGAGACAAAGCTTCGCCCCCACGATGCATTTGCCCTGCACCAATACCTTCCCATGCAGTTTGATGTTACACCGGAGGGGGGTTCTCTGCTCATGGGGGTGTTATGATCCTCACGCGCAATGACATCTGCGGTCAGCCAGTCTCGCTTACTACCACCTTGCAAGCTGTTGCTATCCGACTTATTCTTCCTGGTTTCTCCTTTACTGTATGTAATGTCTACGTTCTGCCCTCATCTATTCTCTGTGCTGCTGACATACTCCATCTCTTGTCACAGCTCCCAGCACCTTTTCTTCTGCTGGGTGATTTTAATGCCCACCATCCCCTATGGGGTTCCACTAGGGCCTGTGCGCGGGGGACTGTTCTTGCTGACCTTTTCGTTCAATATAGTCTCTCTGTTCTGAACACTGGTGAACCTACTTTCATTTCCGATTCTTCTGCCACGCTATCGCACCTGGACCTTTCCTTTTGCTCTGCACAGCTTGCTCACCGCTTTCAGTGGAACGTAGTATCAGACACTCATTCTAGTGATCATTGCCCTTGTGTCATTACTCTTATGTCACACCACCTTTCCTCCTCGCGTGCTAGTTCTTGGCAGCTGTCTAAGTCGAATTGGGCTCTCTTTTCCGCTCTTGCTGCTTTCAGCGACTGCCAGTTCGACTCCGTTGATCAGATGGTTGAGCATTTCAAATCTGTCGTGATCTCCGCTGCCGAGCACTCAATACCGCGGTCGTCTGCCTACCCTAGATGATTACCGGTCCCTTGGTGGACTGCCGAGTGCCGCGATGCCATTCGTGCTCGTAGGAGGGCCCTTAGGGTGTTTCGCCATCACCCTATGCTGGAGCATTTGACCCATTTTAAACAAACACGCGCACGGGCACGCCGAATTATTCAGGTCAGCAAAAGGGCTTCATGGAATTCGTTTGTGTCTACCTTTAATCGCACACCACCTTCATCTGTTATGTGGTAGAAGCTCCGCCTTGTTGCCGGTAAGCAGACTGGTACTTAAATACCGGGGCTACTCGTGGGCACCGACACCGTAGTTGATCCGATTGCTGTTGCAGACGTCCTTGGTAGCACTTTCGCAAACATGTCCAATTCCGCCAATTATCACCCGGCTTTCCGTGCCATTAAGACGGAGGTGGAGTCTCAAAGTCTCTCTTTCCGGTCCTCTGACACCGAGTGCTATTATACACTTTTTAGCATGCGAGAGCTGGTTGCCTCATTAGCATCTTCTCGGCACTCAGCCCCAGGCCCTGATAGTATCCACATCGCAATGCTGCAGTAACTCTCTTCTGATGGTAAACTCTATATCCTGAACCTATATAATCGTGTTTGACAAGAGGGTGTGTTTCCTGCAGCTTGGCGTGAAGCCACCGTTGTTCCCATTTTAAAACCGGGAAGGGATCGTAGACTTCCTTCCAGTTACCGTCCTATCTCCCTCACCAGTGCTGTTTGCAAGGTGATGGAGCACATGATCAATGAACGGGTACGATGGTGGCTCGAGTCTGAGAAACTGCTTTGCAATATCCAGTGCGGCTTTCACCGATACCGCTCCACGACTGACATCCTGAATGGATTTCTATGCAAGTGCTAAACTGTGGCCATCTTTTTTGATCTGGAGAAAGCTTATGACACTTGCTGGAGGACAGTGTTCCTCCGGGAGTTCATGATGAACAGGGTGTTTTGTGTGCGTGTGGGTTCTGTTTGCTCTCGTGTTTTTAATCCGGAGAATGGAGTACCTCAAGGATCGGTACTCAGCATCTCTCTCTTTGCTGTCGCCATCAATCCTATTGTCGAGTGTGTTCCTGCAGGCATTTCATCCTCCTTGTACGTGGACGATTTTACAATTTATTGCAGCTCTCGGCGCACTTGCCTTTTGGAGCGTCGCCTGCAGGCATGACTTGATCGTCTACATGCTTGGAGTGTTGAAAATGGTTTCCGTTTTTCTTCTGAGAAGACAGTTTGTGTAAACTTCTGGCGACGGAAACGCTATGATCTGCCTTCTCTATACCTTGGGCCGGAACCGCTACCCTTCGCCGAAACGGTGAAGTTTCTCGGCCTGGTGTTCGACAGAAAGCTTAGCTGGTCATCCCATATCTCTTCTCTGAAGGCTAGATGTGATCCTGCACTTAATATTTTACGTGTTTAATTGGCACATCCTGGGGAGCAGATCGCACCGTGCTATTACAGCTTTACCGTTCGCTTGTTCGCTCTAAACTTGACTACGGGTGCATGTGTACTCTTCGGCCTGTCCTTCGATTTTACGACGTTTGAACCCAGTTCACCACCGAGGGATTCATCTGGCTCTGGGTGTGTTTCTGACTAGCCCGGTCATCAGCTTGTCTGCGGAGGCTGCTGAACCTGTGGTGCCATAGCTAGTAAGAACAAATGAAACACTTGTAGAAACAGGTCCCTTCAAAACACACACTACAAGGTCACTCCAAAAATTTTGAGAATGTATGCAATAAAATATTAAAAAACTGATGTGTTCCATTCACATGACTTTCTCTATATTTCTGTAACTAAGACTTCTCTTCTAATCGAGATGAACATTAGCAGAAAAGGTCTTATTACATAGTTCCTTATAAGTAGAAGGGAAATAAGGGAATACACTAGACTAAACCAACATTCAAATGTTTTAAAATGTGGTGCTATGGGATTGAAATCCATTTCTTTGCATGGCCAGGAGTTGACAAATTCCAGTATGAGAAAAGTTTAAGAATTTTAAAACTGAAACCAATAACATGGAATATCTTGAAAACGGTCAACCCCATGAAAAAATATATATATGACATAAATTATGTATTTTAAGATCTACATTTTTTGTGTAGTAAGTTTTTGTCTATCTCTTACGGTTTACAGTTATGCAAAATTCAGAAAAAAATCATCAAGAATAAAGAGGTCTTCAGAGGCTATTCCCAGAAAATTCAAGATATACATTTTGTCATGTAAATGTCTTAAATATATGCAATTTTAATCAAAATGGTTAGAGCCATTTTTGAGAAAATCAAAATTTTTGAAAATTTTTCCACGTAAATGGTAGTTGGGGATGGGGGGATTTTCTTCAAAATCTTTGTGTCACATTCTTGGAAGATACTGAAAATTCAAATATGTTATTTATCAAATATCAAATTTGTTATTTAAGGGACTTCTCGTTTTTGAGCTTTGCTGCGCGCACACACACCCACGCACACATTCACACACCCACGCACACATTCACACACACACACACACACACACACTTCTAAAAATGCCTTATTTGGTTTTGGGGGGTCCCAAAACATGTAAATCCAGTGAAATCTCGGTATCAAAATTTTGGGTGCAATACAATACCTTCTCTACATACTATGAACATAGTACATATAAAGAAAGTAAAATTAGATCATTGCATCTTTTCAAAATATTCTCCATTGCATTCTATACAGTGTCTTATCCTTTCAAACTATTTTTCAAATGCTGAATGCCATTTTTGTTGGAGGGAGTGCAAATACATTTTTGGTAAACAGTTATTGCAGCTTCAGGTGACTCAAATCGTTGACTTCAAATTTTTTCTTTTATTTTGGGGAACAGAAAAGGTGTGGGACCAGATCTGGACTGTAGGTAGGATGGGACAAATATCTGACTCATGACCCTGCAGAAATTGGGTTTTTCCTTGTCAGTGTGGGCAGAGGCATTATCATGGTGCAACAAAATTTTACGTAGACCAGTTTTAGGATGCTTTATTCTCAGTTCATTGAACACTTGTGGCAGACATTTTGTGGTGCATATAACAGGGTTGTAGGATAAGTTTCTGCATCATTCTTGAGGTTATAATATATAATAAAGGTAGATGTGTAATACAAAGATTCCAAATATTAGAACTCTCACGATACTAAGAACCTCTAAATTTAGTATTTAAATTAAGTTCTGTAATGTATTTAAATGGAGTAAGACATCTATTTCATTTCTTTTCCATATGAAATTTTGTAAATATTAATTATTTTTTCCACACAAGCTGTGTATAGGACAGCGGTTGGTTGTAAATACTGTTTAACCTCTTTGTTTCAGGCAGCTATCAATCTTGAACTGCACTCTGAAAGGATTAGTCACATTGATGTGAAAATTGAAGGTTTAAATGGACAGCTACCAAATCTAGATTTAGTAAATCTGGTTCACAAAATGTGTTCAAAAGAAAATGTGAGGCATACTTTCAAAAATAAGGTATGAAATTATTACTGTAATGAGTATACAGCATGTATAAGCATGTATATATGTGCTGTATTTGAATCTTCTGCATACACCAAACAGATTGCCCCCCAAAGAATCCATCTAGGAGTTGCCGATGCTCTACAACTCGGATGCATTGATTTAAAGTAAATAATTTTTTTCCTATTGATTTGTGATGGATTGTATGGTTTACCACAGCGTGCTTCTGCAGCAAGACCATGTTAGGTTGGCTTACCTGGCTTGGCTGTAATCTCTTGGTTCACCCCAACAATCCTTACGCAGATGTTGTGCTCATTTAGTAGCTTGGAGTTATGTTGGATGTTGGGTTCTTCCAGCTAGCATTTTAGTCATTGTGAGAATTTATGTACATTTATGTGAGCATGATTCTTCTTGGGGTTGTTTAATGCGAGGAGATTTAGCTACTGAATAATAATTGGTGAGCTTCTGCTTGGATCATTTGATTTTATTCACTTTAAAAACATAATGCAAGTGAAAGAAACAAACCAAATTAAATTTTAACAATATTTGCTTTAAATGGCTACCTTACTTAAACCCAATTAAAGTAAAAATCTAATAACCCTTTACAAACATTAAAATACTCTTCTTCTTAAGCACAATTTTATAATATTACACACTTGATTAATATGTTAAATCATATGCATCTATTACAAGCCATAAGTTGTACAAGTTTCATCTATTTGCGTTTACTTACTTGCCTTTTTATATTTTTATATTTTAACATTATATTCAACTTCATTTTAACATTATATTTAACTTGAATTATCACTTATTAATTGAATGGTATACAATATAGTTAAAGATATCAATGTTTATAATAGTCTTCTATCCAAAACGTATTAACACCAACCGTGTATCCTTTTAAGTGTGAAAATTTTTAACAATATTTGTTTGGTAACCATAGTTAGAACAGAATGTCATCTACATACAGGATTACCATTCTTTTATCATCTCCATATATATTACTAGTGTAAGAATACCAATGCAATTACATCAGAATGCATGGTCACATATAACCTACTGCCACAGGTTCAAACCATGTAATGCATGCAATAGGTATAAATGAATACATTACCTTAAGCTCACCAATAAGTCAATCTTAGTTCTGCCCACCATAAATAATGATTTTAATATATTAGCTGCTTCAAAATTATCTTACTAGACACATATATTAAAACTTGGGCAATCAATTGCATGATCCTATGAAGGAATTTTAATTCAAGACCAGAGATTCAGAAAATTTGCAGCTTGCATTCTCCCAAAAAAATTGACTCTGAAAGAAATCTACCAATTGTATGTAGGGCAGTAGTAGTTCTGTTGAGCAGTTACCCACTCTTGAATTAATCAAGACTTTACCTCCATTTGCAAATTTTTAGCTATATTCACAAAGGAAATAGAAGTTAAGGCATTGTTTAGAAGTTACCAATCCTCCCATAAGTGTTAATTAGGAAGCAATATAAGTTTTGTGATCCTGATTGTGGTTTTTATTCTTTTTCTTGCAGCTCTTAAAGTCTAGATAGTGCTTCCTTAATGATGATAGCCCATTCTTCTGTAATTTCTGCCTTTTTCTAATCTAGTTTTCTACCAGTCTTCTAATCCTCATTTTATGTAAGTCCCTCTCCACACAATCGAGCCATCTTAATCTTGGTTCTTCCATTATCTCTTCTCCCTTCAGGTTTCCTTAGTTTCAGATCTAGTTTCATATTTATGCATATTCTCCACCATATCTGATATTGATCCATAGATTTTCCTCACATCAGAACAGGTTTGATTATTGTGTTGTAGATCCATAATATAGTTTGCTTCTACAGGTATTGTTAGAGACCCTAGAAAATGGTAAATAAAATTCTTAAAAATTGCTAAAAAAAAGGTGGTGGATGACAGTGAAAAAAGTTGATATAAAAAGGCTCATACATGTGGAAAGCGGTAAATGAAATTGTTAAATAATTTGAGGCGGTTTTAATATTTATGGTGTTTAATGTCTTAAAAGATAAAAACTAAATAAAACTAAACTACAATACACTATATACAGTGAAATGTTCTTTTAACATTTGTAATACAATGTGATTTTTTCTTACTTTTCAAAATATTTTCCCAGCATTATTTCCACATTTTGTGGCTTTAAATTAGTACGTAAATTTAATAGTATATTTCCATAGCAGGAAAAGGCACGCTCATCATCAACATTGGATGGTGGAATCCATAGTGCTTGGATATTTTTCTCAACAAATGTTGGGTATTCATTCCTCATTGCCAGGAATATTGTCACAATATTAATTTGGTCCCCATTTACTGCTGCTTTCTTAATGCTGGCCTTCAAAACGCTATACCCTTCAGCTAGTTCATGAAGCGATAAATCTTTCATCACAAGCATGCAGCAATGACAAAATGCAGATTTGGACCAACTGAATTTGTTAATATAGTTTGTTCATCAAATAATTTCCCCATATTGGTGATGAACCCTCGCCCTTTATCCTTACATTGTAGCAGTGATAGTTTTGTGTGACATTTGTGTCCTAAATTCTGGAATGCTTTTTTAATGATGTAATTCTTGAGAACTAAAGAAACAAGTTTTTGTGTTTCTTCACCCAGTACACCACTACCTACCGCCTCAAATGTGCCAAGAATATGCTCGATCTTTGACGTTAGTTTGTGCACATATGGGTATGAATTACCTTCAAGAACCTGGATTAGATCGATAACTGATTTACAATGTTCTAAAAGAAAGGATGCTGAGGCCACTATCACATTCACATTATTTTGTGTAAGGTTTCTGAAATATGTGGCTGCATAGCTTTCCTCTTGGCAGTGATAAAGAAAATTCCTTAATATCTTTAACATGTTCCTTAATTTATTCTGTAGATTTGAACCATGAATTCCAGTGAGTTAGTACAGGCATTGGAAACAGAGTGCACTTGCTCTCATCAATTACATATTTCTGCTTTAGGAAGGAAAGGAAGCAGTGTTTTCTCTTCCTTGCCTTTGACTGAGTAACACAGCTCAGGAAGAAGGTTCTACCACATACTAGCTATAATATTCAATTTGTGTGCCCAGTATTGAATGTGCACCATACAGTCTAAAAATGGTATTTGCAGTGAATCCACATATATCATGCAGAGTCTGAAACAACTGCTACAACTTTATCAAATTCAATACTGCAAGACATAACAACACTTAATATGGCACGAGAAAATTCTGCTTCTGTTGTATTTTCCAGGACTTTGACCTCACCCACATATGTTCTAATGGTTTCAGCGCAAATAAGTGAACAAAGCAAAACTACAAAAATGCATTGTCCTTTGTGGTCTGTAGTCTCATTGCCCAGGATCCACACTGGCTTGTCCTTCCTTCACTGCCTCCTTTAGAGCCTGTATATGTTCCTCTCCAAGAGCAGGAACATACTTGGTGTGCAATGTATCAGCATGAGGAAAGCACCTAAGAAATAAAGAGTCTCAGTAAATTCTTTAGACAGCAGCAATTTCAGGAGAAAAAAAAAAAAAAAAAAAGGAAAGAAAGACTGACCAAAAAGTGTTATTTTAAAGCCACTTACTTGCCAGAATTAATTCAGTATTCCCCTCTTTTACAAGGAAGCAGAGGAGCAGTGGTGTAAACAGGGGGAAAGGGTAAATGACATGAAACCACTTTCATCTCCAGAAAATATTCTAAAGTGCAGTTAGGTTGCAAAATTTCCCATACAATAAAAAGTAGCCTTATTTCTGTGCTGACAGCTGAGAGTAATCATAATTCTTATAGAATTCTGCTTTCCAGGAATTTCCAATTAAGTACACTGCGTCCAGGATTGAGACTTTAAAAGATGCAGGTTTTTTTTTTTTTTCCTTTTTAACTTCATGTTTTATCCTTGAAAGAACTTTAACTTTGTGGTGCGACAGCCCGAGGAGAGCCATAGCCTGCTGTTTGGTGCCTCAACTCTGCCCACTACAGGCGCCATGAGTGGAGTGGAGTATTGGAGGGTGGGACGTGGTAGCACCCCACTCCCTCTCGGCCAGTAAAGGCAACCTTCCCGACCTTGAGCTGCTACTTTTTCATTCAAGTACCTGCTCGGGGAGCTAAAGAGGCTGAGTGAGCCCTGCACCAGGTCTCTCAGTAGGAGAAACAAAAAATTTAAATTAAGCTTTAATTATGGACGCTCTTTAACTGCTGTGGTTCTTAGCATCCCATTCTATTTTGGGCATTAAAGACCATTTAATTTTTCTCAGAGGCCTATTCTTTCAGGCTAGAGGTTCTTTTACATCCCGTAAATCTACCCCCAGCTTTACTTCCTTTCCAAAGAAAGCCATACTAAGGATTGTTATGCGCGAAAAAATCCACCGCTTTCAACCAGGTTTGAACCTGCGACCTTCGGTATATGAGGCTATCATGGTAACCGCTATACCACAGAGGGCAACACTCAGCAGGAGAAAATCCCCATGCTGGTGCTGGGAATCAAACCCGAGTCTCTCGCTTGTAAATGCAGCTGCGCTGCCACCACGCTAATGAGGTGACCATCCTTGAAAGATACTGAACTAAAACCTATTTATTCAATAAATTAAATATTATTATTTATTTAGTCAAAACATGTATTTCTGGAGAAATCTGTGTATTTAATATTTATGTTGAATGCAATACCTTCTCTACAGAAAGTAAAGATAGGTCTCATCCAAGAAGAAAATGTCCCTGGGTTCATATTTCAAAGCCACCTCCTGTAATCTTCCATTGTTTCGCCACTAACAACAATAGATTCTTGAGAAATTCAGTCTTTCTTTTGTTATATATCTTTCTGATTCGATTAACTTAGCCAATGGATGTGCTAAAATTTTGAATCCTAAGATTTTTTTCTCCCCCACAGATATTGGCCTTAGGTATGGACACCATTTGGCCATTGGATAATGTATAACTCACTAGATGGACACAAACATATAACAAAACATGCCTGAAGTGGGATTTGAACCTGCAACCCTTTCACGGTGGAGCATCGACGCCAAACGTGTCGATGTGACCACAGCTAATGGGGCCAACCAAATCCCAAGAATGTTGGCCACCTTAAAAGTCGGAATTACGATGTACTTAATGTAACAGGAAGTCTAACATATGGGATTAAATGACACTTGGATTGATGCTAACGAGAGTTTACTAATGCCAAACTTCTTCTTGTTAATTTTGATGTTAAATGGTAATTAGAACCAGCCGCATGAAGAAGTAGCATGATAAAACCTGCTAATCGTGAGTCATTTCTGTTACGTTAATTCAGCATTTCTGAACTTCAAGTCCTGTCATATTAAGTTTGTCGTAATCCCAGCTTAAGTGCCTTTCTGCATGCTATCAACTGGCTTAGCCTTTTACTCGAAGTTTCGAACCAGTTTCCAGTTTATTTGCATTGTGAATATTGCATATTTTAGTTTTTTGGATGTTGGGCTGCATCCTGAAGCACTGGATGTATTGCTTTCCCTGTTTTTGACCACGCGGACAGAAAAATCAGAAACTCGTGTGCTCTGTGTTCTCAAGCATAGTAAACACACAATGCCGACACAGCATATTATTACACAATAACAAAATAGAATTAACGGATATACGAAAAAGCAAGAGCAATTTTCGAATAATGACTTTAGCCACTGAACTCGAAGAAAAAGAACAAAGTGTCAAAAGAAAGGCGTAACTAATAAGATAGATTGCAAATGTAAATGAATCAGCAAGAACGACTCCAACTGCAACAAAAGCATGCCCAAAACAGTTCTCAGCCAAAAATGGAAAGCTTCTACAAGACGAACTTGATAGTTTTAGTTACTTTACACCTTCAAAAAGAAGAAGTGTGATGTGCTGATGCATAATCACGAACGAGGGAAAAGGGGTCATGCCATGGTTGCATGATTTGATCATCATTTTATCTTCTTGCTTGGAAGCAACACCATTTTACTTCAATACCACCCCGCCCCCCTTCCAACTGGCTTGCATACTATATGGTATGGAGCAAAGCATAACATTTCATAAACATAAACTTCTAACATGCTGTAATCATACAGAGGGACCAGCAAATGCTGTTGCAAACGATGGGATCGTAAATGTGGGAAAATACTGTAATTAAAAAAAAATTAAAAAAATTTTTATTTGAGATTACCTGGAACGTACTTGTTGAGAAAACTCCTAAGATTTGCATTCTCCATTTTTTCAAGTGGAATATTTGCAGCAAGGAATGCTTCCTTCAGATCCTTTGCTAATTCTTCTTTTTCTTGTTTATAATCCTAGTTTGGATTTCGAAGTATTGTAGTATTTAACATTGTCTGGCACTTTGCTTTTCCTCTTAGGGATTCTACTTTCTTTGCCTTGTGACTTTCTGTTGCCACATGTTTCTTGCAGCTATCCAGTCTATTCCAATCTACGATGGAGTTGTAGTATTTGCACATGCATATTTTCTTTTTGCGATTAAAAACATAAAATCCATCTTATCGAAACTCATCTATGCGACTCTGCACCATTATAACTTTCAGCATTTTGGAAAAGGAAATCACACACGCAGACTTTTTTTTTCTGTCAAAATTTCAAAGAAATTCTTGTCTTGCACCTTATCCACTGTTTCACGTAAACAATAATAATACCTTACAATTCAAGAAGAAATGCAACTTCTCTCTCACTTGGTAATATAGGCTCTTCTTCTCCTCCCCCCCCCCCCCCACAGATAAAACCGTGGTTGTGTCTTGTGATCATTGTGCATTATTACAGCCATTATTAACGTTAAAAAACAATGAAAAGTAGAAAGATAGCAGATTACGAATGCTTCTTTATTTATTTATTTATTTATTTATTTATTTATTATTTTTTTTTTTGCAATCTTCGGAAATGGTGACCAATTTTGCAGAAAAATCGTGAATTACAGGCTAATTCGCAAAATAAACCTGAAACATAAAAAAATTGTGAAATGTTACGAGCTTAAAACTGCATCAAATTATGTAACAAACATAACTATAACTTAATTTTGCCTGTATCTTTCATTTCGCGAAAATCAAGGGTCCTTAGGTATTGTGTTTTCATTGTTTTACTCAAAATGAAGAAACACCTATTACCTGCAAGTGTTCTCCATTCCTGATTGTACTGCTTAGTGATTTCTAAATGTTGGCAACATTATTCATGAAAACATGCAAATAGGCAACAGAACATTGCCTTCAATCAGGGTTACCTTAGGTTCTCTTTTACCATGGCAGTAGCCTCTTTGTTAAACAGAAAATTGAGTTAAAACATTAATGGGAATGCACAGTGAAGTAACTAATCAATTAAGAGTAAAAATATAGATTACACTCGAACTTCACTCTTGAAATAAAATAACTTCTTCGGACATGTTTCCGTGGCTGTTGCTATCATTTTCAATGGAGTAAATGGTGGTAACAACCACAAAAACATGTTCGAAGTAAATTACTTTATTTCAGAGGTGAAGTTTGAGGTAATCTATGTTTTTATTCTTAATTGAGAAAATTAAGTGATTGGCCATATTTTTTCAAAATGCATGTTTTCCAAGTTTTGAATGTGTTTATAAACCAGTTTAATAAGTATCTTTCTTCTCAGCATATCTTTACTTTTCTCAGCAACTTCTAGCAGTAGATTTTGTTCTCCCTGGTTAATATGAAGCCACTTAACAATAGATCAGAAACAGCTTTATACATATTTTCATTAATTAACTTTACTGTCAACTATGGCATGACCAGTATTTGGTATTTAACAATGTATTTCTTGGTGAAAACAAATTTGTAAAACCTCTCTCAATGAGCTTCACACAGAGAATTGAGAAATCTGGAAACAATCCAAGCCCTCCTGGTCACCATTGGAAGAAACATTAATCCTATTTTATGAATCGGAGGCTATTCTAGTAAGCAGTTCAGCAAGTATCCTTATTAGAGAAAAGACACAATTTTTTTCATACACAAATCATTTATTTTTCTACATAGTCCCGTCCTAGGGATCATATACACTTCTCTCAAGGTTCTTGCCATTTTTTAACCGCTCCAAAAACAGGAATTATCAAGCTCGGCAAAATGCATCTCTATCTCATTTGATCTAAAGTTTTTTCCCACAAGCTATTTCTTTTATGTTTGGAAACAAGAAGTTGTAAGATTATGGGGGATGTGGGAGCAATTTGTAGTACAATTCATGCATTTTGGTGGTGACAACTCCAGATGATTGTGCAGTGCATTTTTGTGGTAAAACAGCACTTTCTTCTTTGCCAAATGGGGTCTCATTCAACCAAATCAGGGCAATAACTCTGTAGTATTGTCCAGAAGTCATTATTCCTTTTTCTAAGAAGTCAATGAGTTTGACTCCCTTTTTATTCCAAAAAATCATTTTTCCAGCCAATGGGATTGTTTTTGCCTTCTTTGGAGCAGATTCACTGGAAGCAACCTATTGTTTTGAGTATTGCTTGATTTCCAGAGAATAATGATGAATGCAGGTCTCATCGATGGTGACAACTCAGGACAAAAAGTCCTTTGGATTTTGCTTAAATAATTTCAAACACAGTTTTGAAGTTGAAAACTGCACACACTTGTCAACTTGAGCCATTCTGGCATCTATGGGGTGACAGCTTGTTCATCTCTAACTAATTGTACAAAATATGAATTGCAGTTCCCATTGACACACCTATCGTCTTTGCCATTTGTTAACATTCGTTTAACAATCAGCAAAAGTCATATCATGGATTTTAATGAACTTGCTGAAAACCACACCTGTTGGGCATCCTGAGCATTCCTCTTAAAAGCAGATGTTTGACCACAATTAAAGTTCTCTTTTTTTTTTTTGCTTAACCTCCTTTAGTCATATCAGACAATGAATATAATTGGTGAAATGATGCTAAAATGATCTCAGGATCCATGGTAAAGTTGCTCCAAATTTGTCTTCTCAGGATAAGGGAAAACCCCCTCAAGAAAGCCTTATCCAAGTAACTATCCTAAGTGAGATTCAAACTTGCAACCTGTTGAATGTGGGCTACATTTAAAGTTGCTGAGCCAATATCTAACTGTTGTCTTAGATGGCAAAAGGTCCTCATAAACAGCCTTCAATTTCTCTTTTGTATCTTCACAAGTTTTCCCAACTAAAAGTAAAAAGTTAATCGCTGTAAAGTATTTTACTTTTTTTCATTTTAGCAAAGGAATGTGGAACAACTATGCCTACCATATAAACTAACTTATGAATGAGTACCAAATTTGTTTTGGTGACATGTAACAAATGACAATAATGATGGTAATATCTACTTACCTTAGCAACACTATTTATTTTGAAACATGGGTACTTATAGAGGCAACTTAATCAAAAAATTGGTAAGACAGCTTAAAAATCCAGGAACACATTATAGAGTTTTTAAACTATAAACAGGGAGGGCTGATTTGTTGATCATTTTGCACCACCTAAAGACACTTGTAGATTAAGACATTTTATGGATGTGAACAACTTTTGTCTTAGAATTTTTATAATAGACAAAGATAGGAAATATAGTGAAAGGATTTTGTAGGCCTCAAATTCTCATACCATAAGGGTTAAAAGAAAACAAGAGTTAGTCAAAAGATGGTAGATAGTAAAGTTTAACAAGAGAATTAATATAATGAATGAGAATCACCTCTCTAGCTGTTTAGCTCTCAAGATGTTATGCCAATTCTTGGTCTCACAAACATAGTGATGGTACCAGATGGTAAGAATAGTTCTCAAATACAATTGTTTGAATGGTGCTATGTGCAATTTCATTCATGTATTTTCTTTTGTTTGGGTGTTATAATGCTGCAAAAAATAAACAAGTTTTGGTTTTTTGGAAAATGGATAAAATCTAATTTTGTGTAGTGATTAAATACTTTGTATCGCCAGGTTTAACCCCCCCCCCAAAAAAAAAAATCTTATGTACATTCACATAAAGTTCTTTACCCTCAAAGCTTATTAGTTCACAAATTATTATTTTTTTCACAAGAGTTGATTTTATTTGTTTCATTCTAATTGAGATAAACCTTTGCAGAGATAGCTACATTACACATTTCATTAGAACTATTTGATATTGAACACTATCTACACTTAGCTGAAGAATTTACAAAATCTGAAATCTCTTTGTGTGTTCTGAAAAAAATGACACTAGAAATAATAAATTTAAGAAACCCTACCAATGAATGGCTACATGTTTATACTGATAATATACATACAGAATTCGTCAAACATCTAGGCAAAAAGCAAAATTAAGACTTCTAAATCTCTATAATTTGTCATGGAATACAAAAGTACCAGATGAATGAAAGAAATCTATAATAATACCTATTTTGAAATCAAACAAACCAGCAGAAAATTTTTCAAGTTATCGCCCAATAGCACTTATCAGCATATTAGCAAAAATCATGGAAAAAATGATTTCCAATCGTTTAAATTGGTTTCTAGAAAAAAATAACTTAATTTCTACTAAACAAGAGGGATTTAGAAAACACCATTCAACAAATAAACAGATTTTAAATCGTAGTCAAGACATTAAAAGTGAATTAACTAAAAAAAAAAAGACGCTCTAGCAATATTTATTGACTTTCAAGGAGCATGTGATTGTATTTGGAGATACAAACTACTTGATACACTTAAAATTCTAGGAATCCAAGGCAAAATGTTACATTGGATCAGTGAATTCATTATTCAATGCTTTATTGCTACCAAATATAATGATAAATTATCAAAATATCAACAGACACACCGAGGCTTACCTCAAGGCAATATCCTTAGTACTACACTCTTTAATATTTATATCAATGATCTTCCATATCAATTACATAAAAGAGAATCAGAAGTCTTAATGTTTGCAGATGATGTAGTCATATGGAATTCTAAACCGAAAAATCAAAATCAACAATTAATAAATATAGCATAACAATCCTTGACAACATTACAGAATTGGACATCTAATAATTTAATGAAAATTAATACACAGAAAACAAATTATCAACTATTTACACTAAGGAAGAAACCAATAAATATTTCCCTTCAACTAAATGGAGAAAATCTTACAGAAACACATGAAGCCAAATATTTAGGTATTATTTTTGATACAAAATTAACATGGAAAAAACACATTGATAATATAATAAAAAAAAAAAAAAACAAGGAAAAAATTACCACTATTAAAAAGACTGGCAGGCAAGAAATGGGGAAGCACTACACAAACTTTAAACACTTTTTACTAGATGTATATTAAACCAACATTTAAATATTGTGAAGAGATACTAATAAGTGCAAATATAGAAAAACCTAATATTCTACAAAATCAAATTCTTCGCCTAGTAACTGGAGCTGTTAAAACTACCCCAATACTTGCTCTACAAATTTTAACAAATAATCCAAGACTGGAACTTGATATTGAACAAGCAGCCATCTTACAATATGAAAAATTAATCAGACTACCTTTTAATGACTGAGAAAAAAGAAAACCACAAGTAAACCTAAAAACTCAACTAAGTTTCCTTAATAAAGTCAAAGAAGTCAAACAGATTAAAACTTCCTTACTCAAAAGAAAACATACAAACAAATATTAACCCGGTTTTTGTAACACAAACATCACTTATTTTTACTTACTGGGACCGGTTTCGGGTAACACTTGTTCCCATTTTCAACCCTTAATTCCGAGTGAGTCAGAATTAAGGGTTGAAAATGGGAACAAATGTTACCCGTAACCGGTCCCAGTAAGTAAAAATAAGTGATGTTTGTGTTACAAAAACCGACTCAAATGCAATACGCCCTCCCTTCTCTTTCTACAAAAGATTAAGTTTAAATACTACAAATTTTGATGAAGAGATTTTGGCAATACTTCAGAGCTTACAAAACCTACTATATCATATAAATAACTTTGAAAAAGTTGTACTATTATCTGACTCTAAAGCAACTATTATATCCATAACATCTGATGTAACAACTAATAACTTAAATATTGCAGAATGCCGCAAAATCATAAAACAACTAATGAATTTAAATAAAAGATTAGTACTTCAGTGGATATCAGCACATTGCGGAATACAGGGTAATGAAACAGCTGACTTTCTAGCCAAGAAAGGTATTAAAATTACATCAAATTCATCAGATCCAATAAGTTATCACTCTATCAAAAAATCATTATATCAACATATAATAACAAAATTAAAGAAGATAATGTATTGCAAACAAAAGGAAAACCATGGAAAAATGTATGTAATAACACGACCAGAATCACTACATTACCAAGAAAATCCTCTGTAGCAACTTTTAGACTCCTAACAGGCCATGATTGACTCAAACATTGATTCAGGATTGGTATAGTGAGATCTCCTCTGTGTCCTTTCTGTACACTTAAAGAAGATATGGATGGAAACCATCTACTGCGCTGCCCAACCTTGAGTCAGCATGATAATATAACATCAAAATACTGGGGAGTGTAAGAGAGCGAATGGCTTCACTGCCAACTGCTCAACATTAGATACCAACCACCAACCAACATTTCATTATAGATACAAGGGAATAGCTGTGGTCAAATGTAATAGTACTGGACTCCATATGTTGGCCTTAAAATTCCATACTCTTTACATGACATTATGAGAAACAATTGAGAATCAGCAGGACTTTAAAAGAATAATGGTGTATTGAACTGTTCACATCATTCATTAGTAACAGAATCTCAGAAATGGCTTATACTACAAAAAAGTTATCTGAAATAAATTGTGAGTTTAAAAGACCTGCATTTTTTGTGTAGTACGTTTTAGTCTATCATTCAATGTTTACCAGTAATGCAAGATTGTATAAATTTCCTTCCAAATGAAGAAGACTTTATATGTTTTTCCCATAAAATTCAAGAGATGTATATTATATATATATATATATATATATATATATATATATATATTATTTTAATCAAAAAGTCAAGCTGTTTTTGAGAAAATCAAAATTTCAAAAAATATTCCATGTAAAAATATTTAGAATGGAGAGATTTTCTTGAAAATATTTGTGTCACATCTTTGGAAGCTACTAAACCTAAATACTAAGTTTGACGTAGTCGCCCTCCATGGTGTAATGGTTACCATGCTAACTTCAAATACCCAAGGTTGCGGGTTCAAACCTGGCAGAGGATAATGGATTTTTTCGGGTGTAAAAATCCTTAGCATGGCTTCCTTTGGAAGGGAAGTAAAGCCTTTGGTTCCGTGTCGTAGATTTACAGCACGTAAAAGAACCTCAAACCTGATAGAGAGGCCTCTGAGCAAAATTAAGCGGTCTTTCACTCCCAATTTAGAATGGGATGCTGAGAACCACAGTAGTTAAAGAACATCCATAAATAACATGCCATTTCCATTTTACTAAGTTTGACCAATTTGATATTTTGTTTTTGAGTTATGCTGTTCTTATTTTTTATTGTTTCAAGAGGCCTCCGAACTTATATTTTTGGTAAAATTTCAAACTCTTAATTTTTGGGTAGGATGCAGTGCCTTCTTTACATTCTGTGTACATGATAGAGAAAGTAAGAATAATTAGATTTCACTTTGAAAGATTCTTCATTTTATGTGTGAAAGAAATAAGCTGCAAAGTTTAAATACAGCTGCTCTTCATTTTTGATGGCAAATGGTGCAACACTTCTCCTAAAGAAAGTATGAAAATCCACAAAGTCAAGTTAAATGACAGAAAAATAAAAGTACAGGAGTTACTGACAGAGCCAAGAATTCATTAGATCTCAAACATTATATGTGAGCTTTAACACATAAAATTTGCAGCATTTGCTAATTGCCAATCTGAAGCACATGTATTGAAAACATTTCATGGGAGTACTCGGACATTGTGACATTGCATCACTGTTGGCAAAACATGGATTTTACCACATGCCAGAGATGAAGCACTGGTCCAAACAATAAATGCAAAAGGTGAAAATGCTTCATAGAAGGCCTGACAATGTGTATTTTTTTAAATACTTATGGTGTGGTGGTAAGAGCAAAAGCATCAACAAGAGTATTGTGCAGCTTTGCTGGAGAAGTTGAAAAGGATGCTATGAAGGCCAAACACATTTGTGAAAGGAGAAGGTATTTTGCCACCAGTGCGTGAGTGTAGACGTCCTCATTTGTGATTGCAAAGTTGCATGTTGAACTGCTGAGTTGGAAGTGAGCTAAACTCTCTGCAGCTTGCCTAAAAGGCATTTTGTGAGCTTCCTTGTTATAGTTCAAGCTGTTCTTTGCCTTACAAGTTGAGCCCCATCTCTGGGGTGCTTAGCCATTTGGAAGATGAAGTGCCTCCTTCTGTCTAGCGCTTCACACTTCTGATGATGAAATCCATTTCATCAGATTGTTTACAAAGACAACATATTGGTTCCTCATGGAATATCCCTAGCATCATAAAATGTTTCCTGAATATACTATGTCCAGTGAGAAAGCTAATGACTCTTTAAGAGTTGCCTGTTTAGTTTAATTAAGCAATCAGATTTTTATTTAGAGTTTTGGAACCTTCTTTGAAGGATATCTTCATCCAGTTGCTAATTGTGATTTTAGCTGATTTAAGGTTTACTCCACAGAATGGAGCATAAGTCCCTTTCTTGGCCAGAGAATCAACTTTCTCATTTCCACCATATCTCTATAGCCAGGTATGTAACAAAGTTTAACTTTGTTGGTGGATAAGAGGTTAAGTAACCTTTCACATATGCACTACAATGAGGGATGATCAGAAACTAAGGTTACAAGGTCCATATTCTTGGTGGTTTATCTTTCACAGCAAACTTAGTAGTGTGCGGTAATTCTAATAAATATGGTGGGCAACTGTACAGAGTTTCAGCAGAATGCCACCTACAGTGCTACTGCAAGATAAGCACAAATGATGACTTGTTTGGAAAACTTGTCTCGCTCAAAGAACTGCTCAGCTATTCGATTTCTATGGGCAAAGCATGTAACCACAGCTGACATTCACAGACAGCTGGTACAGGTTTATGGAGAGACTGTAATATCTCACTAGCATGTAGCAGAATAGTGTCGAAAGTTTGCAACAGGTAGAGAAAACATCACAGACAAGGATTACAGTGGCCAACCCAGCACGGTATCCATAGATTTGAACACAGCTTGTGTGGAGCTCATTCAGGACAACAGGAGAATTGTGTTATGACATGTGGCAGTAGAACTGGGAATATCTTTAGGAAGCATTCATCACATTGTTCTCAATATTTTCCAGTACCAGAAAGTTTGTTTCCAATGGGTTCCACAAAATCTGGCCAACCAACACAAAGAGAAGTGCATGGGTGCAAATCTACAACTTTTGCAATGGTTATCCATGCAAGGGAACATTTTTTTCACTGCATAGTCATGGGTGACTATACTCCTAACAGTAAGCTGTCATCAATGAAGTGGAAACACCCCTCTTCTCCAAAGACAAAGAAGTTTAAGGTGGTGCCATCTGCCAGGAAAGTGTTGGCCACAGTGTTTTGGGACAGCATGGGTGTCATATCCGTGGAGTTCTTGGAAAGATGGCACACAGTGACTGCCAACCAAATCTGCGAGACTGTGGCACGAATGCGTGAAGCAATCAGGAGGAAAAGGCTAGGACTCCTCACTGAGGGTGTCATCTTCCTTCATGACAATGTTTCTCATACAGCCCAGAAGACCACTACGCTGTTGAAGCAGTTTCACTGAGATAGCATAGACCACCCTCTTTACGGCTTGGATCTCTCTCCAAGCAACTTTCACCTTTTTCCTCATTTGAAGAAACATCTAGGAGGCTGACAATTTGCTTCAGATGAGGAGGTGCAACACTTCATGACACGACTGAACATGCAAGGACAATATTTTTACCAGGAGGGAGTATTCAAACTCATTCCACGAAGCAACAAATGGCTCAACTGATTTGGAAACTATATGGAAAAATAACCTAATGTGTGTACTATCAGATAACTGTATTATACAAAATGAAGTATACTCACTTCACTGCAGGCTTTGTAACCTTAGTTTTTGATCATCCCGCATAGATTTTGCACCCAATGACTAAGACATTAGGGTGTTGTTTCAAGTATGTAGAGTTGAAAATTGACTGTTGAAAAATAAAAAGAAGTTGGGTTAATAATTTGTAGCTTCTTCCACTAATTGAAAATTTCATAAATAACTCTTGTAAAATTGCTGAATTATGAAATGTGCACTATGCAGCGATGTAGAAAGCACAGTAGGTTTATAAATATGTTGATTAGTGACAAAGCAGCAATTTATTACTTGCACTCCTTTTCTTGAGCCCTGCACTATAGTGTAAACGTCTGAGTTAAGAAGGCCTATGCTTCACCAAAGGAACTACTGAGTATTGTTCATGCTCTAGTAGCTACCATTTGGCATTTAACTGCCAAGCATTTTCTTTTAGCTGTTGTCTACATTAGCCCCCTTTTTGTTTACTTTGTGTTTATTTCAAACAGTATTTTCAGATCAATGGCATTGACACAACGCTTTAAAACGAGGTTTAATCACTTGTAAGTGAAATAAATCTAAACTATAATGGTAAATTTGTTAAACATGCAGAACATAATCTTGCAATGGCTTTTATGTTGGTTTTCCTGGAAAAACAATTGGCAGAAACTGCATCTTATTGCCTTCAATGATGTACCTTATTTAACCGAATACAAGACAATGTTTTTTTTCCTAAATATTAATGTTCTTGCATTTATGATATATGTTTTTTGAATACCATTCGTGGAGAAAGTAAGTTTCAATACTGCAGGTATGGCAGGAAATGGTAAAGACTACTGTCAAGGTCGCAACATATGTGGCAGATATTGTGCATTTCCATTTTGCGCCAAAAATTAACTGTTAATGAATCTGTGAGGATTCTCATAATAAAAAAGCTTAATTTCCGAGCCAAAAATAAAATTAGAGGACTTCTAAGTATGTTGTCTTAACAGGAAATAGCATCCATAATTGTTGTTACAGTGGGAGCTGCCACCACCGCTGCTGCCATTGTCACCGCAAACCATCAAACACATTCTGTGCATCTCCATACTACATTCAAAATATGAATTTACGTGCAAATTCAAATTGAGTAAAACGTTTTGGAATATATTAAGCATGTTGTCTTATTTGAAAATCATATCTATAATCGTCATTACAGCTAAGTTGATGCTGTCACCCCAAACACAGACATACTGGTACACTTCTGTTCTCTCTTCTCCGTCTCTCCTCCGCTTGCAATGTAACTTTCTGCGCAAATTCAAATTAGATATAAAAATGTACATATAGTATGTTGTCTATATAGAAAATCATATCCATCACCGTGTGTGAGATGTGGGTTTTCTCGGTACTCTGGTTTCCATCGGTGCTCCATCTTCATTCCATGTATCACCAGTGTCATTGCCTGCAGTACCACAAGTAGTAAATGTGGGCATTAAACACTACTGAAAAAAAAAAAAAAATATATATCCATCACCATCATTACAGCTATGCTGCTGCCACCACCGCCATCGTCACATTCTATCATTACACAATACGTACATTTCTGTTCTCTCGCTCACAGTATGAATATCTGCGCAAGATTAGTTAAAAACATTAAATGCTATCAAAATACAAAACTATATCCATCATTGCCATTACAGTTACAATGTTGCCACTGCCATCATACCATTGCACCGATACCCTAAAGTTCATACTCCTCTCTCTGCCACCACTCAAAACATGAATTTCTGCGCAAATTCAAATTCGGTATAAAAAAGGAACTAAATCAACTTAAGTGTCCATTAGTTTCTTCAAAATATATGGAAAACCTTTAAATTTCATTTAAAAATTCTTCTGTTTATATTTGTCTTTCAAACTGTCTTCTTTTTATATATGTAGATGATATGCTAAATTATTACAAAATCAAGTTTTGAAAAATGGGAGTTATCTTGCATTCAAGGTCATCTTGTATTTGGATAAATACGTAATTTAAGATATCACTATGTAAAAGACATGAAAGCCCTGTTCCCATGTACAGCAACTAGAGTGTCTGAGAGCTCAAGAAAAAGTATATGAGTAGTACATCAGACTTCATTTGCAGTCAAATACTGGTTTTCATGATGTGTAGAATTGATGTTCCTTTTATTGTATAACTTTTCTAAAACATTCTTGTTAATTTTTTAGGAGAGCATAAACTCAAGGGATCCAATTAAGAGCTGGCTGTATTCATTTAAGACATTAATAGCAATGGTTTCAACACAGGCAACTGGTGTACCAAATGGAAACCATGGTCTTTTTCACAGGTAAACTCTTTTATTTTATTTATTCAATGCAATAACAAGCAATATATCATAACTTGTTATTTTCAAGCGCAAAAAGTTTATATTTTTCAAATTCAGTGTTTTAAATAGTAGCTTCACTTTTAAGATATAAATCTGATATGACTTTTTCTGTATGATATGCAAACTAGCTATTCCTACAAAATCATTGTTATCTATGTAATGCTAATCAAGATGAACATTACCAGTAATAGTCTTATTTCTTATAAATAGACAAGAATAAAGGGAATACACTAGGCTGAAGCCACAGTAAAATCTTTCAAAAGCTGTTGCTATGTAATTTTCATCAAAATCTGGTTCTGTTTCCATGGCTAGGAGTTAAACAAAAGGAATATGAAATGGATGAGGGATTCCTGTTTGAGTAAAGTATTTTAAGATTGCAACCAACAACAGGGTATATCTCGGAAATGGTTAATTATATTTAAAAAAAAACTGTATATGTAATTGTGTGTTTTAAGGAGAATTTTAATTTTTTGTTTCAGGATTCACATTTTTGTGATTCACAATTCAGGATATACATTTTATTTGCCATGTAAACATCTTTAGCCTACAGAATTTTAATTAAAATTTTAGAAAATGTAAAGTAAAGCATTATGATGTATTTGTTCCATGTAAAGCATAGTTTGGAGTAGGGTTTTTTTCTGAATATCTCAGTAGTGCATCTTTGGAGGATACTAAACCTAAACACCAAATTTGGTATTTAACCAAATTTTCGTTTGTGAGTCATGCTGCCCCACATGCATATGCATACACATGGAAATGTGGTGTTGATTAGGAGGGGTGTCTCTTGGCATCCTAAAAAAAGCTAAATATGATATTCAGGACTTGGTTCTGATTTTTCTGTTCCCACACATGCACGCACACACGCTGCAATCTGTAGAACCTATTATGAAATTAGACTCTTTACCCAAACTCTAGGATGTAGATCATGTCAAAAATTACATTTATTAATATATTTATTTACAAATAATAATTCTGACAATGAACTTTCAGAAGTGTCAGTTTTGTATAATTTTCAATTACATGTCTGTTTCCAAAAACCTACTCGTGCACTTGTATTCTTGGAATATTCAAGCTTATTATATTTACACTGTTTAGATTATCACCAGTATTTTTTGATTGAATGAAATCAACCTCTGTATAGAAGGTGTGAATAAAAGGTATCTTTTTAATTTTGATCTAAACTTGTTTTGTTCATTTGCAATTCTTTTATAGAAGAGGGAGATGAATTAAACAACTATTCCTTTGCAGTAAACCCCTCTTTGGAATAACTGCAAATTATTTATTAGTCTATATAAGTCCTGCCTATGTCTGGCCTCTTAATGAATTTCTGCATTATTTTAAACTTTTCTGGGCTATTTATTACAAATGACAATATGCCTAGAATATATTCACAGGCTAATGGTAAAATTCCAAACATTTTGAAAAGTGGTTTGCAGTGAGTAGATTATTTTTCTCTGCTATTATTCTTATTACTTTTTTTGCATAATGAACACTTTTAGCATTTACTGAGTTTCCCCAAAATATTATGCCATGGGTGATCAATGAATGAAAATATGTACAGTAAGGTTTTTAGTATGCTCTTATTTATAAGCTGAATTAATGATCATACATAAGACCTAGGAATTTTGTATTACAGGCTTCTGCAATCTCATTTTTACTTTCTCTACACATACTATGTACATAGTGTATAGAGAAGGTATTGCACTCCACCAAAAAATTTGATACCGAGATTTCACCGGAAATATATATTTTAGGGTCCCCTGTATCCAAAAAAAGTATTTTCAGAAAAAGGTCTGTATGTGTGTGTGTGTGTGTGTGTGGGTCCGTGAGTCTGTGAACACGATAAATCAAAAACGAAAAGTCTGTAAAATACCAAACTGATATTTCAGTTTATTATCTTCCAGGGATGCGACACAGGGATTTTGAGAAAAATCTCCCCACCCTAAACTTCCCCTTTACATGGAACTTTTTTCGAAAATTTTGATTTTATAAAAAATGGCTCTAACGATTTTGATTAAAATGTCATATATTAAAGATATTTAGCTGACAAATAAAATGCATATTTTGAATTTTCCGGGAATAGCCTCTGAAGACTACTTTATTCTGAGTGAATTTTACGGAATTTTGCATAACTGCTAAACCGTAAGAAATGGACAAAAACTTACAACACCCAAAATATAGAGCACATTAAAACACACAATTTATGTTGTATACATTTTTTTCGTGGAGCTGATCGTTTTTTTAGATATTCCTTGTTTTTGGTTTCAGCTTTGAAAAACTTATCTCATACAGGAATTTGTCAACTCCTGTCCATACAAATAAAGTAACTTCAGTCACATAGCAACCAGCTTTTAACTATCACTTTAACCTATGGTACTCCCTTATTTCTCTTCTACTTACAAGGAAGCAAGTAATAAGACTATTTCTGCTAATTTTTTTTTTCGATTAGCTTGCAGTAAATATAAGCATAAGCTTTTTAACAATAATTTGTTACAGGTATGTAGAGAAAGTCATGTGAATGGAACACATCAGATCTCTTTCATATTCTATCCTTAAGTCTGCCATGTTTTTATGCTTTGTGCAGAAATTAATGTATTTAGTTTTTTCAAAGTTTATGGGAATTTTGTTACTTTCAAACCAATTATTTAGTGTGTTGAAGATTTTATTAGATGAATCTGGGAGCTGACTGACATTGCGTTCTTTAATTGTAATACTTGTGTAATCTGCAAAAAGAATTGGATAGGCATTGTTGTTTATTACTGCAGGTAGATCATTTTTATACACTAAAAATAATAAGGGATCCAGAATAGAACCTTATGGGATACCATGATTTATTTCACATCATTCAGAATATGCATTGCTATTATTTGAAGTATTTATTATAACCTTTTGTTTTCTTTTAGATAAGTAGTTGTAATCCATTGATACCCTTTGCCCCCAATACCATAGTGTGATAATTTTGATAGAAGTATTTCATGATTAACACAGTGAAATACCTTTGATAGCTCTCAGAATATTCCTAGTGTATTAAGTTTGCCATCCAATGACTTTAGAACTTCATTAGTTAGCTTGAAAATGGCATCACTAGTTGATATGCTCTTCCTAAATGCTATTACAGTAGTGGCCTTAATTCTGGACACTTATGAAAAATTTAAATTGTTTAAATGCTGTCATAAACAGGGGCTAATTTGACTCTTAAGGAATCACTTTGGAAAATATATATTTCTTATTTTATACTGCATCCAATATGAAATATAATGAGTGATTATACTCTCTTGTGCTGGAGGGATTAAGTTGGGGAAATGTGGTATTTTTGCTTTCTCTACTTACTGTGTACATAGTGTATAGAGAAGGTATTGTATTCCACCCAAAAATTCGATAGCACGATTTCACCAAAATACATGTTTGAGAGCCTCTAAATTAAAAAAAAAACACTTTTCGAAAAAGGCTCAGTGTAGTGTGTGTGGGGGAGGGACAGCATAGTTGAAAAACGAAAATATCTTTAAATACCAAATTTTGCATTTAAGTTAAATATCTTCCCAGGAATGGACACAAAGATTTTGGGACACAAACTACCCTTTACATGGAAAAAAATATAAAAAAATTTATTTTCCCAAAAAAAGGATCCGAGTTTGATTAAAATACTCTATATTAAAGATGATTAAATGGCAAATAAAATTTATATTTTGAATTTTCTGGGAATAGCCTCTGATGACATCTATATTCTAGATGAATTTTGCATAACTGGTAAATCGTGACAGACTAAAAGTTACTACACCAAAGATGTAGTTCATGTTCAAACACACAATTTATGTCATATACAATTTTTTTCTTTTCTGTTTAATGACCATTTTCGAGATATTCCTTGTTACTGGTTTCAGTTTTAAAATACTTAAAACTTTTCTCATGGGGATTTGTCAACTCCTAATAGAATGAATAGAAAAGAAATAGATTTCAATCACATAATGATAAGTTATAAAAGATTTGACTATTACTTTAACCTAGTGTACTCCATTTCTCTTCTGCTTACAAGGAAGCAAGTAATAAGATAATTTCTGTTAATGTTTATCTTGATTAGCATGAAGTAGAGAGAAGAATAAGCTTTTCAACATGAATATACCACATCAGATTTTTAAGATTATAGTGTTGAAATGTCATAATCCCAAAATTATAAATTTATCCAAATTCTTAGCTTCTCTATGCAGCATTATATCTATTGGATACATATGTTTTCTAAAGTTGGGTTAAGTAACCTAGTAGCTCCAGTTTATGGTAAAAGGTTCAATTCTGCATTATGCTAACACTTCCTGCCTCTAATTTGTCAAATAAGAATGATCCTGAACAGAGTTGAATGCAATATTCAAATTTGAAAGCTATTTTTACATAAAAATGTATATAATTTAATGCCATTTTTATATACTGCAATCTCCTAATTCTGTACCACAGTTATTGAATTATCTTAGCTTCCTTATTCATTACATTCCCTTCACACAGAACTAGGTGTTGTGTTAATGACAGCAATTGTTTGATAAGGGAATATAATTGCTGACTTTGAGTGATCATGTTACATGACAATACCATATTGATGAGGATGAAGGTCCTTAAAATGTGTTCATTGTTTAAATCAAAATAAATAAGACTAAGTTGTCTAAATTTAACTCATTAATTCTCTTATTTAACATTTACATGAATTTAGACTGGTAAGAATTAAAAGTATTAATACAACATCAGATCTTAAGTGCATGGCTATTATTATTGTGATTGTAAGTACAAACTGAAATAGAATGTGAAACACAGTGTATTATTCAGAGATAAAAGAGTTTCTTAGCCTCTAAAAATATAAGTCTGAAATGGAAATTTTAGTATAAAATTCACTATTATAATGTTTTCAGCAAGAATTTTATTGTAGTACTCAGATGATGTGACCAGGAGAGTTTTGATTTTGTTCACAGATTTGGAATAGAGGCAGTAACTTTGGAAGGATTTGAGAAGAAAGGCAAGGGCAATCCAGCAGTATTCTCTCAAATGGGGAGGTAATGTAACTATGGGACATATAATGACTGCTGCTTGTTTCATATCAATAAAGTGTTAAGCTCTTCCCAAGTACTGCAAGCAATGCTTTTATAGTAATAGTGGCAATGGGAGCTATTAAAATAATTGTTAATGCATCACATGTAACAATATTATAACAATCTGGGAAATATCAGGTGCTAAAGGGAGCTTGGAGGGAGAGCACCCACCTAGGGGGCATACAGCGATCAGGAACATGGTGGACGTGGCAGCAGCAAATAATGCTGCTGCCCATGTTGTGGGTCTTTTAATTCTAGCCTAAAGGCCTATGACCCAGTTGTGAAGCATTGAAAGAGGGAAAAGACTTAATATCTAAATATTGAAGTACAAGAAGATGATTCAGTTATTAAAATACATACATACATACCTGCCCTGCCCTGCCCTTATCAGCTGTGATCCAGGATAAGTTTCTTGGGGTAGCGAATATAACAATTCCACACTCCCAGATAACTAAGTTAACCTCTTTTTATATATATTAGCTGCCTGCCGTGGCTTTGCACGGGGTGTACCTAATGAAAAACACTCAGAGAAAATCTTCCATTTACAATACGACCATGCAATGAAATAAAATTACAATTAAATGATTTGACAATACTTTTTTGTAATGCCTTGTAATGTACAATTTTGCTTGCGGAGAGAAAACAAATAGCGCCAATGGTTTGCCGACTCTCAAGCATGCAATGCACAACTGCCCATGCAAAAAACACGACAATTCAAGGTATATTCCATACACTTCTAATGACTGACCTTGGGATTTATTGTCATTGCAAATGCAATGTGTGCTGGAAACTGGACATGCTTAAATTCAAAAGGAAAGTCTGTTGATGTTAGTGGTATTCTTGGAATAAGTATATCCTTCGCCTTTGAACTTTCCTATGTTACAGTAGCTTAAATCAAAATTTTCATAATTTTTTTTAACAGCAAGATTGTTCCGCAGCATAATTTCGGTTGATTAAGATTGCATAGCATTATTATTACCTGGAGCTGTAGAGTGTGCAGTGGTAATCCTGGCAAATCCAATGAATTTAGGAATTCAGTTAGGTAATTGATGACTTCATTTGGATTGGTAATGGAATCAATTGACTTAAATCAATGCATTTGTCTATCAATTTTACTCTGAATTTTTGTATTCAAATCACATACGTTCTTAATAGTTGCTGCTAAAATGGCTCGTTTGCTCAACCAATCATAGTTTTTGTAATTTGCACCAATATTTGGAACACTTTCGATATTAATTCTTCCTTTGATGTTGTGAAGTGACAAAAATTTGATGGAAATGAAATGAGGCCAGTAGAAGTGTCAACAGGTATTTGCCCTTTGCCAATGTCTAATAATGCCTTTGCATCTGAAAAGCGCAATAATGTGCGCAATGTAGCATATATTGTTGGTATTGCGAAAAGGATGAAGTCAGCGCACCCATAAGGTATTGTGGAAAGGATGACATATACAGTTAACAGCATGGGCAATCAAGGATGTCATAGGCATAATAACAATAATGGCAGTGCTTCCATAGTGTGGTGGATAAAGCTGACATAGCCAATGTTACATTAAGGAGAAAGTCACAAAGTAACATTTGTTCTTCTTCCGAATCCCTTTCTTTCCTTTACTCCTAATGTTTTCTCCTCTTTCTTTATTTTCTCCTATGTCAAAACTGCTATTTTTAAGGCTAACAATGACATAACTAAAGAGAAAGTAGATCTGCTTGGGCAATTGATAAGCTTTTATTTGATGATGGCTTTGTGTATTAAATTTCTCCATTTAACCCAAAATATTACTTGATCAAACGTATTAAGAGCACTGCAATTGCAGTGTGTTGGTGACATGGGTATCTTCACGTTCTTTAGCATAACATCAAATAACCAACATCTGCAATAGGAAGTTAAACTAAAATGGATCCCATCATTTCTGCGCCATTTTCAGTTTCGTTTATAACTTGTTCATTTTAAAGAATTACAACAAAAATAAACTTATTTCTTTATTTAAACGATGTGACCAAGGGATTGATAGTTAATTCATAAATATATTTGCTCTTAGAAAATTCAATTTAGGTGGCATGCAACCCATGCAAGTGAATTTGACAGTTACCAAGGAGAAGAACATTTTGTTTAAATATGTTCAGTTCTAATTTTATACCAAGATATTTGTTCATATTCAAAAACTTCTATAAATGTGAAAGTTTATTGTTACAAATTAATTCTCATACTGTAGGTGATATATGCGATTACAATGGTATTAACCAAGGTAAGGAGCAGCTTGTTTTATTGTGTCATTATTAATAGTTGTCATTGTTTTGCAGTTATATATGTTACGACTAACAATTACCACCAAACCTATAAAAATGTGAATATGTTCATATGTAAAATATAAATATTAATGCAAGAGACATAATATAGCAATTGTTCTATCAATCGTGAACCTACAATAGGTGTATTAACTTATGAAAGGTGGATTACACATTTAAAATACAAATTGTTGCATAGCCACATCACTGAAGGAATTTATCTGTTCTTTCTTTGCATGCAATTGGTCATGCAGTGCACAGTAGGTGATTCACAGGAGTAGCGAGGAATGTTCTCCCTTTGCTTTATTCAAAGGGCAACCTATTGGTGACCCCCGACTCAGAGGGACAATCATATGTTGCCAATTTCACCATCTGGTGTATCACATAACCATATTTTTACTGTTGTATGGTTCAACTTTAGCCAAGTTTCATTGAAATAAACAATTGGTAAGACCCTTGCTCTCAGTTCCTGCAATCATCTTAAATAATAGAACCACTTAGTTTGAAATGTTGTTTTTTAATGTGTAGGTAGTTTGTTTTGAATATTTCTCTCTCTACACTTGTGTGGGTTTTATTTATTTATTTAAGTGTAATGTCCTTCTACCTGGTTGGTTATATCAGACAATCAATGGGATTGATGAAATGACCTAAGGGTACATGCAGCTTTTAAGTTACTCAACATTTTTTTTCTCAGATTAAGGGAAAAAAAAAAAAAAAAAAAAAAAAAAAAACGTTATCCAGGCAACTCACGCTAAACAAGATTTTTTTTTTCTTTTTTTTACAAAATACAGGACTCCGGCGCTGTATTCCTTTTTTCTCCATTTTTTCCAGTTTCCTATATTTCCTTAGTAGACCTTATTATTCTTAACGTTTTCCTTTTTACATATACATACACAAACATAGACACATTTACAAACACAGAAACACCCATGCCCAAGGCGGGACTGGAACCCACGACCCTGTGCACCATGAAGCGCCAAAGCGAGTCACTTTAGCGAGCGCGGCCACCGGGATCGGCTGATTCAAACACACGACCTGTTGAATGTGAGGCAGACACTACCCAGGCATTGTATTGAGTTTTGTGTAACAAATTAGGGATAAAGTAACATAGATACAGTCAAGAAAATATATATGTATATATCTGTAAATCATTGATATTGTTCTATGTTCCAGGGTACTTGAAGGCTTATTTAGAAGTCTGAACAATTTGTTGGAGCGTTTTCATCAATCATATTTCTTTTACCTGTTGCCAGCAACTGATAAATACATTTCTATAGGTATGTACATTTATTAACATTAATTGAAGATTTTAGTCTCAGTAGTTGCATTATACTTATAATGGTTTCCAGGAATGTATATGCCACCTCTGGGCCTACTGTGTACTGCATTAATTATAAAAGCATTTGCTCTTTGGCTGAAAATGCAGGAAGATCCTACTAAAGGAATACAAGAAAAGAAGGAAACAGAAGATATTACCAAAACCAACAAAGATTCTGGAGATAAAGTAAGTTCAGAATAAAATGGAATATACAATAACACATAGATGATAACTCATTTTGAGCTGGTCCTGTAGCTCAGTCGGTAGAGCACCTGCCTACTGTGTGAGGGGCTCGAGGTTTGATTCCCAGTTGAGGTTGGCCATTTTCCTCTAGCCGCAACTGTTCCCTATCCTCCCCAGAGTCTGGAAGTATAAATGAGAATTGAGTGTGTGTGTGTGTGGTGTACACAGCTTAACACTGCTGTCAATAGGCAATATGTTCCAAAGGTGTAAAGCCACCTATATAACCTTCGCAGTTAAAAATGGGTTGTAAATGGAACAATTAAAAAATCTAATGTGTTACATTCACATTACTTTCTGGACCTATTCTGCAACAAACTATTTTTATGAAACCTTAATCTTCAATCTAGGTACTTCATGCTAATCAAGAGAAATACTAGCAGAAATGAATGGTTTTATTGCATATGTTCTTATAGGTTCAAGGGGAATAAGGGAGCAATAGTCCAATCTTTTAAGATGGCTATGGATGGTCGCAATATGATGGCCTTGAAGTTTCATTCTATTGGCATGATCAGAATGGGGAAAAATCAATTAAGGCTTCTCATTTAAGAAAAGTGTAAAGTAGGGAAATTTATACAAGAAATATCTTAGAAATGAGTAACTCCCACCCCCCTTAATAATAATAATAATAATAATAATAATAATAATAATAATAATAATAATGATAATAAAAATTAATAAAACCTTATGAGATAAATTGTGTTTTAAAGAAAAATACATTTTTTGTGTAGCAAGATTTATTGCCGCCCCCCTCCCCCTGGGTTTAGAGTGGGTCCTTACATTAACATTGCTGATTATATCCTTCCACTAACGAAGATGTGCTGCCATTCACTGCTATCAGTTGCATGCTCAGCTGTTCACATCTCAATCATGGTTGTCGTAAAATGTGCTATCTTCCATTGTAGCAGTACTGAGTGTTAGAATTGCACTTGCTCAGAGTAAATAAATTTAATTAATTTAGGGAATGGGTGAAGAAAATTTATGAAATATAATTTTGTGAGTGAAAATTTGCATTAATCTACGGTGTCAGATATAGGCACGACACCCCGCTCAGCATTGCATTGGAAACACCGTTCACAGATACACTAGCTGCTTCTGATGTCAACTTGGTTACATATTTCACAGCTAAGGTATCATAACATTTAAAAAAAGTTAAACACATTTAAAATTGATTGATGTTTGGAGGAATTTAGTAACAGTGACGGTCAAATTATATGTTATATTAATTTGTAAGAATGTAAGTGACATAGAGTTAAAAAACCAACTCAACAAATTAATATAACATTCATTTAAAATTGCCTTTCCACCGCTACAATGTAGTGTGTTTCACTACACTACTCTTTGGATATACACACTCCACCATTATGACTACGCTACACATGACCACATGCATTACTAATTGGATGGTTGCCAGAACAGCACTTTGCTGCAATAAACAAAACAGTTGGGGAAGTACTGAATACTATGTGACAATAAATAGAAATAAAATACTTAAGTTTATGTTTAAATGCTTTGGAAGTTGATTTATAATGTTTATTCATCATTGAAATGTATTAAATAATTGATAATATGTGCAATATAGTAACAAACTATTTTCATTCGTGCTAAGAATTGTGAAGTGGCACAATGTAGATATCTGAACCTGCTCTAAGGGCAGACAGATAATAGTCTATCTCTTAGGTTTACCAGTTATGCAAAAGCCATCCAGAATGAGGCTTTAGAGGCTATACCCAGAAAGTTCAAGATACACATTTTATTTGCCAAGTAAATACCTTTAATTTACGACATTTTATCAAACTTATTAAAAGCCATTTTTGAAAACAATGTAAAACTTCAAAAAATATTCTATATAAAGGCTACTTTGGTGTGAGGGGGTATATCTGAAAATCTTAGTTTCACATCCTTGTAAGATGCTGAACTTAAATACCAAGTTTGGTAGTTAACCTACTTTTCATTTCTGATTTATGCTGCCCACACACACATTCTCTTTGTCTCCCCCTCTCTGTCTATTGTTTTCTTTACACATTCTTTTATTTCTTATGTTTATATATATTTATTCTGTGCTTAGTACATCGGTGGTAAAGGTATTGCATTCCACCCAAAAATTCAATACTGAAGTTTCACTTAAAACACACATTTTAGGGTCCCTTGTATCTAAAAGCAAGCATTTTTATAATATGTGTATGTGTGTGTGATACAACTTGGTATTTAAGTTAAGCATTTTCCAAGGATCAGAAAGATTTCCAAGGATTTTCATTAATATACTGCATATTAAAGATACCTTACAAATAATAGGTATTACTTGAATTTTCTGGGAATAACCTCTGAAGACCTCTTCATTCTGGATGATTTTTGCATAGTTAGTAAATAGTAAGAGAGAGACAAATCTTACTACACAAAAAAATCTTGTTAAAACTCATAACTTATGTCATATACATTTTGTTTGTGGAGTAAACAATATTGTGGAGATATTTCTTTTTATTGGTTTCAATTTTAAAACACAAGCTTTTCTCAAAAGCAAATTTGTTATTTCTGTTTCTTCTGCTTTACTCCTGGATATGCAAAGAAATCAAATTTCAATTGCATAGCAATCAGCTTTTAAAAGTTTGACTATCACTTTTTCTCTTCTAGTTATAACGATAAAACCATTGTGATAAGTGATAACATTTCTGTTAATGTTTATCTTGATTAGCATGAAGTAGATAGAAGAACAAGCTTTTGTAAGGATACCTAGTTTGTTACAGCATAGGTAGAGAAAGTCATATGGATAGAGCTTATCAGATTTTTCGCAGTATTATTTTAAGTTTCCATTAGAACCTAACTGATGCCACATTGTAAACAGAAATTAGATTTTTTTTTCTGGAACTCTAATATCTTTATTTTCATCTGCATTCTATAGTTCATCATATGGTCTATTACAATTTTCAGGTATCTTCAAATTACTTCAGCCTGGTACCAGTTGGTGTTACAGTTTTAGCAATGCAAACCATTGGAATTGCAATGTTGTCTGCACCGCAGTACTTCAGCTCTTTGGGCCTTGAATATGGGTTTCCAGCTGATATTTCTTTGTACTCTGCTTATGTTTTTATGTCTGTTGCAATGCTATTTGTCCCTGTATTTACTTATAGGTAAGTTTAAATTGCTCTTCTTCTACAATAGTTCAATTTATAATATGTGTGGATTACGATTAAGCTGCCGCTGCCACTACCACCACCACCCACCCACCAATAATGTGCAAGGCTCTCATTTGGGAGGTTCAAATCCTGCCAGGACCATTCTTTTTCCAGGTTTTCCTCAGCTCTCACAACTGGCAAATGCTATGGAAGTGTCCTAAACATAAGCCTGGATCCTTTCCTTCCTGAAATTCCATTCCACAGTACAGTTTTGTTTAATTTTATGTATCATCAGTGTGCATTGCTTGGTGCCATATGTAGCATGCAGATGGGTCAAATGAAAACTGGAAAACTGCCATAGAAAATCTAGAACCTTTCTTATTACGATCAAACCTGCTACGCATGCACATGAACTCTCCTGCCATCAATTAGCATTGGTCCTGCAACCTCATGTGACCCAGCAGAGTGATATGGAGTTTATGACAGCCCCTCTGTTGGAGTGCACCAAGGAAGAGCAGTGCGGAGTGATCCGTTTCCTACACAATGAAGTCATGAAACCAATAGAAATCCATTGATGCATGTTGACACAGTATGGGGCTGCATGCTTATCACAGACTCAAGTGTACGAAATTCAGCAGTAGCACAATTTTGGCGGATGCACCAAGACCAGGCCAGGTACATCGTGTTGTGATAGCTGAGGCAATTGCAGAGGCGGAGGAGATGATTCTGCAGGATAAACAGGTCACCATCGATGACATTGTGGTGCAATTACAAGTCAGTGATAGTACTGCTCACCATATTGTCCATGATGAGTTGAAGTATGGAAAGTGGCCACAAGATGGGTGGCTGAATCTCAAAATGAAGGAGAGACAAGTCGATGCCTGCCAGGAGCTGCTGCCGCCACTAAGAACTTGAAGGTGACACATTTTGAAGCGGATTGTGACTGGAGATGAGATGAGTCATCACTACCAACCAGAGAGCAGTACTCCAGTATAGAATGGTAGCACCCATCATCGCCAAAGCGAAAAGGGTTTCGCAGTCAGCCATCTGCACAAAAGGTGATGCTGACATTGTTCTGGGACCACAAGGGTTCCATAGTGGAACATGGGAAAAGGGCAAGATGGTGACCAGTGCCACTTATAGTGAGTTGATGCATGACATTCTGAAACCTGCCATATGCGCCAAGCGCTGTGGACTCCTCTCAATAGGCATTCTCATCTAGCATGACAATGTGTGACCTCATATGGCTCATGCGACCTTGGCAACTATCAAAGACTTGAATCTGGAGTACCTCCCCCATCAGCCTTACTCTCCTGACCTCGCACCCTCCGACTTCCACATCTAGGACTCCTTAGGTGGCAACCAGTTCACGACTGACATGGAGGTGAAACAGGTGTTGCATGAGTGGCTACGTGCACAGCCAACTTTTTTTTTTTTCCCAAGGTATCCATGCCCTCCTGACTCTGTGGCAGAAAGGTAACAAAAAGCAGGGGGACTACATTGAAAAATAGTGTACTTATTTCAACTCTGTCTGTAATAACATGTCTGTAAAAAAATATTTCTGGTTTTCATTTGACTCACCCTTGTAGATTGTGTGTTAAATGTTAAACTTCATTAAAATAAACTACCACCACTCCTCTACTTCAGAAAGTGGTTTATGTTAAAATATAATGGAACTTTGAAGTTAAAAGAGATGTATGTCCCTTACTAATTCTAGATGGTACATAGAGTATGAATTCAGAGCAGAGCATAATACATACAGCTGTGCTTTAAGATGAGAGAGCTGATTTCATTGTTGTTTAAATTATGAATGAAAGGTTATATAGAAATAAACAAATAATGAAATAAAATTTTATGAAGCCTGTTACTTTCTTAATGAAAATTGTGTAAAAATTACTGAAATAGTGTAATTGATATTGTGAGTGGATTGTTGATACTTCAGTTTCACTTACTTAGTTTTCATTCAGAACATACTTCAAATGTCTGTCTCCATCTTCAGCTGTATGCTCATTAGCATCTGGAAAAGAAGCACTTAATTCAGAGTTGGTTGCACTGTCATTTAGCTATTTTAGAGTGGAAAAGCTTACTCTGCCATCTACTGGCAGAATTTCAAAATTCATTATTCTATAAGCAATTTTTTGATGTGAGCTTTTTACCATAGTGTAATTTCTGTCTGTGTTTTGGTTTTCAAAGTATGCCTGAACTCCAGTTTAATCACAGTATGTGAAAAATTGAACATGAAAATGGCACACAGAGTAATGAATTTTGGAACTCCATCCATATGAGGGTCGGCTGATAAGTCCCGGGCCTCTCAATGAAAACAGCATTTAAAAAAAAAAAAATCTTTTGCTTTATTTCTCAACATAATCTCCAGAAAGATCATTTTTCATATCAGTGTTCTTATTTAATTAAACCTTCTCTGTAGTGCAATTTATAAAGGCCCTCAAAATAGCTATTTACTGCATCAATGACCTCCACGTTGCTGTGAAATCTTCTTCCTCCAAGAAATTTTTTGAGGTTTGGGAGCAGGTGGGTAGTCACTGGGTGCTAGATCTGGTGAATAGGGTGGATGTTCAAGCAATCCAAGCTTTAATTTGCACATTTTTCCCATTGCAATGACTGAATGGAAACAAGTTTTTTTCCAAATGAGGTCTTTTTCTTTTCACCTCATCTCTCAAATGTTGCAGTAAACTTGCGTAGTAGTCACTAGTGATACTTTTACCCCTTTTCCAAGTAGTCAATAAAAATAATTCCTTGTGCATCTCAGAAAACACTCACCATAACCTTGCTAGTTGACTAAATTGGCTTTGCCTTTTTTTGCAGTTGATTCCCCTGGCACAATCCACTGTTTTGACTGTGATTTACTCTCTGGAGTGTAGTGATGTTTCCAAGTTTCATCCATGGCAATAAGCCATCTCAAAAAGTCACTGGGATTTTTACAGTAGAGCTCCATATTCTTAAGAGAAGCAGTTTTTCTTGCAACTTTTGATCAGGTGTCAACAAATGTGGCATCCCTCTTGCACAGACCTTGTGAAAGTCCAAAACAATACTTAAAAGATTACCTGCATGTTCTTTTGATATGTTTATAGCCTCTGCTATCTCAAACAACTTTAATCTGCAGTCTTCCAGTACTAAACGATGACTTTTTTCAATGATCTATGGAGTTGTCACTTCTACAGGGCTTCCAGAGCAAGGCACATCACTAGTGCTCATGCGTCCCATTTTAAACTCTGCAATCCATCTTTTAATCATTGAATATGAAGGGGCAGAGTCTTTCAAATGGAAGTATATAATCACTGCTTGTTTTTCCAAATCCTTCATTTGAAAACTCTCAAATTGTCTTGTTTAAAATGCTGTCATTCGAAAACTAAACAAGCTATTGACCTGTAACTATGGATACAAGCTAGGCTAGAGTTAAAACTATATGATGCTACTGCCTAACTGGCCTAGTGGCGCCATATCTGTGTGAGGCCTGGAACTTATCAGTGGACCCTAGCAGATAATAGTGAAATAGACAGCTAAGGTTTGTTCCATATAATTTGCCCCCATATCTCATGAACTAGTCACCTCTCAGTGACTGTTACCATGGAATAGGGTGTTGTGTGGTACAAATCAGTTAATTTATCTCAATTTATAAGGGTCACATCAAAAGTTTTGAGAATGGATCACAATGATTTGTGGTAAGCTAAAGTAATTACTGATATTGAGGATTTTGTGACAGTGTTGTATAAGTATTATTTGAGTCAATTGTAACACTTTTCAATCTATTACATTTTTTTTTATTAAGGATCTGTTTCAAAAGCTCTGTTGCTTCCATTATCAACTTTTCCTTGACTACCAGTATCGTGGTTTGCAGGTGTTGCAATGGATGGGTTTGCCTCTGGTGGTAAATTTAAAAATCTCAAAGAACACTTCAGGAACATAAAATTTAAACAGGAAGATAAATCAGCAGTGGCATGGCATTTCTGGAGAGAACACCACAACATAGGAAAAATACTGAATTTAGTAAAACACATAAGAAACAGTTGCGAATTAGAAACCTGGAAGAATATCCACATCTGGAAAAATAGGAACAATTTAATGAATTTCAAAATACCACCAGGAGATATCCTTGTCCAGAGATTCTTAAATCCACCACCAAAGACAAAATCATCCACCATAATACCTGCAAACCATGGCACTGGTAGTCGAGGGAAAGTTGATAATGGAAGCAACAGAGCTTCCGAAACATATTCTTAATTATTAAATGTAAGTGTTACAATTGACTCAAATAATACTTATAAGCCAAAACCTCTTTTTGTAACTTTTGATTGAAGTTCAGAGAGCAACATGTGCAAATCTGGGCACTCTCCAATAGGGCCGCGCCGTGGCCGAGTGGTTAGACCATTCGTCTCTCACCTAAACGGCCCGGGTTTGATCCCAAGTGACTGCATGTGAGATTTGTGGTGGACAAAGCAGCGCTGGGGTGGATTTTCTCCGGGTTTTCTGGTTTCCCCCGCCATCACGGTGCTCCATCTTCATTCATGTATCATCAGTGTCACCGCCTGCGGTGCCATAAGTAGTTAAAGCGGGTGTTAAACACTACCAACAAAAAACGAAATAAAACTCCAACAATGTGCATCATATTGCATGAAGATCATCGTTGCACATATGATCAGATTCAAGAAGCCCCAAATTTTGGATTGGTAGCAGTGAAGAAAAAAAAAAAACAACTTGCCATCAGGAAGCTCTGTAGTTGCTGGATCCCCCACCACCTCAAATGAGCAGAAACAAGTAGGTGTGTGACGGTGTCAGGAAATGATTAAAAAATTCAATGGAGGAAGATTCAAACACAAATTAACATTGTAACAGGTGAGAAAAGCTGGATTTACCAGTATGATCTAAATGACAGTCAATTTCTGCAGGAGTCAAGATTTTGTCCTATCCTCTTATAGTCTAGATCTGGCCCCATGCAACCTGTTTCTATTCCCCAAAATGAAAGAAAAAAGTTGAGGCAATGATTTGAGTCACCTGATGCTGTAGTAGCTGCTTATGAAGGATGTATTTACACTCTCCAAAGAAAAATTGTGTTCGGCATTTGAAAAATGGTTTGGAACGATGAGACAATGTATAGAATGTGATGAAGAATATTGTGACAAGATGCAATGATGAGATCTAAATTTTTCCTTTCTCTACACATACTATGTAAATAGTGTATCGAGAAGGTATTGTACCCAAAAATTTGATACCGAGATTTCACCAGAAATCCAAAACAAAAAACATTTTTAGAAAAAGGTACATGTGGGTGGGTGGGTGGGTGCAGCATAGCTCAAAAACAAAAAGAGCGTTAAATATCAAATTTGGTATTTAAGTTTGGTATTTTCCAAGAATGCGTACAAAGATTTTCAAGAAAATCTCCTCACTCCAAACTACCCTTTACATGGTAAAATTTTCAAAAATTTTGTTTTTCTCAAAAATGCCTCTAAAATGATTTTGATTAAAATACATTACATTAAAGCCATTTCCATTGCAAATAAAATGTATATCTTGAATTTTCTGGGAATAGCTTCTGAAGATCTGTTCAATATGGATGAATTTTGCAAAACTGGTAAACTGTAACAGATAAACAAAAATGTACTACACAAAAAATGTATGTCTTGTTAATACACAAATTTATGTCATACACATTTTTTTTCATTTTCAACATATTTTTTGTTATTAGTTTCAGTTTTAAAATCTTAAAACATTTCTTATGTGGGAACTTACCAACTTCTGGCCATGCAAAGAAACAGATTTTAAACCCTTAGTAGCTACATTTTAAAACATTTGAATTTGGTTTAGTCTACTATTTCCTTATTTTCCTTCTTCTTATAAGGAACTCAGTAATACGACCTTTTCTGCTAATGTTTATCTTGATTAGCATGAAGTAGATAGAAGAATAAGCTTATTAACAATTTGTTACAAATATACAGAGAAAGTCATATGAGTGAGACAAAACAGATTTTTAATATTTTATTATGTCCATTGTAAATACTTTTGGAGTGACCCTCGTATTTGAAGAGAATTTTCAAATTCATATTCCCATAACTGTATGAATAAAATGTATTGCATGAGAGAATTAATGCTTTTGGAATGCATGTAAATTCTTATCATAAAATAGGTGGGAAGTTCCATTGCTGGAAATCTGACTCTCAGGATGGCGATAGCATGTGAATCTATCATATTACTTTTATCACCTATCCTTGCATAGCACATGCTTGTTTATCACTATTCACACTGTACAAAGGTATACATTAGCCAATGAGGAGAAAGGGGAAGGTAAAGCAGCACAGAAGAATTTATCTTTGCAGGGCAAAGTTGTGAGAAACAAGGATTAAATGACAGTACAAACCAACCCTGAATTAGAGGATTCTATTCCAAATGCCAGTGGAAATACAGCTGAAGATGGAGACAAACATTTTCAAAACATGAAAATGAGCGAAAACTACTGTATCACCAACCCTTTCACAATAATTTCAGTTATGAAGTAATTGATTTTACGTTACAGCAATGTTGGTCATAACATAGAGTCCTGGACACTTCTGAACATTGTAGCATTGCTTGAATTTGGAACACTTTTACTGTGTGTTTCAATGCAGAACTTCTCCTTAGCTCTTCTGAATGCTGTGATTTATGTTGCTCCTGCATTATGGATGACACCAACCCAGAACAGGTAGGTGTCTGTACTGTTGTTAACTCTGTGTTTAATTATAGATATTATATCAAAGTGTAAAGTCATGTTCACATAAAGAAGATTGGTGTAAGATACACATATGAAAGACAGAATTACATAGAGTCTTTCATACATTGATATACAGAGTGAGTCACAAACCTCCAAACAAGCTACACAGTGTTTTTCTACTGGGCATGTGGACACATTCAGCACTGCTGCTGTAAACAGGGTCACACTTCTGATGCAGTTTTGCTCTACTGTAGAAGAATAGAATTGAGTTGACAGTGATATGGCATAGTTCAGTTATTACAAATGATTTATTATTTTGTCCTGTACTTGGTCACAAAGTATATTATGGCTCGGTATGTTTTCTACTGCACAGCATGTATTTATGATTCATACGTGCTAACTCGGTCAGCTCGCCAAGTGAAAGTACAATTTGCAGAAAGAGTTATAGGGTCAATTTTTTTTGAGTCTGTATATACATGAATACAATTTTGTCCCCTTTCTTTTAGAGAAGTAACAGACTGTGTGCATGAGTTTGCCTTTTTTCAGGAAGACTCCACAACACTTCATAGGCCAATCTTTTGATGAGAACAATTGAAAGCATGTTTCACAATATTAGTAGATTTGTGACCCCTTTGGTCCCTCAACCCAACCCCCTGCGGTTTCTATCTCTGAGGTAAATTATAACATAAATTGTACAAGACAAACCCACACACCCTGGAAGAATTAATATAAAATATCCACCAGGAAATTGTCAACATTTCTCAAGATAAACTATGATGAATAATGGATAGCTTCCTAAAGATGTGCCAAATATGTATGGACAACGTTTGCCAGTTTCAGCATCTCCTTTCATAAAATTGGTAAGTAAAACCTTTAAAAGTAGTTTTAAAAATGTTGTATGTTTCATCTGCACCTTTTTAAGATAGCGGCAGACAGGAACAAGCAGCGAGGATGCAGACAGACAAAACACTGTACAGCCGATTCTTACTTTTTTGACTCGCTCATTACCCAGGCAATGCATGTATGTAATTAATTGCTTGGGAAGTTTAGTTGCTTGATACTTGTCCTACATAAAGACCACTGAAGTATAGTCAGTGGCAGCTGCTGTATAAGAGTATGTGAACTCCTTAACTTCTGACACTATGCAGATTTATTGGTTAGTTTTTCTCTGAATGTTATTAAGCATAACATATATCCGCTAAAGATTAAAAACAGAAGCACTATTAACATTAAAATATTCTTCATGATTGAGTTTGACGAGTCACACTTACGTATACATTCATCTTCACTTTGTAAATATTGGAACATTTTCAAGGACATTTGTCATCCTCTTCCTGTTCTTGATTCCTCTTTCTTCAAGACCAAGTCAAATACTGCTTTTAAGTCCATGATTGTTAGATAATGTCATTATTCCCCTTGATACTTTTCTCTATGTTTGTTCTTACCGTAAGTTTAAGGTCCTATGCTTATCTTTCTGGAGAAAAACAGCCTGCTCTTCTTCCAAGTCATTTTCTACTACTAATCTCAATCTCCTCTCTAGGACTCTAGTATATGTTTTATACACTATCAATGTGAGGCTTATTGCTGTACTATATAAGCACTTTTATTGGACACTAGCTTTACAGGAAAGTGAGGAACAAGAGGAAGAAGAGAGAGCTTACCTGCACGTCTTTCTGGAGCATTTTGGACCAAAGAAAATTTATTTCTCTGAAACCCTCAGCTGTTATGGTGACTAGGTTATCTAATTTGCTGCAAACTAGCTGAATTTGTTAATGAAACACAGTGCATGTGTATCTGCATGAACTCTGGGAACTCCAAACAGAATGAAACCTTAGCAATGAAGCCATAGATATCCATGTGTATAGCTCACTTCATATCTCAATGTTGTTGCTCTGCTCTACTCCCGAAATTATACAAAACATACTGAATGAAGACTAGGGAGCCAAGCACCCAAGAAAAGGTGCATGCATAGCATAGTTCTCACAGAGGTATTTTCCCTTTGGATGGCAAACAATATTTTATTGAGAAGCTCTTCTAAAGAGTATGTCTACAACTGGAAGTAATTGAAAACTGACCATGAATAAGTACAGAGTTCTTTATTCGTCAATGTAAAGGTACTTTACTTATTGCAACTTTTATTAATCTGACCAATATTCTTCACTTTTCCTTTACTACCCAGGTACCACAAAGCTTTTATCCATATTACAAAGATACATGTTAATGAAGACAATGTGAGTTAAGGAAGAGGGCATAAGGTGGACAAGTACTGTGCATGTCTCATTTGTATTGCATACATGTCTGTTATACTTTGTTGTATCTCATTCTGATCGTCAATGTGTGAACAATTCCTAAAAGGTCAAATTAGTGTAAGTAGGAGAAACGGGCAACCATAGAGAGTATCAGCTAAGATGTTTGGCAATATGCAAACACCAATAAGGAACTATTATTACTTCAGTGTTAAGATTAGGTATTTATTTGAAAGGCAGATACAAGATTAGATGTATTTGGATTTTCCCACTAAACATTTTATGTTGACAATGTTTAAGCGTGGGTTTTGTTTGTTATAGTCAGTAACAAAATTGTAAAATTGTAGAGGACATCAACTAGAGTTGTTTGGAGAGGGAGCAGAAAACACTTGAATGTAATTTTGTAAGAAAAGGGAATAAATAAAATAAAAGTATAAATTGGCACTGCAGTAAGATTGATTGCACTTCCAACTAATCTATTAATTTCATTTAACAATACCATTTTAGGAAATTTAAAAAAATTGTGAAACATTCATTTAGACACTAATCAAGGTTTTATAATGAACATCTTGGAACATCCTTTCAGTTTAGAAATACCTTTCTATATGTAAAGATGGTACTCAGTGATGAAATCCAACTTCCAACCAAACAGAAAAAACTAATGGTGTCATTATAAGTAATTAATTTACAACAGCACTGGATTATCTCTTGAATTAAATGCTAAATCTTAGGTATTGCACTAGCTTACTTGGACACATTTTTACTTTATCTACATTGTATATAGTAAGTAGCGTAAGTATTGAATTTCAACCAAAAATTTGATCAAGATTTCTAGGAAATACACTTTTTCAGACTCCCTGAATTAAAAAAAAAAAAAAAAAAAAGCATTTTTAGAAAGACGTTTGTGTGTGCACATCTGCATGTGAGAGAACATAACTCAAAAACTAAAAGCAAGTTGATATTTAAGTTCAGTATCTTCCAAAGATACAACATGAAGATTTTCAAGAAAAAATCCCCTACTTCAAAATTACCTTTATGTAGAAGAAAGTCCTTGTTTCTGTGATTGCATGCAAAGACCATAAAATTTTGAGGAAAGCATATGGCATCCAGTTCTTAAACATTCTCTTTGTATTATAACAAAACATGTACTTTAGCTATTTCTGCAAGTTTATCTTCAAGTACAGTGATTAGAAATATAAACTTTTAAAAGTATAGGAAAAGCAGAGTCAGACTGAATTATTCAGTTTGCTAGACAAAGGGAAGTTTTACAGGTTTCAGTTTCATGACTTGGCAAATATGGGATTGTTGTCTAGTGGATTGCAGACAGACTAGGTTCCAAAATAAGTTAGGGTAGGTGTTTATCATAATAATTATCAATGTTAATACAGTGGAACCTCACTTAAATGTTTTTCAAGGGAGACTACTATAAATGAGAAAATGTGTAACTGATTTTCTCTTCTGGTATGGACATTTTAATTACACACAAATAAAATTAGGTATATACTGTGCACTTTACATGGCTTTAAAAAAATCTTCAATTTTTGTCTGCTTTTTTTATTTTTCCATACAGTCATACACTAGTTGATTATAAGCACTAATCCCTTTAACATCTTCATCATTAAGGCTTTGTGAAGACAGAAATTGTATTATTTCTAGGACTTGAATTGCCTCATGCGCACTAGGAACGCTTTCACAATATTCTTCTTCACCATCATCAGATGAATCTCGAGGAACAATTTCTGAAACAATATCATTGTCACTTTGGATAGCACAGGTGGAGAGATCTTGATCACAGAACACATATTCCTCAAAATCCACATCACTTTCCAAACGACTCCATTCTAAGGAGCCTGGTAAAATGGTTTCCTCTTCCACTTCCCCCTCTTCATCTTCTTCTTTGCCTGTCTCCTCTGCTGTTCTCTCTAGGATTCCAGCTTTAATGAAACACTTGTGGATGGATTTAGATTTTACCCTATTCCAGGCACACCGAATGAAATTCATAGCCTGCAAATAAATAAAAGCACAAAAACCATATTGTAGATGTACATGTGAAAAATAGAAGTTAAATTTAATTTAAGATTGCATTCCATAGTTTATAGAAAGAAAAGACATACAAACCTGGAGTACATTTATCTTCGGCACATCCTTCCCTGCATCAATATCAGCAACCACACATTGTACCAGCAGCTTCCTATACTGGACCCTCATGGCTGCTATTATACCCAAATCAAGTGGCTGCATGCGACTGGTGCACTTTGGTAGTAGAAAGGCAAGTTTTCTATTGCTAAAGCTCAATGAGCTGGGACGTGCAGGGCAGTTGTCCAAAAACATCAGTATTTTCTGTTTTCACGATGCATTCGAGCATTCAGTTTTTCAAGGGGAGTAGTGAAAGTGGTGCCGGTTATCCAGGCCTTTTTATTGGCCTCATATTGGAGTAAAGTTATTTGATAGCTTTCAAACAGTGAGGTTTCGCTGATTTCCCAATGACCAATGGAGTAAGCTTATCTGTTCCATCAGCATTTGTTGTAAGCAATACAGTTAATCGCTCTTTACTTCTTTTGCCCCCATGGCAAGGATCGCCTTTTACTGCAAAAGTTCTCTCCAGTAGGAGGTTAAAGAATAGTCCCATCTCATCGCAATTGTAGATGTCAGAAATGTTGAAATTTTCCACAATTTTAGGAACTTCATTTTTCCAACAATGTACAACTTCCTCATCAACACTATTGGCCTCTCCACAAATTTTCCGGCCACTTATGTCGTATCTCTTCTTAAACTTTTGAAGCCAGCCAACAGAAGATCTAAAGTCATCCAGCACTTTAAGCTGCTTCGCAACATCTAGTGCCTTCTCTTGCAACATTTTTCCATCGATGGGAACATTTTTCTCACAATGTTGATTGAACCAGAATATAAGACATTTTTCTAAATCAGCAAAATGCCCTGTTTATATTCTCTTTACATTTTGATAGCTGCATCCAGGCTTTGATACATTCTGTATATGCTCTTCATTTTTTATTGTGGTTGTCAGTATGCAGTAAGATAGGCCCAAATGCTCAGCAATATTCTTCTTCATTTCTTTAGGACTGTTTTTAACCTCATGCAGAATTTTTAATTTTTAACCAAGGGTTAAGGATTTTCTTGTTTTCTTCCTTACTGGTTGATATTCACACATGTTTCTTCTTCTGATTGTAACTCGAAACTCCACATAAAACAGATAAGTGACTGTTGGAATGATATTATGACAATGAAAACAGAGCACACTAGCAGTACTCAACTTAAAGCAGAGAAATGACTGTTGGAACCAAGATTAATAGATTGTTGGTATGATATGACGACAATGAAATGATAAATGTCAATGAAAACTGCAAACCAGGCAATTCCAAGGCTATACACAGCAAGCATACCACCATACTTTTTTTTTAAAAACATATAAGTTTGTGTATGAGGATCAGAAAAAGTGATGCATTACCAAGAAAACGTATAACCAAAAATGTATAATTGAGCAAAATTTTAATGCAGAACAACTGGTCCCTAAAATTTTAGCGTATATATGCGAAAAATGTTGAAGCGAGTTTCCACTGTACCTCATTAGGATAGACTTATTCAACTTATCTAAAACAGATAGCTGAGTATTATTTGAATGTTTCTTGATTTTCATTGTATATAATTGGATATTGGCTTGCTACATGTCATTATTTGTTAAATAAGAGAACTAAGACTGATTAGAAAATTTTGATCTATGGTGTATAATACACCTAGAAGAAATTATTTTAACCTGAGATGTGCAATGCGATTGTCACATTTTTGCTTATTGTGATAGTAAATGTATGTATTTTACAATAATACTGTTGATTGCTGGTGGCTCAGCAGTAAAATGGTGCTTTTATGTTTTTGATTTTATGTTTATGATAACTTTGCAGTCTGTTTATAATTAAGAGTATGATTTACTTTTGATATGGAACTTTGTTTTCAGATTACTCTCTTTCCTGCAGAGGATGTTCTGGCTCCTTTTGCATCCTTTATATTTGATGACTATAGTGGTGATGTTACACACTGCTATCATGTTTCCTGAGGAGCCATTGGACAGTATAGCTTTGAAAGGTAAGAAGATGCAGTAATAAAATTGCTTTTACATTGCTCTTTCATAAACTGAATAAAATTTAGTACTTAAATTTGCATACATATACTTTTGTGGAACTTAATATCAACATTTGTAATTGTCAGAAACCAGCTTTTATTGGCCAAAAGTACAGAGTGTGTCAAAAACCTCTGAACCGGCTGCAGTTTTTCCACTGGACAAGTGAATGCATGATTCTGCACTACTGCTATAAACAAGGTCATGCTTCTGATGCAGTTTTTCTCTGCTCTCAAAGTGCAGTTTTTCTCTGCTCTCAAAGTGCAGTATTGAGTTGACAGATATGGTGTAGTTTAGTTGTTACAAGTGATTTATTATTTTGTCCTGTTCTTAGTCACAAAGTGTATTACGGCTCATATGTTTTCTACTGCACAGTGTGTATTTATTTATGATTCATATGTATTAACGCAGACAGCTCGCCAACTGAAAGTATGATTTGTAGAAAGATTTCCAGATGTAAAATCTCCAGGGCCAATTTTTTTGAGTAAACAGTTGATGCTCTTACATATATGAACACAATTTTGCCCCCTTTTTTTAGAGAATAGACAGGGTGTATGATTTTGCCTTTTTTTTTCAACAAGACTGTAACATCTCATACAGCAAATCTTTCGATGAGAATAATTGAAAGTGTGTTTCAGGACAAAATTGTTAGTATTAGCAGAGATTTGTGGCCCCCTCAGTTCCTCAACCTAACCACCTGCAATTTCTCTCTCTCTGGGGTAACTTAAAAGATAAAATATAAAAGACAAACCTACACACCCTGGAGGAATAATTAAACAAAATATCTGCCAGGAAATTCAAGATGAATTACAGTGAGTGATGGATAGTTTCCTAAACAGGTTCCATAAAAATATGCACAACAATAGTGGCTGGTTTCAGCGTATCTTTTCATAAAGTTGATAAGTAAAGTCTTTAAAAGTAGTTTTAAAAATATTGTATGGTTTCATCTGCATCTTTCTATGATAATGGCAGACATTGAGTGCCGAGGACGTGAACAGGCAAAACATTGTGCAGGTGGTTTGTACTTTTTTGGCTCACTTGTTACTTCATAAGTTTGTGAAAATTTCTGATATGTTACGCTTATACAAATTTCTGTACCCATTACCAACATATTAATAGGTATCCCTTGTATAATATACTTAAGATATTAAAAGAAATTTGATGCGCTCCATTTACATACATTTTTCTACCTGTGCTGCAACAAACTATTCACATTTATCAAGATAAGTATGAGCAGAAATGGTTTATTACTTAGTATTTTCTTATACAAGAGGAATAAGGAAATACAATAAGCTAAACTGATAGACAAATCTTTTAAAAGCTGGCCAATATGTGATGTTTTGAAAAATGCTGTTCTGTTTGCTTGACCAAGAGAAAGAAAAACAATTAATACTTCTCATATGAGAAAAGTTTTAAGTATTGCAAAACCAATATAAAGGAATACCACAAAAATGTTAACTTCACAGAAAAAGTTGCATTTGATATAAACTGTGTGTTTAATAAGATCTACATTTTTGTGCAGTAAGTTTTTGTCCATCTCTTACATTTTACCAGTTATGCAAAAGTCCTACAGAATAAAGAGGGCTTTAGAAGCTATTCTCTGAAAATTCAATATATACGTTTTATTTGTGATGAAAATATCTTTAACATACAGTATTTTAATCAAAATCATTTGAGCCATTTTTGAAAAAATCAAAATTTTCAAAACATGTTCCACATAAATGGTAGTTTAGGATGGGGAGTTTTCTTAAAACTATTTGTGTCAAATCTTGAAAGATTCTGAACCTAAATACCAAGTTTGGTATCTAACCAACTTTTGCTTTTGAATTATGCTGTTCACACATACACGCACACACTACTGGCCTTTTTCTAAATTGTAATTGATTCAGGGGACGTCAAATCATGTAAAATTTCAGTATCCAGTTTTTGGGTAGAGAGCAATACCTACTATGTAGGTAGAGAGAGAGCAAAAAGTAATTCTTTGATTTATCCATCCACTTTATTAATCACAATAAACATTTTCCTAGAAATCCCTTTCGAATGAAGCAGTAAGTAGTTTAGTTGAATCCGCAGTGCAAAAATGAAATATGTTTGTATGATAAATACATTTTTGGTATTAATCAGTTGATGTGGAAAGAAAGAAGAGTTCCACTTTTTCTGGCAAGTTTCAATAAGTGGACACTAGTATAACTTGGATATATTCACAGAGTATTATAATTCACTAAAAGGAAACATGATCATGTATCTTAGGTTTATCAAGCTTTTATTTATCTTTTTAAATAAGTGTTTCTATTAATAATTTGCATAATACTGTAAATGTTTTCTCAGTTCCATATTACGTAAAATCAAGTGTAGTTTTTTTGTTAATTTGTATACCAAAAGTGTTTATTTGCTTGTTGCCATAGCAGCAGAAGCTGAAGAATTAAAGTTTAACATATTCAATGTAAAGTGAATTTGTATTTACTGTGTTGCAATGTTGTGCAAAATAAAATACCTCAAGAATAGAAAGCTTTATGAAAAAAATGTTTTAAGGAGAAACCCTCAAAATGATGTTCTTTATCGTAGTTCAAAAGAATAATCATAGGTCACTTTCTAGCCTGTATATTTGTTTTTTTATTTATTTATAGTGCTAAGCGTATACATGATTATGGTCTGACCTTAACCCTTGTTAGTTGACCAGGCCATAAATAATAAATGTACAGCAGGTCAAGGTATTACTAAATATTTTTTATCCTCTAAAATTAATCTAGTTTCCATGTTTTTCAACTGACCATTTCTATTTCATCCTTACCTTCCATAAAAACTCCCCTAATTTAGGTGTCTGTTTATGATCCTCAAACATATTTCTAAGTGCAATTTGATTGTTCCTCAGTAACCATTTCCTACTTATTAAATTTTTCCTCCAGTTATTTGTGGCCCTGCACTGAAAGGTAATGTGAATCATTTTCCTTCTCCCCACAAATTAAACACATTCCCAGGATACCTCTCCCCACATTCCCCTTAATTTCCAAATGCCTAATCTAAACCCTTGTATCTGTCCCTTCTCTTTCATTTCTTTACAAATCAAAATGTACTTTCTCTGAGTCATCTTTTAGCTCCCTGTAAAATTCCAATGAACTTCTCCCCTCAATTGAGAAAATAAAATTTGTTTATCCATGTTTTCCATCCTGGATCTCTTTTCCTTCAAATGCCTTTTCCAAAATATCCAATATTAGCCCAAAAATCTGCTAAGCCATTTATAAATAACTGTTCCCTGATAGTCTGTATATAATTATTGCATATTATAATTTTAGATTAATGAATTTTGTTTTCTTCCCTAGGCCTTACTGCCTCACGACAAGCACTAATGTATAGTGTAGTGGATAGCTACATTTATGCCAATTGGATATTTCCTGTAGCAACTGCAATATTGTTACCAAATTGGCTTCTCTTCTGGGTAGTCATACATTCCAAGTCTCATAAACCAGAGACTAAATGTGAATAAGGTAAAAAATATTTTTACAATTAAGATCTAATTTAAAGATTATTAATTTAGTTATAGTATGTTAATGCATACCTGGCTTTATGCTAACAATTATTGGTAGCAGAACCAAACAACCATCCTTCATATTATTATTCTGTAGCATCTTAAACCTCAGATACTACACACATAACAGGTTCTAGTGTCAGTAGAATAGTCTTACATTTAGGATTTTACCAAAGATTTACCTCGCAGTATCAGTGCTTGATCATCTGCATCTATAAGACTGATATTTAGTGTGTGTGTGCACCTTTTATTTATAATAATAAAATAATTACAGATGACAATGAAATAGCTAATAAATTTAATAAATACTATGCTAATACCTATAAATTATCTGCAAATACCAAAATAGAACAAAAATATTTAAGAAAAACATTAAAGAATACAAAAATCAACAACTAAACTTTTAAGATAATATATTTAATCAGGAATTCAATATTAAAGAATTGAACATTGTAATTAATAACTTAAAATTGAAAAAATCTCCAGGACCTGATAATATACATACAGAATTCATTAAACATCTGGGTGAAAAAAAAGAAAAATTAAGACTCCTAAATTTCTGTGATTTGTCATGGAATACAAAAGTACCAGATGAATGGAAGATGGCAATAATAATATCTATTTTGAAATCAAACAAACCAGTAGAAAATGTTCCAAGTTATCATCCAATAGCACTTAAAATCATGGAAAAAATGATTTCCAACCATTTAAATTGGTTTCTAGAAAAAAATAACTTAATTTCAACTAAACAAGCAGGATTTAGAAAACACCATTCAACAAATGAACAGATTTTAAATCGTAGTCTCAAGACATTAAAAATGCATTAAATAAAAAAGAAGACACTCTAGCAATATTTATTGATTTTCAAGGAGCATATGATTGTATTTGGAGATACAATCTACTTGATAAACTTAAAATTCTAGGAATCCAAGGCAAAATGTTACATTGGATCAGTGAATTCATTATTCAATGCTTTATTGCTACCAAATATAATGATAAATTATCAAAATATCAACAGACATACCGTGGCTTACCTCAAGGCAGTATCCTTAGTACTACGCTCTTTAATATTTATATCAATGATCTTCCATATCAATTACAAAAAATAGAATCAAAAGTCTTAATGTTTGCAGATTGTAGTCTTAAGGAAAAATCAGCAATTAATAAATATAGCACAACAATCATTGACATTACAGAATTGGACATCTAATAATTTAATGAAAATTAATACACAGAAAACAAATTATCAACTATTTACACTAAGGAAGAAACCAATAAATATTTCCCTTCAACTAAATGGAGAAAATCTCACAGAAACACATGAAGCCAAATATTTAGGTATTATTTTTGATACAAAATTAACATGGAAAAAACACATTGATAATATATACAAAAAAACAGGAAAAAAATTACCACTATTAAAAAGACTGGCAGGCAAGAAATGGGGAAGCACTACACAAACTTTAAACACTTTTAACAAGATGTATATTAAAGCAACATTTAAATATTGTGAAGAGATATTAATAACTGCAAATATAGAAAAACTTAATATTCTACAAAATCAAATTCTTCGCCTATTAACTAGAGCTGTTAAAACTACCCAAGTACCTGCTCTTCTGTGTCCTTTCTGTTTACTTAAAGAACATATGGATGGAAACCATCTACTCTGCTGCCCAACCTTTAGTCAACAACAAAAATTTTTTTTTTAGTCCTCCCGACTAGGTCAAAGTGACCTGCTGACCAACAGTAGGTGCAACCCTCCATTCAAATTGGGGGCTGTGAATGAGTGATGTAACTGCCAAAACGTAAAACTGGTGCTTATTCCAAAACAATTACATTAAAGCTCAAATAAGCATGTTTCCCAATGTAAAATATTCCAGAGATAAAATAGTCCCCCAATCGGAACTCCAGGTGGGGACTACCCTGGGCACTCAAACAAAAAACATTAAAAAGAATAGCAAAATAACTATTGCTCAATGGAACGCAGCAGGCCTATCAGCCAAGAAAACTGAACTTCAACACATAATGAAAGAAGAGACTATAGGTACTAGCTATTTTAGAAGCAAATGTATCTGATGAAACTCTGAAATACTACCAGTTTAAAAATTACCATACATACATACTACCCAAATCCAGACAAGTAGCTAGTGGCATCTTAATAACAATTCATAAATCTTTGATACATCAATTTAAAATAATAAAACTGAAATTATCAAAGTAGATATATGGAAATCAAACCAACACTTCAAAATTTATGCTCTATATAATCCTCCAAATAATATTCCAGATATTAGTAGAATAGAAGTTGGAAGAAAAACTATTATTGTCTGTGATTTTAATGCACATGCAAAGGAATGGGGATACCAAAATTACAATCCAGCTGGTAAAATGTGGACACAGAATAATCATTACAACTATTGACATTGGTACGAATAAACACCATAATTCCAAAAATACTAACAATAAATGCTCTTGGAATTACAAAAAGGCTAAGTGGGAGAAGTTTCAACAGATGTTAGAAGACATTTTCTCAAAATTTGTAGTAGATAATACATTAGTAAGTGATGCTCTTCTAAAGACATTTTGTAGCATTATTTTGGGATGTGCAAAGAAATGCATACCTAGAGGTAAAATGAAACATTATAAACCATTATGGACAGAAAAGCTCTCCAAATTACAGGACAGAGATGAAGCTAGATCTCAAGCTGAACAAACACCTCACCAAGATATACAGCATTGGAGAAAACTAGCAGCAGAACTTAAAGAAGAAGTCATTCTTTCAAAAAAACAGTCTCTTCAACATTTTTTAGAAAAACTAGATTCTAGAAAAGATAATAAAAAAGTCCACAATTTTATCAGTCCTAAACAACAAGCGTAATCCTGACAAGAAACAACAATTAAAACTAACAAAGCTGTAACAAATGATAAACAAATTGCAAATTCTTTTACAAAATTCTACACTAAATGCTTACTGCCATCGAAAAACATGAAAAATAAAGAAAAAGAGATAAAAAAAAAAACAAATTAAAAACAAATTCCACTGCCTAGATACTCATGATGTCTTCACACAAGATTTTGACATCCAGGAAATTAACAATGCAATTGATTAGCTGAAAAGTAATAAAAGTCCAGGACCTGATAATCAAATATCAGGTGAAATGATTAAGCATTTAGGTAACAAAGGTTGCAGTATTTGTCTACAATTATTCAATTTAATCTGACACATATCAGTCCCATCAGTATGGAAGAAATCTATAATAATACCCATCCTGAGACCAAATAAATCAGCAGAAAATATCCAAAACTACAGACCTATTTCCTTAACTTCCTTGCTAAACTTATGGAAAAGATGATCTGCACTAGACTTAACTGGTTTCTTGAAAACCAAAGTATACTTACTCCAGCCAGGCAGGCTTCAGACAGTATCAATCTACAACTCAACAAACAATTAAACTCAGCCAAGATATCAAAGATAGTTTAGATAAACAGGAGACAGTATTAGCTGTCTTTTTAGATTTTAAAAGTGCTTATGATTCAGTTTGGCGAATAAAGTTATCAGATAAAATGCATAAAATAGGCATCAGCAACAACATGCTGCATTGGTTTTATAAATGTTTAATTCAGTGCTTTTCTGCTACTAGATATGCATAAACAATATCAAAATTCAAACAGTCAAAAAGAGGTCTCCCTCAAGGTTCGGTCTCCAGCAATATCCTCTTCAACCTAATGATAAATGACCTACCAAAAAATTTAAAGAATCATACAATATCAACTGTGCCGTTTTTGATGACGACCTAATAATTTGGACTTCACTGAAAGGAAAACATCAACACCAAATGGATGATGCACTTTGTAAATTATCCAGCTGGTGTAAAGAAAATGATATTCAAGTTAACACAGAGAAAACAAACTATCAAATATTCTCTATCTCAAAAGACACCAACAGTCTCACTTACATTGGACAAAGTTCCAACCACCCAAATCGAAGCTTATAAATATTTAGGGGTAACATTTTACGATAAGCTAACATGGAAACATAATATATTGATAGTAACAGAGAAAGCCAGCAAAAGACTTTCCATATTGAAAAGATTAGCTGGAAGTAAATGGGCATGTTCTAGACAAGTATTGAATAATACATATAAAGCCCATATCAAACCAATTCCTCAGTATGGTAGTGAAACAATTATTACAGCAAGCAAATCAAATTTAGATAAAGTAGAGAAAGTACAAGATCAAGCATTATGCATTATTACAGGTGCTGTTACATGGGAATCCTTGCAGAACTGATATGGGAGAAACTATACAGATACTCCTAGAAACCCAACAAGGTTTTATAAAAAAAGTTAAAGCTCTACAGAATCAATACGGTTTATCATTGAACATTTATAATATAGAAAGGTTATCCCCTCCACCTTATCCTGTCATTAAAATTGATTGTAACATAGTATTAATGAAACAAATTAGCAAACAAGATGCAAGCCTAGTTCAACTAAAACAAGTTGCCTTAGAAACTATCTACACAAAATTCACAGAAAATGAATGGACACATCTTTATACTGATGGTTCTAAAATTGGACATAATTTTAATGATACAGCAGGTGCTGCAATATACAGCAAATTATTTTGCTCTTACACATCTCTTGGTCCAAAATCAATCCATTTCGACAGTGAACTTGAGACAATCAATTCTGCATTGAAACAGCTTTACTACCACATTAATGCCTTCAAAAAAGCAGTCATCTTTAGTGATTCAAAATCTGCATTACAAGCCATTTTTACCAGTGTATGTGCAACTAAAAGAACAGCTGAAATCTACCAAAGTATTAAACACTTACAATCTCTTTACAAATTGATAGTTTTACAGTGGATTCCCTCGCACTGTGGAGTTCTTTGTAATGAAAAGGTCTTAGCAAAAAAAAAGGCACAACGATCCACCAAACTAAAAACACATCATTATTGTTTCACTCATCAAAACTAATAATACAGAAAACCATAAAAAAAAACACATGACAATTTAAACCAAGAGAGTATAAATAAACAATGGAAAACCTTGTTAAACAATGCAACAATAATTCCAGAATGTCCAAGATCAAAAGCTGTTGCTCTGTTTCGATTACATACAGGGCATAATTGCTTAGCTGCCCATCTACATAAATTAAACGTCCTTCCAACTTCAAATTGTATACTTTGTAGAGAAGAGGATTCTACAATGAATATGGTTCATATTATGAAATGTCAAAACCTTACAACTACAGATCTCTCATTGCGTTATTGGGAAGCAAGAAGGCAAATGGAAGAACTCCAATATGCTGAGCATTAGCAACCAACCAACCAACCAACCAACCAACCTTAGTCAACATGATAATATTAATTAAATTATATAACTCAGAAGTTTGAGACAAGTGAAGTTTTAATCAATGTGATGTTGAAAATGAGTCGGAATAGTAACACTCACCTCACTTATATGTAATTGTTCAAAACATATGTTTCAAGGGCAATTGCCCTCTTCTTCAGTTGAAGTCCGACTGATGGCTGCTATTTGTGCTCTGTGGTCTATTACGGTGGAGCCATCTGGTGTTCTCAGTAGAAGTTCAAAATCATGTGGCGGTATTTCAAAATTCATCAGTTGGTCTTTTTGTTGTGTAATGAGAATATTCTCCCAAACTGTAAATTCTGCCGGGTTGTTTACAGGTTTTAGCAATTTTATGTCATTTTGTATTTCATGATGTGATGTCCAAAAATGGTATGCTACTGCCGATTTATCTGTTTGTTTCTGTTTGATATGTCTGAAATGTTCCTTTAGCCTTGTTTCCAGTCTTCTTTTTGTTTGGCCAATGTAACATGATTTGCAGTCCTTGCAATCAATTCTGTAGATGCCTGATCTCTGGTTTGTAGGTATGGGGTCTTTAATGTCTGTTTTCAATGCATTTTTTATGTTGAATTGGTTACTTGAAGCTAAACTTATATTGTATTTCTTGAAAATTTTTTTGAATTTCCTATCTGCTGTTGGGTGATAGGTGAATTTTTTATATATAACTTTCGGTTTTTGTATGGACAAAGTGGTGATTTGTTTTAAGGTTAATTTCTCCTTATGTTTTTTAATTTTTTGGTCAATGATGTCTGGGTTAAAACCATTGGCTGAGGCTATATGTCTTAGTTGGAGGTATTCTGTGTTGTACTCTTCTGGGTCAAGTGGGATGCTGAGGAGTCTGTGTACTGAACTGTTGAAGACTGCCTGTTTATGAGGTTCTGGGTTGAAACTATTCTGTTTTATGTAATTGTCTGTATGTGTGGTCTTCCTGTAGATGCCATAAGTGATCTTTTGTTCTTTCCGTGTTAGTTTTAGGTCCAGGTATGGTAGCATTTGGTCTTTTTCTGTTTCCATTGTGAATTGTATGTACCTGTCCTGTAGGTTTAGTAATTTTAGAGAGTCTTCTGCTAATTTTTTGGGGACCACCGCAAAAACATCATCAACATATCTAAACCATTTTTTGAATATATTCGGAAAACTGGAGGTTATATGTACTTCAAGTCGTCCCATGTACAGATTTGCTAAAAAGGGCGAAAGTGGGTTACCCATTGCTAAGCCTGATGATTGTCTGTAAAATCTACCATTGAATTGGAAATAATTCTGGTTGATGCAAAGTTCTGTTAAAGTATGGAAGTCTTCTATTTCTTTCTGGTTTAAGCCAATGCCCCTGAGCCATGCTTTGAAGGTTTCAAGTAACTTGTCGACTGGGATGCTGGTGAATAATGATTTCACATCAAACGAAACCAACAACTCATTGTTTGAAACTTTGTACTCTTCTAGATGTTTTATTAGTTCTATGGAGTTTTTAATGGAAAGGTGGTTGTGTTCGGGGAAGCTATTGAATTTGTTAACTAACCACTTAGATAATTTGTAGGTTGGAGAGTTTATGCAATTGACTATTGGTCTCATGGGTTTGTCCGGTTTGTGGATTTTTGGCAAAGCATAAAGACGTGGTAGAGTTGGGTTTGCTTCTTTCATTTTGAATTTTTCTAGTTTAGGTATAACTTCTGTTCTTTCTATTGTATGTTTTAAGGATGTTATCAGTGTGTTTAATGGGTTTTTACTTATTTCTGTATATTCTTTATTCTCTAAAAGGGTTTCTACTTTTGAAATGTAACCTTTTTTGTCCATTATGACTGTTGTGTTTCCCTTATCTGCTTTTAAGAAAACTACCGCTTTTTTGTTTAAGGACCTGATTATTTGTTTATGTTTGTTCTTCTGTATTTTTGTGTCTTTGATTTCCTGCAGTATAGGTGCAACTTCTTTCTTTATTGTTAATTGATCGGTCCGGTTTAGTTCTATTGTAGCTATTTCTATGTCCGCTATATAATCTTGTACGTTGGTCGAGAATTGAGTGCAAGTTTTGAAGCCCTTGTTTAAAAATGTAATTTCTTCGTTATTGAAGGTTTCTTCCGAAAGATTTACTACGTTCACATTAGTTGGTTTGTTTGACTGTATATTGAGTTGGGTTTGGTTAGTTAACAAATTCAATAGCTTCCCCGAACACAACCACCTTTCCATTAAAAACTCCATAGAACTAATAAAACATCTAGAAGAGTACAAAGTTTCAAACAATGAGTTGTTGGTTTTGTTTGATGTGAAATCATTATTCACCAGCATCCCAGTCGACAAGTTACTTGAAACCTTCAAAGCATGGCTCAGGGGCATTGGCTTAAACCAGAAAGAAATAGAAGACTTCCATACTTTAACAGAACTTTGCATCAACCAGAATTATTTCCAATTCAATGGTAGATTTTACAGACAATCATCAGGCTTAGCAATGGGTAACCCACTTTCGCCCTTTTTAGCAAATCTGTACATGGGACGACTTGAAGTACATATAACCTCCAGTTTTCCGAATATATTCAAAAAATGGTTTAGATATGTTGATGATGTTTTTGCGGTGGTCCCCAAAAAATTAGCAGAAGACTCTCTAAAATTACTAAACCTACAGGACAGGTACATACAATTCACAATGGAAACAGAAAAAGACCAAATGCTACCATACCTGGACCTAAAACTAACACGGAAAGAACAAAAGATCACTTATGGCATCTACAGGAAGACCACACATACAGACAATTACATAAAACAGAATAGTTTCAACCCAGAACCTCATAAACAGGCAGTCTTCAACAGTTCAGTACACAGACTCCTCAGCATCCCACTTGACCCAGAAGAGTACAACACAGAATACCTCCAACTAAGACATATAGCCTCAGCCAATGGTTTTAACCCAGACATCATTGACCAAAAAATTAAAAAACATAAGGAGAAATTAACCTTAAAACAAATCACCACTTTGTCCATACAAAAACCGAAAGTTATATATAAAAAATTCACCTATCACCCAACAGCAGATAGGAAATTCAAAAAAATTTTCAAGAAATACAATATAAGTTTAGCTTCAAGTAACCAATTCAACATAAAAAATGCATTGAAAACAGACATTAAAGACCCCATACCTACAAACCAGAGATCAGGCATCTACAGAATTGATTGCAAGGACTGCAAATCATGTTACATTGGCCAAACAAAAAGAAGACTGGAAACAAGGCTAAAGGAACATTTCAGACATATCAAACAGAAACAAACAGATAAATCGGCAGTAGCATACCATTTTTGGACATCACATCATGAAATACAAAATGACATAAAATTGCTAAAACCTGTAAACAACCCGGCAGAATTTACAGTTTGGGAGAATATTCTCATTACACAACAAAAAGACCAACTGATGAATTTTGAAATACCGCCACATGATTTTGAACTTCTACTGAGAACACCAGATGGCTCCACCGTAATAGACCACAGAGCACAAATAGCAGCCATCAGTTGGACTTCAACTGAAGAAGAGGGCAATTGCCCTTGAAACATATGTTTTGAACAATTACATATAAGTGAGGTGAGTGTTACTATTCCGACTCATTTTCAACATCACAATGATAATATTACATCAAAATACTGAAATGCAAGAGAGCGAATAGCTTCACTGCCAACTGCTCAACATTAGATACCAACTAACAATTAGTAGATTCTCAGTAAGCTAGTTCCGAGGCAGAAAATTTTTGCTTGTTTATATATCTTCAGTTTCTTGCATTGTAACTACACAGTATCTTATTCACAGGGGAACCATATGGATGACCACATGATACAACTCTCCTTCTGCATTTTCATTAGCCCTTTGGGTGCCAAGAGCCTATGCAACTTGCTCTTGAAAACTGCCAAGAGCTGATCTGTCTGAACCAATCCATGAAGATTGGTTTTTATGTTCAAATTTATGCAGCAGATGCTATAAGTACATACCTCTAGCCAATCTTACAACATTTAAACTACATGCCGGTAGCATTTTCCAGTTTATTTAAGTTTTCTTTGCGAGGTTGCCATATGTTGACCAATGTATTGCTCTGTAAACAGAATAGCAGGTGGTGTTTGATTTGTTACACTTGTTTGTTCATATGCTTAGTGATTTCTTATGGGTTCTGGTTATTGTACACCATAGAATTGCATACTGGAGGAAAAAAGTAATAGAAAGAAAATGGAGGCAGAATCCTTGGAAAGTGTGAAATTTCAAATAGTGATAATAAAAATGTTTTTATTACGTAAGTCTGCAGTAAATATCCTTAAAAGTGCATGGAAACATGAAACAATATACCAAGATTCATTGTGAAAATTCTTAACTCAACTGTTTCAAACTGAGGAAAATAGAAAGTTTTGTGTAAAAAATTATATTTCACCTTACTTAGGGCTGGCAGTTTAAGGATTAGTATAGTATTTTATCTTGACAGCTAAAGGGTTAACATACTCACAGATGAGAGGTTTGCTTTGCAAATATTTTATTCTGTTTTATACAAAAAATCTGATGTTACATTCACTTGACTTTCTCTATTTTTTTTGTAACAAACTATTGCTGCATATGCTTATTCTTCTATTTATTTCATACTAATCAAGATAAACATGAACAGAAATGGTTTTATTGCATATATCCTTTTAGGTACACAGGGAACCTAAATGATGACATCCCTTGTAATGGTAGGAAAAAAAAAAAAAAAAAAGTTGACAGTTTGCCACCGACAATTTGCTGTCATCACCACTGATAACCATGGCTATCAGAAAGAGCTGCACAACTAATAGCAAGTCTCCAGGGACTAGAGGCAGAAGTATTGAATGTGACTCTGATGTCAGCGATGTCCAGAGAGATCTGGGAGGCCCTCAAAAACTGCTTCAGAAACCATCACCTGGCTGCAGCCTAATACAGTCAGCTTAAATTCAGACTGCAACAGCAAGGGGAGATGATGCAAGAGTTTGCTCTGGTGATTGAACAGCTTGTGAACTTAACCATCTAGTTACATGTTCCAGAAAGCCTCTATTCCTTTTTCAATGGGGTGCATGACACCAAGATAAGACAGTGCCTGAAGCTCAGCAACTTCAAGACCATCCACAATGTGTTAACAGCAGCACTAAGACTGGAAGTGGCCAAGACAACTGCACCGACCTCGAAAACAAGTCGTATTAGCTGTAACAGGGACAGAGAGACAACCCAGAGATGATGACAACCTTTCATGTGCTGGGGGTGTGACAAGTCGGGTAACCTAGGAAAGGACTGTCCACACCAAGCCGACTTCAGGTGGAAAACAAAGAACTGACATGCAAAGGGGCATGTTGGGGCCTTCATCACCACCCCGTTGAGTGATGCCATGTGCCCTAGGCAGAAGAGTGGACAAAGCCTCATCCTAGGTGGCTGAGTAAAATGGAAGCTGTGCCAGTTATTAATAGACAAAGGTGCAGCTGTGACTGTAATCAGACATGATGTGGCAAATGGCTTGCCAACACGGTCACCCAGTTGGCCCAACCAACTAGTGATAATGTCAGGCAACATTATACTTGTGGAGAAGAAAAGTTGACATAGGGATGAAGCACTGTGAGCCTGTGGATATTTGTTGCAAGGGTGGCCGAGGGTATACTGGGACTGGATGCCTCAGGAGCTACAAGGGGACACTCAAACATTGGCCGAGATGAGGTGCTGCTCTGGAGCCCCAACAAATATCTGAGGATCTGTAGATATGCCCACAAGAAGCACACCTGTAGAGCAATGGTCAAGAAACCTTATGTTGGACCAAAAACACTACTAAACGGATTATACATTACCTGGGCATTGTTGCATAGTTGGGAGGAAGTGCCTGTGAGGCTGATGAACTGTTGGACACCAACCAGGACATCCAGGCCAAGAAGTGTGAGCCAGATGAGCGTATCCCTTTGTGATGGATCTGACCAGCCAGCATTGTTGCAGGACCTGGAACCCTGACTGAAAGACTTGCTGAAGAAAGTGGCCGATCATCTGACCACTTCACAATAGAGGGTCCAGCATCCTCTTAACTAATACCAGTATGTCTTCAATGAAGGGAGTGCGATTATGGCCATACTGATCAGGTATACCACAACATCAGCACCAAAGATGCCTGACATAACTGGCAACTACAAGATGTGTTCCTCTGGAAAAACAGTCTTGGTATGAGAGATACTGCAAGACTTGAGATCTAGCGGAAACATTGAAGAGTCCTACAGTCCTTGGTGTTTCCTTGTAGTCTTGGTGAAGAAGAAGAATGTAAGCTATGCTTTTGCATGGACTATAGGAAGTTGGATGTTGCCACCAGAAAGGACTGTTTCCCCGTACCCCAGATTGACGAAACCCTGGATACATTGCTGGTGTCTAGAAGTTTTCAACTTTGGACTTGAAATCGGGATACTGGCAAGTGGCCCTAGATCCCAGAAATAATGAGAAGACAACATTCTCTACTGACCAAGGACTTTGGCAATTGAAGGTCAGCAATGTGTTAGCCACATTCAGCACCTCATGCAATCAGTGATGAGAGGGTTGACTTTCAACGCCTGCCTGCTCTAGCTGGATGACATCATTGTTGTAGGCCAAATTTTAAAGACCATCCCAAGAACCTGACCAAGATACTGCAAAGGCTGCAGGCAGCTAAGTTAAACACAAAGAAGTGCCTACTCTTTTGCAAGGAGTTGAACTGTTTGGGCCACATAGTCTCACAATCTGGGGTAAATAAGGATCCAGAGGAAGCTTGAGCAGTGAGAGATTGACCTCAACTGAAAGGCAAACAAGATTTGTGAAGTTTCCTGGGCGTATGCAGCTACTACCACCAGTTCATCAGAGGTTTCACCAATGTTGCAAAATCCCTAAATGTGGTCAGAAAAGGCAAGGAGTATGTCCCAGGCACATTTAAATCAGCACTCTATAGTGCGCTTATTTTAAGATTTCCACAACTTGAAGTGACTTCATTATGAACACTGATGCTGATTGCAGCAACACCAACATTGGAGACAATCTGTCCCAGGTCCAGGATGGCCAGAAGCAAGTTATTGCCTACTACAGCAAGACGCAGGAAAAGAACTGCATTATCTACTTCATATCAGAACATTGGGATGGAAGAAGCCACAACAATGCAGGTGTCACATCACGACAATTCTATGCAGAGTATTGTGGTCACTGCACCAAGATTGAGGAGAAAGAGCGTCCTGCAGCTGTGTTTGTCATTTTGGGAGTGCCTGCAGCTGGATGGGATAGCATAGTTCTGAAGTGGGAGCAGCTGGTTGTTGCTGATTTGGGGCCACTCCTGAAAGAAGTGGAGGCAGGACTAGACCAAGTTGGGAGGACATTGCACCTAGAAGTAGTATGTACAAGTCAAAGTGGGTGCAGTGAACTCATTGAACACCAAGTAAGGAGTGCTCTTGAGAGTATGGGATCACTTGATGGGAAGACGCAGAGATAGCAGCTGATCCTCCCACAGAGTAAGGTCATGGAAGTCCTGGAGGAAGTACATGCAGGGACTTCGGGAGGACATTTGGGACCCAGCTGAACCATTGACAAGCTCCAACAATGGTACTATTGGTTGAGTAGTGGAGCATCTTTTGAATGCATAGCCATTGATGTAGCTGGGTCATTCCCTGCCCAGAGAGGGGGCAACAAGTATCTGTAGATTGCCATGGATTACTCCAAGTAGCTAGAGGTGCATGCCATTCTAACCAGCAGGCCAAGTTTTCATCATGAACTGCCTCACAGAAGAACTGTTTTGTCGCTATGGGGTGGAGCTACACAGTGATCAGGGCACCAACTTTGAGTCCAACTGATGAAACACTGGAGCAACTTGGAGTGCACAAGATGCATACAGCTCTCCACTCACAGTCAGATGACATGGAAGCAGTACATCAAGGCTGGAGAAGAACATTTGAGGAAGGTTGTAGCTATTCACCAAAGAGATTGGGATGTGAGGGTGCTACATTTTTTGCTGGCCCACCACTCTTTAATGCACGGCACCACCAGCCAGTTAGGTCTGTGGCAGGGAGTTGCTTCTACCTTGTGACCTGACATTTGGAAGTCCTCCTGGGGCAGACCAGCCAGCAGTTGACTACATGGAGAATCTCATAAAGCAGCTTTGTAATATGCATGAGATGGCACCTCAGCACATTCAGATAGCGAGCGACCGAATGAAGACCCGTTATGACCAGTAGGCCAACAGCTGAGTTTTACAGCAGGGTAATCTGGTGTGGCTATATTGCCCTACCCAAACCAAGGGATGCTGTCCTAAGCCTCAACAGCCAAGGCAAGGGCTGTCCCTTTTAGAGAAGAGGATAAATGATGTCTACCACATCCAGAGGCTAGTAGTACACCAGATCATCTAGGCTGTTACGATGTTGTTGGTCGGGGATGACCAGCCCTGAGGAGGAAGCAGTGTGGCTATGCCCTGCAGCCATAATATCTGAACATGTGTGAATGGCTTGCTGCATAAGTCATAACTGAATGTTGGTATCCATTGTTACATCTGCATTGTGAATGTGTCCTGAAGAGTTCTTTTGACAAAACTCTGATTGTTACACCTAAGCAAGAAGACATGTTTTCTGATGGAAAGTTCTTTGACTTTAAAGCAAGCATTATTACACTGAGTGAGTTTGTGACACCTGCAGTGGTTTGCACATCTGACTGCTTCTAGAAGTTTCCTGCCATTTAATTGACATAAAACAGGGGAACAAAGTTAGCAGGGAGTTAATTTTTCAATTGTGACTGCATAGTGAACAGGAGTTGACTGTGTTTCAGCTGGAGATCTGAAGCATGCAGTAGTAGTTGAAATTGTTTCAAAAGCATTGAAGAAAGAATTATTTGTGGACAGATTTTAATTTTTAATCAGAGGAAGAAATAAAGAATAGTTTATTGGAGAGATAAAAGAAGAGTTTTTGTTGTTACATTTTTTTCTATCCTGTATTGAAGGTTTTACAAATAAAAAAAGATCTTCATATATCAACATGCTAACTTTCTTTTTTTAAATATCAGTTACCCTTCAAAAATGTTTAAAGTGTACTTTTTCAATATATTACATTAGAATGTTGCTCTACAGTTACGTGAGTAATCAGTAACCCTAACCACATGAGTCCGTAGGACAGTGATGAAGCATCCTTTATTTTTGTATTATGGCTTCTACGCATTTGATCTTATCCAGTTGTAAGTTTTCAGTGGTTGAGTCATGTTTACTGCAGATATCTGATGAAACTTATGTTTCTTTTTTTTTTTCAGTTTTCTTGAAACCAAAGAAGAATGGCTAAGACTTGTTGAATGGTTTGATGAATGTAGTCTAGTGTGGAAGATTTCAAGGGAATATATGTTTGTGTTCAGCCTCTGAGTATTGAAATGCAGTATTACAAAATCAAACAATTTTATTTCTTATTTGTACATTATGTTAATGCAGCCTTAGTGGAAGAAAATAGCGGTGCTCTGATAACAATATAAGTTAATAAATGGCTGAATCTGATGGACTGTATTAATGCATACTAATGAAAGAAAACCAACCTGGTTATATTTTCCTTAAATGGGAAACTTAACATTTACTCCTCAGAAAGAGGTTGCTTTCAGGTGTACCGTATGTACAGCAAAAAAAATCTTCAAAAATTGTTTTTTATATCTCATAGAAGATTTAGAATAATACATCTTTGTATATGCATGTTCCCAGAAAACAAGGTACATTAGTTTAGCCAATGTTTGCTTTGTAATGTTTTAGGGCTGGTTCACAGTTTACGTTTAAACTAAAGTTTTAGTAAGGTATGGATGCCATTTATGCCAAGCTTACGCTTTGGTTTAAGAGTTGTTTCAAAGTAGAGCAACCAGGTTTGGCTATGCTGAGTTGAACAACTCCAACTGGTAAAGTTAGCAACACTTGTGCATGTGCATCAGGTGAATTTCCATTATTTGTTATGATTTTGCTTGAGTTTTTGTGGGTTAACCAGCAACATTCAGTTAAAATGATTGAATGTTAATTTTACTTCTCAAGAAGTCTGCATCCTCGTACTACTATTTTTTTTTTTCCTTCCTTTTTTTTTTTTTTTTAGCTTAATGTCCTTTAACTTGGTTGGTCATTTCTGACAGTGAATGAAATTAATGAAATGATGCTCAAATGAGCTCGGGGTCCACGGAGCTCAAAGTTACTTGACATTCGTCTTATCAGAATAAGGGAAAACTCTGAAAAAAACTTTATCTGGGTAACTCATCCCAAGCAAAATTTGAACTCACGACCTGTTGAATATGAGGCAAACCACACTACCCAGGCGGGCTCTTACTACTATTGTGGAGTAATAAAAACCAAATTTGGGTGAAGATTGTGATGTGAAGAGTGGATTAGAATTGTGTGAAATAGTTTTGACATTTCTGCATCTGTAAATTTTGAGATAACAAAAAAATGTACAGCTGCAGTTAGCATGCTTTCACCTGCATATTATAACCTCAACATTAAAAGAAGCATTGCTTCTGGCAAAATGCATTGTTACTGAATGATAAAGCAATAACAGATGTGATGATGATGAGTATGACAAAGTATATGGTAGCAGTATAACATTAAGTTTGTTTACCAGTCAGTTTTATGCTTATTTGATTATAATTTTGTATCAATATATACTTGCATCATCAAGTCAACTGTTGCTTAATCAAAATCTCTCACAGAATTCTTGGTCATTCCATACGTGAGAATGTTTCGCATTATATTTGAAATAGTCTTCTGTTTTGCATATGGGTGAAAAAGACTGTATTTGTTTATCAGTAATATTGTCTTCTTCAGCTAACAAAATGGTGATTCCTTAACTTAAACTGCAATTCAGTACAGTTTAAGTCAAGTCATGGATAAGCTTGGCTTATCACTTAAACTACATACTGTGAAACTGGGCCTTAATGACACAAGCTTTGTCTTTTGCATTGACATCAGCATTGATAAAGAAAATAGTTATGGCAGCTACAATAAAGTGAAAAGTGCATAGAAACAATTCAGAACATTTACAATGACTATGCTCAAGGAATACAGAAGCTGTAATGAACACTATCAGTTCATAACTTAAAATGAGAATTAGCATATCTGTATGAATAAAGCTCCAATAATATGTATTCATGCTTTAGCATTAATTTTTCCTTATGCTTATTTGCCTACTTGAATGATCTGCCTGTAAAATGTATAGGAATGGGATGCTTTTTATGGCAAAGGAGTCATTTTACAATCCTGTAGGCAGATTCAAAATATTATAGATTTTTCACTACAAACAAGACAAAGCATTAAATTTTAATGCTTTATATTTTAACTTAACCATTTGTGATTGGGATGCTGTTATTACCTCATCTCTTGCAAAAATGGAAATGGCATGTTATTTATGGACACTCTTTAACTGCTGTGGTTCTCAGCATCCCATTCTATATTGCAGCTATGGTTGGATCTACCTAATGCTTTCTAAAATAGTCGGATATCTGCAGTATGCAGGGATGCCATTTGTTACCACTTAAAACATGTTCAGGTTGAATTTCGCACCTATTGTTTGCGATGTTCTGCCTATGCATTTTTGACTAGCTATGGAATTTAGTTTTTTCAATGTTATATAAATATATATTTATATAATGATATATAAATATATGATTCAGAAGAGAAAGAAAAGAAGTAGAAGACATTCCACAATTGGTTGGGTGCAAAATTGGCTTTAATGAATGCTGGCTGGTTCACAATAACCTGAGAATGGTAATCAAAACAGAATCATTCAAGACAGAAGATTTTGGTTCACAATAACCCGATAACATGAATGCATTATTTGATTTTGCACATTGAGACTTCATTTGTTTTCAACTGATCAATGATGTTTTTTACCTGCCTCCCAACTCGGCCAACACATTGTGGATTAGCCAAAGTCATAATTTGAAATAATTATACTAAAGTGAGCTCTAGCGGCTGTTTCACTTCATAGCCACCTAGAATAATCTCTGCGGCAAAGTGTCTAATATGCATTTAATACTGGTGTTCAATAAATCCATAGGAAATCCAAGAAATTACACTTGTAGCATCAACAAAACTTTGTATTTAGTAACCATTGTCTCTTACTAGAAGGTAGTTAAAGTTTCAGCTATATCCATCACATGGTTTCATTACCACAGGCAATTGAATAAACAATCTTGTGCTTCTTTAGAAAGATGGAAAAAAATTATTTTCGTACAATGATTAAATACTTCTATTTAACCTTTTCGCAGATATGGATGTCATATGACGTCAATTTTAAAATGCAGGAGAACCAATATGGACGTCATATGATGTCCTGTGTATTCATGCATTTAATGCTTATTTAACCCTAATTATTTTAATTTTTGTCTTTTATAATAAATTTAAATCAATTCTGGAATAAATAATCTTACCTTTAAAGGTTGCTTTTTGAATGGTACATTTCAAAACATGGATAGGCACATAAGGGCACATCTCCACATTCACGGCATATCATGTTAGTCTCTTTACGTACTCCTTTTTTGCAGCACACCAAGCACCTTCGAAATGGATGCGACTTTTTTGCTGTTGGTGGTATCCTTTTAGGAAAGCTTTTCCTTCAAGTATGAGGGGTGCAGGGGTTGTAGATTTCTTACCCCTGTATGAAGAGGCCTCTGAATGTCATAATGTTCAATTAGGCTACGAGCTATTGATATGCAGAAGTCCAGGTAGGTCATCGTCTTGCGTGGGTTTAGAGTTCTCCAAATTACTAAACAATTGCATATGGTGACATGCAGCTGGTGCAAAAATACCTTTTTATACCATTTAACTGTTTTTCTTAAAGGATATTATTGCAATACCTGATCTACTAGATCCATACCACCCATATGCATATTGTATGCCTGGATAACATCAGGCTTGAAAATTGACATTTTGGTGTGGACATCTATTTTGCCAGTGTCAGTCATCAAAATCTTAGGGCTGCAATTGGACAATGCCATAACCACCACCCTCCTATCTTGCCAAGTCCTGTAGGTCAAGGGTGGGAACTGATGCATCTGCATTTCTCCTCTCCTAAGTCTTTGTATTCACATTCTTTGGTAAACCAATACGATTTGAACGTACTGTTCCAATTGCATTTGTTTTCCTTTTGTATAAGGCCATATATAATTTAGGGGAGCTGTACAAATTATCTAAATATACAGTCCTACCCCGGACAAGTATAGATTCCATCAGGTGCATTACTATGGAGCCAGATAACCCCAAATCTTTGTCTCCAGTATTATCAGTTCCTTGACCAGTCTAAATGCAGCTATTGTAAAGATATCCCATTTTACTTTCACAAAGATCAAAACTCTTTATGCCAAATCTGGCCCTCTTTGTTTTGATGTATTGCTTTCAACCTAAGCGGCCCTTCCAAAACATAAGGCTTTTATCTACAGTGACCTTATCATCAGGCTCATAATTTTCTTTGAATTTTGAAATAAAATATTCCAAAACTGACCTAATTTTGCGTAGTTTATCATTTACATTTTCTGTGCTGGTGAAATGAAGGAACCGCAAAATGGAAGTAAACCTGTTATTTACCATGCATTTCCCAAAAAATGGAGTAGCTAGTATGTCATCTGTAGAACAGTATATGTCTAAAGTTGGTTTACAAATAACACCCATGAGCGTAATTAGACCAATTAGCCTGTAAATCTCATTCAGTGTTACTTCTGTCTACTTCTGAATTCTACTCTTAGGCCCTAAATTGCCTTTAGAAGTCAGGTCTTCCTTCACCTACTCACATATGCATTTGTTTCTGTAACAATGAGAGACATTAAGTTAGCAGTAAAAAATTTTGTGAAAATGTCAATTGGTTGGCTGTCAGAAGTCAGCTGAGCTTGGGGTTGTACACCAGAGGCTGTGCTCGTGAAGATATGTCTAGTTGTTTTGGAGTAATTTTGACTGCCCCACAAGGTTGCTTCTTCGCAAACACCTGAAGGAAGAGAGTCGCTTTCTTCCTCACTGCTACCTATATCCTCGATGCCCCCCTCAAAATCTGAAAACTCGCCGACAATATCAAAGTCACTGTCATATAGCAAAAAGTCCTCCACATTATCTGAAGTAATTTCTGAAGCCTGTACACTGCCTACACAAGCTAATTTGTTAGCTACATTGCTAGTGGAAGCTATTGTTAGAATTGAGATATAACATTTTCGAATTCATTGGACGTGATTAACCACCTGAAAGATTTCAGTGCTTCACCTAAAGATAAGATAGTATCCTTTGATGTCACCTCCTTATTCCCTTCCATACCCATAGACGAACTCCAAAAACCTCTGAAAACCTGGCTGCAAAAGCATAAACATACCAACAGAGGAAATAGAAGATCTTGTCCAACTAACCAATTTATGTGTAAAACAGAACTACTTCACATTCCAGAATAAATGCTACCAACAAACAACAGGACTTGCAATGGGGAATCCTCTATCACCATATCTAGCCAACCTGTGCATGAGTAATTTTGAAATACACATCACTGAGGCATTCCCACATATATACAAAAAATCTTATGTGTTACACTCACATGACTTTCTCTAACTGTTCTTCAAACTTCATACATAAGATTCTTCTTCTTTCTGCACCTTGCTAATTGTTGTACTCATTAGCACAATGTTCTTATTATTTAGTTCTGTGTAAGTAGGAAGAAAATAAAGGAATACACTAGGCTAAATCTGTAGTCAAATGTTTTAAAAGCTGTCATGCGATTGTTATTACAAATCGCTTCTTTTCTTGGCCAGGAATAGAACAAAAGAAAAACGGACACTCCGGTCTGAGAAAAGTATAAGTACTTTACAACTGAAACTAATAACAATGAATACCTCGAAAACGGTAAGCTCCGGTAAGTTTTTGTCTATCTCTTATGGTTTACTAGTTATGCCAAATTAAGCAAAATTCATCCAGAATAAACAGGTCTTCAGAAGCTATTCCCAGAAAATTCAAGATATACATTTTATTTGTTAGGTAAATATCTTTAATATATGATATTTTAATCAAAATTGTTAGAACCATTTTTAATAAAATCAAAAAATTCGAAAAAAGTTCCATGTAAAGTGTGGGGGGATTTTTCTCAAAATCTTCGTGTTGCATCCCTGGAAGATACTAAACTTAATTACCAAGTTTGGTATTTTAGCTACTTTTCGTTTTTAAGTTATCATGTTCACAGACACGGACACACACACACATGGACCTTTTTCTGAAAATGATTTTTTTGGATACAGGGGGTCCTAAAACATGCATTTCCGGTGAAATCTCGGTATCAAATTTTTTGGTGGAATACAATACTTCTCTATCCCTATGTACATTGTACATATGGGGCTAGAGAAAGTAAAAATGGTATAGGTATGTAAATGACGTCATCGCCATAGTTCCAGAAAAACTTGATGCACTCAAACTTCTTAACTTACAAGACAAGTCCATTCAGTTCACTATTGAGACCAAACAGGAAGGTGTCCTACCATTCCTAGACGTCAGAATAATAAGAACAGAAAAACATAGCCTGACATTTGGAATACATAGAAAATCCACCAATACAGATAACCACATAAAATTTGATAGCTACAACCCAACAACACATAAATATGCAGTCCTGAACAGTTTAATGTATAGATTAGTACACATTCCCATGGAGAATAATGAATACCAAAAAAAATATCAATAGATACTCCAAATAGCTACCCACAACGGCTTCCAAAAAAGTGCAGTAGACAATAGAGTACATAAATACAAAAAACTGAACTGCATAACACACACTCTTCTACCCTACAAAACCTGTGACCAACCTCAGAAAATTCACCTATCATCCTTGGGCACACAACAAACTTCAGAAAATCTCTAGGAATTATAACATTACCTTAGCTCCAAAATCAACTTCAGCATTCAGAAACTGCTGTGCAGAAATTTAAAAGATCCCATCCCTGCAGACAAAAAACCGGGAATTTATGAAATTAAATGCTCAGACTGTAATCTAGGAAGGACAAAGAGAAGTTTGGAGACCAGATTAAAGGAACACATGAGAAACCTAAAATACAAGCAAATAGAAAAATCAGTAGTTGCCTATCATTTTTGGACATCAGGACACGAAATCACACTGAATGCAAAACTGTTAAAACCAGCATGTAAGCCCACAGAATTGGATGTCTGGGAGAAGATCTACATCATGAAGAAAAAGAGCCATATCATGAATTTTGATTTACCACCATCCATACGGCAACCTCTGGAAGGTCATTGATCCAGCAACAGATGCCTCCACAATTGATACACCATCACCCCCATCATTGACGCCAACAAAGAAAGATTTAATCGGAATTAAGGGTTGAAAATGGGAACAAGTGTTCCCGAAACCAGTCCCAGTAAGTAAAAGCAAGTGATGTTTATGTTACAAAAATTGACTCAAATTCTTTTATTTTTTATTTTCGAATGTGTTTGTCAGAAAGCTAAAACAAAAAACTGAACCCCTTAGCTGCAGGGCTCTACCATAAATTTCTGCCGTGTATTTATTCTAAGGCGTAAATAGAAATGCTGACGCAGAGGTTTCATTTCTTTGCAGCTTGGGTGTTCCTCACCAACACACACACGTAATTGATCGTAGCATTAAACAGAATGATAAACTCTTGAAGCCAAGAACATTGTGCTTAGCTAGCTCTACGTATATACACTTGTATGCACATAACGCAAGCCTGACCCACAAATTAGGTGTGTTTGACGTACAGAATGACTTTTGTTACAACGAAAAAATTAGTGATACTTAAACTTTTGTTAATATAGTCTCTTTGTTTCTATGATAGATGTATAGTGCCTTTGATGAGATTTAAGCTAGTTTTTGATTCATTAAAATATCTTAATAAATACCAAAGATGCAGATGGTTATGTGCAAAGCATATTTACCTAATTTAATAATTTAAATGCCTTGAATTGTTTTTTGGGTATCCCTTACCAGCCGTGCAGCGTTTAAATGGCCATCGCTCAAGCGGTTAAAAAGCTTAACAACAAAATAGATAAAAGCTGAGTTGGATGAAGTTCATAGCGCATCTGCTCCTGCACTTGCAACAATATACAGAAGTGGCCATACATCCATTAATGATAAACAACATTCTGGATGTCCAGTAGAAGTGACTTCCTCCAAAATTATTGACACAATCCAGGATATAGTTGTAAGTGATTGAAGAATAAAAGTTTGCAAAATAGTAGAAGCCACAGGCATATCACAAGGTACAGTGTTCTCAATTTTGCTCCAAAAATTAGGTCTGACAAAGGTCTTGGCAAAATGGGTGCCGCAATTGCTCTCAATGGAGAATAAACACAATCATGTAAGCTTTGTTTGGAAGCTAGTTTAGCACTTTTTCATCCCAGTCCTGACGAGTTTCTGCATCGATACGTAATTGTGGATCAAACTGGGTTTTTAAAGACGAATCGCTCCAAAGAAGGCAAAGCTGGTGAAATCTGCAGACAAGGTGATGGCCTCAGATTTTTTGGATGCATGCAGAATCATCTACATTAATTACTTGCAGAATAGAAGAACGATAAATGGAGAGTGTTATGCATTATTGCACCAATTGAAAAAATACAGAAACACCCAAGAAAAAGATGCCCTCATCTGGCAAAGAAAAAGATTCTCTTCCATCAAGACAATGCAAGGGTGGCCACCTGCATAGTTTCGATGGAAAAATTTTATAGCTAAGATTTGTATTATTATAACATACACCATATTCACCAGATTTGGTCCACAGTAATTCTTTTTATTTCCAAACTTGAAAAAGCGGCTCAGTGGAAAAGATTCATGTCTAACAAAGAGGTTATCTCCCTAACATGTGACTGTTTTGAGGACCTTCCAAAATCATACGTTTTGAAAGGCTTAAAACAGAGAAATTCTGGGAAAAGTCTATCAAGCTAAAAAAAGATTATGTTGAAAAATAAAAAAAATCTTCCAAAAATAATTTCTTTTTCTAAGAACTTACTGAGCAACCCTCATAATATGCCATGCCCAAGAATGAGAAGAAGAAATATAAAACTTGCCCAGGTCTTGCTTTCTATTCCCAAATCCTGTCAATTGAATACTCCCACTGAACTTTCAACTTTGCACTCTTGTTCTGGTTAGATTCTTTTGAACCAGCCTTGAATTGAGCAATGCCAGTGATGATAGCAGCCTGGATTCACAGGCATGCTGTAACTTCTGTTTGAAAAGACATACTAACACGGGATCGTTAAAAATTATGCCATTACATAACGTAGCTCAGGACCACAATGGAAAGTGTGGCAGATGTGCTATATGCTGTATCATAAAATTAGGAAAGAAAGATCGCCCTCCGTGGTGTAATGGTTACCATGCTAGCTTCATATACCCAAGGTCGCGGGTTCAAACCCGGCGGAGGACGATGGATTTTTTCGGGTGTAAAAATCCTTAGCATGGCTTCCTTCGGAAGGGAAGTAAAGCCGTTGGTCCCGTGTCGTAGATTTGCGGCACGTAAAAGAACCTCAAGCATGATAAGAGAGGCCTTGAGCAAAATTAAGCAGTCTTTCACGCCCAGTATAGAATGGGACGCTGAGAACCACAGCAGTTAAAGAGCGTCCATAAATAACACGCCATTTCCATTTTTAGGAAAGAAAACTTATTTAGAATGAGCCTCTTAGTGTGAAAAACCAATGTTGCATTGATATAGCATTTTAGTTTTTGCATGAAGCAGTAAAGTGATTTTTTTTAAAATCACCATAAAATCAGGTATGGGATCATTAGCAATATGTGAATGAATAAGTGTTAATAGGTTAATACCTTCAATGTTAGAGGAATGTTTAAAGTTTGTTAAATATGGGATAAACTAATTCTGCACAGGGGGAGTTAAGATAACAGATTGAATGTACAGTGCTAATTGGTATACAGTACTATGAGAGGCCAAAGCTTATCTGCTTTTCTGTCATTCTTTAGGATAATGGTTTCCCTTCTTTAGGCTGCAATAAATTGCATAGCATGTATATCTGTGTGGGTTTTTTGTTTTTTTATTTATTATTTACCAGTTGGAAATTAATTAAAATTTCAAGGCTTCATCAAGTACAAGTTACAATTATCTGACATTTTTCTAAACCTGTACACAGTAATCATGATTATATTAACAATTATATACAACATAATGATCCTATTTACATCAGTCATGAATTGTGGCTAAAGAAAACTCTTGTACACTGTAGAAACATTGTTCAATTTAAAACTTCTTAACATCCTTCCTGAGCTTCGGTGGATGCTTATCATTTATATTTTTTGAGCTTAAATTATACATCAGGATTCTTGTATGTAGTACGGAGTTAATCTTTTTTGTTGTTCTGGTAGCTTGCAAGTGAAGATTATTCTGATTTCTAGTGGCATGCTCTTGTACGGTGTTGTATGAATTAAAATGATGAATGTTGTTATTTATGAAGCAAACTGGTTCTAATATAAACAAGCAGGGTAGGGTAACTATATCATTTTGCAGTTTTCTTCAAGTTATACATGTTTCTAATTATTTTCTAAACAGCTTATTTATATCAGTTGAATTTCCCCAAAGGATTATGCCATAAGTACTGCCTGCACATATGAAAAGTGTATCATTTTTTTGAGTGCATAGACATTACATAGTGTGCCTTATTCATTTTAGATGTAATGCATTGTATGTGTGGCTTCCAATTCATGAGTTTATCAATAATTATTCCTAAAAATTTTATGTTAGATACATGTCAAATTAGTTTACCATTATAGTTGATTACTGGCTCAATGTTGACATTACCTCTTTTAGATAATGCGAAACTCATACATTGGAATTTATCACTGTTTGAGGACAGCCATTACATCAAGTTTGCCATAACACAATTAGCCTGCTGTTGCATTTGTGTGCAGTTATCAGGCCTAAGTATACAGGTAGTATCATCCGCATATAGTATGGTCTCCCCATGAGGTACATTGATTGATAGATCATTTATGTACACTAAAAACAATAGAGGTCCAAGATTAGAGCCCTGGGGAACCCCACCTTTTATCATTTTAGAATTAGAAGTAACATATTGACTGTTATTTCCTATGATTGTAACATGTTTACGATTATTGAGGTAAGACATCAGCCACTTATGAGCTACTTCACATATACCATAAACTTTTAATTTAGACAACAAGATAGTATGATCCACTAGGTCAAATGCCTTACTTAGGTCCGTAAAGAGACCAAGAGTGGATTTATCCGTATCAACTCCTTCAAGTGTTACTTTAAGGAGGAGTAGAGACCATTAGATATGTTCTGTTTTTCCAAAAATTATTTTGCTGGTTACTAAACAAATTTTTCCAGAAAAGGAACCAATCTATTACACATGACCATTTCTAATATTTTTGAGAAACCGGATTGTAGGGAAATGGGTCTGCAGTTGTCAACATTTTGAGGGTCATCCATTTTAGTATAGGGACTATTCTAGTTGATTTCAGGATGTCAGGAAAAATTCCTGAGCTCATTGAAACATTACATATGTCCAGCAAGGGATTAGCAATAAAGTTCATGGACGCTTTTATTCTACTCTCTGGCACTTCATCACGACCAGCTGATAGGCTGTTTTTTTTTTGTTTTTTTTTTTTGTTTTTTTTTTTGAGTTAATAATTATTATAATTTCCTCATAAGTCGCAGGTGTCAGGTAGATACTTTTATCATTTCTATTTAATTTGGTGGTGTGAGTGCCAGTTTGAGACAATATTACTCTATCAATAACCATGCAGAAATGCTCATTGAAGATAATCAGCCATGTCGGATGGATGTTTTACTATTTTATTATTTACTTCCAGAGTAAATTGTTGTTTGAGGAGTTAAGTATAAGAGCATCAAAGTATTGATTTTTAGCAGCCTTTATTACTTTGTAGTAAATTTGTGTTTTGCTTATTTCAGAAAGATGCTTTCTCTTACTAGAATTTATAATTCCTTTGGTTGTCCATTTTTTGTTGTTGCAGGCACCCCCTACTTTTGATTTCCGAGAAAAGGTAGTATTAAAATGATGTAAAAATGTTGCCAGAAATTTCTGAAACTTCAAGTCACTAGTATCTCATTTGTAGACATCATGCCAATTCTCTCTAGCTAACAATGAATTAAAGTAATGGATATTTTCAGTAGAGAAACTTCTGTGTACCACCTTTGGCATACTTTCACTAGTGGCATGAATTTTGGTACAGCAAGGCTTATTATAAAGTCATTATGATCAGAGTAACGAGTGTTGATATTCATCAGTTTAAAATCTGTGATGGTTTGATCAAGAATCATGACATCAATTGATGTGCTTGAGAAATCTAATTCTTATAGAGCTAAATTTATCGGTTCCAAAAGTTGTTTTAGTTTATGTAAATTCGAATTCGCTTTTAGGAAATCTACATTTAGATCCCTACAAATCAAAATATTTTTTCCCGTTCTTTTTAGAATATCAAGCAGAGTTTCGAATTTATCTAAGAATGTTGCATAATTTCCTGTTGGAGGATGATATATACATACAATAATTAATTATAGGTCACAAATTTTTACTACAGCATGTTCAAATATTTTCTCTTCATTTAAGTTTGCTGGTTTAGGATATCTTACATTTAATACCCTCTGACTGCTATGATGGTACACTGTGTATGCTATTTTCTCTGCAGTAGATATCAACAACAATGTAGTTTGAGAGAATAACATGGTTTAAGTTAATATTTGTACACTTAAGCCAGTGTTCTGTGAAACAACAGACCTGAATATTATGTTGGATTTTTAAGAAAATTTCAATATCCAAGAGTTTATTGGAAAGACCTTGCACATTTTGATGCATTACATTAAAATTAAGTTTATTTGAAGTGAAACTGTGTGCGTTCAGCTGCTCTACACATACTGTGGGACTGTAGGTATTTGAAACTGATACATGCCTGATGTTATGACCCGCATCCACCTTACCTTTTGTTAAGTTTCCCATCAACACAGATGATACAACTTTGTACAATAAATCACCAAATCTGAGCCTTTGTGGTTGAGATGTGCACCATCTCTACCATAATCACTGTTATCTAACCAGAAGTTACTATCTAACATTGTGAATTTTCTAGTGTCACAGAGTCAGTTCAGCTCACTGTTTATTCTTATTATATTCCTTTGGCTAACTCAAGAACGCCTGGGCATTGGCCCTGGATACTGCTCGTGTTCCAGTACGCGAGTCGCAATGGTCTCCGAACGAATCTAGAGGCCATTACTTAGCGGAATCCGGGTACAACTGCTCCAACGTTTGGTGGAACAGGGTGTGTTTCTGGAGGGGGGAGAGTCGGGGGTCACTGTATTGCAACTTAAAGTTGCATAATACCGGTAGGACCTTATTTAAGAAGTCACCGAACCACAGGGCTAGGTCCTGAAGTTCATCCAGGTCCGCCTGTGGGATGCCGCAGTAAAGGCTGAGGAAGCCGCTGTAGTCGTAGGTGCAGCAGGAGCTGCCGGCAGGGTTACCGCTGGAGCCACCGCTGCTTAGGTTGTGGCGGGGACTACCGGCGGGGTTGCCGCTGGAGTCACCGCTGTCGGCACTGTGGCGGGAGCTGCTGGAGCCTCCGCGACTGGTAAGTGCTGATGTGCGGCGGGCGTGGCCTCGGGTCTCAGAGGTGGGAGCCTCTGATTGGCCCGGCTGGCCGGACGCCCGACGGTCTTCTTCCCTCTCTTCTTGGACTTCTTTTTTTAAGAAGTCCGGTGAGGGCGTCAGGGCGGCTTCCTCCGTCGATGTAGGCGGACCAGGTTGGGGTCTCCGTCGAGGGCGGGGGTGAGAGTTGCTGCTGCCTCTGCGGCGCGCAGCGTTCCCTCAGCGCGGTCGAGTGCCGACGCAAAGGACACCCCAGGGCGCACATTAGCTGGCTCCTGGGGGGGCCTCCACGGCGGCTCTCAACGAGGCGCTTCCGCACCTTACAGCCTTTGCAGGTACCCACATGCGCCTCTTCACAGTTCGCACAGTGGCGAGCTTCATAGGGCTTTGTGCAGTCCCTCAGTAAATGGGCTTCAGCACACCGCAGGCATGCGAGCTTGCGCTCGCACACACTGCTGGAGTGATTGAAACCCATGCACCTATGGCACTGCACAGGTCCTTTGCCGTGGTATCTTTCGATACGCGCGACAGTGAAGATAAGCCGACGGACAGCGTCTATCGGCTGGACTGTCTGGGCGCGTTCCTTTGGTACCACAACCGGAATAAGGGCATAGGCACTCTCTCAGTGCCGTCGGCTGTCGCCACCGTCTTACTGAGACGTGACACGGTGGTGGGGGTGATATTGTACTCGTCCTGAAGGGCAGCCTTAACATCCTCAGGAGTATAGTCGGAGTCAAGGCCCCGGATTATCCTACGCTCTACGTAGGGCTGCTGCAGCGAGTAGCTGTAGAACGGGATTTGTTCGTCCCGCAATACAGACTTCGCTGCCTCGAAGTCCCTTTCCGAGGAGGTATGGAGGTGGACTTTCCTGGTTTTCCGCCGGGCCTCGAAGGGGCCCCTAAGTTTCATTGCCAGCTTTCCCATTACAACGTGGTTGCGGAAAGCGTCGGCAACTATTGGCAGGATTTTGCGCCCCCCTTGGGTTGGAGGTTGATTGCGGTGGTGTGGTTTGGGAGAGGGAGGAACGGCCGCTTCTGCGGCCCCCTGCGTGGACAGTTATCCACGGCCCGTCAGGTTCGACGTCAACGTCGGTGTCGGAGTCGGGCATGGGGGTGGTGTAAGGACTGATGAGGTCACTCTCAACCGCAACCAGGCGGTGTGGCGAAGATGGATTTCGCCTGTTGCTGCTGCCAGTAGACGCCCTGCTTCGCTTACGTGAAGGTTCGGCCGTCTCTGGGGAGGGAGTAGGTTTGCTGGTATTGGGCTGTTGCCCATCATTACTAGTCAAAGTAGGCGCGGTTGCCCTACGGCTGTCCGCAGAGGACCGGACCTCCTTAGAGCCTGTGCGAACCATATCGGCTCGAGGTTTCAGGCCAACGGCCTTCACCCTTGGCTCTGGTCTTCCGAACCCGCTGTATCAGTTGTCAGTCAGTCTTGTCAGGTCAATGAAAAGAAAGATGACAGTAGAAGAGGAGTAAGAAAGTAGGGGTGTTCCTGCTCTTTACGAAATGACAGCAAGCTGTCTGTGGAGGCCGCTAGCACACTGGCGGCGGAACGGCAAGCTAAAAGAGGGTCAGAGCCCACTGCGTTACCGCTGTATACAAACCGAACACCCCCAGCCGTCGGAGCGGCAAGCTAATAGAGGGACGAGTGCCACTACGTTGCCGCTGGGGGGAAATGCCGCTGCTGCTGCGCAGAAGAGATGTCAGCCCTCTCGAGTCTCCGGAGGGAGTGTGGCCAGTGCTTCATGTAGATTTAAAATGCGATTCTTAAATACTAGATTGTCGACTCCGTGGTCGGGGTAAGGGGTGGAATAGGGCGCGTTTTAAAACCTTTCGCACGGGTGTAGTTAGTAGTAACATAGCATCGATAATATAACCAACTTCTATATTGACCGAGCGTGTGATTCTGCACCCTCCCTTCCCTCGCGTATTCAACGCAGGAATTATCTACCGAAGTTCTTTGCGAAGTCCCATCTCAGACACCAATGAATCGTTACCGAACATATCCAAATAGCTGATTTAACATTTATTTAAATTGAAAAGTGCGGTAAATTATTCATTGTGCGCGAGATGTGACTTAGAAAGAAGTTCGGTAGCTAATTCCTGAAAAGAAAATGATCAGCAAGAAGAAATCCACGGTTAACTAAATACAACAAATTAGATTTTTTTTTATAATCAGATGATAAGCACAATATTTATGAAATTGGGATTATGCAGAAATACAAGTTTCATCCTTGCATTGAGTAGAATTAAAATCGTGTTTGATATATGCGCACAGCAATTATAATTTCACATTGAATTAATGCAAAGTGTAAGTGGAGGAAAACTGGAAGGGATGCCAACAAGGTTAAATGTAATGCAATTTTTTTGCACATAGCAAGTTAATAATAATATTGAAAAATTCCATTAAAAACTAGTGTGAAAAGCGGCATAGATGCACACATAAAAATTCTAAATGAAGATAGGATAATAACTATGTACAAAAAAACAGCACTACCTGTTTCAAGAAGAAAACAAAAGTGTTATGTTAATGCTTGTATTAATGAATAAAGTTTTGAACAGCAGCAGCTGCATTTCAATGTATACACATGTACATTTTTTGCATAAGATTACAATAGTTCCTCAGAGAGGGACCTCAAATTTGAAATTCTCTAGTATAGTATTAATGTTTTAGCAGCACCTTTAATATTTGTACATGAGACGATGTGAGCAACTAGTGGCATAAATTTTATCAATCATACTATTTGTGCATTCTTGTAATAGCTTTGGTTAAAATGTGTATCTTTCACAAATACAGAAAAAGCAAATTATTACAATTAGAACAACATATACTTCACAATGAAAATAAGAAAGTAGTAAAATCCACCATTTGTTTAAAATCTACTTGTTTTTACAACACAAGGAATACTAGACTCTTCGTTTCTGAGACCAAATATTCTGCATGGCAATTAACATTGACAAAGAAAACAAAAATTTTTATAACAAAATTTAAAACACCAATGTATCTTGCTATATGACAAATTTCCACATGCTTGGTATTGTCTGTCTGTCAAGTGAAGCATCTTTTTGAGTAGCTATCCCAATCTATTTTGGTAACAGTTTAAGCAATGCACTATATTCTGCTTCAGCTAAGTTGGCATTACTGCTCTTTGCATAGCCAAAGCTGCAGGACTCGACTGAGTGTGTGCCATATAAGTAACTGAGGGAACAATTACACTCTCAAAGTGAGAATACTGCACATTTCATTTATGCGAAGAGTGAGGGATTTGCATTTGCATTTAAGGATTTTTAACTGCAACAGTTTCATTTCAATGCACATAACTCCTGTGGAACAAATTCTGCCATAAAATAAAGTTGATATACTCTTATAGTCTGTAACATAAAACTGAAGATTATTATTATTATTATTACCATTCAATAGATATGGCAAACAATGAAAAGGAGTACAAACCAACTTCAATATCAGTGTCCATTTCATCCCTTCATATATATTGTCTTTATATGAATTGGATGAATCAATTGTAAGTAAAACACAAAAATGCCCATTCCACACCATAATACAGGAGTTGAACATTAAGGTAATAACAATGAGTAACAAAAGCCTTGGCTATTAAAGCACTGAGCTGACATCATTGTAATTATTTATTTTCAATTGCGTTATAATTATGTTCGGAAGCCATTTGCAACAATAGCTGTGTGTATAATTTGTGCAGTTTCATCTCAGAATACATATAAAAGATTGTGTTAAATTAATTAATCAAAGAATAATTTCTGCTCATAATATCAGGGCAAAAATGGAGTAGAAACACCTCAATTATGAAAATGTTTAGTTCCATACTACCAATTAATTTGCATCTATAATAGCTGTAAAGTAAAAGCAACAATTCCTTGTTTTATATTTACAAACAATGACTTAAAATTATGCAATGTTTACAAACTTAAATCACACAGATGTTCTGCATAGGACAGTTACTGATTTTACTGTAATATATTCATAGATATACCAAAGGATTCTTTAAGCAGTTTATTTCAGATTGTTATATTTATGTCATTGATGCATAAGTGTGACCAAGTTTGTGCAAATTTTGCATTTTGTTTGGCTATTTTGAAGATGGCTAAAAATTCAATGCATCCTGGACTTTTGCTTTTAAAAATGACAAGAATCAAGTTTATATATAATGTTAAGAAGGAAGATGTCACACTTGGCTTTTAGGTCATACTTGCTGCTGACACTGTAATACTTAAAATGAAATTAACAATACACATAATAATACAAGGATATGCAAATCTAATATTATTAACTATTATGTGTAAGTTTTCTCTTTTCAGTTCCAAAGACCACATAATATTTTTGAAGTTCCTTATTCATGCATTCCTATTTGTGCCATATATGTTGCATAATGATAAAAGCGCAAAACAGGAAGAAATGGAATTTATGTATTTTCAGCAATATTTTTATGAGAATAAACCAAAGGCTGTGACATTCTTTATCATTTCTACAGAGGTATTTAGACATTATGAAGGTCCAAAAATAAAAAAAAAATAAAAAAAAAAAAAAGGTAATTATAGAGAACTTGCGCCCCTCTAGAAATTAAACAAATTGTGATTTCACTGTAAGTTTGGTTTATACTGGTTACGTTTTCACCAATTTTTTTTTATCGGAAAAGCTCCGTAATTAAGTTAAACGCTAATTTATTACGTGCGCGTAGCGATCCTTTTTTTGTGAATAATTATGAAGTATGCTGCCTAGAAGGAGTAGAATATGAATAAAGAAGTCTTGTAGTACTTTTGCAATGTAAATATATAATAATACTACACACGAAAGTGCCTAAAACCTGAGTTTCATTGTCGGCGGCAGGCGAACAGTGTTGTGGAATGCAACACGGGCATATGTCGCTAGACGCTGTGCTGATGTATGACAAGTATGTTTCACGCAGATACAGCTGTTCAGTGAATTTTATTATGCAGAACTTCGGCCACTCTAAAATCGAATGAAACTAAGTGCGATTGATTGATTTTGTATTTATGATGACAATTTCAAAGCCTGTGGATTTCAAATTTAGCGCAAGGTTAGGTTCCAATCCGTTTAGGTTAGTGTGTGTATATAACTTTGTTTCTAATTTTATATCGTGGTTACCTCATTATCGATATTTCCAACAACTCCTAACAGCGCAATGGATACATTAGTTTTTTAAACCATCTCCCCACCCATAATCCCTCTCTAACCACACCGGTCCCGTTACAGTGCAAAACTGGCATAAGTTGCAGCGGAGAGAGCGGCCCAACTTGTAAATAATTACCAAAAAAAAGTTATAAAACTTGTAAGGTCCCGTTAGAGTGCAAAACTGGCAAAAGTCGCAGCGGAGAGAGCGGCCCAACTTGTAAATAATTACCAAAAAAAAGTTATAAAACTTGTAACACTGCATGATAAAGCAAACTTTGTAACAAATTATTTCCAAGCAACTCACCCCAAGGTACTATTTAGCTAGCCAGATTGTTACAAACATTTGTCACTAACTGATAAAGCAAACCTTGCAACTTGCCCAAAAGTAATAATTAGCTTGCCACATTATTACAAACATAAAAATTCATATACGAGCAGCTCGCCCAAAAGTATTAATTAGTTTGCCACATTATTACAAACATAAAAATTCGTAAAATAAGAAGTGGAGCTTTCCTGGCGACGTATTAATTCAAAATTTTGAATAAAAATTCATATCCAAACAATTCTCCCAAAAGTATTTATTATTATTTGTCATGCATGATAAAGGAAAAAAGTTGTAAAAATTCATAACCAAGCAACTCACCCTAAGGGCATCTATCATACACCATTAGCCAAAGCAATGCTATTGAAATGAACAAAATTAAAAATAATTAATTCAAGTGAGTTAACCAACATTTCCCCCACACTTAACATATCTATACGCCAATAATATAGAAATTTTGAAATGAATCATTTTTCTGCGTGAGAGAATCTGAAACAGTTATTAAAGTGTCTTTGCACAAAGTTATTAGGACCAAGCAGGGTAATCTTGCGTATCAGGTTACCCTGTCATGGCGCAGCAGTAAGTTTCAGGATTATTCCTGTGTTGTTCTCTAAGCTTCTTACCTTTCAGTATAATTCGAGAAGCAAAACAATTTAATTACCTTAATCCTCCCCGTAACAGGACAATCTCAAAAGGCAATTTTTTTCTTTCAGAAGACAGCGTATTTTACATTTATGAAATTGCGGCCGCGTTAAATTATTTCAAATTCAAAGCATGTAATCATGATGGCCAACATTATAATAGGAAACAGACTGCCAGTATGGGCTGTTGTTTCACAGTCGAAGTTACGAAGTGTGTGAATAAACGGAATTAATTGAGTTGTAGTCCTATCTTTAAAATTTTATTTCAGAATTTTCCTTTATTTCGTCCACACTACAATGTATCTATATTAATTACAATTGGTACTACTTAACCATTTTATACTTCCGCTGAACTCTGGTAGAAAAAGACATCTATTGACAGCAGCACAAGATAATTTTTGTGTGCAGCGCTCGAAATGTATCTTTCGAATCAATTTTTTGCGGAATGTTGACCTGACACCAGAAGTCCCTATTCCATTTAGCAGGCTCTTTGTGATTGCATCACCAGTGAGCTCTAGTAACAGGTTAACTGCAAATGAATGTGAACCATCTATGATGTTAACATTCAGTAATGAGGGAAATTAATTATTGTAAAGTCAACCCGCTTTTTACTTTCTTTGCCATGTACAATGACTGTTGCGTTATATTTAACTCAGTTTATAGTATTCAGCATTATTGCTGTAAAAGTAGGTTGCGTAAAATATTTTTTCATTTATATTTGCATCCAATGGAAGGAGGAAGTAAGAAAGAAAAAAAGAAAGTACGAATTCTAACCATTACTCTCTCTCTCTCTCTCTCTCTCTCTCTCTCTCTCTCTCTCTCTCTCTCTCTCTCGCATGGGCAGACATTTTAAAGCTAGTTCATGACAGACTATCAAGTCTGGAAATGTTATGCTTTCAATTTGAATAATTATAGTAAGATTAATGCCGAATTTCAAATTGTAGATTTACTAACATTTAATGTAATATCATTTATGCATTATTTATTAAATTCAGTATTTCATTTGTGTGAATATTTATTTGTGTCTAGTTTATGAAATGTGTATTGATTGTATTTTTGTCACATTATTAACTGCAATGTTAATTCTATTGCGTAAAGCTAATTACATGTTGTAGAATTGTAGTAGATCACTACTTCAACCTTGCATACCATGAGTGCAGGGTACTAATGGGTGTTTTCAGATAATGAACCTTAGAAACGCTTGTGAAAGTTTTATGATACTTTATTCTCTGGGCTGCATTGAAACTTCTCAAGAAACCATGAGTAAACACAGAAGCTTGGTTGCCAATATGTAGGGTGGTTGTGATGATAAGAGCTATCCGCATGAAGATTCCTGTGTTTGACACTCTAGTAAGCAATTAGAAGAGAACAAGAAGCCTATTTACAGCAGTAATGAGTGACTGGAAGAGAGAAGAGGAATCCTGTTTGACGCTCTAGTGAGCAACTGAATGACAGAGGAGGAATCATATTTGCAACACTCTACTGAGATACCAGAAGAGAGAAGAGGAATCCTGTTTAACACTCTAGTGAGATACCAGTAGAGAGAAGAGGAATCTTATTTACACTACTCTAATGAGATACCGAAGAGAGAAGAGGAATCCTATTTGCAACACTCTAGCGAGATACCAGAAGAGAGAAGAGGAATCCTATTTACAATGCTCTAGTGAGACACCAGAAGAGAGAAGAGGAATCCTATTTACAATGCTCTAGTGAGACACCAGAAGAGAGAAGAGAAAACCTGTTTTCAACACTCTAGTGAGATACCAGAAGAGAATCCTATTTACAACATTCTAGTGAGTGACTGGGAGAGAAAAAAAATGTAAATGGCGTGTTATTTATGGACGCTCTTGGTTCTCAGGGTCCCATTCTAAATTGGGTGTGTGAAAGAATGCTTAATTTTGCTCAAAGACCTCTCTATAGGCTTGAGGTTCTTTTACGTGCCGTTCTTTTTACACCTGAAAAAATTCATCGTGTTTGAACCCGCGGCCTTAGGTACATGAAGTTAGCATGGTAACCATTACACCAAAGAGGGCAACGACTGGAAGAGAGAATAATCCTATTTACAATACTCTATTGAGATACCAGAAAAGAAGAGGAATCCTATTTACAAGCTCTAGTGATATATCAGAAGAGAAGAGAAATCATGTTTACAACACTCTAGTGAGTGACTGGAAAAGAGAAAAGAATCCTATTTACAATACTCTAGTGAGGTACTAAAAGAGGAATCCTGTTTATGAGGAATCCTGTGAGTGACTAGAATAGAGAAGAAGAATTGTGTTTACAATACTCTAGTGAGAAGAAGAATTCTATTTATAATACTCTAGTGATATACCAGAAGAGAGAAGAAGAATCTTATTTACAATACTCTAGTGAGATACCAGAAGAGAGAAGGGGAATCCTTTTCACAAAACTCCAGTGAGATACCAGAAGAGAGAAGAAGAAACCTATTTACGATACTCTAGTGAGATACCATAAGAGGGAAGGGGAATCCTGCTTACAACACCCCAGTGATATACCAGAAGAGAGAAGAACAATTCTATTCACAACACTCTATGAACAACCGTAAGGGAGGAGAATCCTAATTATATCATTAGTAAGCAATCAAAGGAGAGAAGAGAAATCCTAATTACGCCACTAGTGAGCAAACAAACGAGAGTAGAGACTGCCTCTGTGGTCGAGTGGTCAGCTTACCCGGCTTACCCAGCTTCGATTCCCGGCTGGGGCGGGAAATTTTTCTTTAGCCAGAATTATTCCCTATCCCCCTTAGTGTCTGGAAGTATGTATGTGAGAGTGAATGTGCATGTGTGTGTGTTTTTTTTTTTTTTGGTAGTGTTTAACGCCCACTTTAACTACTAATGGCACCGCAGGCGGTGGCACTGATAATACATGAAAGATGATGCAGCATCGGTGGAATGCGATGGCGGGGGAAACCGGAGTACCCGGAGAAAACCCGCCCCAGCGCCGCTTTGTCCACCACAAATCTCACATGCGGTCGCTTGGGATCGAACCCCGGCCGCCTAGGTGAGAGGCTAGTGGTCTAACCACTCGGCCACGGCGCGGCCCTCATGTGTGTGTGTGTGTGTGTTTGAGGAAAATAAAATTATTTAAACGAAACGTAAACAGAACCTACTGATAACGAGTTGTTTCAAGTGCAAAGCCCCCGATATGACCTTAGATGTTAAAGGAGTGAAACAATAAGAGACAGAGTTGTCTTGTTTACGTCAACAATAAGAGAAGGTAATATTGTTTACAACACTAGTGAACATCCGGAAAAGAGAGTCGCCCACCGTGGTGTAATGGTTACCATGCTAACCTCACATACCCAAGATCGCGGGTTCATATCCGGCGGAGCACGATAGATTTTTTTGGGTGTAAAATTCCTTAGCATGGCTTCCTGCGTAGATTTACGGCACGTAAAATAAACTCAAAGCTGTTAGAGAGGCCTCTGGGCTAAATTAAGCGGTATTTCATGCTGAGTATATGAGACGCCGAGAACCACGGTAGTTAAAGTGCGTCCATAAATAAAACTATTTAATTTAATTTCCGGAAAAGAGAAGAGGAATCCTATATGCCACATTAGTGAGCTATGGCACCAGAGAAGAGGAATCCTGTTTACGACCCTAGTGACCGACCAATAGAGAGTATCACGTCCTTAATTTCAGCGCTACACACAAGGCCGAAGAGTTTCTAGGTGAAAAGTGGATATACTCACAAGATAATAATATAATAATTACTATCGGAAATAAGTGTAGTAATTATTATATTACAAATAATAATTACTACATTTTAATAATTGTTATCGGAAATAAAGACTGTGAAATCGGGAATGTTGAAGATTGAAACTTATGACGAACGAAATGTAGAAAATGATATCTGAACTTAGTGAGATTGAAAACGAAAGCAAAATAAAATCCGAATACAGTTTCTGAAGAGTCCTAAATAAACGCTGCTACTAAATACTTGGAAGACGATACCCGTAAGGAGTTAGAAGAATCTGATTTGGAAAAATGAATGTGGTAGAGCTTCTAGTTCAGAAAGAAAGAAATGTTTTGACCACCAGTCGAAGAAAAGCTAGTGAATAATTAATTGTTAGCGCAATGGAGGAGGAAAGCCGCGACCTAGAAGTTAAGATCCGTGCCGAAGAATAGAGGGCACCATAATTATGGAGGCGTAAACGCTGAAGTTTGACATCCTATAATACTTTGTCCTGAGTGGCGTTTAAGGGCCAGTTTTGAAGCCGTTACTGCTAATATGGATGGACGCCAGTGGAGAATACGGAACAGCTTTTTCTTGCCCCGCAGTGGCCAGCCGAAAATGTTGACGTTTTTCCCACTGGAGCCTCCGCTGATGATTATATTTTTGGAGAGGTGCTACAGAAGGCATCGCTGTCCGCCGCTTACTGGGACCGACTAAAGATAGTACAAAGGCCTAGCCAGACCTTGCAAGGATTCACCAAGAAGGTAGAGTTGCTGGCAGGCATCCCAAACATTTATCAGTGGCATAGGAGACCGGGAGGTAAAACAGCAAATTATCCAAATTGGACTACGTCGTCTACGGTAAACTGATTGTCGATAAGACCGCGTTCTGTTTCCACGGATTGAAAGTGGCAGTGCTGGGTGCGTTCTCAGGGTCAGTCGTCGTGTGATTTGTTGGAGAGATGAGATGACGATCTCGGCTAATGAACCATTGATGACCATATTGGGACTCTAGTAGAAGTTAATAGACACTCGCTTTCCTCTCTGGTCTGTACCGAAACTACTCGAGGAATTGCATAAATAGGAACGAGAGATTGGTAATTTTCATATATTTCTCTGAATTTAATTGTAATTTCCTTCTATTTTTATGAATTTTATGGTAAATATCCCCGGTTTTCTTAGTGCAAGATTCAGTACAATGCACACAAATCCTGTTCTCCACAAGAGTGAGCGATTGGGAGAGGGAGGAGGCTAAGAAGCGAGTACTCTGTTTCATACTTTAATGCGACCGGAAGAGAGAAGAGACTCCTTCGCAAGACATTAATTGAAATGCTACGCACTGGAAAAAAAATCTGATGTGTACCATTCACGTGATTTTCTCTACATCTCTGCAACATATTATTCTTAAAAAGCTTATACTTCTATTTACTTCATGTTAATCAGAAAAAGTTAGCAGAAATAGACTTATTATTTGTATCTCTGTAAGTAGGAGCGAAATAAGGGAGTACCATAGGTTAAAGTAATGGTCAATAGCTGGTTTCTATGTCACTGAAGTTCCTTTGTTTGTATGGACAGCAGTTGACAAATTACTGTATGAGAAAAGTATAAGTTTTTCAAAGCTGAAACCAAAAACAAGAAATGTCTCAAAAACGATGAACTCCCGAAAAAAATGTCTATAATATAAACTGTGTGTCTTAACGTGCTCTACTTTTCTCGTGTAGTAAGCTTTTGTCCACCTCTTACAGTTTAGCAGTTATGCAAAATTCCGTAAAATTCATCCAGAATAAAGCAGTCTTCAGAGACTATTCCCAGAACACTCAAGATATACATTTTTTTTTGTCAGGCAAATATCTTTAATATACGATATTTTAATAAAAATCGTTAGAGCCATTTTTAGGAAAATCAAAATTTTCGAAAAAAAGTTCCATATGAAGGGTAGTTTGGGGTGGGGGTATTTTTTTTCAAGATCTTCGTGTCGCATCCCGGGAAGTTTGGTATTTTACCGACTTTGCGTTTTTGAGTTATCGTGTTCACGGACACACGGATACACACACGGACCTTTTTCTGAAAATGCTTTTTTTGGATACAGGGTACCCTAAAACGTATATTTCCGGTGAAATCTCGGTATCGAATTTTTAGGTGGAATGCAATACCTTCTCTATACACTATGCACATAGTACGTATAGAGAAAGTAAAAAGAAACGTGGGAAAAGTGCAGGCGTAACCTCATTTTACCAGAATTTTAATAAACATGAGACTTGAATATTTACCAATATTTTCGGTCCAAGTGAATAATTTCTTTTACTCTTCGGTATACACTATTTACGATGCATATTTTAATTTTATTAAGTTATTTCTAAAGATGTTTATTGAGACCTAGTGTTTTCGTGCCGACTTACAAACAAATACTGGCTTTATATAGAGATTTTCGTGCACGAATAAAATGAAAATTGTGCTCCCATTCCGCATACATTCATATGGCTTAACTGGTAGCATAGGTACCTAAAAAGCTCCTTAGCCGAAACGTCATGACTAAGAATAAATATTAATATCATTGCTTGTTTTTGGAGACTTCAACGAACAAGGAAAATGTCCAGGATAAAGTAGCCATCATAAGAAAGAAAAGAAAAATCACGCTGGTGTAATGAAAGAGGAATATCGCACATTATGTACATAATATATATATATATATTCATTGTAGAAAGCTGTTAATGCCGTGGCGAGCGCGCAGACCACGCTCTTAAATTTACACAGCGTAAATCATGCCATTGGTGGAGTAGAAGTTCTTCCTTCTGTCCCTCCTCGCATGTAATTTCTCGAACTTCACATCATTTGGTGTAGAAGGTGGCCCTAAATGAGTCGGTAGTTTCTCTAGAATATTTTACAGTTTAACTCGTCCACCAGTCTTAATGATATGTATTTTGAAACACGTGACCCCCCCCCCCAACTCAAAAATGAGATTGCTTTCAGTGTTTACTTTTTCACATGTATACATCGAAGGTAAAGAAGGAGTTGATTCCACCCAAAAATTCTATACCAATATTTCATCAGAAATGCATGTTTTGAGGACTCCAGATTAAAAAAAACCTGATGTGCCGCAATAACATGATTTTTCCATAAAGGATGGAACATTCTTGTTGCGATCTCATGGTTGGTATGCTGTACTGTTTCAAAGGATCGTATAAAATTGTGAACATTTTATAGCTTGCAGATCATTATTGACAACCGTCAACACATGTGATTGGTCAAGATATCGACTGCGTTTGAAAATGGAGAAAACCAAGTTCCGTGCTATCATTAAACATTTTCAATTGAAGGGTTGGAATGCTGCACAAATCAAAACAGAATGGGATGATGTTCACGCGGACTCTGCACCATCATTGAAAACCATTTACTTTTGTAATGAGTTTAAACATGGTCGGACATGCACCAAAAAGGAAGCGCGCTCCGGCCGTCCATTTGAGGTCACCATACAGAAAAACATTGACAAAATGCATAATATAGTAATGCAAGACCGACGGGGAAAAAACATCTGTGAGGTTTCTGAGACACTGCATCTCAATTAAGCGAGTACGTAATATACACAGAGAATTAGCTACGAAGAAGTTGTGTGCGATTGCTCACAGTCGACCAAAGGTGCATCCAGAACATCAACACAATGTCTTGAAATGTTTAATCGCAATCCATAAGACTTTTGGGGCGGATTTATGGCTGTTGGTGAAAGTTGGATTCATCGTTACACACCAGAGCAAAAATAGCACTCAAAGCAATGGACAACGGTTGGTGATAGTGAACCGAAGAAGACAAAGACCATTTTGTCACTGGTAAGGTGATGGCCGCTGTTTTCCGGGGGGGGGGAGATTTCCAAGGAATAATGCTCATAGAATATTTAAGAAACGGCATAGAGCAAAAATAGCACTCAAAGCAATGGACAACGGTTGGTGATAGTGAACCGAAGAAGACAAAGACCATTTTGTCACTGGTAAGGTGATGGCCGCTGTTTTCCGGGGGGGGGGGAGATTTCCAAGGAATAATGCTCATAGAATATTTAAGAAACGGCAGAATAACTGGACCTTATTATGATAGCTTGTGTTGTCTGAGAAAAGATCAAGTTGGCACGCAAAAAGGCCCTCTTTTGCCAGGGTAATGCACAATTCCATACATCAGCGATAACAATGGCAAAAGTGCATGCAACGGGCTTTGAATTGGTTCCACATCCACCCTATTTACCAGACTTAGCTCCAAGGGACTTCTTCCTGTTCCCTAACTTGAAATTTTGGTTTGGTGGGAAGAAATGTTCATCAAATTAGGGATAGCATTTTCCTAACTTAAAGTACATATGACAAATAAATGCAACTTTTGGTGTCATACAGCACACATTTATTTGTTTATTATATAATTAATACATAAACATTGTATTAATATAGTTCATCTTGTATGATATTTTAAAAAAAGTTACTTTTCATTACACATAATACATGTCACGCTTGGAACATTTCACTCTAGATCTTAATTTACATCCTGGATTTCTGCATTTTTATGTAAATGTTTCATTGCAGTAAGCAGGAAAATTACCAATTTCATCATATCTACTCTCTGTATTGGTCTGTTTCACAACTTTTCTATATATCAGGTGGTTTACCTGTCCCTTATTATTTTTGGAGATAGGCAACACTTAAAACTCTGAAAGTAATAAGGTCCATACATAAAACGCCATTTCATTTCACTGAATTCACTCTTGGGCTAAAAGGTCAAAGTACCAGTACGAAGCTTTTTTTTTTTTTTTTTTTTCTCTCTGATAGACCTATTGAATTGGGTTTTGAAGGAACATACTGTCTGAAACCATATCTGGCAGCAAATGGAATCATCTGCACATCTATTGATAAATGAACATTCCTGGGTAAGGTTCTTCATATTTCTCTCACTGCATTCACAAGGGGTCTAATTTTCCAAAGCTTGTCATCATTAGGGTAATCAAAATTGTCAGCAAAGTGCTAGCTAATTCTAATTTGACAATTTCTGTCTCGTGGTATAGTATCGCATATTAGAGGAAAATTAAACATCCTACGCCAAATAACTTAGCTTGAGCTAATTTCGGTGTTCCCATAATAATTTCAGTACGTACATAGTGCAATATTTCAATTTCAATTGTCTTCAGACTGCTTCCTGTGTCTTGAGCTGATTATAGGTTTGCTTCATTGCTCACCAGCTACCAGAATTTCAGGTAAGCTTCAAAAGTTTCTTTCTATTCACCCTCTTGCAGCTCATTATTTAATTCTGGACCCCTTGCAGCAATACTGAAAATAACATACGCAGTTATATATTGCGGTTTAAAGAAATAGATTAATTCTAGATTACATCGAACTACACAATAAATAATTGCATTTGTTGTTATAGTTATTAGCTTTTATGTAATGAGAAAGAATAGGTTCCAGCCGCCTAGTTCTGGCAATTTTAAAAATAATGGAAATTAGATAATGATACTTCACATGTTATCTTGTATGAATACTGAATTTATGTGCAGCATATTTTAGAAATTTAGGCCAAAATGCCTGAAAACTTATATATGCAGTGTAAAGCCTAGTATTGAGTAGCAAATGCCAACATTATCCTGTACTTTAATGGTTACTAAAACTAATTATAAGTAAGCCATACAACTAACCTCTTTGTTTTCCACTTCTAGATTCTTCTTTGGTGCACAATAACTGCACTCACTCTCATTCCATCAAGAGATGTTGGATGCTGGTAATTTTCTTTTTCTGAATCAGCTTCTATTTGGCCACTGGTTTTATCTAATCTACTTCATTCAGTATCTCAGTATTTCCTCCTCTGATAGAGGACTGGTTGAAAACAAGCAAATATACTAGTCATTTTGCTGAATTAACCTCAAAACATAATAACACATGCCACCTGAGGTGCACAAATGTGTATCCTGCATATTAATTGCAAAATAAACAATATTTATGCTGTTATATTGCATATTATCTTATCAAATATACATTTATAATAAACTTGCAAATCAAAAACCAATTATTACGTTTTATACATACCTCTGTAGTTGCAATGGTTAGCTGCCATTTTGTGCTGTTCACTTCTTCAAACTGCAGTGCTTACAGCAACAGAACACTACAAGTGGCAGGAATCGAAAGCTTGGGTTCTACACATTATGCTCACACAATTTTTAATGCTCAAATTATCTTACAGCGTAGTGCTGGTACTCTAAACAAAGGTGCACCTATGTGTACTTAAAAACCGAATAAGAGAAAAATAGATCCATCCTTACTTAATATTATTGCTTGTGGAGTACGATAATCGATAAGTTTGATTGTAGCATTACAATGCCCTGTATTATTTTCAGTTTTGAAATGTGAATATATCCTTTCACAAGAAATGAGAGTATTGACGGGAGAAAAGCAAACAAAATGTCAGTTGATCCGCCTGGGTAGTATGGTGGTAGTGTGTCTACCTCTCATTCAACAGGTCGTGTATTCGAATCTCGCTTAGGGTGAGTTAGCCGAATAAGGGCTTTTCTTTCTTTCTTTTTTTTTCACTCTCAAGGTTTTCTTTATCCTGAGTAGACGAATGTCAAGTAACTTTAAGCTCCATTGCCCCAGGATCTTTTGAGCATCATTTTACCAATTTCATTCCTCGCCTGTCAAAATCCATCAAAATTAGTAATTTCCGTAATTCAAAAATAAAAATTAAAACTCAAGGTCAGCACTTTGGAACAATTTCTTTGTCAGGTCTGAAAGATGATCAAGGGAAGTGATAAACTACAAACAATGTGAGAACAGTTTCTGCAGTTGCACGTGTATACGTATCTTTAATAGGCTGAAATGGTATTTTTGACTCTGAAGTTAAAAAGAGTTCAGCTGCTTTTAGATATTTCTTATTTTTTCCATGAAAAAGTAAATCTGACAAGAGCACATTTACATTGCTTTGTCAATATTGGCACCGCGCACTACTAGGTTTCCTGGGCACCTCTAACAACCATTTCTTTCATAATTCATTATTTAACCATTCTTTTCTAAAATGTCAACATACCGCAAAGCCTTCTGTTCAGTTAGTAATTAAAAATCTGAAGTGTTACACTCACATGACTTTCTCTAGCTACTCTACAAACAAGCTTCTTCTTTCTACACAATGCTAATCGAGATAAACATTAACAGAACGTTCCTTATAAGCAAAAGGGAACTAAGGGAATGCTCTAGGATAAAGTGATGGTCAAATGTTTTAAAAAGCTGTCGTTATGCGATTGTCATTGCAAATCGCTTCTTTGCTTGGCAATGATCACCTTAATTGCAGATTACCTGAAAGGTAGGACCTTCAAAACAGCAGTAGGGGAGGCGGAGTCATCCCTCCGTCCTATCCAAGCAGGCGTACCCCAAGGAAGTATCCTAGGGCCTGTGCTGTTTAACATCTACATAAACGACCTCCCTCCACTTATCCGGGTAGAAAAATACATCTACGCCGATGATACAGCACTCGTAACACAGTCAACCCAACCACGGATCATTCACCTAAGACTCCAGAATGCTCTAAACGAACTGGAGCCGTGGCTTACGAAATGGAGGGTAAAAATTAACGCCAGAAAATGCCAACCAATAGTTTTCACGAAGCGCCACTTGCATAGGCAAAGAAGGCATGCCCTCCCACCGCTTACCTACAGGCAAGAGCCTATCGAGTGGGGGAGCTCAGTCACTTACTTAGGGGTAAGGATGGACGAATGCCTCACGTGGAAACAACACATAAACATGGTACGAGCTAAAGCTAACGGTCAACTTAACAAACTTTATCCGATAATAAATTTAAATAGCAGCCTCAAACTTAGCATGGGGCTAACACTATATAAAACCTTGATTCGCCCAATATTAACATACGCCGCACCCGTATGGGGATATGCGGCCAAAACACACATCAAACGGCTACAAACAATGCAAAACCGTATACTGCGCATTATAGCTAAACTACCAGCAGTAGCACCAACGTGGGCTCTGCATGAGGAGCTCAAAATCTGCTCCATCGAGACCTACATAAAACACTTGGCATTCAACCTTTATAAACGCAAAAACAATAACCACAACGAGCTCATTCAAAATCTAGGAAATTACGACACCGATCACGATAAGCACCCCCGCCCACTGGCACTCTTTGACAGAACCATCGGAATAGGAGAGCCTGAAATCAACATACAAGAATACCTGGACACCCTGATTAGGGTATAAAACCTAGATCTGGTACAGCGTAGGGCAGTGACTGCGACAATCCTTCCAGTTCCTGCCTCTCACTCACAACAAACACACACACACACACATGCACACTCATTACTAATATTCTTTTTCAGCAGCCCTCTAAGCCCTTGAGCTTACCCAGCCAAGGCGGTCCCGGGGGTAGAGGGCCCCCCCGCGAGTGGCACGGGTCCGCACCTGTAATATGATAGGCAGGCAGCCAGCCACGTGCGCACTCTATACGACAACGCTCAGAAAATGGACTATGCCTAGGTTTTTTTAAAATGACGTACACCTAAGACGGGTAATATCATATATACTTTCTAACACACTTTAACGATGTCTTAGGTTGAAAATAATAACTCATGTATATATGTAACAGTATATGTAATAGTATTACTCGTAAAATAGATAATAACACTTATATAAATATCACAAAGATGAAGCTTACATAGGCGGAACCTACACAAAAGCTAAGCTTGATATAACTCTAAACATAGTATATACTCACAGACGGAGCCAAATGGCAGACCTCAACTATTACCTCATAAAAATAAGCGATTGTAGTTTTAGGACAGACAATTAACAATAACTTAGTTTGTTTCAGAGACGCAGCGCCAGCGTAGCAGCACCCACAAAGACATAGCAGACTCTAGATAGCACGATTTCCCTCCCACTCGTCCAAATAACCTACTCCTAAATTCTCCTTCATAATCTCCTGAAATTCGCCAGAGGGCAGGCTGGGTCTAGGCCAAGCCTGCCTGCCGGCACCCAATATCTCCTCTGGCGGCCGCACAGCGGGCCAGTTATTACCACCAGTACTACGCGGGTGCAACAGCGGTACCGCAGAAATCCTTCTCCCTATCCACTCCAGCACCGGGGGAGGTTTTTTAGTCGGTAGGGCCACGTGGCAGAACCCGACACTCCGGACGTGCCCGGGTAGTCTGTAAGGTAGATTTTTCCTCCACTCGGAAAAAAAAAAAAAAAAGCAAAAACGGACTCTTCCGTCTGAGAAAAATATAAGCACTTCACAATTGAAACTAATAATAAGGAATACCTCGAAAACAGTAAGTTTCATGAAAAAAAATGTATATGACATAACCTGTGTATTTTAACAAGATCTACATTTTTTGTATTGTAAGTTTTTGTCTATCTCTTTCGATTTATGCCAAATTAAGCAAAAGCCATCCCGAATAAACAGGTCTTTAGAAGCCATTCCCAGAAAATTCAAGATATACATTTTATTTGTGATAGAAATGGCTTTAATACGTGTTATTTCAATCCAAATCGTTAAAACCATTACCAAACTGAAATATCAAATTTGGTATTTAACAGTCTTTTCGTTTTTGAGCTATGCTGTCCATACACACACACACACACACACACACACACACACACACACACGTACCTGTTACAGAAAATACCTTTTTTAAATTCAGGGGGCTCTAAAATATGTATTTCCGGTGAAATCTCAACATTGAACTTTTGGTTGGAATACAATGCTTCTCTATACCTATGTACATTGTACATACGGGGTTAGAGAAAGTAAAAACAAACAAACAAACAAAACGCATTGGCACTGTGCTCACTATGCTGAGTTCAGAATTCACTCTGATAAACACACGTGGCCATATACCAGTGTCATGTTTGCGGAGTTGTTCAGTCATCCGAGTAGTTTGCTGCTGTTAGCTCTACATAAAAGGTAGCTGATACATTGCTTTACAGACACTGTCTTGTAGGTACACAAAGATTTACACCCGTGACAGTTTTTTCTAAAGAAAATCAATGTAATATTACTCAGTAATTGCTAATAATATCCGTCAAAAAATCCGTCATCCGTGAAAACTAAATTTTGCCCATCATATAACTTGGCAAAACTGTTGCTCACTAAAACTTTTGTATAGGATGAAGAAGCGCTGTTCCGTTTATAAATCGCAATACTAGACAGTTTCATTTTATTCAAGATCACAGTAACTGCAGAAATATGCGAAACTGATACGTTACGACCTGTGTTGACGGGTGGAAGTCAACGCAGCATCGAGTCATAACATACCAGAAGTGATGACAAATCTATAGCAATCTTTCAGGTGATTAGGAAATCGTCTATAAAATTGTTAAAATGGGCTAAAAGTTGCATGTTTATCTAAACGAGAACATATACTAAAGCAATATTTGCCTCAGATCTGTAACTTCCATTATTTCATCTGTTTAAATGATTTGACATTTAAATAGCCCACCAAGACAGGGATGAATTTAAATAGCTCACGCTAGAGAACAGGTTAAAAACGAAATGTGGTATCACAGAATCTGCAGATATAAATTTACGTGGTGTCTATTTTAATTACAAGTAAGTACCTATTTAAATATTTTATTACTCCTAAGAAGGTTATGCTGCATGAAGTAATTTTATTTTCGGTTTTATCTGAAGTTTGAGTATAAGTTACATACATAACAACACAAATGATAGGTGTGTCATTAACATTAATATGGCTGATTCAATTGCGTAAACGTGTTTGGATATACATATGTGCTGTTAAACGATGAGTCATCTTGTGTTATTAATTACCTTGGAGTTTTAGCTTTTTATAAATGCAGTTTTAGCCTTTAATTATCTTCTTTTAACCTCTTTAGGGCTATAAACAAGTTTCCTAGCTTTTTCTAGGCTTTTAAACGATGCTCCTGCCGTTTCCCTAGCTATTTAAGCAAGTGGACGACAAAAGCCTTTTAAACACAAAATAGATTTTTTTACTTCACGGAGATATTAACATGTGCAGTAATCTAAAAAAATGTATTACACAGTAAACGCGTGCTAGAATATTGCAATTAACACATGAACAACATATTTTTAATATATAGCACTCATATAAAATAAAGTTCACTTGTTAGCACTATTGCTATTCACAATCAGCCACATTTGCAAATTTTCTGTTGTTTTTTAATATATTCCTATATGCAGAAAAAAATCTTTCAACATTGCAAGATGTCATTGACGCATACTTCATTCGCGCAATTTCTATACCAAGAAAATTTTTTCCCTGGACACTCAAAACAAAAGTAAAGGAATTGCTAACAAAAACTGTTAATTCAAATGAACTGAAGAAAAAAAAAACTTAAGTTAGCGATTTTTAGTTGTAAATGTCCCATTTAGCTTTTTTTTTTTTTTTTTAGGTTGCATAAGAACAGCACCCAAACCGCTTAAACATAAAATCACTTTGAAGCTTTCTAAAGTACAAGGGGAAAAATAGATTAAAACCTAAAAATCCGGTCCCTAGTTATTACGTACCCAATTTATTCCACGGATCATATATCAACTACTCCGCCTGCAGTTACGAGAATTCTCGAGTCGCCTCGCTCGTGAGCACTAGTTCTCGATACACGAGACTCTCGTTGCCACCTTCTCGAGAGTGGCGTGGCTTACGAGTAACGAGCGAGAGCGTGCCGGCCCTTATAAACAATCCAACAATATCTAGCTTTCCGCCCCTAAGGTAATATCTTTCTCCATGGTTATATTCAGTTGTATTGTTCTGTCATAGAATAGAGAGTGTACAAAAAGGAAACTGGAGGGAGGCTCTTTTGATGTGCTTGAAGCCAAACTCTGCGCTAGACCTAGTAAACCCAAGCGAAGGCTGTTTATTACATACCATTTTAAGCAGATTAAAACGTGTACAATAAAAAAAGCGCGAACATTTGTAATAACAATTTCATGTGTGGCATACACATGCCTTTCTCTGCTTGCTCTCCTACAAACTATGTATACGGCTGCTTATATTATTGCTTCTTGTTAATAGAGATACATTTAAATTGCGCATTTCGTTATAGGTATAAACAATAGTCAAATTTTAGATGCCAGCAGCTGTGTGATGCTTTGAAATCCCAGTCTATTTACAATAGCTTTAAAAAAAAAAGAAAAAAAAAAAAAACCTTAGTGGTCTACATTCTCTGTGTAGATTTTATCTATCTCTTACAGTTTTGATTAAAATATCGCAGGTTTAAGATATTTTTATGTCAAACGAAATGTATAACGTGAATTTTCTGGGAATAGCCTCTGAGAACCTCTTTATTCTAGATTACTTTTATACAACTTTTGTATAACTGGTAAACCGTAAGAGATAGACAAAAACGTAGTGCATAAAAATCTGATGTGTGCCATTCACATAACGTTCCCTAAATGTTCTACAAACAAAATTTTCTCATAAAATGACATTATTTTACCTACGCCATACGAATTGAGATAAACATTAGTAGAAATGATCTATTATGTGCCCACCTGGGTAGTGTGGCGGTAGCGTGTCTGCCTCGCATTCAAAAGGTCATGAGTTCGAATCTCGCTTACGGTAAGTTACCCGGATACGGTTTTTTTCGGGGTTTTCCCTTATCCTGATAAGACGAATGTCGAGTGGCTTTAAGCTCCATGGACCCCGAGATCATTTGAGCATCATTTCACGCATTTCATTCATCGTCCGATATGACCAACCAGGTTAAATAGAATGGAAATAAGGGAATACATTATGCCAAAGTGATAGTCAAATCTTTTAAAAGCTGGTCATTATGTGAAACAATTAATGTTCGGTTCGCTTTTATGGTCCGGATAGAGAAAAGTTAATTAGTTTAAATTTGAAACCAATAACAAGGAATATCGTAGAAACAGTCACCTCCACAAAAAAAAAAAACAAAAAAAAAAAAAAACAACAACAACAAAAACTTATATGACACAAATAAATTCTGTGTTTTAACGAGATCTACATTTCATATAGTAAGTTTTTGTCTATATCTTGCGGTTTAACCGTTATGCAAAATTCTGCAAACCCCAACCAGAATAAAGAAATCTTCAGAGGCTATTCCCAGAAATTCAAAATATACATTTTATTTGTATAAAATAAAATATACGGCATTTTAATCAAAATCGTTTGAGCCATTTTTGAGAAAATAAAAATGTTCGAAAAATGTTCTGTGTAAAGGGTAGTTGGGGGTGAGGGGATTTTCTTGAAAATCTTGGTGTCGCATCCTTCGAAGATACTAAGCTTAAATACCATATTCACCGGCTTTTATAAGATTTGACTAACGTTTTAGCCTGTGGACTGTCTTATTTCTCTTCTACTTACAAAGAAGCAAGTATTAAGACAAATTCTGGTAAATTTTATCTTGATTAGCATGATGTTGATAAAAGGATAATCTTTTGTAAGAAAATTTTGTTTGTGGAACAGCTAGGAAAAGTAAGGCGAATGGAACACGTCAGATTTTTGAGACTGTTTTGTTTGCTGTGCATATCTACAAAACAAATCGTAGCAACAGAAATTATGATTAGGAAAATGTATAGATAAGAGTAAATAATCAAGTGATCCAAGGTGCTGCCAAGCTTTATTTAATAAAATAATACTAAAAAAAAAAAAGGTTAATACGTTGAATCAGGATGGGCAGTAATGATTAGGCAGAATTAATCAGTCCTATCATAGAAACGGAAAATAACAACAACAACAAGAAACCAAAACTGAAGCTTGGTGCAAACACATGATAAGCCACATTTAACTTTACAGGAGACATTCCATGTTTCTTTGTCATATTAATTGTATTTGAATTATTTTTGCATTAGAGTCTGAGCACCATTGTCCGCCTTTTCTCTTACTACTGCTTATTATAAGAGAGTAAAGCTTCAAGAGTCAACAAATATTCTAACTTGTACAGTGTGCAATATAACCATTGAGTAGAATATAATACCAGTAGCTAAAATACACAATTAATAACTTTAATAAAATGTACATTACGAAGTGTGTAACTTCAACAACATAGCTGTTTACTCGGTCTAAGCATGGCGAAATTTGCGCATGCGCACTGAATTTTGGCGCTCGGATTACAGCGGAGTTTCCTTTCTGTATTCTCTCTATTCTGTGGTCGAGGAGAACAACAATAACAAACTAAACAAAGAGTGATACGATAGTACCAACATTTATTGTCACTGTGTGTGAATGTTTATGGCTTATACCTTGTGTGCGCGAGCGCGCGCGCGTGTGTGTGTGTGTGTACAAGCATAAGAACTATTCACTTAACTAACTTTTACATGGAAAAATTTTCGAAAATTTTTATTTTTTCCAAAATGGCTCATTATTTAATTTTAATACCGTATATTAAAGATATTTAGATGAAAAAATGATACTTTGAATTTGCAAGGTATAGCTACTGAAGACCTCAGTATTCAAGATGAGTTTTGCAGAATTTTCCCTAACTGTTTGTTATACCGTAAGAGATAGACAAAATCGTTCTGCTCAAAAAATGTAGATCTTAATGTCATGTAGGGTTTTCTTGTAGAGTTGGCCGCTTTCGAGATGTCCATTGTTATTGATTTTAATTTTAAACTAATAAAATTTTCTCAAACGGGAGCATACAAAATAAACCGAACCTAATTGTTTCACATATCAACCGCTTTTTAAATATTTGCCTATAATATTGTATGTATCCCCTTATTTCTCTTCTACCTACAAGGTAGGAAGTAATAAGACAATTCTGCTAATGTATCTAGATTACATACGTAGATAAAATAATAATCTTCCATGTGTGGAGCAGCTAGAAAAAGATAAGTGAATGGAACATATCAGATATTTGCAGCATTTTCTATACTGAAAATGTTACACATGCTGCAAATTTTGACTAATATGCTAAAAACTTGTTCAAAGTTATGCGCCAAGTTTTAGTAATAAATTATCAAATTTTGAAAGATTACGAGTTCTGGAAATTACGAAAAGGAATAACTTGTCACCACTAACCATGATAGATCTAATTGTGGACTCATATTATGTAAAACTGAATGTTTGTATGTGAATATTTTGAAACAGCCATAGATGGCGTGGTTCAGTTTTATTGCAGCACTGAGTTTTGATGGTATACAATTATTATTTTAATGATCGCGTAATTTAGAATTTTTATATATGACAATAATATCTACTATCATTATGTATAATAACTGGTATAACTTTCGATAGGACATATTATATATTGTGGATTTCCGATTTTCACAGATGCATCACCTTAAGTAATGTCACTGTTTACACGGTTTACACAAAGCGATGAAACTTTTAATGATGGGAGTATTCGAATGCAAAATGTCGATGTATTCGATTCTCGGAAGTTCTCGAAATGTTCTTGAATTCTGAATGTTGTATTCGAATCCTTCACTCGGATGAGTTCTCGTTTGAATATGTCCTGAATACTGTATTCGAATCTTGTTCTCGGGTCTCGGTTATGTGCAGGTGCACCGAGAATCGAGATCTCATATCTGATTGGTGCTTTTACTTAAAGGTCATTCTAGCACTTGGATCGTGTTGGGTTATAGCGGGGAGAGGGGTGAGCACGCTGATAAACAACCTACGAGATAATCACCTGGCCAGAATGGAATATGAGAATATGCTATCAAGTAAAGCTATGCACTTCTTATCATTCCAAAGCTAACGAACGATCCCCATACATATACGCGATCATAATATTTTAATTTTATTTCTTGTTATAACGGAATGTGCGATCGGTTAGGGCAACGAATGAACAATATTAGAAATTGGAACTAAACGATTGCATTCTGTCTTCTCAACCCAGAGGTTCTGGGTTTGATTCCCAGCTGCGGCAGGAATTTTTCTTTAACCAGAATCATTCCCTATCCCTAACAGAGTCGGAAGTATGCAAGTGGGAGTGAATGTGTGTGCATTTTTATAGCATTTTAAAACTGCAAAAAAAAAGTGTTCCATTCTCATGACTTTCTCTAGTTGTTCCATACACAAAACTATTCTTTCAAAAGATTATTCATCTTTTACATTATAGTAATCGAGAAAAATATTAGCAGAAATGATCCTATTACTCGCATCCTTGTAAGAAGAAGGGAAATAAGGGAGTACGCTAGGCTAAAGTAATGATAAAAAAAATGTAATAGCTGATCGTTATGTGAACGAATGACGCGGTTCGCTTTGGATGGTCCAGTTTGAGAAAAGTCAGGTATTTTAAAACTGAAACCAATAACAAGGAATATCTTGAAAATGGTCAACTTATGTTTTTAACCAGATCTACATATTTATAGTAAGTTTTTGTCCATCTCTTACGGTTTAACCGTTGTGCAAAAGTCTGCAAAACTCATGCAGAATAAAGAGCTCTTCAGAGGCTAATCCCAAGAAATTCAAAATATACATTTTATCTGTCATGTAAATATCTTTAATACACGATATTTTAATCAAAATCGTTAGAGCAATTTTTAAGAAAATCATTATTTTCGAAAAATGTTTCATATAAAGGATAGCTGGGGTTGGGGGATTTTCTTGAAAATGTTTCGTGTCGCATCCTTGGAAGATACTAAACTGAAATACCGAGTTTGGTATGTTACGGTCTTTTCGTTTTTGAGCTATGCTGACACTCCCCCCTACAGAAACGCACGCGGACCTTTTTCTAAAAATTATATTTTTCAACTCAGGAGACAGCAAAGCATATATTTCCGGTGAAACCTCGATATCGAATTTTTGGGTGGAATACAATACCTTCGCTAACTACTATGTACATTGTTATGTACATACGGCTAGAAAAAGTAAAAATGCTTTTTGGACTAAGGGGTCCTCAAAACGCATACTTCCGGGGAAATCTCGGTATTGAATTTTTGGGTGGAATACAACACTTTCACTATACACTATGTATGTACATAGCACTTGTAGAGAAAGTAAAAACAATAAGAAAGCCTACAGTTCAGCGAGAAAGACACCAGCAGTTGTTTTACCAGTCAAGTCCCTGATGTAACCATACAAATTAAAGGGGGCTATAAAAACCAAACAAAAGAGCACAAATTGTGATGTGTTTCTTTCACATGACTTTCTCTACCTGCAAACAAACTTTTCTTACAAAACATTACTCTTTAATTACTTCGTGCTAGTCCGGATAAATGTTAGCAGATATGTCTTATTACGTATTTCCTTGTAGGTAGAAGGGAAATAAGGGAATATACTAGGCTAAAGCCATAGTCAAATATCTTAAAAGCTGTCGCTATGCGATTGACTTTGAAATTCGATTATCTTTGCATGGCTATGGGTAAAACAAAATAAACACGGATGACGACTACCTGTTTGAGAAAACTATTAGTTAAATTTTAAATCTATAGCAAGGAATATCTTGGAAATCGTTAATTGTCAAAAAATAAAAAATAAATAAATAGTATATTTTAGTATTCAATTTAATGGAAGAAACGGCTATGAATGAAAGTGCATAACGCTTAAGCCACGATAATCTCGAATAGAAACTTCAACATTTTGAGAATAACATGTCATATTTTTTGTCCATCATTTAAATTACATGCCTTGTTCGAGATCAACCATGGCGAGAACTGCGAGCATCACTCGAGCAGCGATAGCGTAGCATCCGAGAACTTGCTAATGAATACAAGCTGATTTCGATTAGCGCATGGTTTGTAGCATTCGAGAACAACCATGGCGAGAACTGAGAACGTCTCTCGAGTGACGATAACGTAGCATCCGAGAACTTCCTAATGAATACAAGCTGATTTCGATTAGCGCAAGGTTTGTAGTATTCGAGAACAAGCATGCCGAGAACTGAGAACGTCTCTCGAGTGATTACAGTATTCGAGACCTTGTTCTCGGATGAAGGTTTCGATTCTCCAGAGTATTCGAATGCAGAGGATTCGATTCTGCCCATCACTAGAAACTTTCCAGAAGTAAGCTACATCGCTTGTTACCCAGGTAGCGAAGGGAAAACCCATTAGCCCAAAGTAAGAGATGCGCACATGCTTTAGTTATTGACGTGAATCCTGTCTTTTGTGTAACATCAACATTATCTGGGTAGTTAATGAATTCCAAGACAACTTTAAACCACAGTGGAATACATTCATAAATGATGGCCATTCTCTGGTTTTGCATTCCAACTTTTCAGCTATCCCGTTTATTACAATCGTTTCACAGACCACACAGCCCTAAAACGTCTATGACTACTAGCAGTTAAGGCAAAGAAGTATAACAACCAAAGTTGTTAATTTTATGCTGTAACATATCGGCACATTTTTAGGTTTAAATAATGATAATTTTATATTAAGTAATGAAATGTACACTAAAAAATGCGCGTCCTGATGTAAATCCATAATGATGAAAAAACACAAAAGAATAAAAAGCATGCAGTGATTTCTCTCTCTCTCTCTCTCTCTCTCTCTCTCTCTCTCTCTCTCTCTCTCTCTCTCTTTCTAACTCTCAAGTTTAAGGATTTTTAGCCAGGAGTTATATTGGACGGTGAATGAAGATATGGTTTTCAAATAAGTAAGGAGTCTGTAGAACTTAAAATAGAGCTACCCACACCAACATTCGTCTTCTGGAGGCAAGGGAAAACTACGAGAGCTACTCTAAACGTTATTGACTTGACAATAAGGAATAATGATGTTATTAGTTCTCAGTGTTTGTCTATTATTGTTCCATTAATAACCACGGCTTTAACTGTACTGGTTAGCGTATTGTACAATATGCAAACATATGCTATTTCATTGAAAATCGTACACCCATTTTTCAGAAAATCAAAGTTTCGGTAACATTTTTCACGCAGTGGCTAACTGCTGATTTGCTAGGCGATTTTCTTGTAAACCTTCATGACCATTTTTAGAACACGAAGGAATTTAAATACCAAGTGTGTTATTTAAGTGAATTTTCATTTAATATTTATGGTGTTTAAAGGCTCATGCGTATGCACGTGGAGTTTTTCTGATTTTTTTTTAAATTAACTGGGTCTCGAAAGATCTGTCCCCTGTGAAATCTGTATTTCCAATTTTTGGATGGAATCCAATACCTTCTGTACCTATGTCGGTGGTAGAGAAAGTAAGAACGTTGCAAATGAAATATTACAATTGTAGTACATCCTAAATTTCGTTTTACACTTGTACTGTTCATCTACATACATATCACGCAGGCGCGTGTTTCCTAAAAGTGAAACTCTTATTTACGGATCTCAAAATTAGTGTATATGGTGAACTTTTTTTTGTGATTTCTGGATGCAAAACAATACCCTTGGTTACAGAAGGCAAATATTAGAGAAATTCAAAGAACACCGAGCTAGAATCCATTGACGTGTGTTATTTTTACGGTAACAGGCTGTTTCCCAATCCTTCTATTTGGAAAAGCCAACCTTGTATTGCTATGCTTTAAATGCTATAATTCACCCCTCCTAACTCGTACCTATCCCTTCTGAGTGACGTCAAAGGATGGTAGCCAATCACAACCTTGGGGATCGACGCGCCTTACTCTTAAACTATACTTCTCCAAATATTCTTATTCTTGCAAGTTATTTAGTGTCGTGCAAGCCAATTTTTTTCTGTTTGATAATTGCTCAGAGGAATTTGTCTATTATCCCTGAAGGCGACATTCTCAACCGAGAGGAGGTTCTTGGAGAGTTCTGGCGCATGGCAAATCTGGTCCGCAGATTTGCTTGGGATAATGGAAGTGCTGCAATAGCTGGCGCAGAGATGATTAATCTCTAACAGCAAGGTGTGTGAGAATTGCCAGGAGCCATGTGCGCTCATAACCACAATTACAGCATTGATGGAAAAAGATGGTTTTGTACTTCTTATAACAGAAACAAGTCCATCCAAGACGGATCGTTCTTCTTGATGAGCAAACTCATACTGGAGCAGCTGATTTTCATAATTTATTCCTGGACATTAGAAGATCCGCAACATAAGATAAGGAGGGAAGCACAGATGACGAATAAGCTCACTACGGTGGACTGATGTAACTTCATGAGGGAAGAAGCAGAGCGGTGGCTGAAAAGAATCCAGACAATATTGGTGGCCTGGATGACAACAATGAGCCTATAACCGTGGAGATTGATGAAACAAAAATGTTTCACCGCAAATACCGCAGAGGAATGTGCCGTGAGGACCATTGTGTATTCGGCGGCATAGAGAGGGACACCGGAAAATGCTTTCTTGTGGAAGTACCGGACAGAAGGGCACTTACCCTGGAACCATTGATAAGGGAGCATATTTTGAGGGGACACGAATCATTTCGGATGGATGGGCCTCCTACACCAATATAGAAACACATACATGACGTAATTATTCACGAGGAACATTTTGTCGACCCCGAAGACGATTCCAATCACACACCAAATGTGGAAAATATGTGGTTGCGATTGAAGAGTAAAATTCGACGTCAGTATGGCACAAGTGACGCACTCTTCACATCATATCTACATGAGTTTATTTTTAGGAATCGCTTTCGCGATTCAATGTAATGCTTAGTGTTATAGCTGACACTACCCAATATAAAATGAGGTGAAAAAGTGAAACACATGCACACCATTATTAACGTTTGAGCCAGAGTCAGAGACTTCATTGCGTAAATTACACTGAAGTTCGTCGTTGCCTTCACTACAGATTTACTGTCGTAAAGTGCTTCAACAATGTGTGTCTTATAGTTCAAAACAATCAGAACATTCTCCCCGTCCTCTGCGTTATTTGTATGCAGCTTCACTACAGATTTACTATTGTAAAATACTTCAACAATGTGAGCCTTTTGGCTAAAAAACAATGAGAACATGCTGCCCGACATTTTTCATTATTCGTACGCAGCTTATATTTCACCTACAGTACTGGAAATATTTATTGCATCGCCCTTATTTTTATGCATTTGATCTTTATGGCACTTTTTATTCAAATACAAAAGAATCATACGTCCTGCAATTAAAATTGAAAGTATTACTTTTGATAATGCAAAAATTGATGTTTTACGTAAATTATATATTGATTTACATGCACTTGTGTCATAAAGTGACAATAATAAAGCGGAGAAAAAAGTTTTTGGTAGGTATTTATACAAAACTTAAAGAAACAGAATATTTATCCAAACAAAATTGAAACATGTGGTTGTTTTTTAGCAATACAGTTTAATAACTTGTTGTTACACTTACATAATCGTGTTTCTGTATTTAAGCCCCTTCAATTAGCATTTTGTATTGACTCCGCAAGATTTTATTACTGCAGCACATCGTCTAGGCATTGAAAGTATCAAATGTTTCACTTTGTCCAGTGATATCTCGTTGAACCACGTCCTATGTATTGCTTCAATTAGCTCTTTCTTGTTTTTTTTTTTCTGGCTCACTGCATTGCCAATGATCTTCCAACAGTTCTCGATGGAGTTGAGATATGGGTTGTTTCCTGGCCATGGTAGTGTGGAAACTCCTTGAGTTTCAAAAAATCTTTTAACCTAGGGAAGAAACTTACCAAATATTGAAAGAAAATAAAAGAAATTTTAGAATGAAAAGAAATAAAATTCTTAAAAGTAATATTCATACCTTCCTAGTTCTGTGGCATAGTGCGGAATCATCCTGGAAGATGTAGTTTTCTGCTCATGCAAAGTGTTCGCAATTGTTGGCAATAACTTCTCTTGTAAAATCATTATGCATGCATCTGCATTTACTGTTCAATCTACAAAGTACAGTGCAACCACTCCTTTAGTAGATATGTAACCCCAAACCATCTTTCTCTCTGCAAACTTCAACGTTGGCTCCAAACATTCTGGCAGAGATTCACCTTTCCTACGACGCATGAATTATTCTCCATAATTTCCTGCGACTATAAATTTCGACTCATCAGAGAAGATAGCCTTACTCCACATTTGTTCAGTCCATTTGGATATGTTCCTGAGCCCATTCTAGTCGTGATTTCCTCATTTTTGATATAAAAAGGGGCTTCTTTCGAGGCCTTCTGGCAGGCAATCCCATATCTAAAAGCCTGTTGCTAATGGTTCTAGGAGAAACCACCAGGCCATAAGCTTCTTACCACTCCCTTTTCATCTCCTCAGAAGTCTTATGTCGATTTCTCAGGCTCATTCTTTTCAAAATTCTGTCATTAGCAGCAGTAAAAGATCTTTTTCTGTCTCTGCCTTTCACCCTTTCCACATTTCCAGTTTTCTTAAATTTAGTCTAGTCAACAATCTTGATACGGTAAACTGGTTGAACCCTATTTTCGATACTATGTATCTTGTAGAAAGGCCCTCAAAAGCTAATGCAACAATCAAACTCTTGTTACGAGGCGTTAACTCAATTCCTCTGCCCATGTTGCGGAACATGTACTTAACGCATGCAAGAGCAAAACTACACTAAACATTATAAAAAAGTGAATAGCACTGTAACAATGGGCCATTTTTTATTGTTGCTCTTCTAAACGAAAGCAAACTCACAACAGTACAAAGCAAAAATGGGAAAGAGTGAGCATCAATGCATATTGTTGACATTCACACAGAAACAGATTTAAAATGTACATTTCCCGGTTAATGCAATAAATATTTCCAGTACTCGGTAAAGTGCTTCACCAATGTGTATCTTCTGACTCAAAAACAATGAGAACATGCTGCTCGACCTTCTGCATTATCTGTACGCAGTTTATATCCCACCTAATTTACATGACTTACTCAGCGTTTTCACTACAGACTTATTGCGGTTAAGTGCTTCAAAAACAAATAGAACATGCTGCCCGACCTTCTGCGTCATTTGTATGCAGCTTATATTTCACCTAATTTACCCGAGTGCGTCAGAGTCTTCACTACAGATTTATTACGGTAAAGTGTTTAAACAATGTGTCTTCTGGCTAAAAAATAAATTAGAAAATGCTGCCCCACCTTCTGAATTATTTGTAAGCAGCTTATATTTCACCTAATTTACCCGAGTGCGTCAGAGTCTTCACTACAGATTTATTACGGTAAAGTGTTTAAACAATGTGTCTTCTGGCTAAAAAATAAGTTAGAAAATGCTGCCCGACCTTCTGAATTATTTGTAAGCAGCTTATATTTCACCTAATTTACATGACTTACTCGGTGTTTTCACTACAGACTTATTGCGGTAAAGTGTTTCAACAATGTGTTTCTTCTGGCTGAAAAACAATTGGAACATGCTGCCCGTCCTTCTGCGTTATTTGCACTTTATTCACTACAAACTCATTGCAGTAAAATGTAGGTAAATTGTACAGTTTTAAAAATAGCGGTAACTGTTTGTAATGTTTAGGTTGGCAATGTTAAATTCAGCATATGTTAGATTTTTAGGGCTTCTTATGTCGGGTACTGCTATATGACGTGGCCCAAGGGCTAGCAGACGATGGCATCTATCCAATGTGTTTAAATTTAAGAGGAATTTTATGCAGGTTAAGTTTAGGTTAACTAGATTTTGCCCTCCGTGTAGTGCAGTCAGCGTCTTCCAGAACACCATATTTTGTGAGGTATAGTTATTTGGATAAGGCCCTCTTTTGTTTATCTCTAATGCAACACTAAAATATCTGTAGCTGCAGGAATCCTCCACGGTTAGCAATCATTTCAGTATTAAGTAATTGCAAGTTATCAAATTTTACCAAAGTTACTTTCTAGTTTCTGCCGTATTTGTTACGCGGTTGGTTGCTTTATGCAAATTAACTTTAGAAATGGTGCATTCTGCTTGGGAAACAAAAATGTTTTGTTACTTTTTATAGCCCCGTATGTACTATGTACATAGAGGTAGACCAGGTTACCCTGTCATGGCGGATGCTGTCAATGCGCAAATCAGAATGCCAACATGCACATTTAAAAACCACTATGTTTATGCAACAGTAGCACTCTATTGCTCAATTTACTGATTAGGTCAAAACAAACTCATTGGTATACACGGAAGTAGTTATAAAATATCTGCAATGTAATAAATGAGTCAAAACAAATGTGCGAGAAATGATTCATAATGTACGAAAAGGAAATTTAACTACAATAAATAAGTAGTTATAAAATATCTGCAATGTAATAAATGAGTCGAAACAAAAGTGCGGGAAATAACCTCGAAATCGAAGGGAACATATAGCTATAGGAAGGGTGATAATAACAAATACAAGAGAAATGATTCATAATGTACGAAAAGGAAATGATTAACTAAAATAAATATAATCGCTCAAACTGACGAAACAAATATAGCTTCCCCATTTCCTGACTATCATAAATATATATTCTCTTTTCTGATGGCGCTGGCTCCGTTTATTATGCCAGCCAAAACAGTAAAGGTCCCGATTTCCGTCTATTTGTTTATTGTAAGGTTAAATCGCCGCCAAGCAGTAATCAAATGCAACAAAAAGAATGCCTTATACACCTATCCACGAAATAAAATGTCGTACAAGTAAACACAATCACCCGAAGTAGTAAAGTTTATTTTCCGTTATGCGGACATGATTTTTAACTCGCATAGTCTCATTTTATGTAGCGCTGGAGTATTACACGTAATTTTCAGTCAATTGTTGGTTTTTAAGGCCCAAAAATACGTAATTTATATCACTTCCAAAACTACTCTTTTCCTGCATCTTTAAATGTAATGTATTACAAATCATGTTATACTTTGCGCCACGCCAAAACGCTTTGGTGCTTCGTGGGCGGGGGATCGTGGGTTCGAGTCCCGCCTTGGGCATGGGTGTTATATGTTTGTGCAATGTGTATATGTTTGTAAAAGAAACAGTAAAACCAGTAATCAGTAAAACCTACGGGGGGAAATGTAAATAGGGATACAGTACCGGAGTTCTGATCAGGCTCCGTTTAAAAACAAAAAATAAAATAAAAAAAAATGACGTTACTACTTATGGAAGAAATACATCGCACTAAATGATGTCACCGAAAGCTAAGTAACAACTTCAAAACATGAAAACTATTTGCTAAGGACCTTGGTGATTTCTTGGTGTTTTTTTGGGGCTATGTTGTACAGCGAGGTTGCCTGCCTGGCGTTGCGCGGTATCCGCCATGACAGGGTAACCTGATGTGCAAGGTTACTGCCATTTCTATCACAAATATAATGTATATGTTTAATTTTCTGGGAGTAGCTTCTTAAGATCTGTTTATTCTGGATGACTGTTGCTTTATTTGGCATAGCTAGTAAACCGTAAGAGGTAGACAAAAACTTACTACACAAAAAATGTATATCTTTTTAAAATACACCAGTAATGTCATATGCACATGCCATTTTGTCCACCTCGAATCATACATGTGATCACATGAGATTCAACCCAGGCAACCTAGGTGAGAGACAAGTGCTTTAACCACTCGACCATGGTCTGGCCTTGTAAACTTTAGGTATCATCTGTTGATATATGATATTTATTTTACAAAATATGGTAATTATTTACAAGTTGGGCCGCTAACTCTCTCCGCTGAGACTTATGCCAGTTTTGCACTCTAACAGGACCAGTGTGGTTAGATAGGGATTATGGGTGGGGAGATGGTTTAAAAAACTATATTGTATCCATTGCGCTGTTAGGAGTTGTTGGAAATATCGATAATGAGGTACTACCACGATATAAAATTAGAAACATAAATTTATATACACACACTAACCTAAACGGATTGGAACCTAACCTCGCGCTAAATTTGAAATCCACAGGCTTTGAAATTGTCATCATAAATACAAAGTCAATCAATCGCACTTAGTTTCATTCGATTTTAGAGTGGCCGAAGTTCTGCATAATAAAATTCACTGAACAGCTGTATCTGCGTGAAACATACTTGTCACACATCAGCACAGCATCTAGCAACATATGCCGGTATTGCATTCGACAACACTGTTCGCCTGCCGACAATGAAACTCAGGTTTTAGGCACTTTAGTGTGTAGTATTATTATATATTTACATTGCAAAAGTACTACAAGACTTCTTTATTCATATTCTACTCCTTCTAGGCAGCATACTTCACAAATATTCACAAAAAAGGATTGCTACGCGCACATAATAAATTAGCATTTAACTTAATCATGGAGCTTTTCTGATAAAAAAAATTGGTGAAAATGGAACAAGTATAAACCAAACTTACAGTCAAACCACAATGTGTTTAATTTCTAGAGGGGCCCAAGTTCTCTATAATTACCCAAAATATTAAAAGTTTTTAATTACATATGTCTTAATTTTACTTTATCCTATGTACAAATTTGTCTGATGAGCGTATGTTGCATTCCCCAGCATGTTTGGCACCCTGAACCTTTACGTCACTGAGGAGCCCTTGACCTCTCTATTCTTCCAACTCTCTCTCCCTTCTCTATGTCTTTCTGTTCTATCAATTAGCGACCAGCTCTTAAAGATTTGACTATCACTTAAGCCTAGGAAATACACTAGGCTTTCACTTTGTATCTACAAGGAAATGTGCAATAAAAAGCATATCTGTAATGTTTATCTTGATTAATGTGAAATAGAAGAATAAACTTTTTTAAGAATAACTTATTGAAGACTGATTAGAGAAAGTCACATAAATGTAACAAATCAGATCTTTTTATCTTTAGTCTATAACTGATCATACTAAACAGCTGAATGCAACACATTTAGTAGTTAGGGTTCTTAATCTTAATTATGTTTTTTATTTATTAAAATACTATATATGTATTTGGTTTCATGTTGGCAAGGCACAAAAATGTATTTTTTCAAGCAGTGAATAAAGAATAAAATACTACTAATGTTTCTTATGTCACAGGTGCATAGTAAAAATGATTACTCCAAGGTTTGAGCTGGAACAATCTGAAAAGGACGTAACAATTATAATTTATGCACCTTATGCCAACATAGCAGATACAGAAGTTTATGTGGATGAACATGATTTCAGATTTTTTTCATCACCATATTATTTAAGGTAATCTCTTCACTTTTGTTCTAAAGTATTTACATGAATTTATACCAGAGAAAAGAATGTTGAGCATTATAACAGGATAATACATATTAATTTCCATGCAGTGCATTTCTAAACCCACATATTTTTTGCTACCACTAAATGGAAATGTTTTTCAAAAATGTAAGCACATGTCAAACAGTATATTTAAAAAGATACTTTCAAGGAAACAAATCAATCTTAATATCATTTTTGTACAAGTTGTGATGTCATCAAAAGCAGTTTTAAATTATATCCTGCAATTTTACATTCTCTAGCTCATATGTACAATGTACATAATAGATAGAGAAGGTATTGTATTCTACCCAAAATTGATACCAAGATTTCACCAAAATACTTGTTTTCAGGACCCCTGAAAAAATACACATTTTAGAAAATAGTCCATATATGTCTGTGCACAGCATAATTAAAAATGAAAAGTCAGTTAAGTACCAAACTTGGTATTTAAATTTAGCATATTCCAAGGGTGTGACATGAAGATTTTCAGGATAATCCCTCCACCCCAAACTACCCTTTATATGGAGCATTTTTCAAAATGTTCTTAAAAATGGTTAATGATTTTGTTTAAAATGATGTACGCTTAAGATGTTTTTATGGAAAATAAAATGTATAGTTTTCTCCAAAGTAAGATGGCCCTCAAACGGGACTGCTCCTCCCTACCACTGGGCAATAACCATTAGCAAACAAAAGACAAAAATATACTAGGGGCAAGAGGCAGCATAATAAAATCTGTTTTCTGGAGACACTCTTGCAAGTCGAGAATCATGCTTCAGTTAAACCAGTAAGTGGAAGACTTGGCAACAGCGAGGGTTTGTTTTCAATGGCACACACCCTAATCCCAAACTTTAAAATCTGTGGAAGAAGTGTGGGGCAGGTTCATCATGTTCTGTAAAATCTGATGTGTTCCATTCACATGACTTTCTCTACATCTCTGCATAAATTATTGTTAAAAAGTTTATGCTTTTATTTACTTCATGCTAATTGAGAAAAAGTTGGCAGAAATAGTCTTATTACTTGCTTCCTTGTAAGCAGAAGCGAAATAAGGGAGTACCATAGGTTAAAGTGATAGTCAAAAGCTGGTTGATATGTGACTGAAGTTCCATTGTTTGCATGGGCAGGAGTTAACAAATTCCTGTATGAGAAAAGTGTAAGTTTTTCAAAGCTTAAACCAAAAACAAGGAATATCTCCAAAACGATCAACTACACACAAAAGAAAAATGTATATGACATAAGTTGTGTGCTTTAATATGCGCTACATTTTCTGTGTGGTAAGTTTTTGTCCATCTCTTATGGTTTAGCAGTTATGCAAAATTCTGTAAAATTCATCCAGAATGAAGTAGTCTTCAGAGGCTATTCCCAGAAAATTCAAGATATGCATTTTATTTGTCAAGTAAATATGTTTAATATACAATATTTTAATCAAAATCATTAGCCATTTTTAAGAAAATCAAAATTCTCGAAAAAAATTCCATGTAAAGGATAGTTGGGGGTGGGGGGATTTTCTTGAAATTCTTTGTGTTGCTTCCTTGGAAGATACCAAACTTAAATACCAAGTTTGGTATTTAATGGTCTTTTCTGTTTTTGAGCTATACTGTCCACAGACACACACACACACATGCGCACATATGGACCTTTTTCCAAAAATGCTTTTTTTGGATTCAGGGAGACCCAAAACATGTATTTCTGGTGAAATCTCGGTATCAAATTTTTGGGTGGAGCATAGTCCTTATAGAGAAAGTAAAATTTCTTGGAAATATCCCCTGAAGTCTTCTTCATTCTGAATGACTTTTGCATAACTGGTAAACCATAAGAGATAGAAAAAAACTTTTAAAACTGCTTAAACTTTTCTCAAATGGGAAACCCTCATCAGTTTCATTTCTCTTTTGTTTTACTCTTGGCCATGCAAAGAGAACCAAATTTCAATGTAATTGCATAGTAACAGCTTTTAAAACATTTGACTATGGCTTTTGCCTTGTTTATTCCCTTATTTCCCTTCTACTTATAACAAACTAAGTAATAAGACCATTTCTGGTAATATTTATTTTGATTAGCATTATGTAGATAAAAGAATAATGTTTTGTAGGAATAGTTTGTTTTCAGAACAGATATAAAAAGTCATGTGCTGAACGGAATGCATCAGATTTTTGTATACCAATGACCTTATTATGGAGTATAGTTGTATATAACTCCATGGCACGACAGCTCACAAGGAACCTGGGCCTACCGCCCAGCCACTATATCCCCCATCTTGGTCCATGACAGACATCATGGATGGAGTGCAGTATTGGAGGGTGAGACGTGGTCAGCGCCTCGAATCCCTCCCGGCTGGTTAATGCGGTCCTCATGACCTGGCTTAGTTGTATATGCATTGTATAATAAACAAATAAGTTGTCACTATATCCAGCCATCATTAAAATCACAATTCTCTCACTTTCATTTACAAAATATTGTTACTTTGTGTAAATTTCTATAAATAAACTACTTCAATAACAAGGAAATTAAACTATTTATTCAGTTAACATGTCAAGCTTTGTTGTAGAAAATAGATAGCTTATACGTCATACAAAACAATAAAAAATAATCTTTGAGATGGTTACAAAAAATAGATGTTGACAACGATATCACAGTTTGCACAGCAATCATATAAGAATGATTCCTGTGGAAAAGGTGTCTTTTAAAATATACTGTTTGACATGTGCAAGCATTTAGTTGGAGAAAATATGTCAAACTTTGGAAGCACTGTATGTGTGATATGTGATTAGCATCTTTGTTGTATAATAAATAGGTATTAACTGGATTCCAATGTTAATATAAATCATTAATATTTTATGAAAGTGTAGTTTCTTTGTAATTTTTTTAGTTTATATCTTGTTTTAATTTTAATTTATCTTAATCAGTTTGATTAATCTAAACATTTTTGTTAGTAGTTAATTTATATAAATGTTTTTGTTTGTGGTTAGTTGTACAAGAGTGGATTGGAAAGTAATGCAAAATAATTTTTTTCTGTATTGGTATTGTGGCTGGAATGTTGAAATTTTACCAAGATATAGTTTGAAGTTTTTGCTATTGATGCTATTTGTTTCTCATGTGTAGCTTGTACGAGAGAAGTGTGAACTGTGCAACAAAGATGGAACATCATCCACATGTGAAGAGTAGCCAGGCGTAGTGCAATTTTTATGGGCTAAAGGCCATAACTTGAGTATAATTCACAGGAGCATGCTTGCATGTATAGACCATAGCAATGTCTCCAGGTGAGGTGCATTCTTCAAAGACAACCATGATAACCTTTGTGATGTGCCACATTCCAGACGGGTGGCAAGCATTAGGTGTAACCTTCAGTACATCATAGCTGTTGATGCTTCAATTTTGAACATCCATCATATCCATCTACAAACCTTATCTCAGCAGTTCAGTATTTCATATGGTACAATGTACGATATTGTGTGTGACACATTGTAGTTTCATAAAGCTAATGCTTGCTGGCTGCCTAAGAACCTAACAGACGACCACAAGGGCTAGCGAATGATGACAAGCTGGGATGATTTATTGTGTAATACTGCAGAAAACAAAGCAGGCCTCTATGGAGTGGAAACATGTTGCTTTCCTGGTAAAAAAAAAATTCAAGGAGACTCAATCTGCTCGCAAAGCGCTTGTGACAGTATTCTGAGATATGAATGTTGTGGTGTTGGATTTTGCTGAACATGGGACCACTGTGAATAGTGCAGCCTATGTTAAAAGATTGGTAAAGTTGAATCATGCCCTTCATGACAAACGCTGTAAAAATCGTGCTGATAGTGTCAAACTTCTTCACAACAATACTGGCATGTTGCTGTAGCTGTTCATGAGAAAATCAAAGATTTGGTTGGGAGGTGCTCCAGTATCCTCTATGCAGTTCAGACCTGGCACCATCGATTTTCATTTGTTTGGTCCCATTAAGAAATTCCTGGCTGGTAAATGCTTTGTATCAGATGCAGCAGTAAAAATACCAGGTTGCAGATGGCTATACTCGAACCAAACAGGCTTCTGTGAACAGGATATTTTGAAACTGGTATCACAATGGGAGAAATGTGTTGAGAAAATTGGCAACTATGTAGAAAAATAGACCTACAATATCTCTTCAGTTGTGCATTTGTTTGTAATGGTACCTATTAAACTTGAGGTATAAAAATTATTGTGATTTACTTTCTGATTCACTCTCATACATATGAATAGTTCCTTAGTTTCATGATTATTTGCACTTAGCTTAGCTGAAATTATGTTTAGCCTACAAGTTACGCCAAGGCTATGAATCATGCGCACATGCGCAACCCCATACGCACACGCCCCCATTCCCACATCCACACACAGCTTATACTGTAGGGTTTTCCAAACTAAAACTTCCACATTACGTACTCACAAGTATATTAACATATATGTAGTGGGTACTAACCTTGCTATAAGTTTTGTTGAAAGTGATGTCCATCTATGCAAAAACATTTTTGACATCATTGGATGAAGTTACCATTCACACACATAAGTTCATCTTGTGTAATGCTCATAATTTCTGCACTATAGTCACAAAGTAGGGTTTCAGTTTTAAAAGTTTAGTAGCTGTAGGAAGAGGTTTGTGAAGCACCCACTTGCTGTACAACACAGCTGATTAGATTTCTTAGGTGAGCGTTTGAATGCAGCACAAATTTCATCTACCTTCTACCCCATTAGAACATGTCATTTTCACTTCTTTGGGTTAGTGTCTAGTGGTCCCATTGTTCTAAATTTATTGAACAAACATCTTACAGTGCCTGCCCAGAACTGGATAATCAGGCAATTGCTGCTGAAATTGTTTATACACCTGTGTACATAATTGAGTTTTCATGTATGCAACATACAAAAAAATCTGATGTGTTCCATTCACTTGACTTTCTCTATATCTCTGTAGCAAATTATTGTTAATAAGCTTATTCTTGTAACTACTTAATGCTAATCGAGATAAACATTAGCAGAAACGGTCTTATTACTTAGTTCCTTATAAGTAGGAGGAAAATAAGGGAATGCACTAGGCTAAACCGACAGTAAAATGTTTTAAAATGTTGCTAGGGGACTGAAATCTGTTTCTTTACGTGACCAGGAGTTAACAAGTTCCTGTATGAGAAATGTTGAAGTATTTTATAACGGATACTAATAACAATGAATATCTCAAATGTTCAACTTCAAGAAAAAAATTTATATAACATAAATTGTGTGTTTTAAGGAGATCTAGTTTTTGTATAATAAGTTTTTGTCTATCTCTTGCGATTTACCAGTTATGCAAAATTCAGAAAAATTCATCCATAAAGAAGTCTTCACAGGCTATGCCCAGAAAATTCAAGGTCATCATCATCAACTCTTCATGGATTAGGAGGATTCTCCTGTTCCGGCCTCATTTCTTCCCATCTTTTAACTGGCCTTCTTATTGTTCTGTAGCCTAGAGGTTTATATTTGTATGACTGAAATGGAATGCGAGAGTTATCCATTCTTTGTAAATGGCTTTCCCATTTTTCTCTATTTATTTGTATCCTTTCTTTTAAGCAAAAAATGTCTAATTCTTTCCTTATGTCTTCATTTCTAATATGATCTTGTCTGGTGCAACCTCTTACTGCTCGGAGATATTTCATTTCTGCCGCTTGTATTTGGCTCCAATCTTTCTTTTTAAGAGTCCATGTCTCCGAACCATACAGTAAAACTGGAACAGCCATTGTCTTATAGAATTTTAGGTTTGTATCTTTTCGGGTTTTCCTTTTTAAGGTACGAGCTATTACTCCACAAATATATTGGAACTTACTCACTTTATTATTTATTTCTTCATTGTTTGTCTTAAAGGTTACATTACAACCCAAGTAATTAAATTTTATCACCTGTTCTAACACTTTATTGCTTAACACTATCTTTGATCTTTTTATATGTTTTCCTATAAATGCCATTATCTTAGATTTTTCTATTGATATACTTAAACCATAATCCTGGATCAATTTTTGTAGCTTGTACATACTTATTTGCAGCTTATCTTCTCGGTCTTGTATTAACATCATGTCATCTGCAAAGAGTAGCATATTTAAGGTATTATCTTTATTTTTATTCCTAATGGTATTTCATCTTTTAATTTTCTGAGAATATCATCCATATAGATATTAAATAAAAGCGGAGATAAACTACATCCTTGTCTTAAACCATTATTAATTATCATATCTTGTGATAATCGTCCATTTCCTAAAACTATTTTTATTTTTGTTTCTTGATATATATTCCTGAGTACATCTATCAATTGTTTTGGGTATCCTTTTTTATCTAATATATGCCAGAGTCTAGTTCTGCTTACCTTATCAAAAGCTTTTTCTAAATCCACAAAAGCTATATGTGTTTCTAAATTATATTCTCTTCTCAATAATTTGGTTAATAGAAAATATATTATCGGTGCAGGATCGTCCTTTTCTAAATCCCATTTGGTTTTCTAATAATAACGGTTCTGTAATTATACTTAGACGTTTGTTTATGATTTTTGTATACAGCTTATAGCCTGTGTTCAGGAGACTTATACCTCTGTAATTACTACATACATTTCTTTTGCCCTTTTTAAATATATTGATAACGTGTGCATTGTACCAGCATTTAGGAATTCTATTCGTTTTCCAACATTTGTTGATAAAATTAAGCAGTCTTACATTTAATTTATCTCCTCCATACTTTATTAATTCTGCATTTATTCCATCTGGTCCTGGAGCCTTTCTATTTTGCATGTTTTGTAAAGTTAATTGTAATTCTTCTTCGGTGATTAAATCTATAGATGTTTTAACTATTACTTGATCCTCTATTGACTTTCCATTTTCTTCTAATTTATACCATAGTTCCTTATAATATTTCAACCATTCTTCTTCAGATATATTGTTTATTCTCACTTTGTCTTTCTCTTGTTTTGTTAACGTCTTAATCACTTTATAGGCAAATTGTTGTCTGCCATGTATGTCGTTTTCTATCTGGCTAATAAAATTCTCCCATGAATTCTGATGTCCTCTTCTTGTAATTGCCTTTGCGATGTTTCTTTTTTCTTTATAATTTTGTCTTGATTCTTCAGTTTTATTTTGTAGAAACCTTTTATACGCTGCTTTTTTGTTTTATACGCTGCTTTTTTGTTTTATACGCTGCTTTTTTGTTGTCAATAGCTTGTTTAATTTCTTCATTCCATATTCTTAAGCCAATTTTTCTTCTATATTTATTTCTTCTTCCGATTGCTTCTTCTGCTGCTCCTTTGATTGCTTTAATTATATTGGACCATTCTTTATCAATATGTTCTTCTACTTTTGTATCTTCTAGGCAAAGGTTTAATCTTTCTTGATAAAGCCTCCTGATACTAGGTTCTTGAAGTAGGTTTATTTTGAAAACCGTTTTATTTTGTTCCTCGTTTGCCCTTATTTTTGATTTTTTCCATCTTGTCCATAATTCTATTTTAGATATCACTAAATAGTGGTCGGAGGATTTATCACAACCCCTGTAAACTCTAGTATGTATAATCTGTGATATTAATTTTTTATTTACCATAATATAATCAATTAATGATCTTTGACCACGTGCATTCCATGTATATTTATGAACATCTTTTGTTCTAAAAAATGTATTTGTTATCTTAAGTTCATTAAAAGTTACAAACTGTCGTAATTGTTTACCATTTTCATTAATGTGGTCTTCTCCAAATTTTCCTACAGTTTTAGGTATAGGTTGTTTCCCAACTCTTGCATTTAAATCTCCAGCAATGATCATATATTGATTGGGTTTTGCTTTTATTTACTTCTTCTTGTAATTGTTCATAGAATTCTAAAACCTCTTCCTTTTTTCCCTCTTCAGGACTATACACTCCCACAACAATTAGATGTCCTCTGGGGATTTTAAACGTTACTTGTATAATTCGTTCATTAATAAAAGTATAGTGTTCAATTCTCTTTGTCCATTTTTCATCAATTAATATTGCTACTCCTTTTGCTGCTCTTTGTTTTAATGAAACCCCACTATATACTAAAGTGTATTTCCCTATCTTTTCTGTACCTTTTAATTTCTTTTTAGTTTCATAAGTACCGTTATATTTACCTTCATTGTTTCTATTTCTTTTACTAATTCTTCTTCTTTTGTGGATATTCCTCTCACATTCCATGTTCCTATTTTTAATGGTTCTGCAATTCCAAATCGTGCGTCCTTTTTCTTTTGCTGTGGTTGAAATCCGATATTATCAATCCGGCTATTATTTTGAGGCTGTTCAGTATGTAAATGTTTCACTCTGGCCGCGGTACGAACGCTGCACAGAGCTAGTTCAGTGGTGGGGCTGCCACCTCTCTGCTCCTGAACTCGCAGATGCTTTTCGGGCATTTACCCTAGATGTGTTGTCTTCACCTCGACTTTCGAGTCACATCCACCCGTTGTGCCAGTTTTGGTCCACCCCGAGTATTTTATTTCCTCGGTACCACCTATATCTAGGAGGCATTCCCCGATCCGCCACCTGGGGAGGCGCCCGATGGGGGATTGGCACTGAACCCCTCATGGGGGTATACATTTTATTTGTAATGTAAATATCTTAAATATGTAAGATTGTAACAAAATCGTTAGAGCCATTTTTGAGAAAACCAACTTTTCGGAATTTTTTCCACGTAGGGTAGCTGTAGGTGTGGGGGATTTTCTTTAAAATCTTTGTATCACATCCTTGGAGGATACTGAACTTAGATATCAGGTTTGGTATATAATGGACTGTTTTTGAGCTGTGCTGCCCATAGACACTCATGGATACGTGGACAGTTTTTTAAAAATGTTTTTTTTTTTTTTTTTTTTTTTTTGGATTTAGGGGACCCAAAGATTTCCAGTGAAATTTCGGTATCATCTTTTTTGGTGGAATACAATACCTTCTCTATACACTGTACATAGTACATGTAGAGAAAATAAAAATATGCTATTCAACCATGATTTGTGGTAGGTATTTTAATGAATTCCTAAGAAAATAACACTCTACATACATATTGTCAAAAAATGGAAATGGAGTGCTATTTATGGATGCTCTTTAGCTGCTAAGGTTGTCAAAACACTTCACAACACGAAGACAAAATCAATGACTGAAACAGCTCACAGTTGATAAACATGCCCTTGGCACATCCTGCGCCACTTCTGTGCAGTGGAATAATACTGAGGTCACTGGCATCTCAGCTGATATGCATATAAGGCGGTAGTGACCTTGGCATACACAAAGATAAGGTAATATAACATTGAATGGAATAGTGTGCAAATTTATGTTTTTGATAAATCTAAAGAATAAACAATTGCTGTTTCAGGTTGTGTTTACCAAGACCAGTGGTAGAGACAGATTCTTCACAAGGTAGTTATGACACTGATGAGAAAAAATTTGTCATAGTAGTAAACAAACAGACACAAGGAGAACACTTTCCAGACCTGGACTTAATAACATCACTTCTTGCACCACCTAAACGACACGACAGCTGCATTCAAACACCAGGTGTTGAAGTTCTAAGTAAGTAAACTATTAGTAATATGAGTACAAGTGTGCATATGCAAGCCTGGGGGTGTAAAAAATATGAAGTAACATCATTGCATTACAGTTTCATGATGCCTTTGAAGTAACAAGTTCTGTCATGTTAGCTCAGCTGCTTAGGCTTAGAAATAACTGCCAAGATAAGGATTGGATTGCATTCAGTAAGTTAATCAGTAGCCATAAAGGCTTATGAACATTTAACATATCAAGGGACTGTACAATTCAGTTATATACAAGATGTGATCAAAAAGTAACAGGAATTTTTAAATTTTGCAGGCTTTATACAAGTGATTTTAAATTTTTTTTTTTATTATTATTTTTTTTTTTTTTTTATTATCTTGTTGATGCGCATGTTTCTGGTGTATGTTTGCATTTTCAGCTGTTTTGAATATTTAGTTTATTGTTGACAGTTGAAAAGGTTATATGTGTTTGCAAGTGTTCGGTGAATTTTTGCTTTCGAAAAAGATGGATCAAAGAATTTGCATTAAATTTTGCTTTGAAAATGCAATAAAGTGCAGCACTGCATTTGAAAGGTTGACTGTGGCTTTTAGGTTATCTTCTATGATAAGGCAAGAATTTATGAGTGGTGTAGACGCTTCAAAGAGGGATGAGAAGATGTTGAAGACGACGACCACTCTGGATATCCTAGCACATCAATTATTGACAAGAATGTGGAAGAAGTAAAGAAAATGGTTCTGAAAAATTGCTGAATCACCATCAGAGAGCTTGCTGATGATGTCAGCTTATCCTTTGGCTCATACCAAACAATTTTTTCAGATGTTTTGGGTATGAAACATGTGGCAGCAAAGTTTGTTCTGAAATTGTTGAATTTTGACCAAAAACGATGTCACAAGGACACCACTCAGAAATTGCTGAGTGAAGTCAACAATGACCCAGAAATTCTGTGGAAGGCTGTAACAGGTTACAAAACATGGGTATATGGGTATGACGTCAAAACCAAGGCCCAATCGTCCCAATGAAAACTACCTGAAGAGCCAAAACCGAAAAAAGTTTTGACAGGTTTCATCATATGTGAAGGTTCTTCTGTTTTCTTTGATTACAATGGGATAGTACATCATGAGTTCCTGCCTTATGGTCATATGGTCAATAAGGAATACTGCCTGGAAGTTATGCACTGTTTGCGTGAAACAATCTAAAAAAGACGAACAGAATTGGGGCAAAACCACTCGTGGAAATTGCATCAAGATAATGTTCCTGCTTCCACTTCGTGATTTTTTGGAAAAAAACAAGACCGTTATGTTGCGTCAGTCACCGTATTTGCCAGATAAGGTCCCCTGTGACTTTTTTTCTATTACCGTGTCTGAAGAGAATCATAAAAAGATGTTGTTTTGCCACATTGGGGAGATAGAAACAGAATTGCTGAAGGAGCTCAGCACCATAACAAAAGTGAGTTTCAGAAGTGCTTGCAAGATTGGAAAATTACTGGCACAAGTGTATTATATCTTAGGGAGATTATTTTGAAGGGGACAAAGTTGATGTTGATGGATAAATAAACATTCTTTAAGAAAAAGAAAAATTTCCATTACTTTTTGATCCACCCTTGTATATACATAACATTAGATATAGATATTGAACATAAAAAGACATTATATACAAATAGTATGAAAGAAAGCTGGGATAGTTTTACATACTTCCTTGCAGTTGTAATACCAACATAATATGTATAAACAAATAGTTTGATTGTATATGTATTGCATTACTTAAATTTTAAAATTTCATTAGGCTTTTACAACCTGTACATCTTAACATTTTGTTAAAATTGATTTGCAGTACGTAGATTGTTAGTTCAATACATATAGATTTAAATAGCTTTCATTAATTCTAGATCAGGCATCAAATGTGGTTTACAATGACTTAACATAGCTAGATAGTACTTGCAGATCTATATAAGTTTTATCATCTGGATAATTTGTCATTCAGATAATCTTGTACAGAATAAAATAATTTTGAGCAAAGGCACTCCTTAGCAGCAATTTTAAAAGCATTGCAATTGTCAACTTTTCCCCTTTAGATCATTCGGAAGAGGTTTGAATATTTTTATGATTTCATAATATACACCTTTCTGAAAGCAAAAGAATTAGGGGATGATGGATGTTATCTTTTTGTCTAGTATTTATATGATTGTGTTATAAATGTGACTTGATTACATACAAAGAATTTTGAGATAGAGAATATATGCATGCAAGGTAGGGTGTGTAGTCTTCTGTGCAAGAGTGTCTGCTATGGGTATTAGAAATTGTTTTTATAACCTTCTTTTGTATGAGGGATATTTGTTTACTTTCTGCTGAGTTTCCCCAGAATAATATTCCATGATCAGCTTAAAATATAAATTTAACGCATGTCATTAATACCATTTAACATGTCAATACCATTTAACATGTCAATACCATTTAACATGTCAATACCATTTAACATGTCATTAATACCAATTTCTACTCGAGTGTGCGATGTTCAATGAGTTTTAAATATAATAACTTTTGTTATTGCAGTAAACCTGTATCAATAATCAGCCCAATCAGTATGGATTTATTATAATTGAAGGGTGTAAAGAAGGTACTTCTTAGTATTTCGTTTTTCTTGTTTTTATCATTCTTTTCTCCTACTTTTCAGCCCAGTGTAAGATATCAATATATCCCAATAACTTCTGCATTTACCTCAGTTTTTAATATTTGTGCATATGATGGTTATAACAGAGCCGAATGGCTCAGGTGGTTTTGTCAGTGGCCTGCATTTGAGAGGTTGTGGGTTTTCTTCCCATGGCTAGCCTACCTGACCCATGGGTTTTTTCGAGGGTTTCTGCAGGTTGCCAGGCAAATTTTCTGTCCCTCCATTGTCATTTTGTTCATCCTTCATCTCTTTGGTTTCTTTCAGGGTTGGAAGGGTCGGCGATGGTGCTCGGTGCAGCATGGCAGTTCAAAAGAATGCTCACAGTGACTATCTCTGTTCCCTGATTGCCGGGGATGGGGACCGCTCCTGGCAGTGGAGTTGGATCCTGTGTGGGTCTTGGTCTGCCTGTTGGGGTGCTTCGTTAGGACACTAGGGACCCTGTCATTGCTGTGCCGTTGCTCCTGTTTCTGACCACCTAGTGTATCCTCTTACCTTATCCCTCCCAGATGCACCCCTCATGGGACATAGGTACAATAAACTCAAGTTCGACGCCAAATGCCCTCCAACCATATCTTATGTTGATACCATGATTGATAATAACCTTATGTTTAGAAACATTCAGGATATACATACGAGGGCCATTCAGAAAGTAGCCTCCGGTTGATTGCAAGAAATTCACCAAGTTAAATAAAAATATTTTAATATATACATCTTACAACTACATCTTTGCACTATTTTTCTACATAGTTTCCATAACGATTGAGGCACTTATCGTATCTGTTCACAAGCTTTGAAATTCCTTCTGCATAAAAATCACCCGTTTGTGCCTGGAGCCAGCCTGTGACCGCATCTTTGAGCTCTTCGTCGTCATCAAACCGCTGGGACCCGAGCCATTTCTTCATATGCATGAAGAGGTGATAATCGCTTGGCGCCAGATCTGGGCTGTAAGGTGGATGGTTGAAGGACTCAAGAAGGGCTGTTGTTCTGCGAGCAGAGCGAGGACGGGCGTTATCGTGCAAAAAACGATACCGGAAGTCAGCATACCACGGCGTTTGTTCTGTATAGCCCGTCGTAATTGTTTTAGTGTTTCACAGTACACGTCTTGATTAATGGTCGTCCCACGTTCCATGAATTCAACCAACAACACCCCTTTTGCATCCCAAAACACCGTTGCCATCAATTTTTGGGCAGAAAAATCTTTCCGGGCTTTTATTGGTTTGGTAGGCGAATTTGAATGTGCCCACATCTTTGATTGTTCTTTTGCCTCAGGGTTCACGTACTTAATCCAGGTTTCGTCCCCGGTCACGATTCTGTTTAACAATGGTTCACCTTCGGCCACATAACGTGACAGAAAGTCTAATGCAGAGGCCATTCTTTGAGTTTTGTGGTGGTCGGTAAGAATTTTGGGCACCCATCGTGCACAGAACTTACGGTAACCCAATCTTGCTGTCACTATCTCGTACAAGAGAGTCTTAGAAATCTGTGGAAAATCAGTAGACAACTCTGACATTGTGAAACGTCGGTTTTCACGAACTTTTGCATCAACTGTCTGAACGAGTTCGTCCGTGACCAATGATGGTCTACCACTCCTCTCTTCATCATGAACGTTTTCTCGTCCACTTTTAAATAAACGTACCCATTCACAGACCACTCCTTCACTCATAACTCTTGGTCCGTACACGGCACAAAGCTCACGATGAATAGCTGCTGCAGAATATCCTTTGGCTGTAAAAAACCTTATAACAGCACGCACTTCACATTTGGCGGGGTTTTCTATTGCAGTACACATTTCAAACGGCCACAAACACTAAACTAGCGCAGGTACAACTTTCACTCGACCACGGCTTGATGCCGACTGACCTACTGAGTGCGTGAATGCACAGATGGCGTCGCTACTCCCTCCGCTACCCGCACTGTGACCGATCGGAGGCTACTTTCTGAACGGCCCTCGTACATTCAATAGTTCCAGAAAGCAGGAAGAAACATAATATGTAAGATCACATCTATAATGCATCATAATTGCAGTTAAATTAATTGGCAAGTTTATGTTTAATGAGGGATTAAAAACTGAAAATAAATTAGTTATCTTTTGGGTTATCCCTTAATCCAACCTGATTAAAAAATCAGTTTTTCATTACATTTGTAATGAAGTTAAATTGGAGCATTTAGAAGTATGTAGCTGTATGCAATACATTAGAGAGAGAAGGTTGGCATGGAATAGATTAAGCATCCACAGCTTAAGAGGAGACAGAATAGGAATTAATTTAAATAGATGCTTTTTATGTGGTGAGGGACAGTTAATGGTTTACATTATATAGGAGAATGTGAAGAAAGAGGTTATGAAGGGAATCGTATGCACCCAAAAATTGGAAAATACAAGTACAGAAATGTTAAAAATTAAGATAATGAATCTAAAGAAGGAAGGGGACATAAAATTGCTAGGGGAATTCATGAGAAAAATGATACAGTAAAATAAAAAAAACATGAACTAAGCAAAGGTGCACTGTGCATCAATAACCATAGTGTTGGACCAAGAGATAAATATAGCCACTCAAAGTAATATGATGTAAAATGTAAGTACAAATTATGGAAATAAATCTTCTATCTTTTGATACTACAATACTACAAGTATAACTTACATTTGAATAACAAAGTTTTAGAATCTAGTGCATCTGCCTGCTAGCTCCCCCATACTTTTATCACCCAGGTTGTATATATGGTGTAGAACTATTGTACTAACTGTTCAGCTGTTCAGTTTCTAAGTTGTTCCCTCTTTAGGATCCTTATCCACTTCTCTTTTACATTTACTAAGAATTTCTCCGTCATTTTAATTGTTTTTGTTCTTGGTCTCGCCAACATTTTAATCACTATTATTCCATTCTTTGTTCCATTTGTCCTCACTCCATCTTTTGACTAAATGAATCATTCATTCAATGTATTTATAGTGTTAAATTAACCTTCTTCATGGTGATGCTTTATATTGCGCCATTGAATTAATTATACAGTTTAATTATTTTTATTCATTTATTATATTCACAGCTAATTTAGATATGTCTTTGCTTGTATGTTCAAGCTACTTACTGCCTGTGAATGTCTAACATAGTTATACTGTATTTATCCAAATACAAAACAACCTCAAAGGCAAGATGACCCCCATTTTTCAAAACTTAATTACAGTATTTAGCACTTTCTCTACTTAGATAAACAGAAGACATGTTTAAAAGACATATATAAAAAGAACTTTTAAATAAAATTTAAAGGCTTGCTATATATTTTGAACAAATTTATGGACACTTAAGTGGATTGAGTTTCATATTTTTTATTTTATTTTTTTTATCCATTTTATTAAATTTGAATTTGCATGGAAATTCACGTTCTGAGCAGTTGATGGAGAGGGGAGTATGGAAATGTATGGTATAGGTGTAACAGTGGTGCAATTGTAATGACGATAGGTATGATTTTGTAATTAGACAACATTCAATGTTTTTACCTCTTTGAATTTGTGCAAAAATTTACATTGCGAGCGGGAGATACGGATAACATAAATGTACAATATGTGTGCGATGATAGGACATGACAGCAGCAGCATAGCTGCAATGATGATGGAAATGATTTTGTATTTACACAATATACTTACTATGACATATTGTACATTTATTTTTTTACCTGATTTGAATTTGAAGAGAGAGTCGGAGCAGAGAGAACTGAAATACACCAGTATATCTGTGTTTGGTGATGATGGTGGCAGCTTTGCTGTAACGACGATTATCGATATAATTTTCAATTAAGACAATATACTTAATATAATATATCATAAAACTTTTTATCTAATTCAAATTTGCACAGAAATGTCCATTTTGTGTGGGAGAGACGAAGAGGGGAGTACGAAAATGTTTAGAATGAGTGCGATTGTGCAACGTAATGATAGCGGTGATGGTGGGATCTTAGCTGTAATGACAGTTATGGATGCTATTCTTATTAAGACAACATACTTAGTAGCCCTCTAATTTTATTTTAGTCTCGAAGAGTAATCTTTTTCTCAATGAGAATGCTCATAGTTGTGTTAAAGCTAATTTTTGGTGAGAAATAGAATACATAAAATATACAGAGAAGTCAGGACATTGGTGGTAATCTATACCATTTCCCCCTGGCATCACTATTGCTGTAGCCGCAAAGTTTGAAACTTACTTTTTCTCCATCTAGTATTCTGAAAACATGTATCACGAATACATGATGACTCCCCAATTCTCAACATTAATATTTTGGAAAAAAACCATTGTCTTGTATTCGGTTAAATATGGTAATTTTATTTGTAAACAGTATCTGTCATTAACACAGTGGTTTCATTATCATGGAGCAGAGGATGACCAGTGCAATAGTGGGGAAGATTCAGACGAATATATGGATGGCTCAGAATGGTTTATGGAGCAGCATTTGCCCCCAGAACCACAGTTATCAGCTGATGGGTCCAAATATGGTTTTGGAAACCATGCATCTGGAGTTTTTAAGCGCTTTGAGGTAAGTATTACTTTCCTAATAATTCTTTCACACTAGTTGTTCATAAGCACCAAGTTGGAAAGTGAACCAGGCTTTAAAAACTCAATGCCACAGCAGGGCTCATCTATGAATATTTGAATCTCTCTCAATATTTACTTACAACTTTATCAATAGAATTATGTTGATTGATTCCAAATTGTATTAATTATGGCATTTGTTTTTTCTCTGAATCATATATGCAAGATAAAGTCTCCTTTTTTATTTTCCTTAACCAATCTCAATTGTATGTGTAATCTATTCCTTGAAAACTATCTAATACAGCTAATACTAATATTACAGTTGCGCAAATAGGTAAGCCTTGAAATCGGCAAAGTTTGTGCAGCTATGTGGCTAATTGTTATACTTGTATGGCTACTCAAATACTGTTGTAGTAAATAGCAGATCATTTATAATACTTGCAGGTAAAGCCTAAACTTAGCCAAGTGTTGTTTCCTTCCCAAATTTCCTTTTCTCAATTTTCCTTGTTTCATGTGTCACAGTTTTCATTGCCTGGTGTCATATGCAGTAAAAATATGTTTTTAACACTACAAAAAAGTAAAACAATGAATCGTCAATGTGAGGTAAAATTACCATCTGTCAACTGATGAATGCTTTAAATGGAATATATATATATATAAAAAAATGAATCGCCAAAATGTATGTATGTGCATCACTTCCAAATGACTGCTCCAAATTGAACAATTCTTCTTTTGTTGTCTTCGTTATTGTCTTGATAAGGTTTGTGGAAAAGAAAATGTTTAAAAATAGTACAGAAAAGTTTTTAAAATGTCATAATATGAATAAAAACAGTGCCAAGGGAACACAGTTTGGTTAATAGCTGTCAGATGGCAGTGGTACCATGGTTATTTGTTACTAAATGGTTGTAGTACTGCTATATTTTCCCTCCCAGTAACACACCAGTTTATGAACACAATGATGCAATGCAGCAGTGAAATTCAAATACATTTTTATATATTAACTCTCCTTTCCTTACTCTTATTGTTTACAATAAAGAAGCAAAGCACCTTTCCTGTCGACTATCACCTAGAGTAAGTACTTATTTATTTGCTGCTAGATGGCAGAAGTAGTATTTTTCCTCCCCATTCAATGTCAAGGTAACGTACAGTTTATGGAGGTAATGACACAATGCAGCAGTGAAATTCAAATACATTTTTATGTATTAACTGTCCTTTCCTTACTCCTATCGTTTAAAATGAAGCAGCAAAGAAGCTTTACTGGTGACAAATATCTAGTGTAAGCACCTTTTTATTTGCCACTAGATGACCATATTAGAATTTTTCCTCCCAATTCAATGTTAAAGTAATACACCAGTTTATCGAGGCAATGATGGAATGCAGCAGTGAAATTCAAATACATTTTTATGTATTAACTGTCCTTTCCTTACTCCTATCGTTTAAAATAAAGAAGCAAAGAAGCTTTCCTGATGATGAACACCCAGACTTAGTACTTATTTATTTGCCACTAGATGTAGTACTTACTGCTCTATTTTCCTTCCCCATTCAATGCTAAGGGAATGTACCCGGTAATGGAGACAAGATAACTGCAAAAATCAAATATATTTCTTATGTATTAACTATCATTCCCTTGGTCACACTGTTTAAATAAAGAAATAAGTATATTTTTGTTGTAATTGTTTAAAATAAACAAGTTATAAACAATACCTATAACCATTTACCCTTCTTAGAATCTGAAAATGGCAGAGAAATGGCGGGATCCGTTTTAGGTTAACTTCCTATTGCAGATGTTGGTTATTTGACATGTGGTACATGAGCTAGCTAAAGAACATGAAGATACCCGTGTCACCATCACACTGCAATTGCGGTGCTCTTAATACATTTGTTAAAGTAATATTTTGGGTTAAATGGAGACATTTAATACACAAAGCTATCGCCAAATAAAAGCTTATCAATTGCCCAACCAGATCAACTTGCTCTTTATTATGTCATTGTTAGTCTTAAAAATGGCTGTTTTGACATTAGAGAAAATAAAGGAGGAGGTGAAAAACATTAGGAGTAAAGGAAAGAAAGAAATTCAGAAGAAGCAGGAATATTACTTTGTGACTTTCTCCTTTCTCTTGCTTATGTCAGCATTTACCCGCCACACTATGGAAGCGCTGCCATTACTGTTATTATGCCAACAATATGCTTGGTTGTCCATGCTGTTAACTGCATATGTCAATCCTTTCCACAATACCTTATGGATGCACTGACTTTGTCCTTTTCACAACACCAACTATATATGCTACATCGTGCAGATCATTGTGCTTCATGTCGCTTTTCAGATGCAAAGGCATTATTAGACATTGGCAATGGGCAATTTCCTGTTGACACTCCTACTGGCCTCATTTCATTTCCATCAAATTTTCGTCACTTCACAACGTCAAAGGAAGAACTAATATCGAAAGTGTTCCCATATATTGGTGCAAATTACAAAAACTATGCTTGGTTGATTGAACGAGCCATTTTAGCAGCAACTAATAAGAATGTAGATGATTTGAGTAAAATTCTTGGACATGAATTCATTTAAGTCGACCGATTCCACTTCTGATTCAAATGAAGTCGTCAATTATCTAACTGAATTCCTAAATTCATTGGATTTGCCAGGATTACTACCACACAATTTACAGCTCAAGGTTGACTCGGTGATAATGCTGTGCAATCTCAATCAGCCAAAATTATGCAGCGGAACAAAACTCGCTGTTAAAAAAATTATGAAAATTTTGATTTAAGCTACTATAATCGTGTTCAGTTTCCGGCACACATTCGCAATGACAATAAATTCCAAGGTCATTTGTTAGAAGTGTGTAGAATGTACCTTGAATCATCGTGTTTTTCACATGGGCGGTTGTACGTTGCGTGCTCGAGAGTCAGCAAACCATCAGCACTATTTGTTTTCTCTCCGGAAGGAAAACTGTAGATTACAAGGCATTACAAAAAAGTATTGCCAAATTATTTAATTGTAATTTTATTTCATGCATGTAAACGGAAGATTTTGTCTTGAGTTTTTTTCATTAGGTTCACCACCCGTGCGAAGCTGGGGCAGGCAGCTAATAGTATATGAAAACTAGTTTAGAAAATAGTGGTCTTAGTTTTGGGTAGTAATAATTGAATAAACTGTATTCACTTTAAGGTTAATCTACACCGCAACCAAACCCCATGGCAGTGCACCGTGGTACAACACAGTAGTAATATGTGCAGGAAAGTAAACCTAAGCTAATAATATAAATTTCACAATGAATGTATTCGTAGGTGGTATAATATTCTACAGGTAATACCTAAGACTTTAATTAACATTGATTTGTGCCGTTAAACAAAGCTAAAAGTCTTAACATGCAATTTGTATGAGGCACCTGATATCTGGATTATTGTTTACAACAGTTGTGATTTGCTGCTATTAAGTATCATGGATGAAGGTCCCTGACAATTTGTTCTTGTCCCTTCATCAAGTTTTGTAAGCATAAGACTGGTAAACTATTGATAGTGGAGAAAAATCAATAGTGTTGAATGTTTATTATAATTTCTGTGAGAATATACTTCACTTTCTATAAAAGAAATGGTGAAATTAACTTCTGAATTGACTGGTGTTTTAGCTGCAAGTATAAATAGTGCTTGTAAAGAAAAAGCTGAAATCGGAAAAGTCGTTACACCCGAGGAAAAAAAAAATAAAACATATGAAATATGTGATGCAAGAATGTGACAATTTGATGAAGAATGCAATTTGCATAAAGTGCACAATTTCTTTCTCTATACATACGAGGGCTGATCAACAAAGACCGAGACTGATTTTTTCCTGTAGCATAACATAATCATATCTGTAACATAAATATTTGAAAAGAGCAGGTTTTTATGTATAGTGTCGGTAGGCAGCAGCACTCTCGTATCGGTAGGTTGGTAGTAATGCTCTATTTTGTAGACCCTATGTGCATTTCGCATATCAGACAGTGGAGGTGACACAAGAGGAGCAGCACAGTGCAATCAAATTCTGTTTTCGTTTAAACCATACAGCCACCGAAACTTATGGAAAGCTGGAGCAAGCATACAGTGAAGATGCACTACCTCGTGCAACAGTGTTAAGGTGGTTCAAGGACTTCAAAGAAGGCCAACTTGTCAGTGTTAAGCGAGGTGGGCCTGGTGTTTTGGCTTCTGCTGTGACTGAAGTCAACATCAACACAGCTGCTGTGATTGTCCGAGAGGATCGGCGTGTAACATTACGTAACCTCAGTGAAGTGTTGAGAATTTCGTATGGCAGTGTGTTTAGAATTATACACGACCATCTCCATATGACCCGAGTTTGTGCTCGTTGGGTGCCACGTCTGTTGACTCCCGAATAAAAGGCTGTGCGAATGGAGACAAGCCGTGAGGTGCTGCATCTCTTTGCTGATGGAGGAGATGCATTTTTTAAATTGATTATCACTAGTGATGAGTCATGGCTGCATCATTATGATCCTTAAGGAAAACAAGCCAGCACAGTGTAGAAATCGCCAGGTTCTCCAACACCAAAAAAGGCAAAAATGTTCCATCTGCAGGGGAAGTGATGGTGATCACATTTTTTGACTAATGGAATGATTTACCAGCATACAGTTCCCCCTCATACTACTGTTACAGCAGCATACTACACGTCAGTATTGGCTACACAGAGGAAGCACATTGCAAAGAAACTACCAGAGCTTTCTCGGACTGGGTGGCGACTTCATTATGACAATGCACGGCCTCACGTCGCAAATCAAGTCGTGCAGTTTCTGCCTTGATTCAACATTACCTGTGTACCACATCCATCTTATAGCCCCGATCTTGCACCCTATGGCTTTTTTTTAGGCAAAGCTTTAGGGGTATTCAATTTGAGAACTCGGAAGCAGTGCTCATGAAAAGTGAGGCGATTCTCAAGGACCTGACGAAAAATGGTCTGCAGCACGTGTTCAAGGACTGGCAGAGATGTTATAAAAAGTGCATTGAAGTAGGAGGGGACTACTTAGAAAAAGATCATGTAAACATTGAATTGGAGTAATAAACATCTGTGAAAAAAAATCAGTCTCAGTCTTATGTGATCAGCCCTCGTATGTACTTAGTGTATAGAGATGGTATTCAATTGCACCCAAAAATTTTATACAAAGACTTCCCTAGAAATACATGATTTGAGACTCCTGAATTCTCTAAAAAGCATTTTTTGAAACATGGATGCCTTTTGTATAACTGGAAAACCATAACATATAGACAAAAAGATACTGCACAAAAAATGTAGATTTCATTAAAACAAACAATGCTATATACATTTTTACTTTCTCTACATGTACTATGTATATAGTGTATAGCGAAGGTATTGTATTCCACTCAAAAATTTGATACTGAGATTTAACCAGAAATACATGTTTTAGGTCCCCCTGAATCCAAAAAAAGCATTTTTACAAGAAGTTGTGTGTGTGTGTGCGGGTGTGGGTGGGTGGGATGGGGTGCGGTGTGGTGTGGGTGTGCGCTGATGAATGCCAAATCCAGTATTTAAGTTTGGTTACTGCCAAGGATGCAACACAAAGATTTTCAAGAAAATCCCCCACCCCCATCTACTCTTTACATAGAACCTTTTTTGAAAATGTTGATTTTCTTAAAAATGGCTCTAATGATTTTGATTAAAATATTGTATATTAAAGATATTTACCTGACAGATATGTATATCTTGAATTTTCTGGGAATAGCCTCTGAAGACTACTTTATTCTAGATGAATTTTACGAAATTTTGCATAACTGCTAAACCATAAGATATGGACAAAAACCTACCACATAAAAGATAGAGCACATTAAAACACACAATTTATGTTATATCATTTTTTTTTTTTTTTTGTGGAGTTGATCAGGTTTTAGATATTTCTTGTTTTTGGTTTCAGCTTTGAAAAACTGGTACTTTTCTCATACAGGAATTTGTCAACGTGTCCATACAAACAAAGGAACTTCAGTCACCTAGCAACCAGCTTTTGAGTATCACCTTAACCTATGGTAGTCTCTTATTTCCCTTCTACTTACAAGGAAGCAAGTAGTAAGACTATTTCTGCTAATTTTTTCTCGATTAGCATGAAGTAGGATAGGTAGGGTCAGACTGAAAAATTCAATGCCTTAGCGGGGATGTGAACCACGGATCTACCGATCTTTAGCCGGTTGCTCTGCCACTGCATTGAATTTTTCAGTCTGACTCTACCTATCCAACTCTTGTCCTACACACGGTTTGTGTGATAAACAATTAAAACCAATAGCATGAAGTAAATTGAAGCATAAGCTTTTTAACAATAATTGGTTGCAGAGATGTAGAGAAAGTCATGTGAATGGAACACATCAGATATTTTTTTTTTTTTTTGAGGGTTAACCTTTTTCGAGATATTCCAGATTATTGGTTTCAATTTTAAGCTGCTTAAACTTTTCTCAGACAGGAAGACATCTTTCTTCTTGTTTCTTGTTTGTTTGCTCCTGGCAAGCAAAGAGATGGAATTTCAATTGTTTCACATAGGAACTACCTTTTAAAGGACTCGACTATCGCTTTAGCCTGTGCATTTTCTTATTTTCCTTCTACTTATAAGGAAGCAAGTAATAAGACTAATTCTGCTTATGTGTATCTTGATTATCATGATGTAGATAAAAGTTTAATCTTTTGAATAAAAAGTTTATGAAACCGCTAGAGAAAGTCATGTAAATGGAAAGCATTAGCTTTATTAAAAATGAACCACCAGCAGTTCATAAAGCTAATCCAGATTTGTCTAATTTGAGAATAAGTATGTTATTTAAAATTTTGCATGAAATTGGCTTCCAATTGGACAAAAGAAGCTGAAAAATGCTATAATTGCTCTGTTCTTCATGCGTTACAGGTTGTGTATACTCACCACATAATCAAGAAATTATGAGTGTTTCTGATGTGAATGGTATAAGACCATAATTGTACACTGATTGCCTAGTTTTGTTTTGGTACAGATCAGTGTAAGGGTGATAGATAATAAATGAAAGTCACCTGTAATAATTACATTTACATTTTAAAATATGGCTTTTTTGCAGAGTGAGCCACTTTATATAATAGATATTACTGATCCAGACTCAACACCTGAGAGTGAACGATATGGGCTGAGACTGCAGCAAGAAAGGAAAGATTTTAATGATGATCACTATGTAGCAGATTTTGCAGAACAAGCTGAGGTAGTGCAGCCTGTACTGGAGTATAACACGTTGTGGGAAAAACATATCAGGGAAGGAACAGGAGGTACGTTTTCTTAGTTTGAGCTTGTGGCAATCTTTGGCTTGAGACACACAAAAGCCTTAACCCTTTTAGTTCTGTAATGGTAAAGTGGATGCTAATCCTTAAAGTGCCAGAGCTGAGTAGATCAGATCAGCTTTGAAAAGCCACCTCTTTTAAGTGTCAGAGCCCATCTTGTTGGCTTGCAAAATCTCTCATGGTGAAACTATTTTTGTCATCCTATACTGATGGAATTCACAATGTTTCATGTAACTGGTTGGCTTATAACAGTATACCTGGGTTTTATAATAGTGAACAGCCCCTTATGTTGTGTTTTTTATTTTTAAAATGGAAAGCACTTTTTTGATAATTTTACAGCTGGCATTGATGAAATGAAGCTTTATAATAAAGGTTTGCATATGAGGTGTGTAGGCACTCATAAGTATGCAAAAAAAGTGTATGTACATAATAATGTAGTAATTTTTATAAGTTAGTTATGTACTATTATTTTGGTTACATCTGTTTTTACTCGGCATACCTGCAGTTGGAGTTATGCTATGTCACACTTATTTATGCTCACCTCCACTTAATAAAGTTAAAAAACATGGAAATGTCTTCAATAACATTCACTCTCATCTTCAGCAGTTTGGTGACTGACACTCCTTTTCTGCTTCCTCCTCTTCCTGTTGTTACCAATCCAAATTCTATTTTGTTATTCTTTTTGAATATGTTAATATCTAGAAATGGAATGCAATCATCATTTTCTCTTTCTATGGTAAATTTTATTTTGGGTTCCTGTAGGTTGAGAAGTTTTAAGGTGTCTTGTGCTAGTTTTTCTGGGATTATGGCTAAAATGTCGTCTACGTATCTACCAAATTTTGAAAATTTGTGGAAAGGCTTTGGTAATATGAGTTTCAAATGCACCCATAAACAGTTCTGCCAAGAATTGGGAAAGTGGGTTTCCCATAGGTAGGCCTGTGGCTTGTTGGTATATGTGGTTATTAAAGGTGAATTTGGAATACACAGGAAAACTACACACACCAACAACTACATAAAAAGAAATAGCTTCAACCCCATTCCACACCAATTTGCAGTGTTCAATAGTCTAGCTTTCAGACTAGTTAATGTCCACTCAGTCCCTCTGAAGATAAGAAAGAATATAAACACATTCTGAGCACAGCAGTGGACAATGGTTTCAATACCTCCACCATCATCAAAAAGATCAATAAATACAAAAGAATGAAACACGTCAAAGAAATTACCACCTTAGCTTATAAAGAAAAACCTCCCAAATTTCACAAAATCACATACAACTCACAACTCTACAACAAGCTAAAGAAAGTATTCAAGAAATTCAACATCAAACTAGCACCGATTAACAAATACAGTAAAAAAAAAAAACTCCTGGGCTCCTCCCTGAAGGACAAAATACCCATGGAGAAAAAATCAGGAATATATGCCATTGATTGTCAAGACTGCAACAGGAAATACATTGGAAAGACAATAAGAAACCTTGAAACATACAGTAAAGAACACAGAAGACACATCAAGTCAAAACAGCTGGACAAATCTGCAGTAGCACATCATTTTTGGGAAACACACCATGAAATCAATCTGAACATCAAACTATTGAAAGAACTTTCGAATGTGTTTCAATTATCAGCATGGGAAAAAATCTACATTCATAAATACCGCCACACATTGATGAACATGGAGTTCCCCCATAAGGATTGCTTAACAAGTCTCATCACCCACCCAACAGATGTCACCACAACCACAACTTGGAATCCAAACCCAAGCAGTAGTGGTTCAACAGCTGAGGATGCGAGCAACGGTCTGCGAAACAATTGTCCTACTCAATAAAAGTAAGTGAAGTGTGTGTTAACAGTACCACTTTAATTAATTCAATCAACTGATGCACTTCATGCCCCACTGCATGGTGGGGCCTCTGGTATTCTCCAGAGGTTTCAAAAAACCAATCAGATCGGCTCATTGGACTAAAAGGGTTAAGTAGCTTTCAAGGACAACTTAAATGAAACAGTTCTCCAGATTTTGCAGTATTAGATTTGACTTAGGTTTGTTAACTTACTTAAAAAAAGGGTTAAGTAGCTTTCAAGGACAACTTAAATGAAACAGTTCTCCAGATTTTGCAGTATTAGATTTGACTTAGGTTTGTTAACTTACTTAAAAAGCAGACAATCTCACTAGGCTTGTGAATGTAGAAACTGCTGGGTAGCAAAGTATCTGGAGTGGCATTATTTGCATTAGTCTCAATTTAATTTCTGGATATATTCCAAGTTGGGAGCTGATGATGGGAAGATTGCAAAGAAATATCTGCAGAAATTAAAACATGAGTGGTGTTGGGGCTAAACAAAGCTATCCAGATACCGTTATAGTACCTCTCACATTATACAAGTTCTGTTTAATTAGTAGGAAATTGTAATTATGCAGTACTAAAAACAGTATGTATTTATGTATGCATGTAATCAGGTTAAAATTATCATTACAATACGCAGAACCAGAAAGGGTTTAATAGTGATTAGACACTCTTAATAAAATTATAGAAAAAAATATGGCAATGTTTATACTCAGGTTAATGCAGTTACTCTACTTTGACAAAATAAAACCAACTTGTGCTTCTATTTTATTTACTTCTATTCATTCACAAAGTGATTTTATTTTAGCAGTGGATTATATTTAAAAAAATATTTGATTAACTTAAAAAAAGAATTAAATAAAACGCATAGACCAAATAAAATATACTTTACTTTTACTATTAAACTAGCTTCCTGCCCTGGCTTCGCACGCGTGGTGTAACCGATTAAAAAACTCACTAAAAATCCTCCATTTACAGTACGAATCTGCAATGGAGTAAAATTACAATTACATAATTTGACAATACTTTACTGTAGTACCTTGTAATGTACAATTTTGCTTCCGGAGAGAAAACAAATAGCGGCGATGTTTTGCCGACTCTCGAGCACGCAAAGTACAACTATCCATGTGTAAAACACGACAATTGAAGGTATATTCCACACACTTCTAACGATTGACCTTGGGATTTATTTTCATTGCGAATGCAAGGTGCGCCAGAAGCAACACACTTAAATTCAAAGGGAAAGTCTGTTGACATTATTGGTATTCTTGGAATAAGTATATCCTCACCTTTGAGCTTTCCTATGTTATAGTAGCTTAAATCAAAATTTTCATAATTTTTTTAACAATAAGTTTTGTTCCGCTGCATAATTTTGGCTAATTGAGATTGCGTAGCATAATTATCACCGAGTCAACCTTGAGCTGTAAATTGTGTGGCGGTATTCCTGGTAAATCCAATGAATTTAGGAATTCAGTAAGATAACTGACGACTTCATTTGGATTGGTAATGGAAACAATCGATTTGAATGCATTTGTCCATCAATTTTAACCTGAATTTTTATATTCAAATGATCTACATTCTTATTAGTGTCTGCTAAAATGGCTCGTTCGCTCAACCAAGCATAGTTTTTGTAATTTGCACAAATATTTGGAAACACTTTCCATATTAATTCTTCCTTTGACATTGTGAAGTGACAAAAATGTGATGGAAACGAAATGAGGCCAGTAGAAGTGTCAACAGAAATTTACCATTGCAAATGTCTAATAATGCCTTTAAAGCATCTGAAAAGTGCAATGAAGTGCTATAATCTGCGCAATGTAGCATACATAGTTGGTATTGCAAAAAGGACGAACTCAGCACACTTATAAGGTATTGTGGAAAGGATGGCATATGGTTAACAGTGTGGGTAAGCAAGGATGTCATTGGCATAACAGTAATGGCAGCCCTTTCTTAGTGTGGCGGGTAAACGCTGGCATAGGTAATGAATTACATTAAGGAGACAGTCACAATAACATTCATGCTTCTTCCGAATCTTTCTTTCCTTTACTCCTAATGTTTTCCACCTCTTTCTCTATTTTCACCTATGTCACAACAGTCATTTTTAAGGCTAACAATGACATAACTAAAGAGCAAATAGATCTGATAGGGCAATTAATAATTAGACAGATTTGTGTAATTTCTCCATTTAACCCAAAATATTACTTGATCAAATGTATTAAGAGCACCACAATTGCAATGTGATGGTGATGCGGGTATCTTCGTGTTCTTTAGCTAGCTCATGTACCACATAATATCAAATAACCAACATCTGCAATAGGACATTAAAACTAAAATGGGTCCCGTCATTTCTCCGCCATTTTCAGATTCCAAGAAGGGTTAATGGTTATGTGCATAGTTTATAACCTGTTCATTTTAAAGAATTACAACAAAAATATACTTATTTCTTTATTTAAATGATGTGACCAAGGGAACCATAGTTAATGCATAAGAAATATATTTGATTGTCACAGTTATCTTGCATCATTGTCTCCATAACCGGGTGCATTCCCTTAGCACTGAATGGGGAAGAAAAATAAAGCAATAGGTATTACGGCTATTTGGTGGCAAATAAATAAGTACATATTTTAGGTGTTCATCGAAGAGCAAGTAGATCTGGTTGGGCAATTGATAAACTTTTATTTGATGATAGCTTTATGTATTAAATTTCTCCATTTAACCCAAAATATTACTTGATGATGTATTTATGTAGTAAGAGCAGCGTAATTGTAGTGTGACAGTGTTGCGGGTATCTTCATGTTCTTTAGCTAGCTCATGTACCACATAACGTCAAATAACCAACATCTGCAATAGGAAGTTAAAACTAAAACGGATCCTGTTATTTCTCTGCCATTTTTGGATTCCAAGAAGGGTTAATGGTTCTGTGCGTTGTTTATAACTTATTCATTTTAAAGAATTACAATAAAAATATACTTATTTCTTTAATTTTATGATATGACCAAGGGAACGATAGTTAATACATAAGAAATATATTTGATTTTCACAGTTATCTTGCGTCATTGTCTCCATAACTGGGTGCATTTCCTTAGCACTGAAGAAGAAAAATAGAATAGGAGGTACTACGGCCATCTGGTGGCAAATAATAAGTATGTATTTGACGTGTTTGTCACCAGGAAAGCTCCTTTATTTTAAAGGATAGGAGTACAGAAAGGACAGTTAATACTTAAAAATGTATTTGAATTTCACTGCTGCGTTGTGTCATCTTGATAAATTGTTTCGTTACCTTAACATTGGATGGGGAGAGATAATACCACTATGGCCATCTAGTGGCAAATAAATAAGTACTTACTCTAGCTGTTAGTCGCCAGGAAAGTTTCTTTGCTGCTTTATTTTAAACAACAAGAGTAAGGAAAGGACAGTTCATATATGAAAATGTATTTGAATTTCACTGCTGCGTTAAGTCATTGTGTCAATAAGCTGGTACGTTACCTTAACATTGAATGGGGAGGGAAAAATATACCGGTACTTTGACCATTTAGCAACAAATAACTGTGATACCACTGCTATCTGGTGGCTATTAACCAAAATACATTCGCTTGGCACGGTTTTTATTCGTTTTATGAGATCTTAAATACTTTCCCGTACTATTTTTAATCATTTTATTTTCCACAAACCTTATCGTGACAATAACGAACACAAGAAAAAAGAATTGTTCAATTTGATGCAGTAGTTAAGAAGTGATATGCATGCATACATTTCAGCAATTCATTTTTTAATATATATATATATATAGATAACTCAGTGTAAAACTGAGTAATCAAACTATTTAATATTACGTTTAAAAGCCATTTTTAGTTAATCAGGATTTTCATAAGTTTTCTCAACATTTAAATTAAACTTTGCACTCAGAAGATTAAAACATCTCTTTTAAGATGCTTGAAAATTTAGAAATAAAGGTGTTTTAGTAATGACTATATTTTTAATTTTTATCCTATGTAGGGGAAGCATTGCATTCCATCCAAAAACTTGATATTAAGTTTGATCAGGAATTTTTATCGTTCACCAAACTAAAATAATATTTTTTGAAAAAGATTGGGTGCGCGCATGCATAGAAATGCTGGTTAAGATCAGCATCTTCTTATGACATAACCCAAAAATTTTAAAGAAAATCACCACTACCCTTTACATGCAAGGTATTTTGAAAATTGTGATTTTTCAAAAAATGACTAATGAAATGTATAGACTTAAGATACTCTAAAATTAAACGTATATATTGAATTTTATAGTAATAGCCTCCTCTTAAATCCTGTTCACTTTGAATTAATTTTGCTTAACTATTAAACTGTAAGAGAGAAATAAAATCGTACTGCACAAAAAATGCAGATCTCATTAAAGTGTAAAATTTATATCAAATAATTTTTTTATTGAGTTAACTATTTAAAAGATATTCCTGGTTCTTAGTTTCCAATTGGAAGATTGGATCTGTGTTGAAAGCCCTAAGCTTCTTTTATTCTCTGTGATTTTACAACTAAAAACATTTATCCTCAGACAATTTGAATCTGCTCTTTTTAATTCACTTGTCAAAACTCTAGGTATCAACCACATTAGAACTACAGCATATCATTCTGTATCTAATGGAAACATCAAAAGGTAGTATGGTACATTAAAGACAGATTTCAGATATTGGGGTTTAGAGGTTTATCAATTCTAGCTCTTTGCTCATACAAAAATAATAGAGCATCAGGCAACAGCTGCACACATTGTAAACCTTCACCAAAAGTAAAAACCTTCCTGATACACAAATCTTTGTATACAAACTATGCAAGCTGTGAGAAATATCAAACCTTTTAAATCAGAACACCTCTTTTCATGCAAGCCTTTCCAGTACAAGCAATTAACATCTTCTACACATTTTTGGTAAAACAAGATGCTGTAGCCAGTTTATGATGTATCTTTTCTGGTGGTGCAACAATTTATAAAGCACTCCAAAATCAGTCTTCCTTGAGAATCACAAACAGTATTTGTGGACAGATTAAAGCTCTTTTCTCAAATGGAAAGTTGTTATTTCTTTTTTCTTAATCCCCTCCCCCCTTCCCCCTTTTTCCTCTCTTGGTCATACAAAGAGAAACTAGATTAGCTACACATCTACCTGCTCTTAAAAGATTTAATATCACTTAAAGCTCTGTATTCCCTTAATCCCATTGTACCTAAAAGGAAATGTGCAATAGGTTAGTTTCTGCAATGTTGTCTGAATTAGCATGAAGTATATGGAAGAATCAGCATTTATAAGAATAATTTGTACAAGAGTGAATAGAGAGACATGTTAGGAGTGTAACACATCACATTTTTACTTTCTCAAGCACATATATACAGCATATATACAGTGCATCATCATCAGATTCTTACAAAAGAGGGCACCAAATTTTGAGACGGTTCCGTGCACATTTGGGTAAGAAGCACTCGAGTGTATGAGTGGGCTAAAAATTTTTGTGGCAGAAAGAGGAGCTGTGCAAAATGAACCTCATAGGAGGAGACCGCAGACCGCAGACAAGCATTACTGCAGATAACACTGTTGCCATTCATGACATTATTGAAGAAGATCAGCACATAAAAATATCTGAAATTGTTTATGCCCTAGGAATAACTTATGGAACTCCATTACAGAAAATTGTGTGCCAGGTGGATTCCTCGTCTCCTCAACCAGGAACAAAAAATGTTATGCCAGGAAGCTTGTCAGACACACATCGCTGCATTGCTACAAGGAGGAGGGTGAAGATTTCCTGAATCGCATTGTGACTTGTGATGAAACATGGGTGCATCATTACACCCCAGAGTCAAAACAAGCAAGCGTGGAGTGGCAGCGAGGAGACGAAGCAGGTCTGGTCAAGGTCAGAACATGCCCATCTGCTGGAATGGTGCTTGCAACCATTTTCTGAAACTCCATGGGCATTTTGCTGGTGGATTTTCTTCACAAACAAAAGACAATTAATGCAGCCTATTACTGTCGCATTTTGGGTGAAACAAAAGCTGCATTGCACAACAAGCGATGCTGGCAACCTATCTGAAATGTCAATTTTCTCCATGACAATGTGAGACCCCATACTGCCGCTTTAAGGTGGGAAAAACTGGAGAAAATGCATTGGATACCTCTGGAACACCCTCCTTACAGTCCAGATTTATTGCCCTGCAACTACCATTTGTTCGGACCACTCAAACCCTAGGAGGACAGCAGTTTGATGATGACGCAAGTGTAGAAGAGTTTGTGCGCAACTGGCTCCGCACACATCCTCCTTCTTTCTATAAGAAAGTCATTAAACTTGCCAATCTGATGGAGAAAATGTGTATCGAAGGTAGGACACTGTATAGAAAAGTAATCTGTATGCAAGTATTTTTGTTTGTTGATGTAATAAATTTAAAAAAATAATTCATGTTTAATTTGATCTGCCCTTGTAAATGAGAATAATTGTTTTACTCTCTGCTACAAAATTTTACTTTGTTTCACTTTAACAGCCATGGAACTTACTGCAGAGGAGCTGGACCAAATGAAGGACCTTCCTAACAAAGATTATCTGTTGGATAAATATATGAAGCAAGCAGCATATTTGGGTATGGTTGATATACTGGCTGCTTACTGTTATGACCATCGCACCACTGAGGGTGATCCTTCTGTGGAGAGTGCCTGGACCATCAACAAATTGAGCAGCACACTTTCTTGGTTAGAGGCAAGTTTCCTGGATTCACTATGTTGCTCCACTATGTGAAATGAATATATCTAGACATGTATTTAAATGTTAATTTAATATTTTTTTCACACAAGCCATGTGTGGGACAGGAGTTGGACTGAAAAATTCAATGTCATAGCTGGGATTTGAACCATGGATCTCCTGGTCTCTAGCTGGCTGCTCTACCACTGAGCTACCATGGCCAGCATAGCATTAAATTCCTCAACTGACTCACATGTTTCCCGGTAAATCACAAGGTGATCTCAAATTATTTTGAGATGACATATACCCCATTGGCAGCTTACAGTGTCTTAAGCACTTTAAGTCCTGCTCATCATAGTATAACCAACTGTTGTGGTCAACTAGTGTTAATCTAATTGTTTTTTTACACAAGCCATGTGTAGGACCTATTTAAATGTTTGATTCACTTAAGCAAGGACAGTCATGCACTGCCTGGAAAACCTGTGCTGTGCCTAGTCAACAGGAGATAGCAGAATGTTCTGAGAAACTCAACTTCCAATGATGTCAGGTGATTGGATACTACCTATGTCAGAAGTCATGAACCAGATTTCCACCTTCCAGATCATTCCAAGGTTACTGCTTCTGATGTTATAGTGAAGTATAGACATGAAGAGACCTGCAGAACCTAAAAGTTTCCAGGACAGGAAATGTGCTGTGACAACCTCACTCCACTTTCTTACAAGTGCAAAAACACTGAGTCAATGTACAGTCGCTCCACTTCCATACAACCAGTCAGTATCAGTGACAGCTGAAAAGTTGTGTATTAATATATTATTATAGTAAAGAAAATGTAATTATCAGCATTTAATGAATTAATATAATTAACTTTCGCCATATAAGATCTTAAATATGCTACAAACATGCCTTGGAATTCAAAGGAATTTTCACTTGTAAATAAAGAAAATGTAATTGGCTACTTTTTGTGAAATCAGTATAACAGCCCTCCCCACATAATGTCTTATAAATACACTACAAACACCCTTGAAATTCAAGGGAATATTCACTTGTAAATCAAGAAAGTGGAATTGGCAACATTTGGTGAAATCATTACATATAATTCCATATAACATTACATATATCCTTTTCCATATAAGAAGAAAACACACCTTGGGATTTAAGAAATTTGTAATTGTTTTTTACATGACTGCTAGATGTATGACAACTATTTTCCACCCATATGTCTGGTTTTAAAGTAATGTTTGCCAAACGTAAAATGAAAACTAGTCGGTTTGGTAAATGAGAGTGTAGAAGGGGTACTTCTTCTACAGTCTTCAATTCTTAGACTGGTTTTCAGCAATTCTCCATTCTGATCTTCTCTCTCTGCTTTACAGTTCCTGTCATTCTTTATTTGTTCAATGTACTGTAGTCTTGCTATTTTTGCCTTCAGCTGTATCTTCGATTATAATTTTCAAGATATTTTGTTGTCTTAATAAATGTGCATGTGTGTGTCCATCCATCCGTCCATAATAACTGAAAACAAAAAAGTTGGCAAAATACCTAACTTGATATTTAAGTTTAGTATCTTCCAAGTATGTGACACAAATATTTTGAGGAAAATTTCCCCACGTTAAACTACCTTTGTATGGAAAAAAATTTTGAAAATATAGATTTTCTCAAAAATGTCTTAACGATTTTGATGAAAATACTATGTATTAAAGATATTTACATGACAAATAAAATGTATATCTTGAATTTTCTGAGAGGACCTCTTTATTCTGGATCAATTTTGCTGAATTTGCATAACTGGTAAATCTTAAAAGATAAACAAAAACTTACTACACAAAACTGTGGATCTCATTAAAATGCATAATTTATGTCCTTTACATTTTGTTTGTTGGAGTTGAACCTTTCTGAGATATTCCTTGTTATTTGTTAGTTTTAACATACATAAACTTTTCTCATACAGGAATTTGTAAACTCCTGGTCATACAAATAAACAAATTTCAGTGGCATAGCAACCGGCTTTTTACTCTGCTTTTGCACTCGCCTAAACTTTGTGATTTTATCAGTTCAACTACTACTCAGCATTTATCTGTAGCACTGTGTTGCAAATGCTTCTATTCTACCTCTTTCTGATGTTAGTATTAACAAAGTTTCACATTCGTATAACATACTCCTTACCTATGTTTTCAACAATATTATTGGATGCAAATATTTTATTACTTTCTCCAGCATGTATATACAATATACATAGCAGGAAGAGACGGTATTGTATTCCACCCAAAACTTGAATTCTGAGATTTTACAAGAAGTTTATGTTTTGAGGACCCATGAATCCAAAAAAAAAAAAATATCATGTGTGTGCCATATAACTAAAAACTAAAAAGTTGGCTAAATACCAAACTTTAAGTTCAGTATCTTCCAAGGATGTGACACAAAGATTTTCAGGAAAATCCTCCCACCCCAAACTACTTAGAACATCTTTTAAATTTATTATTTTCTAAAAAGCAGCTCTAACAATTTTGATTAAAACGTTGTATATTAAGGATATTTACATGACAATCATAATGTATATATATCCTGAGTTTCTCGGGAATAGCCTCGGAAGTCCTCTTAATTTTGAATGATTTTTGCATAAGTGGTAAACTGTAAGAGATAGACAAAAACTTACTGCACAAAAAATGTAGATCTTGTTAAAACACACAGTTTGTCATGTACAGTTTTTTTGTAGAACTAACTAACCATTTCTAAAATATTCCCTGTTTCTGGTTTCAATTTTAAAATACATAAATGGGAAATCCTCATCCGTTTCATATGTTTTTGTTTTACTCCTGGTCATGGAAATATAACCAAATTTCAATGATAATCGCATAGCATTAGCTTTTAAAAGATTTGTCTATCTTTTTAGCCTAGTGCACTCCTTATTTTGCTTAAGGATCTATGTAATAAGGCCATTTCTGGTAATATTTATCTTGATTAGCATGATCTAGATAAAAGAATAATGTTGTGTCAGACTAGTTTGCAGAGGGAAAGTCATGTAAATGAAACACATCAGGTGTTTTTTTTTTTCTTATCAAAGCCAGGTTTTGCTTGACATATTCTATTAACAATATCTTTTTTTTACTTCTTCCATAGCTGTTAATTTGCTGCCTTGGTATTGAAATTCTTCAGCTCTATCTAATAATTTTATATTTAATCTAATTTGTGTTTTATTGTGCCCTCGCACCATTATGCATTCTGAGTTTTGCTAGTTATGAATTTCATATGGAGCTGACTTTACTATGCTGTTGAATTTATGCTGTCCATCACTGCCATGACTTTTTAATGTTAAAATGAAAGATGAAAATAGATTTCTTATAAATGATATTATCCATGTTTGAATTAATAATTGTTGCAGAACTTCAACAATCTGGATGATGTGGTGATAGCATTTGTGAGGCGAAGTCTATGTTATCCCCTAGTTAGAAATTGGGACCTTTCTATGAAGGTTCTGAAGGATGTTCAGTCAGTTCTAAAACTTGGTGAGTCAAGCAGAAACTTAATCAATTATTTATCATGTAGTTAATGCATTTCATATATATTATGCATAGTATAACCTCAGTTATATGTTTCTGAAGGGAGACAGCTAAAATGTCATATAAATGAGAAAATATAATTAATTTTCACTAAGAGTTATTTCTGGGCTGTTTTGCCGCTGCTGGAGTAAAATGACCTAAATGTTTTGTTCACAACTGTGCTTTAAATCCTCAGTGGCACAGTTGAAGTCTCCTCGGATAAGGTTTTGCTGTGTCTGAAGCATTGTTTGTCAGTGCTGCTATGTTTATACCGGTTGATAGGGGCCGGGGCTTGGCTTCTCTGGTGTTCATCACTTCTGATTGGCCTGCTCTGTTTTTGCTTGTTATATGATATTTTCTGCCTTTGATGACAGGATGCCAGTTTCTAATGAGTTTCAGGGCTTCTTCTTTCTTGTTGAAGTTGTTCAGATGTACAGTACATTACTATGTCTGACTACAGCGAGAAGCTATAGAAATTTTCAAACATCTGAACAACTTCAATAAGAAAGAAGAGGTCCTGAAACTTGATAGAAACTGGCATCCTGTCATTGAAGGCAGGAAACATCATATAACAAGCAAAAACAGAGAGGGCCAATCAGAAGTGACCAACACTGGAGAGGTCAAGCTTTGCCCCCCATCAACCAGTATAAATATAGCAGCATTGACGGTTAACACTTCTGGCACAGCAAAATCTTCTCCGAGGAGACTGATTGCATCACTGAGGATGTCCAGCAATTGTGAACAAAACATCTGGGTCATTTTACTCCAGTAGACCATGGCAAAACAGCCCGGAAATAGCTCCAAGTGATTTTGACTCTGGCCATGAACATAGGCTTGTGTTCACTCATAATTAATTTTCTTATGGAACTGAAATTGTTTTAGTAGATTATTACTCAAACTCTGTATTATATTTAATATAAGGAAACAATAACTGAAACAAAAAAAAAACAAAAAATGTACTGGTAGGACACACTCACACTCTTCCAGACTCTGGAAAAGAAGGATCTTTGCTAGAGAAAAGTTTTCATCTTCTTCTGGCTGGGAATTGAACCCAGGATCTCCTGTTTAGTAAGCAGCTGCTTTTAGTGTTCTTGTAGCTTTGTAATTTATTTTCAAAGATAACAGCATATCTTTGTTTTAAAATATTCATTACGACTTAAATGGTGAAACCTTTTTATTGCCTCTCTTGTAACTTGTAGGGCAGTTGTGAAGCTCTTCTTTGGCTGTAATTTTGGATTAATAAACCAGCTCAACATCTACAAACAGGGGTGACAAAAATGCTATATTGCCCAAAATCAGAGAGTATGTAATGTCCAAAACATAACCTAGCAGCCAGTAAAAGAAAATAGAAATGTCAGCTTGAGATGGAATAACAGCAAGTGACAGTGAAATAATTGCCAATCCCATTTTTCCTCCTCTGAATCACCTTATCATATTTGAATGTCATAGCTTTCCAAAGTCCTGAGTAGAGAGCAAAAGTTTATACACTAAAAGTAATGTTTTTGTTGCTTAAAATAAGCTCCTTAACTGTTGTGTTTAGAGTCTACTAAGTTAAAAATAGGGAGATGGTAAAAGATAAAAAGACATTAAAACATTAATGTAAGAGATTTAAGTGGGAGTATGGGGAAAATATGTTTTTGGGGGTTTTTTCATAGAAAATTACTAGACACATTATGTATGGAAAGTTTCAAAGCCTTAAGACATCTGCAAGCTGCCATAATTATGTGATATTTAATGGTCTGCATCATTAAATGTCCTATGGTGACCATGGCATGTGCTGCTGTTGTCATACATCGTATAAAATTGCTGTAATCTTACAGATTTTCATTAAATTTTTTGCAGTAATTCAAATCCTTGTTTTTTCCATAGAGCCATTGTGGTCTGTGTACTTGAATAATGGCAAATCATTAGTAGATAAACAGCATAAGAAGCAGTAATATCTGTTTGTTTCCATAACAGAACAAGGAAAATATTCTTTGGTTTGGATGCTATTTGTTTTCTCTGTTCAAAAGCACGTGGCTATTTTACCATCACAGTTTGCAGTTAAAAAGGGAAGGAACCATCTATAAAGGTGGACACTTCTAAAGAAGCCTTCAAGTCAAATTTCTGGCGCAAATTGTATGCAAGCTTTAAAAGCTATTTTCCTAGACTTTATTTTTACATTTCTGCATATTCAAAACATAATGCAAACCACAAAATACATGCTAGCAGGCTGAAAATGTCACTGTATTTTCCAAAAACTAATGTTAACAAAGCTAAGTATAGGATTTTGTATTACAGCATTACTTTTTGAGCTAAAAAATAAAATATGTGTAGAAAGAGTAAACATTTTTAAAATTTTGCTTTTACAATGAATATTATTTTTTTCCCCTTTGTAATGAAGATATCAAGAATCCAATATTTGAATCCTTTATATATGCTTGTTATGGTATTGCTAAAAATGTTTTATTCATTTTATTAAAAAACTGTATGACAAGATAGTTTGAAAAATGCTTCTATTTTAAATCAAAATTTTCTACGAGTCAAAAATATTTTAGTTAGATTTAACTCAGCAGAACATCTTTTTATACTCATGATATGTGCAACAAAATTAAAGCCTCTAGTATTAAAGTTGTGGAAAACGTAAATTTCACCCATTACCCCCTTAATTAATTATGATCTTAATTTGATTTAATGTGCAATATTAACTTTAAAACAAACCAAATACATGTTGTTGGCTTCACAATAAATAATAAGCACTTTTTCTAAATTATCCATGAAAAAGTTAAGATGTTTGTCACAAAATATTAATTTGTATGCTAAGATCTGTCACTAAAGTGGCATATCTCAGCATCAACACCACCACCAATTAAGCTGTGAAAGGCTGTGAACAAAATCTCCTGAATGAAATTGATGCTCTGTCCATCTTTTCTTAGACCTGCCAATGTTTCTCTTGCAAATCTCGTAGTAGATAATTACTCTAGAGTTTCCTATCTTGTTGTGTTTAACAGCACAAGCTTTTAAGAATTATGGTAGACCCCTGTGATTTCATTAAGACTATAAACACAGGGTGGCGCACGATAAGTCATCCGATTGAATTTTGATCCTACAAGTATACTATTGGGGCAATAGCTTTCAAATTGTGCGCTCAACTTTGTGCGGTTCATGGAAATTACTCCAGATGTCGTTACGAGTTCATCATTTCCATTTTGAGTCCGCCAATCCAGTTTGCCGTGATGGTGGATAAAGGATGGTTGACCGTCGCACAAAAGAGGAAGATTGTGTTATTGTTTGCGGCGATGAACAGTGTTACATTGACACAGAGGTGGTTTTGTGCTCATTACGGTACACGGTTGGCTCCCAGCCCACAGATAATACGCAGATTACATCACACATTTGCAGGTACTGGATCTGTTTTTGAGGTAAGCGGCCACATGCACATACTGTACGTTCGCCGCAAAACATTGAAGCAGTTCGAGTGACTTTGACTCATAGTCCAAGTAAACCAACAAGAAGAGCCAATTCCAAATTGGGAATTTCACGCCGATCTGTACAAAGAATTGTTCAATCCGAGCTTCGCTTGTATCCATACAAGATGACTGTGACGCATAAGCTTACTGCGAGAGATAAGGAGCTGAGACTACAGTTTCCAAAGTGGGCAATCGAGCAGGACCAAGAAGTAGTGCTAAACTACACATGGTTTTCTGATGAAGCTTATTTTTACGTGAACGGTGTTGTGAACAAACAGAACGTTCTGATTCTGGGCACATGAACCTGGGAGAAAATGTGTGTGTGTGGGTCGCGATGTCAAACCATGAAGTATTGGTCTGTTCTTCTTCGATGCTACAGTAACGGTCAATACTATTTAGACATGCTGCAAAACCAGTACTTTCCTCAACTAATGGCCACATGTCTTCCATTGCTGACTCAATGGTTCATGCAGGATGGAGCATGCCCCCATTCTGCCAATGTTGAGCTTGATTTCCTACATGAAAGACTTGGCCTTATGGTATTGTCAAACAGATTTCCAGAATGTTATGAAGGAGGAGAAATGTGGCCGCCCCACAGCCCGGACATTAACCCATGTGACTTATTCCTTTGGGGGTTCCTTAAAGGGAAGGTATACCGCAGAAAACCCGAAAATGCGGTGCAACGTAGGACAATCATTGTGGAGTTATGCTGCACCACTCCAGAAGATTTGTGTTGGAGAGTCGTCACAAATGCATGATTTGCAGAAGTTGTAAACCAAAACGGCGGTCATATTGAACATATGATTCATAAGGTTGTATTTCCAAGCTGTATTCTTTACTTCTACATCAATAAGTTACAAATCTTGTCAACAACAAATGTGCTTGAAACAAATCAGGTGACTTATCATGTGCCACCCTGTAGTATAAAATAACTCAAATAAAACAAAAAAATTAACACAGATAAAACAGAAATACAAATGTAACCAGGAAAAGTAGGTTAAACTGGGAAAAAGATTTACAATGGAAAACAAGCATGAACATCAAAATAGGTATTTATAGTCATTACCAAACTACTTTAATTAGACTTAGCCATTCAAGGAAACATGCAAATATAGAAGTTGATCATTTGGCTAAAATCTGCTGTCTGGTCATGGGTTGTAAAAATAAGTGAAATGAGTGCTTGCATTTTAAGGCATACAAAAACTTATGGAATAAAAAATGTCATCTGGTTTATTTCCTTTTTTAGGAAAAAAGCAAGTATTGAAGTGCTTTCTTCATATACACCAGTTATTCAACAACAGTGAGCCACGGTATATCCTGAACCAACTCTACATACAACATTACTGTGTTTGGGTGCAGAAATGCAACTCTGATCGACTAACATTTCTCGCTAATTCTATTGCTCAGGTTAGTTTTATTAACTGTGATACGTATAAAGAAGGGTGCAACATTTTAGGATATTCTACCTCAGTTAGTTACTAACAGTATCAGATGGAATCCTGCCATAGGAACTGATATATTTCTTTAATAGTAAGATATTTATGAGTGAATTCTTGTACAAGGTTGGAATATCAGTGAGCGTATAGAAACTATATTTTCTTAGTAGTTATGCAAAACTTATAGAAGTTTTTTTTTCTGTTTCTAGAAAAGTTTCAATTATTGTTTGTATTAGGATGATGTACAGCTACATGATGACGTACTGTGTGCATGTTTTCCTCGGCGCTCAGCTTCCTAGTCTTCATTCTGTAAATTTTGCACAATTTCAGAAGCACAGCAGAGCGACAACATTGGAATATGAAATATACTATACTTCCTGGCATACAGTGGCTTCAATGCTAAGGTTTCATTCTCTGTATATCCCTCAGTTCACACATGTTCATGTTTGCTGTGTTTAGTTTAATAATTCAACTAGTTTGCAAGTAAATTAGATAACCTATTCACCACAAGGGCTGAGGGCCTCAAAGAAAGAAACCTTCTTTGGTTGACAACATTGCAGAGAGGCAGGTAGGACACTCTGTTCTTCCCCCTGGCCCTCATTTTCCCTATAAAACTAGCACCCAAGAAAAGGTGAATGCATAGTATTTGTATCTTCTGTTTTGTAGTGTTAGTGACACTTATTTGTTAAAAACTGCAAACCAATGAAATGACTGAAGTTAGCTGAACCAGACATGCCATGGCATTCCTGTCATAGAGTGGTTGAACCTCTTTCTGGAACATTTTGTCTAGATTTTTTATCCTCCCATTGAGAAAAGCTGCAATTAATGTTTCTTTATTCCAGATTTCACTGAGGAAGGAGGATATCGATTTTGAACTTGTAGAATTGGAAACTGCTGTCAAGTTGGTGCAACAAGAAGAGCACTCAGATGTAGAAGTTGAAATGACAGATGCATTGTCTGCCATTTCATTACCCTCATTGCAACACAGGTATTTAAGTTAAATGCTTCATGCTTAATAATAATTACGGAAAACAAATTGGAGGGATCTACTGAACATTATTAAGCATTTACCCTGTATTTGTTTGTGTGTGTTGATTTTTTTTCTGCTAAACTATTTAAACCAGTACCTTATAGTTGGTTAAACTATTTATGTTTCTGGGAGATAAAGTACTTACATTCTTCACCATTGGTTGTTAGCTCTGTAGTAAGATGTTTAGTGGTCTTCCTTCAGAAAAACTTGGGTTAATTGGGGAATTTAATGTCATACTGCCATTTATCTTGGTAGCTCAATGGTTAGAACAACTGCACAGAAAGCAGGATATCCATGATCAGATTCCAGCCATGGCATTGAATTTTTCATCTGACTCTAAAGAAACAACGTTTACCATGTAGTTAATTTATCTCATACCTGCCAACTTTTATGGTTTGTCTGTAAAATTATTGGAAGGGAGTCATTTTAATGACTTAACGGGAAAGGAGGCATTATTACAGTTTTGTGGACAGAATCAGAGCTTTACAGATTTTCCCACAGTATGACAAAGTATTAAGTTCTATTGTATTATATTGTAACCTAAGTTTATAGACTGAATGTACCATACTAATGGGTATATAGGACTATGATAGGCCAGAGTTTATCTGTGTGTCTATCCTTCATCATGATCATGGTCTTCCTTAGCTGTGTTGCAACAAAATGCATAGTGTGCAGATTTAAAATTTGATTGCACCACTAGTGACATCTGGTAACCAGCGGCAAATGATCTTGGACATCAGTAATGGACCACATGAATTGTTCACTCCCTCACATAAATTGACTGAGGATGTAATTTTTCATCATTTTTTTTTAAAGCAGCTGATAGCTTAGGAAGTGTGTCAATGCATGTTTATTATGGCTAAAAAATTCAACATATGTGGACAGAAAGAAGCATTACTGTCAGTCTTCAAAAATTCTTGAAAAAAAAAATCTGTGTTCCATTCACATGACTTTCTCTACCTGTTCCACAAACAAAACTATTCTTAAAAATATTATTTGTTTATCTACACCATGACTGGATGACTTTTGTATATCTGGTAAACTGTAATAGATATATAAAAACTTACTGTACAAAAGAGTGTAGACCTCATTAAAGCTTGTAATTTACGCCAAATACTTTTTTTTGTGGAGTTAACCATTTCCAAGATATTTGTTGTTGTTGTTAAGCTTTCCATTACTTATAATCTTCTCAAACAAGAGGTTGTTATGCATTTATCTTTTGGATTTACTCCTAGCCATGCATAGAAAACTAATTTCAAGCACATAGCAGCCAAAATGTAAAAGATGTGCCTAATTATTTCAATTGTACCTACAATGAAGAACACATTTTTTTTAAGAATTGTTTATTGCAGAATATGTAGAGAAAGTCCTGTAATTGAAATACATGATTTTTAGAAAAAGATCTTTGTGCATCGGTGAACAACATAACTCAAAAATGAAAAGTCATTTAAATACCAAATTGTACATGTAAGTTCAATATTGTCCAAGAATGGAACATGAAGGTTTTCTAGAAAATCCTCTTATCCCAGACTACCCGTTATATGGAACAATGTTTGAAACTTTTATGTTTTCAAAAATGGTCCTAACAATTTTATGTTTAAAATATTTTTATGCCAAATGAAATGTATGAAATCTTGAATTTTTTGAGAGAGCCCCGGAAGTTCTGTTCATTCTGGATGACTGTTACATAACTGGTAAACTATAATAGATAGAGAAAGCCTTAAGATTCTTGTTAAAACATACAATTTATGCCAAATACACTTTTTTTTGAGCTAACCGTTTCTGAGATATTGCTTATCACTAGTTCCAATTTTAAAATACTTATATATTTCATTAAAAGGAAGTCACTATTATTTTTTCTTTCTCCTTAAGCAAAGAAAACATAACCTCAGGCAATCACACAGTGACCAACTCTTTAAAATTTTGACTATTACTTAGGCTTGTGTATTTCCTTATTCCTGCATATCTATAAGAAAGTATGCAATACAAGTATTTCAGTAAATGTTTACATCGATCTACATGAATTACAAGAATAAGCTTTCATAAGAATAGTTTAAATAGATGCGGAAATTAATTTGAATTTAATGCATAGTTTTTTGTTTTTTGTTTGTTTTTTGTTTTGTTTTACATTTATTACACAGAACATTTTATGCATAAAGAGATTATTAAACCATGTAAGATTTTCATGGACAAGAGAAAGTTTAGTTTCATGCATTAAAAAAAAAGCTGCAATAATTATCATCATTAATCCTATCACAACCTCAAACTTCAGTTAATGCTGTTCCATGTGTCAGCTGAGGTGAGTTTGAAATATAAGGAAGGTTCCCTACTGTTCTTGTCAGTTATGTTGACTTTATTCCTCTTTCCAACTTTCTGGTGGCATTTTCCACTTTCATGTTCTTTTTCTGGCATTCATAGTTTTGTACTTCTCTATCAGCAGTCTAACTTATAAATGACCCACATATTGTCACAACCATGATGGTTAGAGCTTAAGGGTGTAGCTGGTTAGGGTAGAAGCAACTCAAAGTTTGGCATAATCAATAGTTTATTTCCTTGGTTTGACGCCTCATTAATTCTAAGCAGTGTTGAGCAGTTTACAATCTTAAGGGGAGAAAACCTAGAGTACTTAGAGAGTCTTACCTTGAAGCATTGTCATGTACCGAGGAGGAGTCATGGAGGCTACATCGTTCGGACTTGGCAGATCTGCGAGATGAAAAGATCGATGGGCAGCATCGCGGCCCCTCATTCCAGAATGTGACCATCTCCCCTATCGCGCTCCATTATATCAGTTCAATCTGACTCAATCCTAATGATGTCTGTTTCCTGTATGTGGTGAGTTGATGCCTAAATTGTGTGTTGGATTGAGCGGAATCACGTGATTGATCCATGTTGTCTAATACAACATTGTTCTAGAACTTTCCTTGGAAATAACGTCATTCAAAAAGTCCCTTGTAATCTAGGGAAGTTCGGTATGCCCACTCAAGTATTGTAAAATAAAAATGGTCCTCCTACACATACATGTGACAATACCCACTGCTCTAAGAAGGCACCCCCTGGTGTGGCCAATAAGAAGAATAGCTACAATGAGTGAAAATATACCTTTAAGGGGAACCCAACACTGCCTACTATACTAATACAATATACAATAAAAGTGTGAAGAAAAAAAAATACAAAGCCATTACAGGCCACATAGGCAACTCAGCACACTTGCGAGGAGCAATATTAGTAAAAAGATCTTAGCAATGAAATAACGCCCTGTATACATAACAGTAAGTATAAGAAAAATGTGTAGCACCTGAAACAGAGAAAAAAGCAAGAGGAAGGGAAAGGTAAGTTCACTTGTTGAATTCACAATGTGTGAGGTCAAGTTCCATAGGAGACCCAAATGAATACTAGCACGGAAGTGTTTGTGACTTTAGGACACACAGGAAAAAAAAGCAATATCGATGAATATACTGCAGTTAAAAGTATACACTTGCTGAACGCAGTCCGTGAGAAGTATTTGGAACACAGCCAGTGTGTGAGGTGAGATAAGCACACATGTCTCACATTATAACATTATGTCAATAGTGTACAATCTTCACCAAGCTTCGGAGGAAAAACCAATGTAGCAGTACATTTAAGTGACTTCAAGATGAGCACCTATAACTAGCTCCAGGGGTATATAGTTCATTGTTAACCCCCCCAGGGTAAACTGAAATGTCGAAGGTGCTGCTCAGCCTTGATGTCCCATGAAGATTCTTTTTGATGGATGGTGTGTCCTCACCGTGCAAGTGCAAGTAGCTTGGATTGTTCAAAAATGAAAAAAATACAAGGGAATTAGGGGTGGAAAAATAAAAAATCTGATGTGTTCCATTCTCGTGACTTTCTCTACATCTCTGCAACAAATTATTGTTAAAAAGCTTATGTTTCTGTTTACTTCATGCCAATCGAGAAAACAATGGCAGAAATAGTCTTATAATAAGGGAGTACTATAGGCTAAACTGATAATCAAAAGCTGGTTGCTAGGTGACTGAAGTTCCTTTGTTTGTATGGACAGGAGTTGACACATTCCTGTATGAGAAAAGCATAAGTTTTTCAAAGCTGAAACCAAAAATAAGGAATATCTAAAAAACTATCAACTTCACAAAAAAAAAAAAAAAAAAAAAAATGAATATAACATAAATTGTGTGTTTTAACGTACTCTACATTTTTTGTGTGGTAAGTTTTTGTCTATCTCTTACAGTTATTCAAAATTCAATAAAAATCATCCAGAATAAAGAGGTCTTTAGAGGCTATTCCTAGAAAATTCAAGATATACATTTTATTTGTTCAGTAAATATCTTTAATATATGATATTTTAATCAAAATCGTAAGAGCCATTTTTAAGAAAATCAAAGTTTTCGAAAAAAGTTCCATGTAAAGGGTAGTTTGGGGTGGGGGGATTTTTCTCAAAATCTTAGTGTCGCATCCCTGGAAGATACTAAACTTAAATTCCAAGTTTGGTATTTTACCGACTTATCATTTTTGAGTTATCATGTTCACACACATGCACGCACAGACAGACCTTTTTCTGGAATTTTTTTTTTTAATACAGTAAAACATATATTTCTGGCGAAATCTCTGTATCGAATTTATGGGTGGAGTGCAATACCTTCTCTATACATTATGTACATAGTATGTGTAGAGAAAGTAAAAAATTGAGAAAGTAAAAATTCTTGTGTGAGGTAGATCAGGTAATCCAAAGGGTACATTTATTAAAGTTAGGGGGAAATAATTGGAATGATGGTGCTACTACACAAGATTAATTAAAGATTGTCAATATAAAATGCAAATTAAATGACTAATATATGGTTGTGAAACATCAAGGTAATAATGAAGTTGAGTAATCATCAACATTGCATAGTAATTATTACAAAGAAATAGCTCTAATAAAACATGCACAGGACGTCAACCTTGTACTAGTGATTAAAATTTGTAAGCAGAGTAACTTGAGTTATAAACTGAGATAATTGCGCAGATGTTTCACTAAAACACAAAAAATTACATATTGACCTATAAGAATTGTACAAAGAAAAAGATTATATATCGTAAAAATTCTCATTAGTGTAACTGTTAAATATTAATATGGTATACAAGGAACACTTTTAATAATGCTTAAAAAGATGAGGGTTATATATGTATGTACCAGGCATAAACATTTACCTGACTATTTAAAACAAATATTTGGCTTAGAAAATCATTTGTTTTACATGAAATAAAAATAATTGTGCCTGAGAAAAATAGTTTGAATAAACTATAATCAATTGAATAGAATCTAAGTGAATAAAGTATTAGCACAATAAGTAATACATTTTTCTTTTCTAACCAAAGTACTAGTAAACCTAGCGTTGCAAAGCTTAGGGTTGCCGAGGTGTAAAAGAAAAATATATATGAATTCAAAAATCTGTATGGATGGAAAGAATGTAAAAAAAAAAAGAAAAGGGGGAACTTCCACCATCCTCGCCGACCAAAGATAATTGGTAAAGCAATGTCATGTAGTAAGCGATAAACTCAATCGTCCTGTGACAATGATAGCTTATAATTCTCGTGAGAGTTATATTGTAAAAGGGTGTGCTTCAAAGTTAATCTCCAATGCACAATGCGGGAACAAACTTAGGGAAGTGAAGGATCTTCCTGCTATCTGGGTAACCTCCTCTCGTAAATCCCGTCATGAGGAGGTGCAATTGGCTTGCTTACAGATTGGTCACTGCTATTTTATGCATAGTTATATTTTTAAGAGAGACCCTGTACCTACCTGTACGCTCTGTGCGACAGGATTGTCGGTCTGGCATGTGCTGCTAGAGTGTATTTCTCTAGCAGCTCTTCGTTCATCATTCCACCTGCCGGCCTCCCTCATGGAGGTCCTTGCCGACGACCACAGGGCGATCGATAAAGTTTTTACCTTTTTATCTTCTTTGGTGCTTCCAATTAGGATTTAGTTCATGTTCTTTTTAACTTTATAACCATTGATTTTATTGGAGCACAGGTGCATGGTTTTTAATAATTTGCCCTATCCTTCCACGGATTAATTTTACTCCGTTGACCGACTTTTAAGCCATCTGTGTGTTTCTTGCTCCGTTTTTAATTATTTTAGTTTCGGGTGTGTCATTTAGCCACCAGTGATTTTAGTCTCTGGCTTTTTAATTGCCGTCCTACTTTTAGTTTTAATTTGTCTTATATTGTTATTTTACCTATGGTGTTTTTATTCACTTGTTTTATAAGGGCGCTAATGACCTCAGTAGTTGAATGCCCTTAAATACCATCATCATCATCACATCCAATGCACAAAATCGATGTTGTTTAAGTTTGGTAATTGTGGGTAGAATTGCTCCAGTAGAAAAAAGTAAGGGAAGAGAGGTGGTAGGCCTACCAAATCCATACTTAAAATGTTTCAACAAAATTATCTCATCATGGACTATCCATGGCAGCCCACGGGCATGAATAGTAAGCGTAAACAAGAGTATACAATGCAAGATAGATACAAATGCTATCTTGACATGTTGCATTCAAATAAGAAACAAAATAGCTAACAGAATTGTTACAACATACAGCTTAAAAATAAATTCATTATAGTATATGTACATTATAGATCTCATTTAATTGGCAGATGTCTTGCAGAAGGAATAAGGATCCTCATCAAACCCTAGAGTTTATGAGAATTATGTATATCAGGAATCACCTTACCGTGACAAATATGCCACGTAAAAATAAAATGTATTACAAATATTAATTCAATCTAAGAACAATCTATATCTCAACAAGTACTACTGGCACTAATAAAATAATTTATTATTGATATTTGGATACTAACGACTAATGATTCATATCAATATCAGATTTGCAAGAAAAACCGATATTGAAAGGAAAAAAATGAGAATGAACATCTGGAGTTCGGAAAAAAAAAATCACAAATGCTGAACTTTTGCAATTGTATCCATTGTAAACATATCCACTGTAAACTATCCATGCGCATGGAAAGGGAAAAATATCATTGTCTATAAAATACGTAAGAGCTCACAAAATAAGAAAAATAAAATGTTGGTTACTCTGTAGATCAAATTGATGTAAAAATCATTTGCAATGTCTCATCTTAACCCAACGTATCAATCTAGGGAAATCTTGCAATCCACCCCAAGACAAGGGTTGAAAAACAAAATTATGCTGTTATTTGCAAAATAAGACTACTGGTAATCTTTAGGTATGATTAAATTAAATACATCGTTATATTGTGAAATTCCTAGCGTAACAGGACTTTCCTCAGAACAAGACTGAACCAGAGATAACCGTTACCAGTCGTAAACAGGATGAGATAAAGCCGCATCCATAGACATCTCCAAGATACTGACATTAAGTATTCCTGTAGAAAATTAACATTGAAGTATGTCTTACCCATAAAAAGGAAAGAAATACAAATTTTTCTCCAATTTCGTCCTTTTTAAACAGGTGCATTTAATTAACAATCTTTGAAAAGCTGTCCTGCAAACATGCTCTTAATGTGCCTAACCCATTCTTCAGCATAGCAGCATAGTAGATGGTAGAAAACAGTTTCTGAAATCAGAACTTGACAAACAAAGTTTAAAACATATGGTATAAGCTAAATATACACAGATGAGAGCTCGTGTAAGAAACTTGTGTTTCTTGATAAGCAAATCACAGGTATCTGGTGATAGCAGAACTTCCTGTTTATGATTATCTAAATATAAAAAAATTGGCATGATAAATATGTATGTACAGTCTAAATCTACATATTGTCATACATGGAGGGCAACTGAAATGAATAAACTTCACGCAATCCAGGAAATAGCTCAATATTTTCAGATTAATTATATACATTGAGTGAAATATTTAAGCTCAACATGAATGTAAATGTAACATCATGGCATGTCAAAAAGGTAATTAATACTCAAGGTATATGAATAAATGCGTACATAGTCAAGGAAAATTCATTATTGTGGGAGATAAAACTTATTCATAAAACTACGTGTATATGTATTATATATAATATAAATTGAAATTAAGACATACGTGTGGATGGAAACAAATTCATAAGTATTGTATAAATGCATCACCTCACCTGTAGGTTTTATTGGTAGTTATTTAATGTAATTAATTTATTTATTTATTTATTTCATAGCATTTAGGGCAACAGACCTTCCTGTCCACTAAATATACACATAAATAAGGACACAATAAAAATGAGAAGTAAATGTAATAAAATTACGTATGATATGTAAAAGAATTATTAAGTAAAATGTCTAGAATATCATGAATAAAAACTTGTGTACGTAATATTCCAATTTTATTTCTAAACACTAATAAAAAGCATGATCGTGCCAACTTGTATATGGGTCGAGTCAACAAAATGCACAGAATAATATCTGGATGTTTGATCTGTTGCTTTGGCTTGTTTGTTTGTTTGTTTTTTTTCTTTAATTTCCTGACTTTCTCTAGGGCATAATTATCGACTATGTAAGCATGTGGATAACAAGAATATTATATAGTTCTTACCCTGTAAAAATGAGCAAATGTGGGAAGATTCCACAGATATGACGATATGCTTATGGGGAAAACTCAGAAAACATATATAGTTTTCCTGCAAGAAATATGCAGCGTAGTTATAATCCCTTTATACTGCAGATGCTAGGAAGTAACAGTAATGATGGGCAGTCTACAATCAGATGTTGCTGGAGACAGAAGCCTAGCGGTTTAGGTGGTAAATTGCAAGCAAGTAACTGTTTAATTGTGTTCAGTTTGCATATTCAAAGGAGAAGCAACTATTCTACATATTAGTAAATTATGGCGAGTACTTAAAGTTAATCTAAGTAAAATGAAGTGCAGTAGTGTAGCACAGGAATATTTTAATGTGTTTATGCTTCAACACTAATAGAATAGTGGGCAATAGTGAGCAGTGACATAAAATAATAAAGAATGCTATTGAAAACATCCAAAAATATAATAATGGGTTATTACCTCAAATTTGTCAGTGAGACAAGTGAGTGTATCCTTTTTGAAGTGTCAGTGTGCATTATTTTAACAAAAATTAATATTTATATCTATTAATGCCTAATTAATTGTTATTAAATTATCTCACACATCAAAATATTTTCAGTATTACATTCTACAGAACTTTGTAGTTACAGAAGTATAGTAGGAAACAAATAAAGATTTATTGATAACAAAAATCAAACAAATTAAAGAGAGTTTATATACTTCAGAAAGTTTGATGGAACAATAACTCATAGTAATAAATATATACTTAATATTGAAAATAGAATGAACATATTTCTGTGGTAATAGTGTGTATGAATGATCATGATGTCGCGGAAACTTTTGTTCTACATGGAATCTAGAAGAGTAACTGAGAGTAAAATACAGAAAGTGGGGGTAAAAATGCTGAGTGTAATTTCCAAAATAATTAATTCACTTAACCTATGAGAGTCGAAAAACACATAACTGAAGGTATTGGCTTACGAATCTGTGTTATAGCATCATTATCATGAAAATTACACGATTTATTATTACAATGAAGTGTTACCTAGTGAAATAAACAATATAATGTTGGTTATATAGAAATAGGATGGAAGCATAAGAATTTACAGTGTATTAACAGATTCATTGAAGTTCATTCAAGGTAGCAGTGAGTATTAACAATTTTTGTAATTACGATTGAATATTATACTTAAGAAAAAAATTAAAAAAGTGGCGTGCTTTTCAGCCTTTACGAATAACGTGATGTACCAGAGCGATTAAAGCAAGACCATACTACATGATTCTAATATGGATCTAGGATACTTCCTAGATGCAGATAGCATTGGCCACCTGTAGGAAATGTGTATCAATGCTATGTCAATCAGTTCAGTGGCGTGCTGTGTTGACAGTGTTGGTTATTTATGTTTGTGTATTTGATAATCTATCATACGCTTGTTAGAATTTGTGGGATGTGGTGAGTTATGTGTATGTATATAGAAATGCATTATCATTTTCAATATATTAATCAGTTAGTATCACCATAATTATACTAAAATTAACATGATTAATCAGTAATGCTAAAATTGCTAGTTGTTTTAATATCCACAATTTATTGAAGAAATACTATGCTAAATTTTTACTTTCTCTACACGTACTATGTACATAGTGTATAGAGAAGGTGTTGTATTCCACCCAAAAATGCGATACCGAGATTTCACCAGAAATACATGTTTTGGGTCCCCCTGAATCCAAAAAAAGCATTTTTACAAAAAGGTCCGTATGTGTGCGTGTGTGTGTGTGTGGGTCTGTGTGTCTGTGGACAGCATAGCTCAAAAACGAAAAGACCGTTAAATACCAAACTTGGTATTTAAGTTTGGCATCTTCCAAGGATGCGACATGAAGATTTTTAAGAAAATCCCCCCACCCCCAACTACCCTTTACATGGAACATTTTTTTATACATATTCACAAGCTATGGCAATTAACCATCGGTCGCATTACCGAATATTAATCATAATTAACTGAATTGACATGAATTTGAAGTTAAACAAATTCCAAAATATACATGAAAAATAAAGCTAAGGAAACTATTTGGTCATTTTCATCTAGTGAAATCAGTGTTGACATTCAGTGGCCTAACCTATGGACTTATGCTAGTTATGGTAATCCAAAGGGGTGGACAATAATGATGTTACAAGTATTGTATGGTGTGCATTATTCATTGAAATTCTTTTCTATAACTGAAGATTATGATTATATCACTGCCATTGTTGTTATTATTATTATTATTATTATTGTTGTTGTTGTTATTATTATCATTATTATTATTATTATTATTATTATTATTATTATTATTATTATTATCATTATTTTATTATAAAAATTAATTCCTGTGGGTTTTTTTTGTTTATTTTTTTCTTTTTGTTTTCTTTTTCCTTAATGTCTGATTTTTATTTAATTTTTATATTGAAATGTTAGGTTTAATTTTACAATTTTGGAAAAGGTAATTGATTTTGATTTTTATGTTTACCTTTATGTAATATTTGATTTGTTTCTTTTTATTTTTCTTTCAAATATTAGTGTTATTGGTTATTTATTTAATTGCTTATTTAGGTCTGATTAATGCTGGAAAAAAATTGTAGACGCACTCTGTTAAATCTGTTTTTAATTTATCTAAAGCTGACTTCTTTTTTTTTTTTATTTTTTTTTTTTGCGTTCAGTTGCTTGCCGTTAGTGCCTATCTTTCATTATCCAGCTGTAGTGTAGTGCAGCTAATATTTATGTACTTCTACTACTATAATAGATGACCTATTGTGAACTTATAATATGCAAAATAAGAGAATTGCAGTAGATTAAACTGTACTTTCGCTACATTTCCTATGAACTTAACATTAATTATGTCATATATACTTTTATTATCTTATGATCTTTAGTTTTCTGGAATTAATATCTCCTGAACGGTTTGTAGTATGGCTATAGCCTGGAGACATGAACGATACCTTTGTTTCTTCTGGGTCCTGTTATATTTCTTATCTGATAATTAACTGCTGATGTCTGTTGCACAATTCCATAGGGCCCATAGTACCTATGTAATAAATTAGTTGATCTGCCTTTCTTAATGTGTAATGCTTCACTAACCGTCCTGGTTGAAACTGAAGCATTCGTCTCTTCCTGTCAAAGATTTGCTTGTACTTACATTGCTTTTGCAATTTCTCAAGCGTCCTGAATTTGAGTCTGTACTTCTTTGACAAAGAGATTATCGGTTGTCGCCTTCATTTGGGCTTCTTCTGGCAGTGTGGGGTATCGTCCTTAAGGGGGTCATCCCTGTAGACTCTTTGTTTACTAGTGTTGTATGCGAAGAGGATGTGTGGTAGAGCCGCGTCCCAATCATCCTGTTTTGTGGAGGTGTAATGTGACATGTTAATGACAGTCTGGTTTGCTCTTTCTACTCATCAATTACAAGCTGAATGATAAGCTGTTGTGAAAACAGATTGAACACCGAGCAAATGTAAAAGTTGTTTTGTTACCTCGCTCAGGAATACTGATCCTTTGTCAGAAAGCAATTGAGCTGGTGCGCCATATCGACAGATGATGTTTTCTAGTATAAATTTTGCGACATGTACTATGGATCCCCTTGGGATTACCTTGCCTTCTGTCCACTTAGACAGATAGTCTGTGGCAATAACGGCCATGGTGTTACCTCTTTTTGACCTTTTAAATAGTCCAATCAAGTCTATACCCCACCTTGTGCCTACCTAAGACACAGGGAAGGGTTGTAGGAACCCACCTGGTTTAACATTTTGGGGACCCTTGCATGATTGACAACTTGGACAACCCTTAACGTATTTCTCGATGTCCTTTCACATGCCTATCCAGAAGTAACATGAACTAATTTTTGTAAATGTTCTTGTGAACCCAAGATGGCCTGACAATGGGTCATCATGGCATGAAAATAAAATTTCACGTTTTAACTGTTCTGGTATCACCATCAGATGTAATTGTCCTGAGGCTCCGGAATTTTGCGATATAGTACACCTGATTTCAAGGTGTAATAGGCAGCCTGCCGTTACAATTTCGGTAAGCCTGTGTTCGGGTTTCCTATTGTAGCTATTAATGGTTGTAGTTGATCACATTGTTGCTTTTGTGCAACTTACACTGGCATTAGTAGTAAAGTAATTAGTTTGTCCAATTGTTCGACTATATGGGATGTAGGTTCATCAACTAGAAAGCGAGATAGTGCATCGGCATCGAGGTGCTTTTTACCTGATTTATAATAACTGGTGATGTTATATTCTTGAAGTTTGAGGGCCCATCTAGCCAGTCTTCCTGTTATATCTTTAAGGTTGCATAGGTGGCACAATGCATGATGGTCAGTTATTGCATGGATGGGGAGCCCATAAATATAGGATCTAAAGTGTGTTAAGCCATACACAATGGTAAGTAATTCCAATTCGGAAATGCTGCTAATGCTTTTCATGTTTGTTCAGGGATCTAGAACAGAGAGCTATGGGATGACATTCTCCGCTTATTTTCTGTATAGGTGCACAGCCTATGCCAACTGTACTGGCATCTGCGTGTATTTCTGTATATACGCTGAGGTGGAAATGTCCGAGAATGGGTGTTTGAGTCATCAATTGCTTTAATTCATCAACAGCATTTTATTGGCTTTGAGTCCATTCAAAGTCCTTGTTCTTCTGTGTGAGTTCATGAAGGGGATGCACTATGGAGGTAAAATTTGGTACAAACCATCTATAGAAGCTAAATAAACCCTATACTTTGCATATGTCATGTACGTTTTTGGGAGTCGGCAATTGTGTGATGGCTCGGAATTTATCAGAATCCGGCTCAATCCCTTTAGCCGAAACTTTGAATCCAAAAAGTTTAATTCGAGACATTCTAAAGAAGCATTTTTCAGGCTTTAATTTAAAGTTGTGTGTTTGCAGTTTGCAAAGTTCTTCCTCCAAATTGTTAAGCAATTCAAGGAATGTGGATGTAAAAACTACAGTGTCATCGAGACAGACCAATGCCTTCTTGAATTTCAGATCACCTTGCAGTGTACTGGATATTTCCAAAAAGAAACTAGGGGTGTTAACCAGACCGAAAGCGAGTCGGTTAAAAATGTAGTGACCCTGATCTATGGAGAATCCTGTATATTGTTGACTAGTTTTCTCGAGTTTTCTCGATTGGGACTTGAAAATGTGCACTTAACAAGTCTAGAGTGTAATACCATTGAGAATTTCCCAAATAACTAAGGAGATTATCAATAAAGGGTAAGGAATAAGATGAAGTTACTGTTACTGCATTTAACTTTTGATAGTCGACACAGAAGCGCATTTCACCATTCTTTTTCTTAACTAAGACAACAGAGGAAGCCCAAGGGCTATGCTCTTCCCTGATAACACCTGCATCAAGCATCACACGCACCTGGAATTGTACGATTTTTCTTTGTGCCTGAGATACATGATAGGATCTTTGTTTTATAGGTGTGCCATCAGTGACCTGAATTTTAAACTCTGTTAGTTTTTCCTAGCTCCCCTAATTTTGTAGTAAATATGTGTCGGTATTTCTGCAATAATGCTTTCAATTGGATTTGTTGGTCCTGTGTGAGTTGTGAGTTCAAGTTAAATTGTATTTTCAATGTCGACTGAGTGTGTATCTTCGGGAGACCAATTTGCAGCTTGTATTAGCACTACCTCATGAGCAAGAGTGGTTCCTGAGAAAATTGTTTTAGGCTCTGCTGTATAATTGTGTACTGGGATGACACATTCCTTGCAAGCTTTGCAAAAGATAGGAAATATTTGCAAATTTTTCTTCTGCATTAATAGCTCCTTTTGGTTCTAAGAGAATTCTGCCCATTACATCAGAGGGAAGGTTCACTTTAACATTTACTGATGTAAAAGGTGGAATGTGAATATCTTGTGTACAACATGCTTTGTGTGGCACCGCAGTTTCCTCGTCCGATTCCACGGTAATTTGTGCCAACGTGCAACCTAGCTTTTTGCCACAATTTAATTCCAATTTTGATGAGTCTGGAAATTTAAAGAGTAATTGTGTATGTTTCCAAGTCAGTTAGGGCCTTATATCGGTTCATGAAATCCATCCCTAATAGAAGATAATGTCCGAACTCTTTAATAACAAGAACATCCTCCTCAAAGGATATGCCGTTACTGTTTAAGTAAACAGTGGTGGAATAATATACATCTAGTAATGTATTATCCGCCGTTTGTAGTATCAAATCTTTCAGAACCGGGTGGGTGTGGTCACAAAATTTTGTTGTACTATACTGACTGCGCTGCCTATATCAAACAGCATACTCACTGGTTGATGGGCCGCCATACCTTGTATAGTAATGACATTTATCAGCTGAATAAGTGCTGTCGTTTGTTTTGGTGTACTCTCGGTGCTGGATGTCACGGAACTTATCCCCAAGATGTTCCTTGCCTGTTTGGGTAATTATATTGTTGTCTGCAGTTCGGGGCAGTATGTCCTGGCCATCTGCATTTAAAGCATGTGAATCTACTGTTTGGCATGCGGTGGAAGGGATTAGGGCCAGCCATGTTCCTTTGCAGGCAACATTAAGACCGCTGTGTTGACTATAGCTACCACGCCCACGGCCTTGTTCCATTGCATCATGTTGCTGGGGGGGATTGCGAGGCGTGTCAGTTGGCCTCAGATGTCTAAATTGCAATTTTTGCATTTGTTTCTGCATGTCACGAATCTGGCACTGCAGTTGATTCACGTCTTATCATGGCCTAACCAGTGATACTGGTTTAGAGGTTGGGAATACTTGAGCATCAACTCGTTGACCAGCAAGGTATCTGGCCATTTCTATGCGTCGGACAAAGTATATCAGTTCTCCAATAGATTGTGGGTTCGATGGGAGGACACATTCTTGTAAGGAGGGTTACAATCCGTGCATAATATGACAAGTTCTTTCAGGTTCTTTAATGTCAGGATTCACATGGTCGCTAGTACATCATATATGTAATTTTCAGTTGGTTTGGACAGGTTCTCAACCCTTTGGTGTAGGCGTCATTCAAAAATATCATGTGCCACTGGCACGAATGTTACCTGAAGGGCGTGCTTTAGGTCAGTCCTTTCAAGATTTGGATGATGAAGGGAACATGTTTTAAACCAATTTGCTGCTGCTTCTTGTAAATAGCATGGTAAATATTGCTCCTTGTGCTTATCCTCCCATCCATTCACTGTAGCAATGGTTTGAAAGTTATAGAGGTAGTTTCCAACATCTTGACTGGGCTTACCTTAAAATTTTCCTGGGTCAATGAAAGGATGTGCAAAAGGCATGTTCGTGGTGAATACTGGTTTGCACTGGGTCCTTTCAGGGACAGAGTGTGCAGCCGATGTGGAGGTCATTTTTATAAGGTCTTCGGTCGAGCTAGAACCTGAAGACGCTAATGGTTCAAAATAATCTTGGGGCAATATTGTGTAGCCAAGGTCACCCATGCTCAGACTACATTCTCTTGGAACAAAGTACTGATAGGAGTTAAACCTCGGAGTCTTCTACTAGATCTAACTCGGATATTGGATATAGACGCTGGGCCCTGATGTTGAGTGTTATTGTCCACAATAGTTTGATACTCATGGATTAATGTCCACATTTTGGTACTAATAGGACTCGCTAAGATATTTCGGTAACAATTCCATGCATTTAAGAGTGTGAAACCCATTTGTACTGACACCAAGTAGGGGTAACGATAATACTATCCATATAGAAAATAAGATGCAAAAGATGGTATACTGCACTGAGACAAATTGACACTAAACCTAAAATAATTGTGTCGCAATTCAAAAGTATGCTCATCAATTTTAAAAGAAATATAGATAAAAAGACCATATAATACTAAAGTAGTACTGAGATATAAACCCCAAACATTTCAAATAAAACAAGACTTAAAACTAGAAAAATTTACAATTACTTGACCGGCATTGACTGGCATTGATAACCTTAAAATTGAGAGCTCGGAGATTGAACCATACTTCTCAAGACAATAATTTTGAAAAGCCGGCGCATCCACCATATTGTCACAACCATGATGGTTGGAGCTTAGAAATGTAGCTGGTTAGGGTAGAAGCAACTCAAAGTTTGATGTAATCAATAGTTTATTTTCTTGGTGTGATGCCTCATTAATTCTAAGCAGTGTTGAGTAGTTTGCAATCTTAAGGGGAGAAAACCTAGAGTACTTAGTGAGTCTTACCTTGAATCATTGTTGTGTACTGAGGAGGAGTCATGGAGGCTACATCATGCAGACTTAGCGGATCTGCAAGTCAAAAAGATCGAAGGGCAGCGTCGTGGCCCTCATTCCAGAATTTTACTATCTCCCTCGATCGGCACTATCGTGCTCCCCTATATCAGTTCAATCTGACTCGATCCTAATGACGTGTGTTTCACATCGGTGAGCCAATGTCTAATTTGTCTGTTGGATTGAGTGGAAAAATGTGATTGATCCATGTTGTCTGGTGCAACATTGTTCTAGAACTTTACTTGGAAATAACGTCATTCGAAAAGTCCCTTGTGGTAATCTAAGGAAGTCCGGAATGCCCATTCACAAACTGTCACTAATGAATCTTAGCAACATCTCTTAAGTCAGAAAATGTAAAATGTGAAACCAAAAGAATTTAAAAGTATGACAGGGCAATAATATATTTCAAAGTATTGTAAAATAAAAATGGTCCTCCTACACATATATGCGACAATATATACCATATATTTAGTATCTTGAGTGTTCAATTTCTGTCCTCTTTTTCTTTGCTTCCTGCAGTTCTGGAATCTGGTTGGATGTTCTCTCATAATTCATTGTTCCCACCACTCAAGTTGTACCATGGCTAGGATGGTGATTCTTTCCTATTATGATCAAGTGCTTCCAACTTACTCTTGATGGTGTGACCTTGAATTGAATGCAGGTCACACCATGAAGACGAGTTATGCTAGGTTGGTATCTAAGAAGTAATTCTTAGAGATTTAACAGCAATGCTAAAAGAAGTGTTGAAAAAGGATGTAATGCCATCTCTATCTGCTACATAAGTATTCTGTTTTAATGCCCTGGATTTTCTTACATATCTTATGAATTTTATTATTAATTTATGCTACTCTTGCCACACATGCAAAAGTGTGTTTATTATTTGGTAAAAACAGTATTATTTTTCCCCAAATGGGTGTTATTTTTTTTTCCATAAATCAGTTTTTATTTTCAATCCTGTTTTAATGACTGTGGAGTTAAAAATATATTTTAAGACAAGGCCTTACTAACCTTTTTCAGCATATATTATTAATATAAGGAATAATTATTAATTAACTACACAACATTTTCATGTTGATTATATCACAGCTGTGTGCTGTATTCTCCATCAATTTTAAGTTTTGTGATATTTGTACTACATTTTCTTAGTTCAAAATATATATAGGTTTGAAAGTATTTTCAGGCTTTTGGTTCACATCTAAATTTAAATAATATTCTTTGACTACTTTCATTAACTCTTGCTTTTGATTCCACTTTAGTTGATGACTTTTCTGTAATTACTGCTGTCATATCATTGCATACTCAATTGCCTAACTTTCATGTTTTTGTATTAAAAATATCATTCACTTATTCATTCTTCAATATGTGTGCTTAACATTAGTTGACATGAGTCCACTATAATTAATTTATATACTGCACTACACACAGATCATTCACATATGCTCAAAATAAAAATAGGCCTAATTTGGAACCTTGAAGAATTTCTTGTTACACTGTCTAGAAGTGTGATTAATGTTTTCATCATACTGGCAGTTTTTACTTTCCCCATACGTACTATGTACATAGTGTATAGAGAAAGTATTCCACTCCACCCAAAAATTCGATACCGAGATTTCACTGGAAATATGTTTTAGGGTCCCCAATATTCAAAAAAAGCATTTTCACAAAAAGGTCCGTGTGTGTGGGCATGGGCATGGGCGGGGGCATGTGGGTGTGTGGGTGTGAACACGATAACTCAAAAACGAAAAGTCGGTAAAATACCAAACTTGGTATTTAAGTTTAGTATCTTCCAGGGATGCGACATGAAGATTTTGAGAAAAATCCCCCCACCCACAACTACCCTTTACATGGAACATTTTTTGAAAATGTTGATTTTCTCAAAAATGGCTCTAACGATTTTGATTAAAATTTCGGATATTAAACATATTTACCTGACAAATAAAATGTATATCTTGAATTTTCTGGGAATAGCCTCTGAAGAGTAGTTTATTCTGGATGAATTTTACTAAATTTTGAATAACTGCTAAACCGTAAGAGATGGACAAAAACTTACTACACAATAAATGTAGAGCACATTAAAACACACAATTTATGTTATATACATTTTTTTCGTGGAGTTCGTTGTTTTTGTGATATTCCTTATTTTTGGTTTCTGCTATGAAAAACGTATACTTTTCTCATACAGGAACTTGTCAACTCCTATCCATATAAACAAAGGAACTTCATTGACATAGCAACCAGCTTTTTGACTATCATTTTAACCTATGGTAGTCCCTTATTTCGCTTCTACTTACAAGGAAGCAAGTAATAAGACTATTTCTGCTCATTTTTTCTGATTAGAATAAAGTAAATAGAAGTATAAGCTTTTTAAGAATAATTTTTTGCAGGGATATAGAGAAAGTCATGTGAATGGTACACATCAGATTTTTTCTATTCTGTTCCGAGAATTTATCAAACCAACCTCATACTTTGCTGAACGAGGGAAAGCTCTGTGGATTTCATGAAGTTGGCAAGGTGCATTTAAAATGCTCTGGCTTGAGCATTAATAAGGGATTCCTTTTTTCCACCAAGAAAACTCGAGTAAATTTTTATCCAAGTAGGGTTTCCTCCTTGTGTCTGTTTTGAACCAGCATTTCTCACTTTTCTAGATGTTGTTTACTTGAAAAACATTGAGAACATTTCAGCCTATTTATAATAGTGGTGTTTTCATTTCAAAAGAAAATAAGTAAAAAGAAAAAAATTAAATTAAAAAATAAGTTAATTAAAAAAAAAATGATTGAATATAACTGCACATAATCCCATTATTTACTATTTTAATTCAGCAAACCAGATATGGAGTTGAAGTCCAGCAAAAACATATCAAGTAATGTTGGCTCAGTAGATAGCAAAATGGAAGAGAGAAAGGAAACCTCTAACAGTCACCAGGAGCCTTGTGAGAGTGATCTGGATTCAGATGATCTCAGTGAATAACCAAGATAAAATGCATCATTAAGTAAGTAATTATATTTGTCTTGGTAAATGCATTTTTATTTGCTCTAACTCATAAATAGTGACATACAAGTTAGTGCATTCCACCCAAACTTTTGATACCAAGATTTCACTGCAAATACAAGTTTTGAAGACCCCTTAATAAAAAAAAAACAGTTTTAGAAAAATGTGTTTGTGGGTGGTGTGTTTGCATGTGTCTGCATGTGTGTGAGAGAGAGGGAGAAAGAGAGAGCAAAACTTAAAAACAAAACGTTGGATAAATACCAAACCTGGTAAGAATATTCCCATTCCAACCACCCTTTAAAGGGAATATTTTTTGGAAATTTTCATCTTTTCCAATTAGATACCAGAGACCTCCCAAAAACCATGTTATAAACTTATCCAAAAACGAAACTTTCAACAAATCTCAGTTAGCCATTCTCAACAAAGGCCTAAAAACGTGTTTTAGATTATTACAAAAAAAAACAAAAAAAACAGAAAACTTATTAGCAGATATAGAAATAGCCACAAACCACCTAAAAGAAATAGATCAAAAAGCAATTAAGAAGCAATATGAACCAATTTTGGATCAAGTACATTCAACAATAAAAAGAAAAAATCTGCAACAAAAAATCATAAAATCCTTAACTCAGAAACCAGTTGTTTACACAAAATCAGACAAAGGCAACCAAATAGTAATACTTGACCAAGAAGACTACAACCAAAGAATAGAATCCTTGCTAAGCAATCCGGAATATCAAGAAATCCACTAAGTAAAAGTATAATGATTTTACAAGAAACAGTATCAAATTTTAAAACCATAACAGAAAAAGAGAAATCCAAATTAAAACCAGATTTACCAACCTTACCCAGATTATATGCCCTACCTAAAGCACACGAACCTGGCTACAAAATGAGACCCATGTTAGATAGTATCAATGCACCCACATATAAACTCTCCAAATGGTTCACACAAAAATTCAACTCCTTCCCAAAATTCAATAGTAAAAGTGTATCAAATTCATTGGACCTGATTAACCACCTGAAAGATTTCAGTGTTTCACCTAAAGATAAGATAATATCCTTTGATGTCAACTCCCTATTCCCCAGCATACCCATAGACGAACTCCAAAAACCTCTGAAAACCTGGCTACAAAGCATAAACATACCAACAGAGGAAATAGAAGATCTTGTCCAATTAACCAATTTATGTGTAAAACAGAAGTACTTCATATTCAAGAATAAATGCTACCAAATAACAACAGGACTAGCAATGGGGAATATCCTCTATCACCATTTCTAGCCGACCTATACATGAGTAATTTTGAAATACACATCACTGAGGCATTCCCATACATATATATATATATACATACATGTGTGTATGTGTGTGTATATGTATATATGTATGTATATATGTATATATATATATATGTATATTTATATGTATATATATAAATATGTATATTTATATGTATAGGTATATATGTATATGTATAGGTGTATATTTATATGTATATATATATATATATATATTTATATATATATTTATATGTATAGGTGTATATGTATATATATGTATATGTATGTATATGTATATGTATGTATATGTATATATATGTATATGTATACAAAAAATGATATAGGTATGTAGATGACGTCATTGCCATAGTTCCAGAAAAACTCGTAAATGGTGCACCCAAACTTTTTAACTTACAAAACAAATCCATTGAATTCACTATAGAAACCGAACAGGAAGGAGTCCTACCATTCCTAGACATCAGAATAATAAGAACAGAAAAACATAGCCTGACATTTGGAATACATAGAAAATCCGCAAATACAGATAACTACATAAAGTTTGATAGCTACAACCCCACAATGCACAAATATGCATTCCTGAACAGTTTAACATATAGATTAGTACACATACCCATGGAGAATGATGAATACCAAAAAGAATACCAGCAGATACACCAAACAGCTACCAACAACGGCTTCCAAAAAAGTGCAGTAGACAATAGAGTACATAAATACAAAAAACTGAACTGCATGACACACACTCTTCCACCCTACAAAACCTGTGACCAACCTCAGAAAATTTACCTATCATCTTTGGGCACACAACAAACTTCAGAAAATCTCTAGGAATTATAACATTACCTTAGCTTCAAAATCAACTTCAGCATTCAGAAACTGCTGTGCAGAAATTTAAAAGATCCCATCCCTGCAGACAAAAAACCAGGAATTTATGAAATTAAATGCTCAGACTGTAATCTAGGAAGGACAAAGAGAAGTTTGGAGACCAGATTAAAGGAACACATGAGAAACCTAAAATACAAGCAAATAGAAAAATCAGTAGTTGCCTATCATTTTTGGACATCAGGACACAAAATCATACCAAATATAAAACTGTTAAAGCTAGCATATAAACTCGTGGAAATATAGATGTCTGGGAGAAGATCTACATCATGAAGAAAAAGAGCCATATCATGAATTTTGATTTACTACCATTCAGCAACCTCTGGAAGTTCATAGATCCAGCAACAGATGCCTCCACAAGTGATACACCACCATCCCCATCGTTGACGCCGACGAAAAAGATTTAGTTGGAACTAAGGGTTGAAAATGGGAACAAGTGTTCCTGAAACCGGTCCCAGTAAGTAAAAATGTGTTATAAAATCTGACTCAAATTCTTTTACTTATTATTACTTTCTCTACATGTACTATGTACCTAGTGTATAGAGGAAGTATAGTATTCCACCCAAAAGTATTATACCGAGATCACCAGAAATACATGTTTTAGGACCCCATGAATACAAAAAAAGCATTTTTACAAAAAGGTCCGTGCATGTGCGCATGTGTGCGTGTGGGTAGTAGTAGAAGGACTTTGCTGAATAAACTGTTTCATTATTTTATCAATCCAAAAAATTGCCCACAGCAACAAGTATTATAATTGCAATAGTTGGATTTATTAAATTTTCCTATGAATTTAATGAAAAACTTATATTTACAGGTATAATAATTTTAACATTAACTATTATCCAAGAAACCAACCTGGCTCATGCCGGTTTAAACTCAGATCATGTAAGATTTTAAAGGTCGAACAGACTGGGTGTCTAAAAAACGAAAAGACCATTGAATAGCAAACTCGGTATTTAAGTTTTCTATCTTCCAAGGATGCGACATGAAGATTTTCAAAAAATCTCCCCACCCCCAACTACCCTTTGCATGGAACTTTTTTCGAAATTTTTTATTTTCTTAAAAATAGCTCTAACGATTTTGATTAAAATATTGTATATTAAAGATATTTACCAGACAAATAAAATGTATATCCTGAATTTTCTTGGAATAGCCTCTGAAGACTACTCTATTCTGGATGAATTTTATGGAATTCTGCATAACTGCTAAACCGTAAGAGATGGACAAAAACTTACCACACAAAAAATGTAGAACATGTTAAAACACACTATATATATATATATATATATATATATATATATATATATATATATATATATATATATATATATATGTCTTTTTTCGATATTCCTTGTTTTTGGTTTCAGCTTTGATAAACTTACTTTTCTCATACAGGAATTTGTCAACTCGTGTCCATAGAAACAAAAGAACTTCATTCACATAGCAGCCAGCTTTTGACTATCACTTTAACCTATGGTACTCCCTTATTTCGCTTCTACTTACATGGAAGCAAGTAATAAGACTATTTCTGCTAATTTTTTCTCGATTAGTATGAAGTAAAGAGAAGCATAAGCTTTTTAACAATAATTTCTTACAGAGATGTGTAGAAAGTCATGTGAATGGAATACATTAGATTTTTTAATCACTTCACTGTCACAAGCTTCTAAGCAAATTTGCAAGTTTTGTATTGATATTCTGTGTGTATGTACGAGGGGCATACTGAAAGTCATGAGCAACACTGTTTTACAATCTTAATATTTATTTTTAAGCCAAACCAAATACATCATCATAATCTACAGACTTTCTTTCACTTTTCGACATAGTCTCCATTGCTTTACACACATTTTTCCCATCGTTCTACAAGTTTGAAAATGCCCTTGTGATAGAACTCCGGTCCAGCTGCCCGCAGACCCTGACGCACTGCTTTCCGAATATCCTCCAGCGTCTCGTAGCGTTGGCCACGCATCTGCTCCTTCACAGAACCGAAAAAGTGGTAGTCGGAGGGTGCCAAGTCGGGACTGTAGGGAGGATGTGGAAGATTTTCCCACCCTAATGCCCTGATTTTCTCCATAGTGGCACGGGCAGTATGCGGACGCGCATTATCCTGTTGAAGGATGATCCTCTTTCCAGGGCGTTTATCACGCAAAGCCTGACAGAGCTTCAGAAGTGTCTTGATGTAGCGGGCAGAATTTATGGTTTGTCTAGGTTCAAGAAAGTCAACCAGAATGCAACCTTGTGCATCCCAAAAGACACTTCCCATAACTTTTCCTACAGACTGCACTGTCTTCACTTTCTTCTTCGATGGCGAGTTCAAGTGGTGCCATTCCATATACTGACGTTTCGTTTCTGGCTCATAGTGATGGAACCAGCTCTCATCTCCAGTCACAATATACGTCAAAAATTCATCACCTTCATTATGAAATCTCTGAAGAAGGTTTTGTGCAATGGTTCTTCTCTGAAGTTTGTGGTCTTCAGTCAATAAACGGGGGACCCAACGGGCACAGACCTTTCGATAACCCAAGCTGTGGATCATTTCTTGCACTGCACTATGTCCTATTCCAAGTTGCGCAGCAATTTCATTCACAGTGAAACGCCTATCTCCTGTAATGAGCTCATCAATTCCTTCCTTGTTGCGTTCTGTAGAGGCAGTTCGAGGACGCCTGCTACGAGGCGCATTTTGCAGACTCGTGTTTCCATCTTTGAAATGTTTCACCCATCTTCTAACACCGCTGGCACCCATGCAGACACCTCCATACGCACGTTGATGTCTGAGATGAATTTCAGGAGCAGATTTTCCTTCTTTCACAAGGAATTCAATGACAGCACGCTGTCGAAACGAAACATCAATGTCAGCCATTTTTCAAACACTGTCTGTGGTCACGTGATAGAAGCTAATGACGTTACAGTGTGTCAACATGTGGCTTAAAGTCTGTAGATTACGATGCTGCAATTCGTTTTGTTACATTGTTGAAATTTAAATTTTTACAATGGGTTGCTCGTGACTTTCAGTATGCCCCTCGTATAATTAAACATGTAATTTTGTACTTCTAGAAAAGTTCATCTTGACTAAAATTAAGTAGATAGAAAAAAAAATCTGATGTGTACCATTCACATGACTTTCTCCATATCCCTACAACAAATAATTCTTAAAAAGCTTATACTTCTATTTACTTTATGCTAATCAGACAAAATTAGCAGAAATAGTCTTATTACTCGCATCCTTGTAAGTAGAAGTGAAATAAGGGACAACCGTAGGTTAAAGTGATAGTCAAAAGCTGGTTGCTATGTCAATGAAGTTCCTTTGTTTATATGGATAGGAGTTGTCAAGTTCCTGTATGAGAAAAGTATACGTTTTTCATAGCAGAAACCAAAAATAAGGAATGTCACAAAAGCAACGAACTCCACGAAAAAAATGTATATAACATGAATTGTGTGTTTTAATGTGGTCTACATTTTTTGTGTAGTAAGTTTTTGTCCATCTCTTACGGTTTAGCAGTTATTCAAAATTTAGTAAAATTCATCCAGAATAAACTGCTCTTCAGAGGCTATTCCCAGAAAATTCAAGATATACATTTCATTTGTCAGGTAAATATGTTTAATATCCGAAATTTTAATCAAAATTGTTAGAGCCATTTTTGAGAAAATCAAAATTTTCGAAAAAAGTTCCATGTAAAGGGTAGTTGGGGGTGGGGAGATTTTTCTCAAAATCTTCGTGTAGCATCCCTGGAAGATACTAAACTTAAATACCAAGTTTGGTATTTTACCGACTTTTCGTTTTTGAGTTATCGTGTTCACAGACACACACACACACACACACACACACACACACACACACACACGGACCTTTTCGTGAAAACGCTTTTTTTTTGGATATTGGGGACCCTAAAACATATATTTCCAGTGAAATCTCGGTATCAAATTTTTGGTGGAGTGCAATACTTTCTCCATACACTATGTACATAGTGCGTATGGAGAAAGTAATATGGTTTCTTAAAAATAATTTGTTTAGCCACCAATAAACAATTGAGGGTAGAGAATTTCCACATCAGAGTTTTAATGATAATGCCATCTTAACTCTTATGAATATTCATAACAAAGGTATCTGACTTAAGATATTGTGAAATTTACTCAACTGTTATTGATGTGGTATAAAAGCTTCATTGGTTCAGTAGTGGAACAGTCATAAGAACAGAGATGGTCCGATATAACCTCAGAGGGTAAATTTTCATTTCCATAACTTTCAAGAAATGAGGAGACAGAATGTCATGCATATACTGTTTAAAAGAGAATGTTTTAATTATTATGGGCAATATGGAACAGTTATAGCTGTAGTAAACTTCCATTTGCAGAATTTGCCAGTAACTAATTATGCCTGTATAAGTTGGCAACTGTCGTTTCACAATAGTTATTGCTTTTTATTGCCATCTTTATCCAAGCAAAAGACGACCACCTTTTTTCAGAACTTAGTTTTGGAATTTAGCATATCATCTCTTCAAAAATAATATATAATAACTTAATTTTTAAACACTTATTTTGAACATATATTCTGATCAAACTAAAGACACTTAAGCTGATTAATGGTCTTTTTTTGTATTCTTTCTTCTATGTAGACAATATACCTAATATAACACATTGTAAACAGTTTTATGTAATTCAAATTTGCACAGGAATTCTTGTAAAGGGCAGGAGAGGGGAGAATGGAAGTGTGTGCGACAGGAGGTGGCTGTTGAAATTGCAGCACACTGCAAGATAATGATGAATAAGATTTTCTATTTAGACAGCGCATAATATAATGCATTAAGGTAAAAAGTTTAAAGTTATTCAAATTTGCGTAAAATTACAGATAATGGATGGAAGGGAGAGGAGAGTACAGAAATGTATCTGATACATGTGCTGTGAAATGTGCAACACCTCTTTCTTTCTGTTTGACCATTAGTCTCCAATATAATGTTAGGTGCCACCACCAATGCAAAAGGAAATCCCCTAATTAGTCTTGAAGAGAAATCTTTTTTCCAATAGAATGCTTACAAACAATTCTCGGTCTGTTAACAGCTAACTTTACAGCATAAAAACTACCTATATGTCACGACCTTGGCAGCAATCTTTAGTCTTTCCCACTTCCTCCAGGCTTTGCCACTACCACACCTACAAAATTGAAACTTGTTTTTCTCCTGCATGATATTTGAAAATGAAAGATGGCCCCCAGTTCATAACATTAATATTTTGCACAAAAAAAAAAAAAACAAAAAAAAAAACATTGTGTTGTATTCAGATAAATACAGTATATTAAAATACTGGATATGTTTCATGATTATTCCGTCGCATAATCATTTTGGTCTACTTGTATACAAACTTGATTTGATATTGTCATCATTGAATGATAGTTAATGTTAAAATTACTATAACTGTAAATATGAGTTTTTCGTTAAATTCATAGGAGAATTTAATAAATCTAATTATAATTCTTGTTGCTGCTACAATAGGTCAAGGTCTATAAGTGACTAAATGGTACATGACCAAAGGTTTGTGATATTGGTGTGAATGCTAGAAGTAAGACAAATGTAATGATGGAATAAATTGGGATTTTTCACAATTCATAACGAGCTCAGTTCTCTATAATAAATATTCTCTGCCAAATCATTCATTCTCTATGTTCATTTAATTGTTTTAACATGTTGGCTGCAGATTGGCCACAGGAGTCTGATATAGTTGCTTACTTGCATAGCGTTAGTTTTGTGCCTGTTTTTATGTAACTTATGAAGGTCACATAAACTGCAATTTTTATACAATGAAGATTTTAAAAACATGGATTGATTATGTTGAAATCTCTTTATTAAATATAATTGCTTATGTTATACCACCCCTTAGAGACTGGTACCATACTGAAATTGTGAACATAGCTATGGTATGGTTCTATCCTATGGATATCAGTAGATGTATGCGTGGCTTCTCATTTTTCTTCATTGTTAACTGCGAATTCCAGTTATTATTATGTGTATATCGCAGTGTTAGAAGTTACAATATCACCCAGTCAGAAGTTAGTTGAGTTAGTGCTAAGTATAGCTAGCAATAGTGAAATTAATGATTCTGATGACAGTGAAACTGAAAGTGATGTATTTAGCAATGATGGCAGCATTCAGGACAAAAATTACCAACCCACAGATACTGGGGAATCAAGTTGCAAAGAAACAATTATGGATGATGACTAAGAAGAATCCACAAAGGCTCTGATTTAGCTAATAATGCTGTCAACCCCTGAAACCCTTTAAAATGTCGGTTCCAGCGTTCCGATAATTTGCTGAGAAGTCACATGTTAATGTAAGCATGGAGACAGATACACCATTGAAGATTTTTAAACATATGATCACCACAGAAGTTTTGGATTTGATTGTTGACGAGACTAACAGGAGAAGCTGTTTCTGGGTCTGGCAAGTTCAGAGAAATTTCATGGCAAGATGTGAATGTAGAAGAGATCTATAACTTCTTTTCAATTTTCATTACAATGGATTTAGTACATCTGCCATTCTTACATTGTTATTGGTGAAAAGATAAAATGTATAAATGTGAATTTATTTCACACGTCATGTCAAGGGATCAAACCTTATCAATATTGAGAAACCTCCATTTTTACAACAATGATAAAGCTTATAAAAGAAGTTGCCTGTGCAAAATAAATAAAGTTCTCAGAGCTATTTTTCAAAATAACATTTTAAAATAACATGACATTGTCATTGAGTCCATGGTACTATTTAGGTGGAGGCTACTTTTTAAACAGTATATTTAAATAAAACCTATAAATATGGCGTCAAACTCTTTAAACTCTGTATTACTGAGGGTTACACCCTGAAAGTTTTAGTATATACAGGGGTAAATGAAAGGAATGATGAACACAGCCATTCAGAAGCAATTATACATCAACTCTTGTCTTGCAAGACTGTAAAAGAGAGCAGATTTCTTTTTACAGATAATTTTTATTCCAGTTTACCACTTGTCATGGCTTTGCATAGTAAGAAAGTTATGTGCTTTGGAACCTTGAGGTAGAACCAGAAAGGTGTTACTGCCAGCTCAAGAAGGGAGAAGCATGTGGACTGCAGAACTGAGCAGAGAAAATAATAAAGTGGGTGGGAAAAATGTGCTACAAATGTAGCACATGCAGACAAATCTTGTTGACATTGGAAAAAAATCAAAACCTCTGTGCGTATTGCACTATAATAATGCAAAAAATCTGATGTGTTCCATTCACATGACTTTCTGTACATCTCTGAAACAAATTATTATTAAAAAGTTTATGCTTCTATTTATTTCATGCTAATCAACAAAAAATTAGCAGAAATAGTCATATTACTTGCTTCCTTGTAAGTAGAAGCAAAATAAGGGAGTACCATAGGTTAAAGTGATAGTCAAAAGCTGGTTGCTATGTGACTGAAGTTCCTTTGTTTGTATGGAAAGGAATTGACAAATTCCTGTATGAGAAAAGTTAAGTTTTTCGAAGCTAAAAACAAAATAAGGAATATTTCAAAAATGATCAACTCCACGAAAAAAATGTATACAACATAAATTGTGTGTTTTAATCTGCTCTACATTTTTTGTGTGGTAAGTTTTTGTCCATTTCTTATGGTTTAGCAGTTTTTGTAAAATTCGCTCAGAATAAAGTAGTATTCAGAGGCTATTCCCAGAAAATTCAAAATACACATTTTATTTGTCAGGTAAATTTCTTTAATATATGATATTTTAATCAAAATTGTTAGTCATTTTTTAGAAAATCAAAATTTTCGAAAAAGTTCCATGTAAAGGGTAGTTTGGGGTGGGGAATTTTTCTCAAAATCTTCGTGTCGCATCCCTGGAAGGTAATAAAGTTAAATGCCAAGTTTGTTATTTTACTGACTTTTCGTTTTTGAGTTATTGTGTTCACACACACACACACATGCACGCACGCACGCTTCAAAGAGGTCTGAAGTGGTACACAAAATTGATGTTTGAAATTATATTTTTAAAAAGAGCTCACATGTGTGTGGGGGTGGGGGGTGTTTTTTTTTTTCCCCTTCATGTGGAAAAATGTATGTAAATTTTGTTTTTTCTGGAAAATAGCTCGAACGATTTTGACTAAAGTACTGTATATTAAACCTATTTATAACACAAATAAAATTTATATTTTGAATTTTTCTGGAAATAACCTCTGACAAACACTTGATTCTGGGTGATTTTTGCAGAATTTTGCATAACAGTTAATCCATAAGAAATACACAAAAACTGGAAATCTCATTAAAACACACATTTATGTCATATGCATTTTTGTTGTAGAGTTGACTGTTTCCAAGGTATTCCTTGTTTTTGGTTTCAATTTTAAATTACTTATACTTTTCTCAGACAGGATGTGTCAGTTTTGCTTTTGTTCTACTCCTGGTCAAGCAAAGAAGCCAATTTTAATGATAATCCCATAATGATAGCTTTTAAAACATTTGACTATTGCTTTAGCGTAGCATATTCCTTAAGTTCCCTTCTACTTATAAGGAACTAAGTAATAAGTAGGTACTCCGAATGCTCATTTCGATTAGCATGGTGTAGAAAGACGAATAATCTTTTGTAAACCTTCTGTTTGTAGAACAGTCAGAGAAAGTCATGTGAGTGTAACACATCAGATGTTTATAAGTAGCACTGTTTGGAGAGGGATGTCTTGAAGTGGGGGAGAAACAGTAAACCTGCGGGCAGTAACAGTAAACCTGCGGGCAGTTAGTAATCACAATAGCAGTGACTAGAAAAAGAGTGGTCTAAGTCATTGCTATTATGAAGTGTGACCTTCAGGGCATTTAATATTTTATTTTCTTAAAGACGACATGGTGAACTGTAAGATCTCCTTTAACTGTGTGTTACAGAACTATGCATGATGCCATTCAGCATCAGTGAGGACTTGGCCAGTGTGTTGCTGTCTGGAACAGAGTCTTGGTCTGGGTAAAATGATATAGCACACTCTGAAAACCCCTGCTGTTGATTTGTCAGTCATATTCCTTCTTTGTGTGGTTGCTTGCAATGTGGAGGTACAGATGGGCCATCCTTGCTAGAGGATTTGAGCATATGCAGTTGGTCCTTCAAGGCTGTGACAACTCATTTCACTGAACAATTTGAAGTAATAATTGATACTTCATTGTGCATAATACTTTGAATATGCAATAGTTATTTAATTTTCATATAGTGCTTCTCAGTGTAGACATTGACAGTAAAGAGTTTTAACCATCCTTGATTTTGCCTCCATTTTAAGTTTTTCACAGTTTGGCTAAACTGGAAATATGCTTTGCTCATTTACCTTATTTATCCGAATACAAGACGACCTCGAATGCAAGACGGCCCCCATTTTTCAGAACTTAATTTTGGAATTTAGCATATCATCTACATAATACTTGTTTAAAAGACATAGCTACATAAAAAGAATAATTTTTAAATTAAATTTAAAGGTTTAACAATATTATATATTTAGAAATGTAAAAAGAAGCTAGTAACAGTGAAGAATAACACAAATATTAATATAAAAATAATATTTTATATATATATTTTTTTTTTCTTTTTTTAGCTTAACGCCCTTTAACCTGGCTGGTCATATCGAATGATGAATAAAATTGGTGAAACGATGCTCAAATGATCTCGGGGTCCATGGAGCTTAAAGTTACTTGACATTCGTCTTCTCAGGATAAAGGAAAACCCAGATAAAAACCTTATCTGGATAACTCACCCTAAGTACGATTTGAACTCACGACCTGTTGAATATGAGGTAGACACGCTACCACCACACTACCCAGGTGGGCTTTTTACCATACATTGTGACACTTAAGCTGATTAAGTCAAACAAAATGTACAGTATATGTAATGATAAAATGTGATGGTAGTGGTGGTGGTAGCGTAACTGTAATAACAATGATGGATATGATTTTGTATTTAGACAACATACTTAATACAACACATCGTAAATGCTGTTACCTAATTTGAATTTTTGCAGAAATTCACATTGCAAGTGAGAGAGACAGAGAAGGGAGAATGTAATATTCAATATATGTGATCATAAAACGTGATGGTAGCAGATCTTTAACAATGATCATTTAAGGATGCTATTTTCATTCAAGACAATATACTTAGTATAATATATTGTAAACATTTTAACTAGTTCGGATTTGCACGTAAATTCACATTGCGGTATGCTTGCAGCCTGAGGAGGGGAAATGCACTGCTAGCCTCTCTCTTTCTGCTTGACCATTGAGTTCCAATACAACATTACGTGCAATGACCAATGTGATAGGAAGTCCTGTAATTTTGTTTTAGTTTTGGAGAGTAATCTTTATTCCAATGAGAATGCTCAAAGGCTCCTTAACAGCTAAGTTTTGGCGCAAAATGAATGTTCAAAAACTGCCGCACATGTTGCAACCTTGGCGGTAATCTGGCCATTTTCCCCAGGCTTTGCCACTGCTGTGCCCACGAAATTTGAAACTTACATTTTCCCCATATGGTAATCGGAAAACATGTATCGCAAATGCAAGATGACCCTCAGTTCTAAACATTAATACTTTGGAAAACAAAAGCATTGTCTTGTATTCGGATAAATACAGTATTTAATTTGTATTACAGGGAGGACTTTATAATTTGGAAGTTCAAAACCTGTGACAAAAATCAGTACAGCGGTAACATATTTTAAAAGGAGTAGCAGTACTACTGAATAAATAAAAACAGAAATATGCAAGACAGCATTCTCTGTAACCTATGTATGATGTCCCGAATCATTGGGATATAACCAATGTAATGTTAGAGACTCATGACTTTGGAAAGGAAGTTGAGGCTACTATGACTGTACTTTCACTTTTTCTCAGAGAGAAAATTTGCATTCAGGTAGCTGGGATTTCAGAACTGTGTTGAATTTGGTCAAAATAAAGAATGCCAATGTTTGCAACCTTTTTACTTTCTCTAGCACATATGTACAATGTACATAGTAGATAGAGAAGGTATTGTATTCCACCCAAAAATTGATACTGAGATTTCATCAGAAATACATTTTTAAGGTACTATGAACCCCAAAAAACAAAGAAAAACAAAAAAAAAAATTCTTTTTTAGAAAACTGTCAATGTATGTGTCTGCAGGTAGCTTAACTCAATAATGAAGTATTTGTATTTAAGTTTGGTAGCTTCCAAAGATGCAACACAAAAATTTTCAGCAAAATATCCCTACCCCTAACTACCCTTTATGTGGAGCATTTTTCAAAAATTTTGATTTTCCCAAAAATTACTCTAATGTTTTTGATTAAAGTGCCATATGTTTAACATATTTTTATGACATACGGAATGTGTATCTTGAATTCTCTGGGAATAGCCTCTGAACACCTCTTCATTATAGATACTTTTGTATAATTTGTAAACCATAAGAGATAGATAAAAATTACCACATAAAAATTGTTAAAATACACAATTTGTCATCCCTTTTTTTGTTATTTGTAGAGTTAACTATTTCCAAGATATTCAGTGTTATTTGTTTCAGTTTTAAGCTGCTTAAAACTACATTTCTCAGGTGGGAAGCCATCTTCTTTTCGTCTCCCTTTTGTTTACTCTTAGCTAGCAAAGAGAACCAAATTCAACTGTTTCACATAGCAACCAGCTTTTAAAAGAGATTTGACTATCGCTTTAGCATAGTGCATTATCTTATTCCCCTTCTACTTACAAAATAACAATTAATAAGACCAATTCTGCTAATGTTTATCTCGATTAGCATGAAGTAGATAAAAGAATAATCTTTTATAAGAAAGTTAGTTTGCAGAACAGCTAGAGAAAGTCATATGAATGGAACAAACCAGATTTTTTGTTTTTATTTTTTTCTTGGCCTGAAAGGGATGAAGGTAATGCAAATAATGCTTAACATTTTGAAAACAGCAATATTTGATTCCAGAAATTGTTGTTGGAATCAAACACAGTGAAACAAATCATAAAAGCATGCAAAAGAAAGTAGGGTCAACTTGAACACTCTTGATGCTTATTAAGTAGAATACCTGTCAGTCTGGTCCACATAAAGGAGTACCAGGAAATAGGTAATAGCTATGGTTGAGGTACAACCGAAAACAGAAAAAAACATTGCTTATATAAAACTTCACCTACTCCCATATAAAAAACAGTGGAAATTACTCTGTGTGGAATTGTTTTATCCAAACAATTACTCTGAGCTTCTTGAGTAAAAGAGAGCTGCTCATTCTGAATGAGTTTTGTTGAAATTTGAAAACTGGTAAACTATAAGAAATAGACAAAAACTTATACACAAAAAATGTAGATCTTGTTATAACACGCAGTTTGTCATATAGATTTATGTTGTAGAGTTCACCAGTTTCAAAATATTCCATGTTATTGGTGTAAATTTTAAGCTGCTTTTAACTTTTCTGAAAGGGTAAGTCATCTTTCTTTTGTCTGTCTTTTGTTTACCTCTGGCAAGCAAAGAGAAGGGAATTTCAATTGTTTCACATAGTGAGCCGCTTTTAAATGAATTGACTATCACTTTAGCCTATAGTATTCTCTTATTTCCCTTCTAATTGCAAAGAATCAAGTAATAAAACCATTTCTGCCAATGTTTATCTCGATTAGCATGATGTATCTAAAAGAATAATCTTTTCTAAGAAACATTTGTTTGCGGAACAGCTAGAGAAAGTCATGTGAATGGAACAGATCAGATTTTTTTTCATACTCATACGCATACCAAGATGAATAATGATGCCCTATTTTAAACTTTGTTTTATTTTTTAATATTTTATTACAAAATTAAACACCTTACCCCATTATCCATATTATAAGTTTCCTCCCAAGCAAAGTTGAGCTTAGTTAATATTGTTGATATACTGAACTCCATGGTGAATGAATACTACCCAACAGGATTGCCACTGCGCTGAGGGAGGATCAACATTCTCTCCATTGCTCCTCTTTCAATTGCTCTCAATTGCTTTCTACTTGACAATAACTGCACTAATATAGTAAAGCGTCTAGGTTTATGACTATTTATTGATTAATATTTACATATATAATGAAGCTTATAGTTTATTATTGTACAGAATTGAATACTATTATACACAAATGATCAAGAGATACAATTAGTGTATTGGTAATCATAATGTGCTAGTTTTCAGAAGTTTCAATAGTTTTAAATAAAACTGTCCGTAATATATGTAAATTTGATTATAAAGTATAATAATAGGTGCAGTATGCATGACTTGAAAGAAACCTCAAACTCTGTCCACCAATAAATATTCGTTTCAGACAAAGTAATCATAAGCTTTCATTCATGCATAACAATTTCCCACACTATACAAAAAGTTGTATACAATCTTTAATTTTAGCAGTATTTTAAAATCTATAAATAGTGTTATACTTTAAAGAGAAATCCGAATTTTTGAGATGGTTCAACCTATTAGTAGTAATGCATTATTACAATGCATGTGTATGTCAAAACACCTCCTTAGAGCTATGAAATATTATAAATATATTTTGTTATGCTGCCTAATGATGCGTTTGGTATTTAGTGTTATAAATTTGTAACCGTTATGTCATAATTATTTAACTATACTCACTTAATAAAATATTAAATATTTTGTCCCTTTCTATCAAGTAAGACTTTGGGTTCCAAGTGTTTGCTGCCAAAGTGATTATCACTCAAGTTAAAAATAATAAGAAAATAAATGGCATTAATGAAATAACAAACATGATTGTAATTTTCCATTTTTAGTGGCGGAAATTAAGTTTTTGGAAAATGATTTCATTTTGTTGGAATCCAATCGGAATTATTGTCTTATTCTGAAATTTTCAGAAATGAGATGTTTTTATATATTGTAATGACATGTTCTATTTTATATAATTTGAGTCATTTCCTAAAGTCCTATCACAACATGTTTTAATATTCTTACCTGAAAGAATTACACAACAGTTGTAACTTACGCCCTGTGCTAAGATAGCAGCTGAAGTAAATTTGTGTTCAATAATTCCAAGAATATTTTTTCAGGAGTAATATAACAAATATTCTTTTGTGTGATTCTGTATTTCCTTCCATTTCTTTGGCATAAATGTAATACCTATACAGCTTTGTACAGATTTGTTGCAGAGGATGAAATAGTAGCCCTGTATATAGACCCAATGGTTTATATGCAGGCAGGAAAAAATGTAGGTTTCCAAACAAATTTCAAGTATAAGCATTTTATATTGTAATGGTTCTGTTTCATATGTTGGAATCAATAATAATTGGTATAAAAAATTCATAGAGAAAATTTAGTGGCCACTTTAACGTGGAGATGAATGGTAAAATTCTAATATTTCATTTAGTTGATGTAATTATTGACTTTTAGGTGAAGGTTTGAAAAATGGAAATGGAGTTTTATTTATGGATGCTCTTTAACTGCTGTGGCTCTCAGCATCCTATTCTATATCGGGCGTGAAAGACTGCTTAATTTTGCTCAGAGGCTTCTTTATCAGGCTTGAGGTTCTTTTACGTGCTGTAAATCTATGACACATTACCAACAACTTTACTTCCCTTCTGAAGGAAATCATGGATTTTTATACCTGAAAAATGAAGGTTTGAAGCTGGGGACTAATTATTTCCGTAATTTTTTAAATTCTTTAGAGCAGTGATGCTTAACCTTGAGCATGAGGGGAGGATGAATTTACCTCCACTCGTTTGTTCATGAAGTGATAAGTCACAAACCTTTCCAATGTCAATTTGTAACACAGGGGAGGGGGGCCTTCAGTACTTTTACCATTATTTATGATCATTTATCTCTTTTTTTTTATCCAATGCTAGCGAAAAAAGTTTTTAATGATTTATTATGTCCTATAGCTGTCTCTCTATTACAACACAATTACTCCAATGTCTTTTTATGGTACTTGAGATAGGTTTGCCGATTTACAAGCATTATTACATCGGGGCGCACTTGCTGCTATAATTAAACAATCTTTTATGAACTCCCCACCATTAAAAGGCTTAATTTTCTTTGAAGTGTGTTCCGAAATTCTATAAGAAACTTTACAACATTGGACAAAGGTTGTCAGATTTTTGTGCTTTTATACTGTTTAGTTTCTGTACATTTGCTTCATCTACGAGTGAAATGTATTAATTATACAATCAATTCATAAGTTAACTCATATGTTCAAATTCAGACTATGGCAGCAAGTGATATTACTAAAAACTTGCCTTATAAAACGTATCTGCCGTAATCAGTATGAAGGAATTTTCAAAGCATTGTTTCATATTCTATTGCTAATCCTATGATTAGTGATGTTTGCAAATAAGACATTTCACTGTGTTTTCTTTTTCAACAATAAAATATTCCTACTCCCTTTCTTTCTGGAATGTGATATGTGCGGTTGGCTTGATATATGCCACTGGGTAAGAAACAGGAAATGCTTCACATCATGCACAAAATAATCAGGGTGAGGTAAAGTGACAAAGGAATATCATTAGCTCTTAAGAAAACATGTACACTGCTGCTTTAGAGTTAAAGTGCACAGTACTGCTGCTCCCTATACCTAATGAGCTGCAGTTGACTAATCCTCTATGTATAAATCTTATTTTTAATTTTAACATTTATAACATCAAAAAATAATAAAAGTAATTAATAACATGATTACAGAATTAACATATAGTAAATAATTTCTTACTTTTCTAAACTTAAAAAATTCTTGAAAACAAAGAGATATATGCAAAGCTATAGAGCAGAGAAGAGCACTGGGGTAGCTATAGAATGAAGAAGGATACTGTGAATTTATTTTTATGTCCATATGACTATGAACACCAAATTCAGTGAAAATATTTTGAAATAAAAGGTTTGTTTTATGGTTGACCACTCTTAAACTTAAAAGACACAAAATGTATACTCATAGTAGAGTGTATGTATGTCCCAAATACCTTGTTATGCTTGCAATAGTTGAACTGGAAGGATGTATTAAAACATACTTATAATCACTCTGCAGATTGCTAGAAATGCATGATTTTTAAATCTTCAGTAATGGAAATAGGAATCCGAACTGGGAATAAGCTTCTTATGTTTCCCAAATGGCCTATGATCCTCGGGGAATTTTGTTCAATCAAACAGTGACTGGAGCCATTTATTAGTTGGAGTCACCCCTTGAACTCTGTCACCTCAGATGGTGGGTCAACAATGGGATGCCAGTGACTCAGAAACTCTTTGGACCTTAGGATGCTTCAAATGAACAAATCCATGGGAATAACTTAAAATTGCCCACAATAGCCATGAATCAAACCTGACCCTTGTTTGGGAGCTGTAAAAGAAGCCTATAGCTATCCTGGTTGTACTAATTGACAAGTGCCATTTTTAACTTCAGTTTGTTTTGGATTTAAAGATCTCACTTGCTATTCCATTCCCATTCTGATTTATTTCCATTCCTATGCACTTGTGCTCCAGGCCTTAGTTTCTCTTAGAACAAGAATGTTGAGATTTAATTAATCTCTTTTTTCTGGAAGACTGTAATGGATCCATTTCAAAAGCTGACTATAATGTTGTATTATTTGTTTTTTGCTCTCATCATCTTCATTGCTTAATCCTAGTGTGGGATGGTTTTCAATGCTTCCAATCCCTTGCATTGCATCCGTTTCCTTTCCTGCTTTATTAGGCTTATATTTCATATGCTCTTCACTGTCAATAACATTTAAATCTGTGTCAATTTCAAGTGTATGTGGATTTCTTAGGATATTAGTGTCATGGGACTGTGCCTTTTGCTTCTGATACTGTTGATCTGAATTGGATGTTTCAGCATCCTGTGGGCTAGTGCTGTTTCTTACAATGGATACATTCACTGCAGGGGCTTTCAACCCCATAAGATCATTTTCACTCTCTGCAGTTCCCTTTTGGGGCAGATGTTGGCCTGCATTAGGTTTATATTTCTTGTGATCCTTTAACTTTTCAGTTGCTTTTATTGTTTGTTTATCAGATGTCATGTCTTTAGATACGATACCTGAGACTCTGGTTTCATTTGTAGGCGGATTATGCATTGTATCTCTGTGCTCATTTTCCTCTATCTGCACCTCTTCTCCAGCATTAGAACTGCTTTCTGTAACTGCTCCACTTACCACAGAGGCTTCTTCTGTAACTTTCAAAGGTTTATGGAAGTTTTTGCTAATAAAATTAGGCCTGTTACTGTAATCATAATGCTCTTGAATTTCTTGAGGTATTTCCGGTGAAGCAACTTCAGTATTATCCTCTCCTGTGTCTTTGTGAACAGGCTGTGCTGCTATAGGATCTTGCAACGGTATCATTGTTGCTGCTGTTGATGTTTCTTCAGATACAAGTTGCTCATCATTCTTTATCTTTTGCTTTTTCTTTTCAGGTCTTCCTTTATCTCTATGATGTTTGATTTTTGTGTCTTCATAATTGTTCTCCTGTGTTTCTTCTTGTATAACCTCAGGTCTTAACTTACCTTTTCGTCTCTGTCCTGCTGAAACAAAAAGTACATTTGTGATTATTCCTTATGATCATGAGTTTTCTTTTATTTTAACTTCTGTAGTATTACATATTAAAATTGATTTTGTTGTGTAGACACTATATAATGGTGTTATATGAGGAAGATTTAAGTTTACATGAGAATTCAACAGCCATGGTAGAAATCTGTATGCACTGTGGTATTTATAGGTAGCTGAACATTTGAATAAAGTTTCACTAATACTGATGATTCCTGATGTGCATATCAAACGATATCTGTATGTAACTAATAATATTAAAAATGTCTCCCTCAGAAATCTCTGTGTAGTGAAAACCTTTATATGAATATGAGGGTCACTAGATAAGTATTGACATATGGAATTGGCCACCCTTGGGGACAGCATTGTTTCTTTGTCCAAATAGTTGACTCATTGGTAATGCGATGAGTAATGAATGACCTAACAGTACATTGTTAGGTCATTCATCTTCCCTTACTTAATGTTTGAAGTGTGGAAAGTTGAACTTCTTATAAATATCATGGAGATTCAGGGAGAGCATTTTTGTGCAATGATCTTGTATAACTTAAAATGTGGCTTAAATAAAACACAGTATTTTGAGCATTTGAAGGGGGGCTTTTAATAGATTATTCTCCATCATGTGCCACTGTATTCTGCTGGTTTAAAGATCCAAAGAGGTGTGGTAGTCTCTTAAAGATGAAGAGAAGAGTTGCAGACCATCAGTAGTTGAACTAATGTAGTAGTGACTGAGAAAAACATCACCAATCTGGAAACAATGATTAGCAAAGAGCCAAAACTGACCTACAAGGACACTGAGTTGGCATTGGCGATTAGTTCACCGAGTGTATCAATCATCCTTCATGAACAGCTTTGTGAAAAACAAGTTCTTCAAGAAGGGTGTTGCATAATTTATCTGAAGCACTAAAATTCCATAGGATGGGATGATGTCAAGAAATGCTGTAAAGATTTAACTGTGGAAAAACTTGCCTTGTTTTAAATATTGTTATGGATGATCAAAAGAATCAAAATACTGGAAGTGGTACACAGTGAAGCATAATTACACATTGGAAAAATGAGTTGAATTTACACTTGAATTGCTTCACTAAGTAATTAATTACCTGGACATGTTTCGGAGGCGTATGCTGCCTACATCATCAACAGATTTCGACTAGCCGGCCTGTTGTTGGTATTTTTTGTGGACTCTTCTCCTTTCTCGCCTTCGAAACATGTCCAGGTAATTAATTACTTAATGAAGCAATTCAAGTGTAAATTCAACTCATTTTTCCAAATTGTTATGAATGTCAAAACATGGATTTATTAAACTTAACAGAAAGTTGAGAGCCGGTGTTGGAACACATACATAACTTGCATTATTTGTACCTAACCAGTTTCAAGAGCTATTGCTGTTGCTCTTGAAACTGATCAGGTACAAATAATGTAAGTTAATATGTGTTCCAACTCAAACTCTTTTAACTTTCTGTTAAATTTAAATTCCACATCACTGTTATTAGCTTATTCAAATATTATACAAAAGGATATATCAGATTGACCCAGAAACAAAACAATGGGTATAATAGCATGAGTCGGGATAGTGACACTCACCTCACTTAAAATGAACAAAAACATGTGTTTCAAGGGCATTTGCCTTCTTCTTCAATTGAAATCAGATTGATGGCCGGGAGTTATGCTCTGTGGTCCATCATGGTGGAGACATCTGGTGTTCTTGACATAAGTTTGTACTCATGTAGTAGCATTTCAAAATTCATGAAGCAGCTTTGTGCTGTATGATGAAAATATTCTCCCAAACTGCGAGTGCTGCTAAGTTGTTTACGGTTTGAGCAACTTTGTTATGTTGGGTGCTCCAAGATGACCAACCACCCATCAAGGTGAAGAGAGCAAGGAGTGCCAGAAAGAAAATGGTTGCTTCTTTCTGCTCCACTTGATCATTTGGCAACAGATGTGCTTGAAACTCAGAAAACTTATTGAAAAACGGCACACAGAAGTTTGCCTTCCAAAAGTGTTTAAAAAAATCCAGGAAAATTGTCCAAAGAGGGGCATTTTGTTGTATCATCATAATGCATCAGCTCACACCACTAATGACACAATGAAATTTCTGTAAGTAACTTGGGCAAAACTATTGACTCATCCATGCTGCAGTCCTGCTCTGGCACCATGTGATTTCTTCCATGAAGGTCAGGTCACTTATTTTCTAGCCCTGAAAAAGCTGTTGCAGCATACAAAGAGAAGTTACCTGCAAAGCCAGAAACTGAGAGGTATGGATGCTTCCAGAAGTGGTCCCAGAGGATGGAACACTGCATACAATGCCAGAGAGAATAATTTGAGATTGGAATAAACAAAATGTTTCCAGAGTATTCATTATTTGCTGTCTCAATAATCTAGTAATTATTGTAAAGATAAAATCAAATTGAAAAATTCAGTGTCATAGCCAGCATTTGAATCATGGATCTTCTGGCTTCCATCTGGTTGCTCTTACCAACTCATGACAAGTTGACAGACTAAATTCCCCAACTGACTTGCATTCTGGGGAGTTTAATGTCATATCAGCTTGTTGCCATGATGCTATGTTGGTTAGAACAACCAGACGGAAACTGGGAGATCCATATTTCAAGTCTCAACTATGGCATTGAATTTTTCAATCTGACTCTACCTTTCCAACTCTGTCTCCTATACATGGCTTGTGTTGGAAAAAAAAAAATTAATTTCCGAAGATAAAGAATGTTAGCAAAATAATTTACTGTCTAAAATTTAGTTACCTTGTTATTTAAAAAATTGAAATTGGATGCAATAGGAGCTGATTAACCCTCCAGCAGGTGCACCTATATATAAAGTGCACCAAAATGATACAAGTGCATTTTAACACCCTCATTGTTGTCCTATTACTGTGAGACTATGTCAATGCCTTTATTGTTTCTTCAGCTGGTTTAGTAAGAAGTTGTATTACTTTACTAAGAAAGGTTTAGCAGTTTGGTACAACAAGGAACAATTGTGTTGCATCTGTGTAAAAAGTATGCTGCATGTCCACTCATGTAAGTATTTTTGTCCTCTCTGATGTTTCAGTATTGGCAATATAATTTATATAATAATTCTCTGGGCCCATTCCTATGCATCCAAACATGTGTGATTGAGTGTGAGCGAGAGATTAATGCATAGGAATTGACAGGCATTCTCCTTGTAGCTTTCCAGTATTTAGCAACAATGGTAGGATACATCTACAAATGTAGGATACATTCTAAATGTTCCATATTCATAACATATCCAAACATTGTTTCCTATAGATACGACCAGAATCTGCAATGGAGTGTGAGATTGAATGACTAAATGGAAAAAGCTCTGAGATAGAGATCCTGAAGCTGTTGACAAACCTGAGGATGAGGAAGAGGAAGTATTGTCCCAGAGTAGACCACAACTACAAATCTGAATGAGAACATGAATCAGAAAATGATGAAGAGGAACAATGTGAAAGATCTGATTATTTGCTGGGAAAGGATGGACAGTGTAAGTTGTACAAATGTGATACATTGGTAATAGAAAACTAAAAGAAAAAATATCATGAAGCATTCTCCTGGACTTAAACTTGTTGCCAGAAATGCATAAAGTTTGGTAGAAGTTTTCAGTAAAATTATCACTATGGAAGTGATTGATGAAATAGTGATATGCACAAATTACTTCATCAGAGCTAAGAAAAAGGCAGTGTACTATTCCAGAGATAGGGATGCTAAAGAAACTACAAGATGTGAAATAGTGTCACCACTGGGATTGCTATATCTCATCAGCACTAAAATGGCGGACCATGCAAATGTCAAACAACTCTGGACTACAGATGGTACAGGAATAGAGATAACCAGAGCTGTCAAGAACTACAAAAGATTCAACAGGAAAGAAAAGTGAGTGACAAATTAGCTACTATTATAAAAATTCTGGATTCTGGTCATCAATTTTTAAAGCTTGTTACAGGTTAGTCAGTTTGTAACTATTGATGAATATTCCCAAGGTTGTTGCTCTTTTGTCCAGTATATCGCACACAAACCCCCTAAATATGGGATAAAGTTCTTCTTTTTGGCAGATGCTAAAACTTACTTCTCAGGAACCTTGAAGTTCACTGTGGAAAACAGCCTCTAGGGCCATACCTAATTCAGCCAGTGATATTATGGAAAGGCTTGTGTCCAGTGTGGAATCTGGCAGAAACATTAGCATGGCTAACTGGTACACCAGCTATCCTCCGATCGGTTCTTTGCTGAACATGTGGCTTACTTGTGTTGGGACAATCAGAAAGAATAAACAAGAGATCCAAAGAAATTTGTGCCCCATAGAAGCAGGAATGTAGATTCTTTATTTGGGTTCCAGAAAGACATGACACTGGTGTCAGGCAATGTTTTTTTTTTTCAACCTCTGATGGAGCATAACAGAAAGACAAATATTAATCACAAAATGATTTTATTACCAGAAGTCAAGCACAATTACAGTTACTTCTCCACATAGTCAGCATGAAGATTAAGGCATTTGTCATATCGATAAACAAGCTTTCATATATGGTTGCTGCCAGTGTATGGAGATAGATCTTCACAGCATTTTGAAGTTCTCCATTGGTGCAAAAGTGCTGTTCTCCCAGACCTTGTTTCAGCTGCCTAAAAAGATGAAAGTAACTAGGCACTAGATCTAGGCTGTTCTGATAGAACACTTCCCAGTGAAACTGAGTAAGCAGCTGCCTGGTTACTGCAGCAGTATGCAGTTTTGCGTTTTCATGGATCAAAACAATTCCAGATGGCAGCATTCCCCTTCTTTTGTTTTGTACGGTTCTCTGCAGGTGACTTAATGTTTAGCAGTGATCGTAGTCCTTGGCTCCATAAATTCCACAAGCAACACACCTTTCTGAACCCAAAAAATAGTAGCCATAGTCTTCCTGTTGCTGAACATTTTTTTTTACCTTTTTAAGTTTTTGTGGGGAATGTGTGTCCATTGAGTTGATTGTTCTTTGGATCCTGGATTGTCATAAAGAAACCACATTTCATCCCCCATCAAAATGGAGCTCAAAAACTCTTCCTCTTCATTAGCATAATGTTTTGATCCACGACAGCTTTCATCTTTTTCGGCAGTGAGACAAGGTCTGGGAGGACAGCACTTTTGCACCAATGGAGAACTTCAAAATGCTATAAAGACCTATCTCCATATGCTGATGGCAACCGTATATGAAGAGGGTATTAGAAAGCTTGTTTATTGATATGACAAATGCCTTAATCTTCATGGTGACTCTGTGGAGAAGTAACTAATTGTGTTTGACTTCTGGTAATAAAATCATTTTGTGATTCATATTTGACTTTCTGTTATGCTCCATCGGAGGTTAATGTACCAAAAAAGGCTCTGTTGCTGTCAAAGATACAAAAAAGCCAGAAATAATTTTGGACTACGATGCCACAAAGGGAGGAGTCAACAGAGTTGACCAACTGTGCAGTATGTATTCTCTTTGTATATATAACAAGTACATGGCTACTGGTTGTTTTCTATTCTCTAATGGATATAGCAGGCATCAAAACCCAAGTAATCCTCTGTGGCAGTGAAACAAATCAGAAACTAAAACAAAGGCTTTCTTGAAGTATCTGGCATTTTCTTCCTGAAGCCTCAGCTTATGGAAAGAGCTAAAATTTCCTCACTTCCAGTAAACATTGGTGATTTCTATTGAAATACAAACAGGTACCAGTAGAACAAGGTGAGGAGCCTACTTCTAAGAATAGAAGTTAGTGTATAACATGTGATCAACCTAAAAATACCTTGACCACAATAAAATGTGATTTTTGCGATGCATTTGTTTTTAAAGGTCATGTGAAAACAATACACATCTGTGAAAGATGTCGAGCAGATGATGCAGAACAGAAAAGGGATGGAAGTTGAATATGGTATACCCTCAATTATCCGGGGTAATTGGGGGAGGGAGGGAAGAAGCATGAAAAATTGAAAAACATAAATAATTGAGAAACCTGCAATTTAATGCTTTTAAGGTACAACATATGCAAATAGGAAATTATGTTTAAAAGCTTTTTTCAACATTTATTCTTTGTCTAAAAGTTTATTCTACTTCTGTCCGTAGATGTAGTTTTTCTTTGGGATACAGCAATAAAGGACCCGCCATGTGACAATAATTGCCATTTCCATCGTTTAAGCTATCACCGTGTGACTACTGTTTCTTATCAGGCTGCCTGTTCCATGTAAATTGAAAACAAATTCAGTTTTTCTGAGGTTAATCAGCATGTAAGTGTGAACGAAGAAAATTAAAAGTAATTTATAAAAGAGATAGCAGAGAAATGAAAAAAAAATGTGTTTTGACATTAAAACAAAATTTGGGGGGGGGGGGACATGGATAATCTGCAAACTGGATAACCACACATGAATAATTGTGAGAAAACAGTATATAAAAGAAATGATGTTCATGATTCTAACAAAATACTCCGTAATTTACATATTGCAAAATAATAGTGATGTATTTGTTTCTGAAATGTTCCAAGTACTTATCCAATATATTTTATTTTGTGATATTATTTTACTGTTTTAATAATGGTTTGTTTGTAACTCTGCACACTAGTTTATTTCATGCATTTTATTACAAGCCAAATAAATTCACTAGTATACTAAAAATCTTATTGAGAATAATCAATGCACACCTGCTTTCTCACATGCGTATAAAGTACACCACACTCATGTAGCAGAAAAGAGTGCACCTGCCACAGGGTTAAAAATAATAAATGAATAAGCAAGGTGCTTACCCTTGTATTTCTTGCGTTTTGTTGTTTGCTCATCATTGCTGTTGTTAAGCACTATATTATTGTCATTCACAAGATGTCCATGATAGTCTGGATTGCCAGTCTGTAGCTCAAGGTACTCATGTTGTGTAATAGTTCCATTAATAAGTTGGTGCAGATGTGGTGAATGCATCACAACCCTGACAGGAATGGTGCCATCAGCGCGTTCAGTCAGTGGAGCTAGGGTTGCCTTCATCTCATCAGGGCTTGTTTGCACATAGGTATCAAATAATGGTATACCATCTAGGACAGTATTCTCTTGTATATCTGCTGTATTTATATCATATGTCTTATCATTCTCATACGCTTCGACATCTGGGGTTGTAATAATGTCTGTAGTTGGGGTTACAGAAGTAGAATTGCTATCTGTGGTTACATTTGAAAAATAAGCTGGAATGTCACTGCTCTGGGTTTGTTCTGATGAACTAGAATAAGGAAATTCTGCACTGGAAGGCGTATCTTCTACCTCAAAAATGCTGGCAGTATTGTTATTGGTTGCTGTGTTTGGTATGCTGATATTTTCATTAATATCTAATGTAGAATTATCTGTGATGGACAAATCATCAATTGTGCTGTTGCTGTTGTTCTGGTCCTGTAGAACATGACAAAATAGGCTCAGTAAATCTTTGGCTAGAGAAAGAGAAAACAAAAGAAGCACATAAAAACTAATTGATATTGGTTGGTAATAAAATCTGAAACATATGATAAATTAGTAGCCTAGTCAAAAAAATATTAAGAGGAGTATTTTGTATAGAAATCCATTTTTAAACAATTTGTATAAACTAAAATAATAAATATAAATAATCCTAAGTTGAAATATTTTAAACTTCATTTTATAATTGGAATTAAAGTTAGATTTTGCTATTACTTCATATACTTTATTTTAGCAGGGGGGATCCAACCCTTAACCTCTGTCTATGCCTCTGTGAGAAATACAAACTACTGAAAAACACAAACAAGTAAAGGTATTTTATAATTTGTTTGTAATATATGTATGTATATTATATAGTGAAAATATTTATTGCATCACCATTTCACCAATTTTGTCTTTAACAGCTGTTTGCTTCAGGTTATGCCAGTCCCATTGTTGTTAGAGATTGTGTATATGTTACCTTGACTGTTTAACTTCCTGTGACATTTTTGCCAACAATACACAACTCTTTGCTATCATTTTTTGCCTTTACAGTGAAATCTGTGTATAGTTATTTTGAGTTGAGAAATTGCGGTGAGATGATGGGCAGATCAGCTGAATTAACAGCAGAAAAGAGAGCTGCTATACTGGCTTATTCATCTGTTGGTCTCAGCACCAGAAGGCAGGTTTTAGTCTATGATTTTGAGGTTACTGAAAAAAACACAGGAAGAAAGGAAATGTTGATCGTGGAAAAGTAAGAGTTAGGAAAAGGGTATCTACTGCCAAACAGGATAGGATATTAGAAAGGCTTTTGCTCAACAACCATCAACTGAACAAAAGTGATACTGGGCAGAAATATTTGACATTTCAGTAACTAGTAGGACTTAGGAAATAGACTACCTACTGGAAGCTGTACTCCCAGCATGTCATCCTAGAAAGAAGCCTTTATTGACCAAAACAATCCAACAACAGTGGCAAAAAGGGGCAAAAGCACATGTGACATGATGATTGGAGTTGTGGAACAGAGTAATCTTTTCAGATGAGTCCAAATTTAATTTTCATGGCTCCTATAGAAAAGTATTTGTATGTCGAAGATAAAGGTGAAGAATTTTTGCCATTGCGTATAACGCATACAGTCAAACATCCTCAGAGGCAGATGGTCTGGGAGTGCATTTTGAGCCATGAAGTAGGTTTTCTGGAGTACATAAATGGTGCTATCAATGCAAGTGTCCACATAAGCATCTTTGAAAGGAAGTTTACGCCCACAACAACAGAGCAGTTTGGAGATGTTTCCAGTTGCATTTTTCAGGATGATTCTGCTCCTTGCCACAGAGCTTTGAAGGTGAGTCCTATGATTAAGCACAAAGCAGATTACGTTCTTGCTTAATTATCACACATTTCTGCATTTAAGGTAAATCCTTTGCTAGAGGTTTAGTGTTAAGAATAATCAGGAAAAAGCCTTGATCTCAATCCTATTGGAAGGTTATGGAAAATGCTATCATTAAAAAGAAGCCACAGAAAAAATTTCAACTGCTGAATTGTGCATGTTGGTTTCATTAACTGAGTGAGGAGTACATTAAAAATGTAATTCTTTCAATGCCTTCATGATGCCAAGCAGTGATTAAGTCACGTGGTGAAACAACAAAGTATTAAATGGCAATAATGTATTCATATGAATCATTATTGTGGATTTACAGACACCAAAATACACCACTCTTATGTTAAAAATACAATATACATTGCAGAATTAATATTCATACTCCTAACATATTCATTTACACCCATTTTTTTTTTAAAAAAAGTGTTAAATTATAAGTTCAGTTATTCAACAATTGTAACAAAAATGGTTAATTATAGAAGGTAATGCAATAAATATTTCACCACTGTGTATATATATACTGCAAAGTCTTGACAAAAATATAAGAGCTGAATGTTGTTATAGTATCAAAATGATACTATATATTTGAGCAATTTTCCCTACAAATTAATACTATCATTTATGTTCTGTTGGTTCTTAATTAAACATTTGTGTGAGTCTAATGTCCCTTTAAGATGTTATGCTCAAAATTTCAGTTATGTTGTTTAAACATCTACCTGCTTTATCATGTTCTGTTATTGTTGTTTCAAAGTAACTTGGTAGCAGATCTGGTTTTTATACAATAATTGAAGTTAAAGTTTCACAATTATCTAATGCAGATAGAATTAAACATTATACAGATCAGCATTTGAGAGCCAATTTTTAAACACTATTGAGAACAGTGTTTAACTTTAATTTTGATGCTATTTTATGGAAGAATAATTGGCAAGTTTACAACAGGACAACAGTGCAGTCTTCATAAAATAGTTAAAGAAACTTAAAAATTTCATGAAAGATAATGCACATAGAACTTGTTGCTTAGAATACTGAACTTGGGAACAAAATTAATTTTGTCTGCTTTTTTTTTTTTTTTTTTTTTTTTTTTTTTTTTTTTTTTTTTTTTTTTGAAACAGAGGAATAATACTTGGTAGTTTAAAATTGTTGTTTAAAGCTTGTGATATTTTCTGCTAGGTTGACTTCTTCTATATTACTATTGCATCATTTACTATTTACATCACTTGCCTTGTCAATATCAAATAGTGTAAAAAGTTAACCATATATTTTGTAGACTTCTAACATAGTAAACAGATGCTTGATGAAATTTGGCTATATGTTTCACTGTTGAGAGTCAACATATAGAATAGTGAAAAACATTTCATAATTTGTTTCCTTGGTTGACATTTTGATTAAAAGAATGTTTAGCTAAACGCTGGCTGAATAGTATTTAAGCAATGAAAATTTTTATGTTACTGAAACTGTTCAGCTAAACACTGTTTAAATCTAGCATTTCTGCAATCCATACTGAATAAGCTATAACTGTTTTAGAGCATCTAATACATTGTTAAATTGACTAAACATTTTAGATTTGTAAACATTTATAAAACATTATAATATTTATTAAACTTATAAAGCAGTTCTTCTTCAACTTCTTGTTCTGCCACTATTCACCCTCCTTGTATTGAGGGCTTAAACCTCCCAGCACTTATGAATCATGGGTCATATGTATGTTGAGGAGCAGACAGAGTGACTTGATGTGTGATCAGCCTAATACCTGGTATGAGCATGAGAGGTGATTACGGAGCAGGTGATGGAATGAATGGCCGGTGAATCCAAAGAACCCTAAGAAAACTGCTTTGTCCACCACAAATCCCACATGCCATCTCCTGAGATCGAACCAGAACTCCTTGGTGAATGGCAAGCATTTAACCACTCAGCCATTGTTCTATCTTAAAAGCATTTAAAATTGATAAATGATTGAAAATTTTAATGTTGTTAGTATAACAGTGAATCTCTGAGAAGTAAATAACTATTTATTTTACTTTTACACAAATATGTAGTTCCTAATTCTGTGGGTCTATAAAAATTGTCTCAGTAATCTGTGAATTTTCTACTAAACCTAACGTATCATATGGGCACAGCAAACTAGGCCTTATAATATAAACTAATTATTACTTCAGTATGTATTTTCTTTTAAAAACAATAATTTTGAAGAAAAAAAAAAAGGTAAAGCTCAAAAGCAAACCAAACTCACCAAGTTTGTTGCAGCTTCCAGAGAAACTGCACAAGATCCACAAGGATCATCCTCATAGGTTGATAAAATTGCTGCTTTGACATAAGGAAAGTGAAGGACACTCCATGGAGTTATGACCTGATAGGTTAATCTGCTGCATCTGAAAAATGATTGATTTAATGCCCTAAAATTCATGCAATCATGTATTTGTTGATCTCTCTCCTGAACAAATTCACAAAACAGTCAGTGATAACACTATAATAAATGTTTTTTCTTCTTCTGTTTTTTAGCTTAAAATCCTTTAACCTAATTGCTAATTTTGGACGAATAAAATTGGTGAAATGATCTCGGGTTCCATGCAGCTTAAAGTTACTGGACTTCTCAGGATTAGGGAAAAAAAACCTTATCCAGGTTACTCACCCTAAGCTAGATTCAAACTCGACCTGTTGATTACGAGGCAGACACACTACCACCATACTATCCAGGCAGGCTAAGTGCATATTTTTTGTAGATGAAACAATGCTAAAATCCTGCTTTAAAACTGATAGCATCCTGCTTGGCATCATAAAATTAGACTGGGATTTTATAATGTATCCCTTAATGAAAATTCTGTTGTTTATACTTTATGTGTAATCATTTGTATTATATTTTACAGTTTCCATTTTGTTATACATAGGTATAGTTGGTCTAATTTGCGTTATATGATAAGCAATATTTGTTTCAACATGAGTTATGCAGCCTGGCTCTATGATTGGCTGCTCTGAGAAAATATATCAAAACTTTAATGAAATAATAGAATAAGAGATAAATATTGAATAAAAAAAGAAAAGTAGAGCCAACAGTTTGAAAGAAGATTGATGAAGTTTTATTCTACACCTCCTCTAAGCTATACCTCTTGAGAGACATGTGGTGTCTTAAGATGCTCTATTAATTCTAGAAGGGCTCTAGGAGTCAGAAATGTCAAAAATGCCTGGTTTAGAGGATATATAACTCTTCTGTTGCCAGTAGTTTTAAAGTACATTTCTACAATGGAGCTATACTTAAAGTTTTGCACCATTTTTCATTAATATACAATATCCATCACTTCCTCCCTCCATTATGTCTGCCATTGCCATTATAACCATAAGCAGTGAATACTACTGCTATGAGTAAGGCTGCTGAGATTTTGCTTAAGTGCTTATACTTTACATGCTCATGCAAATAAACAAAAGGGAGCAATAAAATACCTGTCTAACACTAGGATATGATCCACAGCTCCATCTAGCAGCTTGTACCATAATAAGTTACTAGGCATTTCTTGAAGGACAGGTATTGTTGGATGTCCAGCTGCATATTTAAGTCGCCACAATCCATCAGTATCATTTGCTGCTGATTCAGTGCTGAGTATGCGAAATTCAACTTCAGAGAATCCTCCATTAATCAAGCGGGCTTGGAGATCTTGCATCCTATGATATAATGTACATGTTTAACAAATGTAAATGTTTGATGTGTAACTTATCACACTCTAAAGAGTTTTATTATATCACCCATATCTACTGCTACATTATAAATTGCAGTGATAAACATGGTTTAATGGGTTCAAACTATAACCATCGAAATAAGATTCATAGCTCTTCTCTCCTATACAGACACTCAAGGACATTAGTTGGGCCAGAATGGTACTAACAGTAAATGCTCTGAAGAGAGGTCCATACCTGGGGGCTCAGCATATCTATACAGTTTGTCATAAAATAATTTTGTAAAAGTTTAATACCTTGTGAATTTTTTGGGTGCTGCTATCATTACTTTGCACTTAATATTGTAATGACCAGAAAATACCAGGTGCTACACAGGTGGTGTAACTCAGAGGGAGAGCACTTACCTAGGGGGTGTGCAGCACTTGGAAAGTGTTGAAGCCCTGGTAGCAATTTATACTTACTACCTTCTATCATTTAGTTTTCTTCTTTGTCCTGATTGCTAATTTTTCTCAGCCATTTGACTCTTACTTCACCCAAAAAGTTTTCAATTTAAATTAAATTTTTCCTAGATTTTGCATTCATTAACTTGATCACTTGAATTTCTTTTGGTAACATTACCCTATCCTCTCCCTGAACATCCTAGTTTCTTTACATTCTAAAACTATATGTTAATGTTTATCCTTCAGGTGACACAAGGGGCATTTCTCAAGCATCACTCTCTCTTCTCAAGCCCTTTAATTTCACCATGCTGTTCTAGACCATACACTTTTGCTGCTTTATCATATACATCGATATAGTTTTCCCTGTTCCAGGCCATTTTTATCTCTGTATATATTGTCAATGAGCTTTTCAAATTCAAATTCTTTATTATTTCATTACTTTCAATATCTGCCATTCTTAACTACTTTCTTTCCAGAACCCATTTTGTAGTGATCCCTAGCTTTCCACGTAACCCCCAAAGCCAATATTCAACATAATTTCCTTTATCTTATTTAGCCATGAATCTTTTTGATTTAGCCTTTCCTGTACTACCAAACACTGATGTACAATATTCTGTTCATCTAATTTTCTAATTCTTGCACAATATTTTAGCACTTTTTCCACAATTTTCTCTCTAGTTCCCAATGTTCCTAATTCTGCTTGTGCCACTCCATTTGGTGAGGAGGTTCTTGGCAAGCTCAGCATTTGTACAGCATGTTTGTTACAAAACTTGGCGCCGGGAGCACGGCCCATATGACCTTCGCTGCATTTCCTTGCTCGTGCATCCTACATCCGTTCTGTCACATGTACATCAGCTTTACCTCTGTTTTAGTCCAGTTCACACGTGAATAACGTTAGGAATGTTTAGAAGTGTTTAGTTTTGCTTGAAGTGCTTTCAAAATGCAGCATACAGTACCACAAAGAGTGTTTATGTACAATACTTATGTGCTTACAACTTTTTATAGGAATGAAATTAAATTGGGTGCGTATTATGAGTAGAGAGGCTGTTTGTTTGCATGTAAATAAATTCAGGGAGACGTGATCAATTTGTGATAGGAAAAGAAAGGTAAAAAGGTGTGTGTTTATGGAACAGAAATTAGACAAAATTGGTGAAAGGTTAGAACGGTCTCAAAATTCTCTTACTCCCCTTGCACAAGAAATTGACATTTCAAAAGCTTCAGCATGGTAAGAAACTTTTAAAACTCAAACCATACAAGGTTACTGTTGTCCAGGAATTTCCAACATATCCTGAGATAAGGCATGTTTTGTGTTTATTCTGATAATTGTTAATGTGATTCGAGATTTTATTTGACATCCACGCATGTGTGGTTGGTTTTTATTATTTCTATTTTTCTCAATTATATTCTGTTTAATGCAGTTAATTATTATGCATGACTGGGTGACGGGCCATGCGACTACCAGCCAAGTGTACATAACAAGAATAACATCCAGGGTGGCTTCAGTCTTGCAGGTAAATACAGGGAGGTCATGTGCTTGGCCACTGACGACATGCTTTGGTTTTTTCTTCCCTCTTTCTTCTGGTTGGAGTGCTAACAGGTGCTGCTTTTGAATTTTGGCACTTTGGCCAGCCTTTATTTATTACAGGTGTTACCCCATCAGTTAACCAGCAATCAAATTTACCTCTCCTCCTCTTTCTCTGTAATATGAGGTGAAGAAGGTAATTTCAATGAAGTGGTGTGTCTATGTGTGCAAACCTGTGAGCTGTATTATTAGTTTGATCTTGAACTATGAGTGTGCCAGTCAGCTGCTTTTTCCCCACCATTGGTGTATAGAAGTCAGAGTTTTTTTTTTTTTTTGCTTTTTTTAATATCTGGGTACCCCTAAGAATGTATCCAGTTTTACAATAAAACAAAATTACTGTTCAATCACCACATAAGCTACAATGCTTTATATCTTATGTTATATTGTCAATTTGTTATGTCTACCTAGGGGTTAGGCTAATGAACATATTTGTGGCATATGAGGGGTTAAGTGGTAAGTGTCTCATTTCACCCCAATGCTTGAGTTATTAACACATATTTTTCTTACTAATGCAGGCTATTAAAATGCCATGAAAGTATAAATCATCATGGGTTAAAACTTTATGCACCTGTAAATCATGACCTACTAGAAATGGCACGTAAGGAGGCAAGGTACTTTCCAGCAGGACAGCTGCAGAAAAGTGTGGAATTAATAAAATGAAATTTATAGGAAAGTTAAGAATGTGAAGAAAGAAAGAAAGAAAGAAAAAAAAACAGAGTTCAATATTTAGAAACCCTGTAAACAAGTTAAGAAAGTATGTAATTCTGAACTTAATTGTTTCTTTCTTTTTAGACAGATTGTGACCCTTGTTGAATGGGTATTCCCAATAGAATCAATGGATCTATGCATTGTGTTCCAAGGTTATCTTAACAGAGCAGGGCAAAATTTTCCTAAGTTCAGGAACCATCTTCTCAGCCAAGATTGGGCTTTTTCAATTTTTTATAAACAAAAATGATTGTGTACCCACATATCACAAAATATAAAAGGGCACCTGTTGTACCAACAGATGCAATAAGCAAATACTTTGATAATTTGGAAGATACTTTCAAGGGTGTACCTATAACCCATTAGTGTTCTAAATTATAATGAAATCAATCTCACAGGTAGTTTGGGGTCCAAGAAAATAATTTGCAGGAGTAAAAAGCATCCAGAGACAATTATTGGCTTTGCAGAATTGTGCACTTCTCTAATGTTTTCTTGCAGTGGCAATAAGCAACTTTTGCCAATGTTGTTTACAAAGCAGAAAATATTTATGGCTCTTGGAGAGTTGGAAGCTCTAAAGGGACAAGGTATGAATGGATACACAAAAAGTGGGTGGTTGACCAAAAGCATTTTGAAGATTGGTTTCTTCAAATATCTTATCTGCTAAGCAACCTGCACCAAGCATCTTGATTGGAGACTATTTCTCCAGTCATTTATCTGAAACTGTGCTAGCAGTTTGCAAAGAAAATTATACCAATTTCACAATGTTACCCAAGTACTCTATCCAGTATGCACAACCACTAGATATTGCATTCTTTCACCCACTTAAATGTATGTAAGTGGATAATGCTCCTACAGCATTAGGGAAACCAAGGTAACCATGGCACCTTAAGTAAAATAAATTTTCTTCCTTTACTTAGGAAACTGGTGGAAGCTATTTCTGAGATAGCTGCAACAGACAAAAAAAGAGGCTTCAGAAAATCGTGAATTAACTCCAGTGAAGTTTTAAAACAATTGCCCAATGAGGTTAAAAGCAAATCCAGTGGAAGAGGCCATGGAGAACAGTTTCATCAGTATACATGTGAGCTGCATTGTGGCCCAGCCAAAAGCACAAAGGAGTGAGAAACTTCTAATGGAGCCAGATAAAAGTGTTGAGAATAGAAATATTCAGTAAGATGTATCTGAGTCTGATGAGATTACCAGTTTTTTCAATGATACCAGCACATTGAAGATGAAGAGAATAACAAACTGAAGAGATCATTGATGTCGACTACCTGGCACTGAAAGAGGGAGATTTCCTCTTCGTGAAACTTAAAGATGCAATTGTAAGGAAGGACAAACATTTATACATTTCAAATTTTAGTTATGGCAGAAAATAGTGCCGGCACTATCAGAAGTTAAGTTAAATAATTGAAACAATACTGATTTGAACAAATATATATTTGTGTGTCTGAAATTGAAGATTCTAAGTTAGTTTACCCATATGAAGTGTTTTCAAAACTTCCAGTGAAACAAAATTCCGGTATGGACTTTTAAAGTTTCCATTTAATGTATTGTGAGCAATTATTGCTAAAGCAACTAAATTCATCTATGTGTGTGCATGTATGTGTGTGTGTGTGTGTGCATGCATGCGTGTGGCTTTCTTTTTCTTTCTTCCAGGGATGTGACAGATTTCCAAGAAAATCCTCCAACAACCTGCAAAGATTGTGAAAATTTTGATTTTCTCAGAAATGGCTCTAACAGTTCTGATTTAAAATCTCTTATATTTAGGATATTTACATGACAAATAAAATGTATATCTTGAATTTTTTTGGGAATTGGCTCTGAAGACCTATTTATTTTTTGATTTTTTTCTGAATTTTGCATAACTGGTAAACTGCAAGAAATGGACAAAAACTTACTACACAAAATATGTAGATATTGTTAAATTGCACAATTTATGTCATATACTTTTTTTTTTTTTTTTTTTTTTTTTTTTTTTTTTTTTTTTTGTGGAGTTGACATTCTTCTAGATATTCCTTGTTATTAGTTTCAGTTTTAAAATACTCTTCATACAGTTTTCATATGGGAGTTTGGCAAGTCCTGGCCACACAAAAAAACTGATTTCAATCCCATAGCAACTATATTTTAAAACATTTAATAGCCTAGTGTATTCCCTTATTTTCTTTCTACTTATAAGGAACTAAGTAATAAGACCATTTCTGCTAATGTTTGTCTCAATTAGCATGAAGTAGATAGAAGAATAAGCTCATTAACAATAACTTTTGCAGAGATGTTGAGAAAGTCATGTGAATGGGGCACATCAGATTTTTGTATTTATAGTTAAATAATGTGTCAATTAGCATGAAGTAGATAGAAGAATAAGCCCATTAACAACAACTTTTGAAGAGATGTTGTGAAAGTCATGTGAATCGAGCACAACAGATTTTTATATTTATAGATAAAAAATTTTTTGTTGCATATTCCATCTCTGAGTATGCTAATGTAATGATTGCACATTAATTTCATGCATACAATTTAAGATACCTATTTTGCATGTAATCTCCATAAAATAAGGTAGTTGAAATCCTTTTTACTTTTAGTAACAAAGCTTAAGGAAGTGTCCAGAAAGCTGTGTTTGTGACAGTGCCAGCTGACTTTGCAAGCAACTAAAGTAATACAATAATCTTAACATATAGTTCTATTACTTACAATCCAGCCTGCTTGTAACACATTTCTCAGGAAGAATCTATGAGTGCAATGACTGTTATTTTTCCTGGTGCTATCAACTGATAACCACCAATCTCCCAGCTTGGCAGTACTTGACATTGATCCACATAGCAAGCTGCTTCTATATAAAACAATGCTGATATAATTAACGATGCAATTCTCACCATCCCTAAAACAAATTGTAAAATAAATTAAATTACAATGACTTAGTAATTATCGAGCACTAAGTTTAATGGTAAAAAATGGCATAGAAATTCCTAAGCAGTTAGCTTTAAGTTATGCTCACTCCAACCATATGTAATACCAAGAAGCCAACAATGGCCAAGAATAATTGGCAGGCAGGTAAAGACATGGTGAATGTCAGCAAATACCAACAAACTATACAAAAAAATGGGAATTTGTTACCTTCTGTCTGAAGTCCAAGAACAATACAAACTTTATTTCCTTTTGACCTGGCTTTAATGCTTAGAAATTCCTATGTCTAATAATAACTCTTTATCTAAAAATTTGATTTATTCTGAATTATATACTTGTAACTCTATCCTAAGGGGATATAGCCCTACTGCTATTATTTACTGAGTATTTCAGATCATTTTCTGTTGCATGAGGAAAGTGATACCACAAAGTTTCTTTTTTGCTCCATTTACATTCTGCCCTTAACTGCAATGCTCACATTGGCAGCATTGGAATATATTACCTTAAGGCAATGGTGTTAATTGCATGCATCTGTCATTGGAGTTATTTCTTTGGGTTTTAAATATTAGATCTCTCGCATGCACACATATACTTCCAGCCTCTGTGGAAGATGGACAATAATCTTGGCTAGAATAAAATGACACACTCCTGCCTGGAATTGAGCACATCACACAGAAGCTATGTTCTACTGACTGAACTACAGGCCCAGCTCAAACAAAGATTTTCTTGAGAAATTTGAGTAACTTTAAATAATGAAACAGCAAATATTCTCATAGTTTTTCAGTAGCAAAGCAGTAGATTTTAAACCAAAATGTTAATTACTTTGGTATACTTAATCATCAGACAGCAAACTTAAGAATTAAACAGTCACTCAATTATAGTTTTCAGCCTGATGGCAGATCCTTTACTGCAAACCTAACCTCCTTCATTTTTCGTTTTTTCAGCTTTCTTCTAGATTTCTGCACTTCAAGCATTTATCTTAATATTGTTTATTATCTGGTATTTGTTATGCTCCATACCTCTATCTCATTTATCATTCCTTCCAGTATATCTCTTTGCCAGCAATTTCTTTTAATCAGTGTCCTGACTAATTTTCTTTCTTGTAATCAAATATTGTTGCTGACTTGCAATAATATATGGTTAAAAAATTAAGATGATATAATTTTGGGTTATAAATTTAATTGCAATTCATTTGGAATCAGCGGCAACAATAAATGGAAGTACAAAATAAATTCTCCATTTCACATGCTACACATCCTTCTAAATACGTATGCAATTAAAATACTAATAGTTATTTTTCATCTATTCATTGCTAGGTATGTTTAGATAAGTATGCAAACGACATATTCCTAACAAAACCCTTCACCAGTTCTTTTCTAGTCTTTTTTCAGGGATCTCAGAAGATTTTTCTTTTTCTATTGGAACCTTTCTTTGCTATTATTATTGTTTTTTCTGACCTTTTGGAACAGTTTGTGTTGTTAAATATGTCATGTCCCAAGCATCTAAACCTATTCTCTTTCTCCATTACCTCATTTTTAATTCAAACTTTCTTTTACCTCTCTTGCTATACTATAGTCTGCTGCAGTTATTAATCATGCATTAGGGTGCTAGTATTCTCTACATTATAAATTCAGATTCTGATTTTATTTCACCATTTGCAACAAATTTACAAGGCTTTGTCAATGTAAAAACTAAAAGCTGAAAGCTGTGCATGTATACATTTTAAAAAATGCAATAATTATTAAAAAGTTGTTATAATGTTAATGTTCTCCTGGGGTTCTTTTCATTTATTTTTCTTTGAGGTTGTGGTGATTTTAACGTGGTCTACTCTGAGACAGCTGTTCAACTGCTCTTTGCTAAGGTCATGCTTTTGATTCTGTTCATGTAATTAATTTTTTTTTTTCAAATAAAGAAATGCTGCAGTAAGCATACTCAAGTCACAATCTGATTAGTTATCTACTACATCTTCCTTTTTAAGCTCACTGTGCTTAGCTGTAAATTGCCTGTAAGGCAACTTGGAGAACATAATTTACACCTTCCTGGACAGCTATTCATCATGTTTACGATATAACAAGAATAATGGTTTAGTAGCAGCAGTGTAAAGGAAAAGATATCCCAAACGACAAAAGCCACATCACTCCACTTTCTAGTTAACCAATAGCTGAGAGTGTGGTAAACATGAGCAATAAGGATGCTAGACCATTTGGAGGTACACTATAATTTGAGAAAAGTTATGCATAGAATTACAAAAGAGTATTTATCGATACCTATAGTATCACTATGCACTAACCAAGTTAGCATATGGCAAGCCATATAATAGGTTGCCACACATCCTGGAAAACTGGGATTATCCAGTTTCGAGGATTGGAAGAAGTGTTCTGGCCGGATTATAAAAATCCAGATTTACTGGATATATACATTTTACAATATTATGCTATTGCTATGATTCTTCCTATAAAATGTATTTGAAACTTCTGCCTTGGCTGCCATATCAAAATGCAATTTGGACTGCCTCCATGGTTGAATGGTTAGCAAGCTGACATCTCACCCAGAGATCCTGGGTTTGATTCCCAGCTGGGTCAGGGAAGTTTTCTTTAACCAGAATTATTCCCTATCTCCACAGAATTTGGAATTATGCATGTAAGAGTGAATGTGTGGGTGTGTGTGCGGGTGGTTTTTTTTTTTTTCTTTTTTTTTTTTTTAAACCCAATGATAATAACCTACTGAGATCAAATGAGTTGTTTCACAAGTCAAAGTCTCCATATGCCTCCACAATAAAAAAAAGTGATCATATCTATTATTTAATTGAAAATTTGGCTCTAATAGCTGTGGTTTAAATTTATTGATTAGTGTTGGCAAGCTATCAAAAGAGTTTATGTGCACTCTCAGTAATTAACATTTGTTGATTATGTTATTTGGTCTGAAACTGAGGGAGGGAGTATATCCGTCACTCTGGCTTCATAGCAGCCAGCAAAAACATTAATTGGAAGTTACCTGTAAAACGTTCTGAAAAGTGTACTTTATATAAGAAAATCTAATGCCCATAAAGTTAAAGTACCTGTGAGAAATTCTCAATGAAGTGTCAAAAAATTTCATGTGTTCCATTCACATGACTTTGCCTACCTGTTCTGCAAATTATTCTTAAAAAATATTATTCTTTTATCTATATCATGATAATCGAGATAAACATTAACAGAAATGGTCTCATTACTTGCTTCCTTGTGAGTAGAAAGGAAATAAGGGAATACAATAGGTTAAAATATTTTAGAAGGTGGTCGATAGTGATACAATTGAAATTTGGTTCTCTTTTCATGGCCAGAGTAAAATAAAAGAGAAAGGAAGCAAGCCATGACTTTCTGTTTGAGAATGGAAATGGTTAACTTTACAAAAAAATTGTATATCATATAAACTGGATTTTAATGAAATTCACATTTATTATGTGTAGTGAGGTTTTGTCTCTCTTATGCTTTAACAGTTATACAAAAGTCACTCAGAATGAAAAGGTCTTCAGAGGCTATTCCCAGTTAATTCAAAATATACAGTTTATTTGTAATAAAAATATAAATATGTGACATTTTAATCAAAATCATTAGAAACACTTTTAAGAAAATCAAACATTTCGAAAAATATTACATGTAAACAATAATTGAGTTGGAGGAGTTTTTCTGAAAATCTTCATTTCAGACCCCTGAAAATGCTGAATACAAATAATTTCCATTTTTGAATTATGTTGTGCATGCACGCACATAACACACCACAAATTTTCTAAAAATGTTTTTTTTTTATTCAGGGGAATTCAAAACATATATTTCTGGTGAAGTACCGGTGTCAAATTTTTGGGTCAAATACCATAACTTCCCTATCTACTATGTACATAGTATACGAGGTCTGTTCAAAAAGTTCCGGAACATTTGTAATTTCGCGCCAATGGAGTATTGAAGCGAAATGCGGTTGGCATCTCTGTACACGCGTGCGTTTGATGTATAACTGTCGAAAGTTTCATTGGTGTATGGCTGTTAGTTATCGTTCAGTGCTGTATTGAGTATAACGTGTCGCATAGTTTGCGAATTTCGAGATGGCAGAGTTTGAGGAGCAACGCGTCTGCATTAAATTTTGCGTGAAACTCGAGAAAACCTTTATTGAGACACACCAAATGATACTGGAGCCTATAGTGACGAGTGCTTAAGCCGTACTCGTGTTACGAATGGTTCACGCGGTTTAAAAAATGGCCGGGCGGAAGTTAAAGATGATGCTCGTTCAGGACGCCCTTCGACGGCTACCGACGACCCTCATGTCAGGAGAAAACCTTTATTGAGACACACCAAATGATACTGAAGCCTATGGTGACGAGTGCTTAAGCCGTACTCGTGTTACGAATGGTTCACGCGGTTTAAAAAATGGCCGGGCGGAAGTTAAAGATGATGCTCGTTCAGGACGCCCTTCGACGGCTACCGACGACCCTCATGTCAGGAACGTCAATGAAATTGTGCGTGCCAATCGAAGACTGTCGGAGAGATTGCAGAAGAATAACAGTTCAGTTGGATCATGTCATGAAATCCTGACAGCATCTTGGAATGCATCGTGTTGCCGCCAAGTTCGTCCCACGGCTCTTGAGTCAAGACCAGAAAGATCATCGCCTCGCAATCTGTGAAGAGCTATTGGATCGCGCAAATGAGGACGAGATGTTCCTTAAGATAATCATAACTGTTGATGAGACGTGGGTCTACGGTTATGATGTGGAGACTAAGGTTCAGTCTTCACAATGAATTGGCAAAGATTCTCCAAGGCAAAAAAAGCTCGTCAGGTCAGGTCAAATGTCAAAGCCATGCTGATAGTTTTGTTTGATTTTGAAGGATTTAGTTCATCATGAATTTATGCCAGAAGGACAAACAGTTAATTGATAGTACCTTCGGGACGTGTTGCGACGCCTGCGAGAAAATGTGAGAAGAAAACGGCCTGAAATGTGGCTAGACAATTCATGGCTCTCGCATCACGATAACGCACCCGCACATTCATCCCTGTTGGTGCGTGACTATTGCACAAAAAACGATATCACTGTTCTGCCTCATCCTCCATACTCTCCAGACCTGGCCTCTGCGGATATTCTTTTTTATTTCCAAAGTTGAAAATCCTGTTGAAAGGACAGATTTGCAACGATAAACGAGATAAAAGAACATTCGCAAACGGCTGAGGTGTGCAGTCTTGAGGTGTGCCAAGACTGCTTCAGGAAGTGGAAATAGCATTGGGAGAGTATTTTGAAGGAGACCATGCACAATAAGTAAAAGGTAAATCTAGAAACATTTTGTGGATAAAGTTCCAGAACTTTTTGAACGGACCTCGTACACTGTAGAAAAAGTAATAAATTAACATTCCATTAAAATGTAAATCATACATGAAGTTTGCAACTTCTCAAGTAGTCTTTTAAAAATACTGACTTATATTATATTGACACTGTAGCATGATTAATAAAGTAGAGTTTCATAATTTAAGCTTGTACCTTTGTCCCAGTTTTATAATATAATTATAGCAACCCTATCACTATCAGAGCACTATCACTAAACCCATCATAATTTGACCCCATCCCATGTACAGTTTTGTAACTGGGCTTTATTAAAACAATCTGAATTCTTTTCACTGTATAGTTTAGTGATTGGGCCATGTTCATAAGGGGTATGCTAATTGTAAAGTCAGAATTGCCCAAGTTTGAGACCATATCAATTCACATATTTTTGTGGAAAAAAGCTACCAACAATTGCTTTCTGAGAACACATGGGTCATAATTATTTCAAAACCTGTCCACTTCCCTCTCAATTAAATAGGTGTTTGTTGTAAAAGATTTTGCATTATTTCTAGATGTGCTTCTGCATGTTCAATACTGAATAGCACTGAAACATGATGGAGCTGCTCCCTATTTTTTGGCTTTATAAGAACCTTTAAAACAACTTCTTCCTGACTGATGGGTTGGTAGAAGCAGTACACCTAAAGTTTAGCCATCATATCCTTCAAATCTCAATCCTATTGATCCTGCAAATACTCAAGTCCATGACATCTATATAAGACAGCTGTCAGCTCCAATGAAGTGTTAATGGCTCATATGGTGATTTTATTTGACATGCACCAGATGTATTAGAACAAATAATACAAAAATTATTTCTGTGCTGAGGTAAACTTTGCTGAAAATGCAGGTTACTCTTTTAGGAATTTATTTTAAAACTTTTATAAAGAGTAGGAGGCCTTTTTTGTTTCTTCCTTCACCGTTTAAACCCTTTCCTGTTTTTAAGTACAGATGTGAATTCTGTTACATTAAGCACAGAGAGGTGTGTATGCTGCAACCAAGATTTTGGCTAGCTTTTTTTTTTTTTTTTTTTTTTTTTTTTTTTTTTTTTTTTTTTTTTTTTTTTTAATGACAAATTATGTATGCATTTTTGTCCAGAATTTTATGAAAGTTATCCTTAACAATGCAAAGACTTTCAATGAAATTTAATTCATAGGTACAGCTATAAATAATAATAACAATAATAATAAGTACAAGAATAATAAGAACAATAATAATTAATAATAGGATGAAGAAGGATGTAACAGTTATTATGACCCATTAGCTAACCCTTAAATTAAAAAGAAAGCAAAAGAAAAAGGATTACCTCTGTCTAATTTTGAAATTGATAACTTCTGATTTTCTGCCCATTAGGCAAATTAAGAATCACTAACTTCAGTAATAAAAATCAATATAGCTCTAGTTTCTAAGTTAGGGTTGGAAAAACAAGCGAGAGCAGCAAGGACTGTTACCTACCATAGTAACAGTTTCTTTGTTGCTGCCAGGTTACCACATATTCAATCCTCCTTGGCCTCAGCTTGCAGTTACTGTGTTTTGTTTTTTGCTGTTTTCAGTTTTTTTTTTTTCCATTGTGCAGCTGTGAAAATTATTTTTCTAAGAAGGTGACTTCTAAGTAGGTGTTAGCAGCGCCTGATTTTCATACATATATAAAACAATATAGTAGCATGTAGGAGAAGTTTCTTCGGAAGGGAAGTAAAGCCATTGGTCCCGTGTCGTAGATTTATGGCACGTAAAAGAACCTCAAGCCTGATTGAGAGTCCTCTGAGCAAAGTTAAGCGGTCTTTCATGCCCAATTTAGAATGGGATGCTGAGAACCACTGTAGTTAAAGAGCGTTCATAAATAACACGTCATTTAATTTTCATTTTTGTAGGAGAAGTGTATGCCTAATTGAACTGGTTTCTTTATATTCCTCTTACCCATTAACTTGTTATCTTAGCATTTAATCTGTGGTTAAGATGAAAAATCAAAGGAGATGTAATTACGATTACCTATGGTTATTTTCTTATATTTTAATGTGAACACTGCTCGACTCTTTAAAGTGCATGTAATGCCAGCTCAAAGTAATGGACAGATTTTGTTTTTCTTTATTTCTTTGCTTATGTGTTTAATTTAGATCTCTGGAATATTTTTAGATAAATTTTTATGAATTATTAACTTTTTTCTTAAACATAATTAAAATTACCTTTATTTGCTGTCTTTTTGTGAACTGTTTAACTAATTGTCATATCCTAATGCATGTGTAGGTCAGATGAATATGTGTTGCTCACACTGGCAGCTTAGCGCTTAATGGAGTTTGGATGCTAACCTGTGAGACCCTAACTTAACAGACATACAGCACATATCGGTTTGCCTCAGCTGTCCTTGATACTTGTGAGAGAAGACCTGAGAGGTTTGTTGTAGCAACTTCTCCCATTTTGTCTTTTCCTGCTTATATGCCCATTATACCATATTGGTCAGTCATGCTACCTCCACCTAAGAAGATGGCTACAATACGTTGTGAACACAAAAAAGCCACTATATATATATATATATATATATATATATATATATATATATATATATATATATATATAACAATAGGCCAACAGATCAGGAATAAATTCTTTTGTTATTTATAAATTTAATAGAAATATTTCCTTCACAATTTTACCGGGCTTCGCAGCTAGCCCACACAATATGCCCATGTTTAAACATGACTCTGCCTTTTGTAATTAAATAAATTGATGTTTCAAGATTTAATTTTTTTTTTTATTTTAATTGTTTAATTCGTATGGCCCCCTTAAACTTGAATGGTCACTTGACTTTTGAAACAACTTATATTACTGTAGGTTTTTAGAACGTTAGGTTAATCCTTTTTATATTGTTAAATACACATTCAGTCTTACATTCATATTTCCAGACTCTGTGGGGGATAGGGAAGATTTAATTGTACAAATGGAAATATCGGCTTAAAATGAATGCTAAGGAATGCATTATTATGCTTTACTAAAAACAATGCAAATGTGTTGCACGAAACTTGATCATAACCACCACCTTGTACTTAAAATCTAGTGTCATAAAAATCACTGCACCAGAGAGATATATCCTAAACTTGTTTGTTATTGTGTGTTATCAATAAAGTGGCAGCTTCATTACCCATTGGAACAAGCAAAGTGACTCCATGGTATCATGTAAGCTTTGCATTTATTCTTGATTCCTGGCGACCACCTAATCTATCCATGGTTTTACTGTGATTTTCCCTGGTTACCATGGGGGATGCCAGAGTGATGTATTCCACCACAATTCGCCTTCCCCTCATTTTATTTGCCTTTTATGTTTCAGTTTCAGGTCTGCAATGTTAGGTGCTGCACTGATGGTGCAATTGCTGCGCTGTGGAAAGATTTCTTCTCATAGACACCAGAGTGAACTGTCTTGCCTGCTAGGTTCAATGCATTGCTTTGTTGGGCTTGCTTTCTAATAGTGTGCAGGCATTTGAACTGGTAATGTTAGGCTTATATTAAATGTTAGGTCTAACTACCTATAGACCTGGAACCTCCTCTGACTCCTTTATCTCATCCCTGCCTCCTGAGGAGTGTAGTCACAATCAATTAATAATAGAGTTTCAGTGACCTGTATCCTAGTTATTAGTATACTGATGCTTTCAAAGTTATAGCCATAAATTGAGCATGCGAAGACAGGCGATATATCTCTTAATTAAATTACACATCTAAGACACCTCCAAACTTTTTAGGTGGGAGAGGGAACAGGGAGAGAAGAGAGAGAGAGGGGAGTCAGAAGAGAGAGAGAGAAAGAGAGAGATACACACACGCTAGCTCTGCCTGCTTCCTCTATCCTCACCTTCCCAGGTTTGACCTCTGCACCTTGGTGTACACAGGTACTGATAAGGTACTGTATTCCACCCAAAAAAAATCTGATGTGTACCAATTCACATGCCTTTCTCTACATCTCTGCAACAAATTATTATTAAAAAGCTTATACTTCTATCTACTTCATTCTAATCAGAAAAAAGTAGCAGAAATAGTCTTATTACTTGCTTCCTTGTAAGTAGAAGCAAAATAAGGGAGTATCATAGGTTAAAGTGAAACTCAAAGGCTGGTTGCTATGTCACTGAAGTTCCTTTGTTTGTATGGACAGCAGTTGACAAATTCCTGTATGAGAAAAGTATGTTTTTCATAGCAGAAACCAAAAACAAGGAATGTCTCAAAAATGATGAACTCCACGACAAAAATGTATATAACATAAATTGTGTGTATTGACATGCTCTACATTTTTTGTGCAGTAAGTTTTTGTCCATCTCTTATGGTTTAGCAGTTATTCAAAATTCCGTAAAATTCATCCAGAATAAACTACGCTTCAGAGGCTATTCCCAGAAAATTCGAGGTATACATTTTATTTGTCAGGTAAATGTCTTTAATATATGATATTTTAATCAAAATCTTTAGAGCCATTTTAGAGAAAATCAAAATTTTCGAAAAAAGTTCCATGTAAAGGGTAGTTTGGGGTGGGGGGGGGTTTTCTCAAAACCTTTGTGTCACATCCCTGGAAGATACTAAACTTAAATACCAAGTTTTCGTTTTTGAGTTATAGTGTTCACAGACACACACACACACACACACTTGGACCTTTTTCTGAAAATACTTTTTTTGGATACAGGACACCCTAAAACATATATTTCCGGTGAAATCTCGGTATCTAATTTTTGGATGGAGTGCAATACCTTCTCTATACACTATGTACATAGTATGTGTAGAGAAAGTAAAAATTGATATCAAGATTTTGCGGGAAATACATTTTTTGAGGACCTCTGAATAAAAAAAGTATTTTTAGAAGAAGGTCTGCATGTATATGTGCTTGTGCATATGAGAACAGCATAACTCAGAGAGGATGTTGGTTAGATACCAATACAATATTTATGTTCAGTATCTTCCAATGATGTGATAAGATGATTTAAAACAATCCCCTTACCCCAAACTATCCTTTAAATGGAACATTTTTTGCAAATGAAATGTGTTCCTTGAATTTTCTGGGAATAAGCTTTGAAGTTCTCTTCTTTCTATTTGATTTTTGCATAAGTGGCTAATCATAATAGGTAGAAAAAAATCTTACCATACAAACAATTTAGATCTCATTAAAGCAGACAATTTTAGTCATATATATCCTTTTCTTTCTGGAGTTAACCTTTTTTTAAAGGTTATCTGCTTTTTATTTATTTAAATGCTTCATTACTTATACACTTCTCAAATGGGAATACATATGTTTTTATTTTCTTTTACTCCTGGCTATGCAAAGAAAACTGAATTTTAATGATATCACATAGGGACTAGCTTTTAAAAGATTTGACTGTATATTTTGCCTCCTTTTTTTTCTTCTTTGTATCTACAAGGAAATATGAAATAACATCATTTAATGTGTGTCTCTATTAGCATGAAATACATAGAGTAATGAGTTTTTGTAAGAGTAGTTTGTTACAGGCTAGGTAGAGAAGGTCATATGAATCTAATACAAGAGGGAAAAAAATGGAAATGGCGTGTTATTTATGGACGCTCTTTAACTGCTATGGTACCATTCTATATTGGACGTGAAAGACCGCTTAATTTTGCTCAGAGGCCTCTCTATCAGGCTTGAGGTTCTTTTACGTGCCGTAAATCTACGACATGGGACCCACGGCTTTACTTCCCTTCCGAAGAAAGCCATGCTAAGGATTTTTACACCCGAAAAAATCCATCGTTCTCCGCCGGGTTTGAACCCGCGACTTTGGGTATATGAAGGTAGCATGGTAACCATTACACCATGGAGGGCGACTAAAAAATACAACAGGATTTTTTTTTTTTTTTTTTTTTTTTTTTTTTCCTTATAACATTTTTGTCACTTCAATATAAGAAATAAGACTCACAATTACTTAAATTAATATAACAGTACAGAGAAGAATATGCCTATTATGAAGGGAAAACTGCAGGAATACTTACTGATTTTGTTAGTGATTTCTTCTTACAGCTATGTGTAACTACTACTTTACAGCTGAATGTTGTAAATTTCTCAATTTCATATCAGCTGCTTTAAGTCAAAGGTCATAGTGAATAACCTTTAGAATACTGATATGTACCTTGTTTATCGTCAGCTAAAACTAAATATGGACTATGGACAAGCACATGCTTATCTTTCTATTAATCTTTTAAGTTCTGCAACGCATAAAGAACTTAAAAAATAAAATAATGATCCTATCTTTCTTGAAACCAAATATCAAGTATACCACTAACCAGGATGTTTGTCGTGTACTAGAATTTATGTTCACTTAGTTACCTCAAACGAAAAATTATAAATTTCTGGTTTGAAAGAGGTAACTTGTGCATATTGGCTGTTCTTGTAGGAGGATAACTGTAATGAAAGCTACTCAAATCAGAAGTATTATGATCTTGTTTTGATTTTTGTATTCAGATATTTTGTTGTTTTTTTTTTTCTCCCCCTATACATTGTTTTAAAATTAATCACAAACACTATGCCAATAGTTTTGGTGTCATGCATTTTATTAAGAAGTAATCAACTTAGTTACTATAAATTATTCATTCATTTTTTAAATGTTCCTAGTGTTGTGTTTGAACATTTGAACTGTAGCATTCCTTCTTTTAATGTGCATTTCTCTTTTACTTTAATTCAGTCATTTTAATTTTATCCTTTAAAAATCTGATGTGCTTCATTCACATGACTCTCTGTACATCTCTGTAACAAATTATAGTTAAAAAAACTGATTCTCTTATCTACTTCATGGTGATCAAGTTAATCATTAGCAGAAGTATTTTCTTATAAGTAGAAGGGAAATAATGTAATACATAGGCTAAAATGATAGTCAAATCTTTTAAAAGCTGGTTGCCATGTGGATAAAATCTGTTTCTTTACATTGCCAGAGTTGACAAATTCCTATATGTGAAAAGTGTTTTAAAAGAAATCAATGACAAGGATTTTATAAAAAATGGTAAACTCTATGAAAAAACTGTATACGACACAAATTGTGTAGTAAGTTTTTGTATATCTCTTACGGTTTACTGGTTATGCAAAATTCATCCAGAATAAAGAGGTCTTCAGAGGCTATTCCCAGAAAATGCAAGATATACATTATATTTTTGTATAAATATCTTTAATATACAGTATTTTAATCAAAATTGTTGGCCATTTTTTGAGAAAATAAAAATTTTCAAATATTTTTCCATTTAAGGGGTTCTGGGGTGGGAGGATTTTTCTCAAAATCTTTGTACTGCATTCTTGGAAGATACTAAAATTATGTAGTTTGTTTGATTTGCTCTAATAGTTTGTTAAGTATCATCATATAAATACTTTATGTTCACTCAAAAATTAATTTGACTAGAGAACATCTCTGGCTATGGTTTCTTTTTACAATTTTAAGTTGTCATTTTTGTGAGGCTTGCCTAATTAATATTTGTGCAATTGGTACTGCGCATAGTAACACCAACTGGTGGAGCAGGCACCTCAGGTTTGGTCAAGCAAGATCATTCTATGAGGAAATGGGAGAGAAACATGAGGCTAGAACAGGAGAAATTCCTAATCTGGGATGAAGTGGTGGTGGTGGTGGTGGTGGTGGTGATGATAAATTGTTATGTATACCTATAATGTGAAGATTCACTTGGAAATGCGTTTAGTGAAAAAGCACCAAACAAGGCAACAATTTATAATTGGTACAGGGAATTCAAAAGACATTGATTTTTTCTTAGTAATAAATTTTGTGAAAGAAGCCCAAGAAATGCTGTTACTAATGAAAATATTACTGCTGTTTGAGCAATGCTTGAAGAAGATCAGTGGACATCTTATGAAATTATTTGGGCAACAATATGAATAAAATAAAAAACATTTTACCTCAACAGTTCGACATAAGGATATTTTGTTGTCAACGGATTCCGTATAAACTGACTCCTGATCAAAAACAACAACAAATTGATTGGTGCAGAAAACTCTGGAAAAATTTCAAACTTGGCACTTCAAATTTGGTAATAAATCTTGGATTTATTGTTATGATCCTGAAAACTCAATGAGCCTTTCAAACGAACCTAAGCATACAAAAGTCTGACAATCTTGAGGTGCTAAGAAGATTGTTGCTAGCATTTTTACTTTCTCTACCAAGTAATTTGGATGAACATCGCAGGTAGAAAAGCATTTTCCATGGATGCCACACAATGATTTTCAAGAAAATCCATCTATCCCAAGCTATGTTTAATATGAAACTTGTTTGAAGATTTTGATTTTCTCAACTAAAATATTCTTTGTTTTGAAATATTTTAAATAAAAATTAAATGTATACGTTGAATTTTCTGGGAATAACCTGTGAATTCATCTTTGTTCTGAATGGCATTTGCATAAGTGTGAACCGTAAGAGATTAAAAAAAATGTAGATCTCATTAAAGCATACAATTTATGCCAAATGCTTTTTTATGGACTCATCCATTGCCAAGACATTTGTTGTTATTGTAATTTTTTCAATACTTTTACTTTTCTCAAGTGGGGAATCATTTGTTTTTTTAATCCTGCTCAAGCAAAGTGAAGAAAATTTCAGTTCCATTCCATAGTGACCTGTTCTCAAAAGATTTTACTCACTAGCCGAGTGTATTTCCTAATTCCCCTTGTACCTACAAAGAAGTACATAGAAAAATCAATGCTACTAATCCTGGTTAGCGTTCATTATATAGAAGAATAAACTTTTGTAAGAATAGTTGTTGCAGAAGAGGTAGAGAGATCATGTGAATATGACATATAATATTTTTTATGGTAATATTAAGGAAGTTTTTGAGTCTCTTCAACTTTTTATTTGTTATGATTGTTCTGGAACTATAGATTAGCAACAATTTTTGATACAGTTTAAGCATTAGTGAAGTACATTAACAGCCCAATTTCTAGTTGTAACAGTGAAATTTTAGTATGTCTTGTGCTGTTATTCTAATTGCTATAGATTGTCCACAGAGTTTTAGAAGCTCAAACAGCATTTACTTTTGATTTTCAGTCACTGATGCATATGACTCAAGGCTCATTCCAGTCAGGTACTCCAATAAGTAAAATAAATTCTTATGACAAAAAAATGTTTAACATTTTGACAGAGACTTGAAACTTTCCTGGAGCTGGTTATTAATGATTTCTTCTGGGGATGCCTGACATCCCGAGAGGAAATCATTAATTTTGACATTTTCTGGCAAAAGGTTGTATCCCACATTTTTCTGAAAATTGGTTTTTTGCTTATTTCTATTGATTTCCTTTATCTACATAAAAAAGCAAAAGGTTGTATGTCACAAGTAACAGGAAGTGCATTTTATTAAGGATTGTCAGTAAGTCATTACCTCTGCCACTTCGCGTCCAGCATTTGATTCCATCATGATGAAGCTTGTCCTCAATATTGTGCCTTATTTCCCTGTGAGTCGTGGGTTAATCACTGCTCTTCTGATGCACACCCAAGCTAGAATAGTCTGACCTAGAGAATATGGAGGATAGTAGTAGTAGTTTTATTGATCTTGTAAAACATACAGTACATTGGTAGCATTGACAATAAATCATATAAACATATAATATAAATAATATACATATGATATATATAGGTAAATTTTAACAATACAAATTAAAATGCTCTGCCTAAATTAAATGCAGTTATTCAAAACATACATTCACTGTTGAAGAAATTCATGTTTTGGATAGTAATGGTGATCAAATAAATTTGCAGTAAGGCTGATTTAATGATAGTAAATTTCTCTATTGCTTTCAAACTGACAGGAAACTTGTTATATTATTTGGTATCTGCATAAATTGTTTCAGTTTGAGTAGTTTTGCATTGGTTCTCATTTTATATATATGATTTTTGTCTCATTATGGGTGTGAATTGCTTTGTTTATTGGAAATATATTACCACAAGTAAGTGTTTTCTTGTAAAAGAGAGAAATTCATAAAGGTATGAGGTAGGTTCCAAAAGTTTCCAGCCTGACCCTGAAAATGAGTGCAAAAGTTATAGTGGATTGGGCAGGAGCTAGTGACAACTGACAGGATGCGCACACATGAATTTCAGCCTGCTACTAGCCACAGTTGAGAGGTGGCTCTTGTTTGAACAAGACATTACATCATGCTAAAATGGATAAAATTGACTATAGTGCATTGATGAAGTTCCTGGCAAAAGAAGGGCTTGCATCCACTGAAATCGAATGCCACTTGAATGGTGTTCATGCTGATGCTTCCTCTTTATATTCCACAGTGAAAGAATGGTCTAAACACATTTGTCTGGGCAGAAAGAATATTGTTGATGATCCACATGTTGGTCGACCTATTGAGGTGGTGACTGAGAAACCCATCCAAATTTCAAGGAAATCTTAGCAAGGTTGGTGTTATATAAAACAACTGTTTTCTGGATCATTGATGATTATTTACACTTGGAAAAGGTCAGTGCAAGATTGGTACTCAGACTTCTCTCCCTGCAATTCAGGAGCAGCACATGACTTGTTGCACCAAGTTTTTGGAGCTTTGCCATGACACCCAGTAAGAAGTATTGGAATCCTTGATTACAGGTGATGAAAACTATGGTTCTTGATTATCATCCTGCGTTGAAAACTGAATCTCTTAAATGTCATAAACTGAGTGAAGCTCCACCAAGAAAGGCAAAGGTCACCCAGTCCACAAAAAAGATCATGGTGATGATCTTCTGGGATTCTAGAGGAATTTTCTTCATTAATTTCAAAGTAAGGAATACCACTATGAAGGCACAATATTATACTTCACTTTTGCAGAAATTGCACGACTCCATCAAACATAACAGGTGAGGAAGATTTTCACTTGGTGTTATTCTTCTCCACGACAATGCGCCAGTACACATGACAGCAATTGTGAAGGCTTTAGTAAAGGAATATCACTTCAAAGAGATTGACTACCCACTCTGCAATCCAGATCTAGTCTCAAGGGAGTACTACCTCTTCTCCAAGCTGAAGAAAGATCTTTGTAGAAGGAAATTTGGTGGTGGTGGTGGCGGCGGTGGCGTGAAAGCTGCTCTAATGGGACATTTCCAATAAAGAATCAGGTTACTTTGTGAGAGACATAGAATTGTTAATTCACTGATGTGAAAAGTGCATTGAAATAAAGGGTGATTATGTTGAAAAGTAAAATTTTTTATTTATTTTTATAATGTTAAAAAAATAGTCAAACTTTTGAAACCTACCTCATATTTATAATACTTGGGAGAAGTAAGATGTGAAATGTTTTAAAGATGGGGCTACATGTGATTGTACAATTTATTCCTATCATTGTTCTTAGCAATCTTTATTGAACTTTAAACAAGATTTGACTTTGGGTGAACTCCCCAAGAACACAGTTTCATATCACATGATTAAGTGGGATGAGCAAAGAAACATTTCTCATTTTTTCAAGATATACTTTATTTACCAGCATCCAAAAACTGTGTCAGATAGTGCTAAGTTTATTTGAATGTGTCATTGCAGAAAGGGTCCTAAGTCAGTTTTTTTGTGAAATTGACATGTGGTTTTTCGAATCCCTACACATAGACACATACTCTGAGCAGAAAAATATTGATGTCATCAACCTTTGTAAGGATGAAAATCAAATGTGAAAATAACGTCTACTTCAGAAAGGTTCCTAAGTCACTGACCGAACTACTTTTCTGCATTCCCACATGAATGCGCTAGCATCACTAACAGACCTTAAAGCTATGAAATGGCGGAAACCGAGATTGTGGTTAAAGTTTCTCCAAAGAAAAGGATGAAAGGCATTGTGAATAGTGCAGAATATAAAAAAAAATAGTATTAAGAAAGCATGTATACATGGTGAAGAATACATTTCCTATAATGGGAAGACAGTACCTCATTGGGAAATTGGCTCAAAATGCAGGTAAAGAGTAAAATTTTGTACACTGATTTCTGGTGTTGTGCTGACATAAGTTATTATAGGGCAAAGTTTTCAAACCATGGTACGTGCACCTTCTCCTATTGGTGAGCCTTTATATTTATATAATATACTGTTTAATTTTGAAATATTTCATAAGTACATAGCTCATTAGTATGCATTATGACTAAAAATATTTAAAAAAAATATAAAATCAAATAAAATATCAGGCCTAAGTAATATCATTCATATTACTCTCTCGTTATGCGCAAAGTTATACCAACAATCCGGTATCATAACATTATTTTTAATTTACAAGTGCCGTAAGAAATATTTTGAGATGCTCACCATTGAGGATCAGGAAGAGATATTCTTAACCCTCTATAGGATGAATTCAAAGGACGAACAAGATCTTCGCTTGCAAAGAATGATTGAAGCAGTGTAATCTGCAACACACAGACCTCACAGAGAAAGCATAACTCTGAGGGACAAATCTTGTACATACCATATACTGTTGCATGATAAGAAAGTACAAGTATGCAGGGAAGCATTCTTTTCTTTATGTAGTGTGTCTGATAAGTGTGTAAGACAACTTCACAAGACACTGCTCATGGGACAGTCCTCCTACATGATGCTAGGAGCAAGGAATCCAGCGGAAATGCTATAAAGGGAGAAGAACTTCGGCTCATTAGTGAACATATTGAAATGTTTCCAGAGAAGCAAAGTCATTATTCTGGCAAAGTAGTCCATTATTTAGATGCTTCTTTGTCGGTAAGCAAGATGTACTCTTTAAAGAGAAACATCCAAATACCAAGATAAACTATAAGCTTTATAACAAATATTACAATGAAAATTTTGCATTACAGTTTGGTTGCCCAGGAGTTGATGTGTGCTGTGTGTGAAAAAATGAGGAATAAGATCAAAAACCTCAATCTGAATGAGACAGCTAAATGGGCAGTAGCTGCCGAATTAATTGTTCATAAAAGGAGAAGTAATAGATTTTACAGTGCTTTGAAACAAGCAAGGAAAAATATATTAACAATGAAAACATTATGCCTTTAGTGTTTGATTTTATGCAAAACCTACATTTGCCAGCTATACCGGTTCAAGATATATTCTATTTGCGGCAACTAACCGTTAATGTTTTTTCCATTCTAATTTGAAGACAGAAAAAACTCATTTCTTTGTGTACCACGAGGGACAGGGAAGAAAAGGTGCAAATGAAGTGTCATCATTTCTAATTGATTATATTGATGAATTTGTCCCAAAAAATATATCACAATTACACTTATTTTCTGATAACTGTAGTGGACAAAATAAGAACAATACCCTTATAAGGACCTGTTTGGCTTTAACTAATATGAATCAGTTTGATAAAATTCTCCACTTCTATCCATTGAAAGGACATTCATTTTTTGCTGTGCGATAGGAAGTTTGGGATGATTAAACATGCTCTGAAGAAGAGAGATAGAATTTACACACACTATAAGTAGTGCAAGCTCATTGTTTTATTTTCAAAGACTGGTGCATTTTCATTGAAAATGGTTGAGGCATATGATATTTAGGATTTTACAAACTGGTGGCCTCAATTTTATAAGAAGATGACAGTATCCCTAGAAACATCACATGCTTCTAGAGATAAGAAACAATGGTTCAGTGTATCCCACTTTAGTTATTTTGAGTACTCTTTTAAAAAGAATGGATATGTTGTAACAAGAAATTAGATTGGTGGACTTATTGAGCATACATTTCATCTGTCTCAACCAGGCAGTGTACCACACTTATTTCCTATTCAAAAATTGTATCCAGATGGTAAAGTTCCGATAAAGCTAAGTAAGATAGTAGATATTAAAAAGTCCTTCAATACACCCCTGAGGAACATATTCATTTTTATGAACAAATCTTGTGCTGGCCACATGCTGATCCTTAAACATTTTGAAATAGAACTTTTACTATATGTTGAGACTCAAAACATAGGGATATCGTAAATTAAATTTTGCGCTTTCATGCCTAAAGTTTTGATGTTCCATGTATAACAAATTGTTGTAACAGTTATCAAGAGGTTATGTTTAAGATGTGATGTTATACTATTCATATAACAACATTCTTCATTCACTGAAATTAATTTATGAAGATTACTTCATTTCATAGTGGTATATAATATTTTAATTTCAGAAAGGCACCTAACTCAGCCAATATTAAATATGCTTGTACTCTAAATCATTTTGATTATGAGCATTTGCCTATACAGGATCTATTTCTGGTAATCAGAAGATTATAGAGTATTTATTTTGTTATTCTGTATTTCATAATTATTCAGCTAGACAGTATTTTTTAATTTCCCACAACTTTCCTTCAAGTGACTGAGGTAACCTTCTGCAATGACACATTCATTTGCTACACCAATTGGAAATACTGTGGAAACAATAATAATACAGAATAATACCTGTACTCCATAAATAATTACACAGCAATGAGACTTTCACATCCATCCCATCCATCCATCTACCCACCCACCTACCTCCAGCTCTCCCTCCCTCCCTGTAGAACCTATTATGAGATTAGACTCTATGCCCAAACTCTAGGATATAGATCATGTCAAGAATTACATTTATTCATACTTATTAATACATTTATTTACAAATAATAACTCTAACAATGAATTTTCAGAGGTGTCAGTTTTGCATAATTTTCAATTATATGTCTGTTTCCAAAAGCCTACTTGTACACTTGCATTCTTAGAATAATCATATTTATTATATTTACAATGTTACACTATTACCAGTGTTTGTTTTGATTGCCTTCTCTGTATAAAAGGTATGAGTAATGAGGTATCTTTTTAATTCTGATCTAAACTTATTTTTGTTCATTTGCAATTCCTTTATAGAAGAGGGAAGTGAATTAAACAAAACTATTCCTTTGTAATAAACCCCTTTTTGGAATAACTGCATATTATTTGTTGGTCTATGTAAGTCCTGCCTATGTCTGACTTTTTGTTATGAAATCTGTATTTTTTGGAAACTTTTCTGGGTTATTTATTACAAATGACAATATCGCTAGAATATATTCACAGGCTAATGGTAAAATTCCAAACATTTTGAAAAATGGTTTGCAGTGAGTTGATTGTCTTTCCACTGCCATTATTCTTATTATCTTTTTTTGCATAATGAACACTTTTTTAGCATTTATTGAATTTCCCCAAAATATCATTCCATAGGTCACCAAAGAATGAAAATATGTATAATAAGCTGTTTTTAGTTGCTCTTATTTATAAGCTGAATTAAGGATCAGATTGCAAAGCATGCAGAGCTCAGTTTGGGTAAGATATAATCAATCAATTAGTGTTTCCAAATCATGTTGCGATCAATCATAAGACCTAGGAATTTTGTATTACAGGCTTCTGCAATCTGATTATTTTCATACTCTGTCCTTAGGTCTGCCTTGTTTTATGCTTTGTGCAAAAATTAATGTAGTTAGTTTTTTCAAAGTTTATGTGAATTTTGTTACTTTCAAACCAATTATTGAGTGTGTTGAAGATTTTATTAAATGACTGACATTGTGTTCTTTAATTATAATCTTGTGACATCCGCAAAAAGAACTGGATAGGCATTGTTATTTATAACTGCAGGTAGATCATTTATATACACTAAAAATAATAAGGGACCCTTGAAGTATTTATTATAACCTTTTGCTTTCTGTTCGATAAGTAAGATGTAATCCATTGATACCCTTTGCCCCTAATTCCATACCCGAATAATTTTGAAAGAAGTATTACATGATTAACACAGTCAAATGCCTTTGATAGATCATAGAATATTCATAGTGTATTAAGTTTGCCATCCAATGAATTGAGAACTTAATTAGTTAACTTAAAAATGGCATCACTAGTTGATATGCTCTTTTGCTAAAATATTAATCTTATCTAGATGGTAATAAATTCTTTTAAACATAATTTTTTCAAAAATTTTAAAAACAACTGTAAGTAAAGATACTGGTCTATAGTTTGACGTTTCTGAGATTTGCTCTTTCTTGTATAATGGCTTAACGATTGAATATTTTAATCTATCTGGGAATGTCCCTATTAAGATGGATATGTTACATATATGACTTAAAGGTTTGCAAATAATGACAGCACATATTTTTATAATGTTTTTGTGCTTATTTCATTGTATCCTGATGAATTCTTGCTTTTGAGGGATTGTATTACTTGTTTTATTTTGGTTGCACTTGTGGGTATTATCTCTAATGATGTAAAATTTTCCATACAGGATTCCTGAAGGTACAAAACTGAATCTCTCTTAGGCTGTATCGTTGTCAATACATTTTCTGCGACCTGAACAAAATATTCATTAAATGCTATCTGCTGGGGATCATTTGTGGTCTCTTGGTTTACTTTAATATCTTTTATATCATTTTTTGAGTGACATTTACCAGTCTTTTTTAATAATGTACCATATAGTGCTAGGCTTATTGTGAGAGGACCTTATTTGTTTCTCATACCAAAGTTTTTAGATCCATTTATAACCCTTTTTTAGAATTCTGCGGTGCATTTTAAAGTGTTGTTTACGTCTACCACACTTACTTTCTCTAGTTGGTAAATAAAGTTCTCTTTTGTGTCTACATGATATTTTTATACGTTGTGTTCGCCAGTCATTTTTAGAATAGTTATTAATTTTCTTTATGTGGAGTGGAAAACTGGAGCTATGGATCCTTACAAAAGTGTTTAAGGAGTTAAACTTGTCATTTACATTATTTAGTTTATACATTTCTTCCTACAATTCCTCAGACAGTTTGGCTTTAAAACACTCAATGTTTTCTTTATTTATTATTTTAAAGCTGGTTACGAGTTTTTTTTTTTTTTTTTTTTAATTGGGAGTATAATGATCAATTTTGATGAGTTGTCCATCATGGTCTGAAAGTCCATTAACAAAGGATTGTATTTCATGGCACTCCTTTTTAGGCATATCTATAAAAATATTGTCGATAGGCATTTTGGAATTATTTTGAATTCAGTTGCAAAATTGACTGTATAGATAAGATTGAATATTCTTAATAGTGAACAAATTTGTATCTTTTGTTTGCTACCTATCAAGAAATCTATGTTCAAGTTGCCACACAAAATAATTTTTTTTTTTTTTTCCATTTATATAGCTCCCTTTAACATCTAAGGTCATACCGGGGGCTTTGCACTTGAAACAACTCATCTGTAGGCTCTTTTTTTTACGTTTGGTTTAAATCATTTTATTTTCCTCAAACCCACACACATTCACTCTCACATCTATACTTCCAGACTCTGTGGGGGATAGGGAATAATTCTGACTAAAGAAAAATTCCCCACCCCGGCCAGGAATCGAATCTGGGAGCTCTAGGTGAGAAGTCAGCTCGCTGACCACTCGACCACAGAGGCAGTCGTATTGAATCTTTGGTTTGAAGAGCAGTTTTAGAATAATATCTAGGTTAGAAAGTTGTCTTTCCTATGGGAGCTCTATATACCACTAATATAATCAGTTGGTCTACTGTGTTAATATGAACATCGCAACATTCAAAGGTTTGTTCCAGACAGTACTCCTTAAGATCAATTACGTTGAAGCTTAAATTATTCTTAACAAAGATACTCACACCTCCTTTAGACAGTTTTTGTCTACAGTTCCAAGCTGCTGTTTTATAACTATCCATTGAGAAATGTAATATTTCCTGTTTTTCTAAGTGATGTTCTGTAATACATAAAATATCTGGATTTAACTTTTCAGATTTGAAATTAATTAATAATTCATTTACTTTATATCTTAAACTTTGATTGTTTTGGTGAAATACTGTGAGTGAGTTCTTATTTTTTTTTAATGACTCAAAAAATGATTATCTGGTTTCTGTTTTATTTCTGAAACATTTACTGTTCTATTTATCTGATTTACTCTAAAAAAGGAACAGCATTACTAGTGACAAGAGCAGGAATATTACAGGGACTATCCATGGATGTACATGAGAGACTCTCAGCAATGGAATGCATCAGCATATTCTTGCCTTGAGAGTTCAGATGCAAGCCATGTTTAGTGTAACCATACCTTTCAATGGATGACACATCAACGATACTAATGTGGCCTGTTCCCTCTCGACTAAGAAACTGATCAAACCTGTGATTAACTGCCCTCACCCTCCTGCTAATCCAAGGCTTGTCATGTCTCCAGAAGAGATTCACAAAGCTCACATTAGTGTGGCTACTGGCCTTGGCAATGTGGTTCATGTCCACCTCAATTGAATAATTGAGATTCCTATCCAAACCATTTCCAGGTCCCCCCACTATTACTACATGATCTCCTTTAGCGAGATTCTTTGCAAAAGCTTCAACATTCCCCACCACATGGCTTAGACCAGCATTGGTGCTGAAAATACTGGTAACAGTATATTCCTCCCCCAATATTGCCTGGAATCTTTCTCTGATGCCCCTAGCATGACTACTCCCTAAAACTAATATCCTACATTTGGCATCAGAGGACCCCTTTCCTAGGCTGGACCTGATAGCAGGCCTCGTCTCCAACAACGATGGAGTATGCACATCTTCTGGCATAGCCAGGGAAGATTCCACCTCCACCACTGCCAAAGCCAAGAATCTGTTACTCAGCTCCAATTCAGGAAATTTATCAGGAGCACACCCAAAACTATGCCTACATTTTTGACTGGAATACAACTTAAATTCCAGCAATTTACTTCTACATTTACTACCCAATCTCAGGCTTTCAATTTCAGATCTAGTAAGTTCCAATTCTTTACATAGGCTTAGTATGGTGTTCTCATGGCTTATCACCAAGGTCTTAAATCTACACAGTTCACACAGCAACACCTGACCTACACTTTCACAATTAGTATTCTCACAGTTCCAATGAAACCATGATTCACACTCTGTACAAAAAACGCTATGTTTCACAATACTACGACACAACCCACACTTACCTGACACATCACAAACTTGTGCACTCATTCTCACAGACATAGTGCACCACTTATTAAATGCACTAAATACCACTTTCTAATACACTAAACACTGCTTACTAACACCACCAATCACAATTTTACTGCCACCTGGTTCACTTATTTACACTATACTTATTATTTACTATATTAAAAATATGAAAATAGATAGAAAAGTTGTATGAACTGCTAAAGTAAACTATAATGTACATAAACAAATGTAACACAAATAGTTGGCATGTGAGCTGCATGCTCAGTGTTTTGATGCCTCTACGTCTAATGCTCTCTATAGAGCAATGAAATATGCAGATATCCCAGAACTTATATCAAATGTTTTCAAGATAAGCAGCAGAAGATGTATAATATTTCGCTCTGTCATCAGTGGTAAACTATTTAACATGACGGGTTATCTATAAAATAAGTGTTTTAAGATTTGGACTTTTCAAATGTTCCATTCTCCAGATAACAGAAGAGCAGCTCACATGCCAACTGCTCATATAACTATTATTTGTGGAACACCCTTTAACTGCAATGGTTCTCAGCTTCCCTTTCCACATTGAACATGAATTAATTTTGCTCAGAGGTCTTTAGATCAGGCTTGAGGTTCTTTTATGTGTTATATAAATCTATGATTCAGAACCACTGGCTTTACTTCCCTTCCAAAGAAAGCCATGCTAAAGATTTTTAGGTCTAAAAACTTTCATTGCCCTACACCAGGTTTAAAACCACAACCTTAGGAACATTTATGCGAAAGTTATTTTTAGAATGTAGAGGACTTCAGAGGTTATTCCAAGAAAATTCAAAATATACATTTTATCTGTCATAAAAATGTCTTAAATATATGGTATTTTAATCAGAATCATCAGAGCCATTTTTGAGAAAATAAACATTTTCAAAAAATATTCCATGTAATGAGAACATGGGTTTGGGGTTATTTTCTTGAAAATCTTTTTTTTTTAGCTTAACGTCCCTTAGCCTGGTTGGTCATATCGGACGATGAATGAAATTGGTAAAATGATGCTCAAATGATCTCGGGGTCCATGGAGCATAAAGTCACTAGACATTCGTCTTCTCAGGATAAGGGAAAACCCCCCAAAAAAACCCTTATCCGGGTAACTCACCCTAAGCGAGATTCAAACTCACGACCTTTTGAATGTGACGCAGACACACTACCACCACACTACCAAGGCGGGCCGAAGATCTTTGTCACATCCTTGGATGTTGCTGAACTTAAATATCAAGTTTGGTATTAACCAATTCTTCGTTTTTGAGTTATGCTGTTCTTGTACACACACACACACACACCCACACTGCCACACACCACACACCCCACCACACCACCCCACACCACACCACAGCAGAGCACAGACTTTTTTCTAAAAGCATTTTTTCTTGGATTCAGGGGACCTCAAAGCATATATTTCCAGCGAAATCTCTGTAGAACATTTTTGGTTAGAATTCATACCTTATCTACCTACTTTGTGCATGGTGGTGAAAGCAAAAATGCAAGGGATCTATCAGCTATATATGGTAAATAACAACAATACCATATCATACCTCTGTTTTCCATAAAAGAATATCACAACAGTGAGACAATCATGTACCACAACCACAACTCGAGAACATCAGTATGAGCTGTTCATTCCATTCTACTTTTGATCTTTTACATTTACCATTAGAGAGGATAAAATGCATTTCTGTGTTTCGAGCTGCTTTGTCCGTCCTGAAAATAACACTGTACTGAAAAAGTGTGTAAACATGCCTGGAGATGCCACAAGTGGAATCTATTAATGGAGATAGTGAGATCAAAATGTTGATATTATCATTACTAATAATTCCTAAAGAGTTGGTGAATCATTTAAACCTGATACCTTATATGGTATCTTCAAGAGTGTTCATTTAGTTGAACTATGCAGGTATTGCAAGATTGAGGGGTGATACAGAGTAAATAAAAATGTTAAATATCTGAAAATGTTACATGATATAATTCTCATATAATTATACTGTCATTTCAGTTCAATATTTGTTTTTTTTATACCCTTCATTCTTCTATATACTCCTAGCCTTCTTGGGATAAGGTTTTATGCTGGGAAATTTAATTATAAATAAAATACAGTTGACCCTTAATGTTGTTTATTAAGGAAAATTGTGCACATGCATTGTAATTATACTATTTTTGGTATTATAAATAAGTAATGTAACATATCTTGTGAAGTAATAAGCACCTCATAGTTAAGTATTTTTGTGGACTGACTTCATAAAAGCATCAACACATAAATAAATATATGAGAAAATGAATATGAAGCAAAATTAGGAACATTGAATGAAACAATCATTCTAAATGCTGAAAAGATAATTCTATAATAAATAGAATACAAAATAAAATACATTATACCAGTTTTCTGAGGTGAATAAAACATTTTTGAGAAGTTGATCTAATGGTGCTCAGAACAAACCATTTCTAGAAATCTTGCTCTGGGCCAGCAGAAGTATATAAGAGGCCAGCAAAACTCCAAGGGGGTTAGGGGGTAGTGAAAAAAAAAAAAAAAATTCTAAAAGTCAGTCTACTGATTGAAAGCAGTGAATAGTGCAGTACAGTTGTAAGCTGTGACTGCATGATAAGCTCTGTTTTGTAGCTTCTGGGTGACGAGTAATGAGTGTAAAACTCTGTGTAACATTTAGTTTGATACTAGCCAGTAAAGAGAGTTTGGCAGAAACTGGTGTTCTCATTTATTACTATATACAATTGGATTTAAGTGAATAGATCCACTACAAAACATAGGCAGCATAGGATAAACACCAATGAGAAATGTTTTAGGATAACAAAATTCATTGACATAGATGCCCAACAAATACAAGATTCAAGTATGACTTCACCTGTGTTTCATTTCCTATGTGGTTGGTAGAAATCCCTAGGGTTGAGAAGAGAAATTCAGTAGTATATCTTCACAAATGTGTTTGGAGTGGACAAGAAGCAAAAAGTATTCCCTTTGGGAATTATTGCTTCATCATATGTATTGGCATAAAGACAGTTGTAGTGTTATTCAAATAGCAAAATAGTAATCAGTCTAAATATACCTGATCCTAATGAATGGGTCAGATGTGCTTTCCTCATGCACAATAGAGGAAATAAAGTCTAAGAAAGCACAAACCTCTCAAAGAATGAATCATTTCAGTTCAATTGATTAATGTTTTATTGTTTGACATTACCTGTGTATTTTATGTATTTCAAAGTTTTAAGAAGTCTGATTGTATATCAAACATATATATGTTTTTTTACCATGTATTCAACCCCAGCCAAAGTGAGGTTATTTGTTCGGTTGTGGCTAACCCACTAAAAAGCCTCCACCTGATAACTGTGTTCTACTGTGTATATCGTACGTACTTGTTATGTGTGGAGTACCATAGAGCACCTCAGTTAGTATGTGAAAGATGGATTGCTGTTGTACATTGTACAGGAGGCAGTGTAAGGTAGCTTCTAGGCTACAGCCATGGAATTGCACTACAGTCTAGGTATTCAGTGCTGCTGATAGGAAGAAAAGTAAAGTAATTTGGTATTACTCTGAGTGATTTCCTCATTGACTGTACCAGTTTTCCTAGTTGTAATCTGACAGTATGCCAGGACAGATATTTCAAACAGTTATCTGAAGCCCTGCTAAGTGGTTGCAATGCAGCTGAGGATGATGAATGTGTGGTGGAATCCAGTTGTCTATAGGTCCTATAATTGCATTGCTATGCTGCCTATCCTTGTAGACAGATCAGTGGCAGGCGTGGCTTGTCATATGTGTTCATGGGTTCAATGAACCCCTTATAAAATTAAAATTCAAAGTAAACTTCTTCCCTTATAGGACAGTATAACATGAAAATAAATTATTACAATATAATTATCTCATTCCCTTTGAAATGAAAAGAAATCTTGCTAGATAATTATGCGATGTGGCAATGAAATGCCTAGTTTCGTGATGTGTTCAAATGCCTTATAGAGCCTAAGGAAGCAGCGAGTTTGTTGGTGAGGGGAACAGAGATGGAAAGAGAAGGAAGCAAGAAAAGCGCCCAGCAATAGTTAAAGTTTGTGTTAGCGACATCCCAAAGTCCAAGCAAAGACTCATGGAGTTACATGAGCGTCTTTTTCCTCTCTCATTCCTTGGCGTTTATTGTCAGTCAACGCATATGAATTTAAAGTTTCATTATTGGCTTTATGCACGGTTTTCAGACAAAGAGAATTGCTTAAAAGGTATGCTAAATTGAAAGTGAGTGTGTGTGCATGCATGCATGCATGCATGTGTGCGTGTGTGTAGCAGTTAGGCAGACCAAAACCTCATCTTTCTCCAACACAAAAGCAAACCATTAATTGCAAGGACTACTCACACTTGTTTAGAAATAAAATATGAGATTGAAATACATGGATTCCTGGGTGTAATATTACAAATAGATTGTATTGTTTTCCGTGCTTAATGTTTGCTAAAGGAAAAGACTGTAGTTGGACAAAAACTAGATAAGCAGATTTAGCACACTTATCTCAGAAAATTAAGAGACATTTCGGATCACAATTACATGTCAATTCTTGTATTGATATCACAGTATTGGGCAAAAACAACATATGGGAACAACTCAACAGTGCTTTTCGTAGGAGCATAGAATGCACACTGAACAAATAAGAAAAAATAGATATGTGCTGTAAAAAATTATCGACTGCATCAAATTTTGCGGAGAGTTCGAGCTGCTTAGAGAGCCCATGATGAAACAATGGATTCTAACAACCCAGGAATATTTAGAAGGCTAATTAATTTTGCGTCAGCTTTGAATAATGTTAAAGAACATTTTAAAGCAGCCTCTGCCTTTGCAGAAACATCGAAGACAATTAAAAACAAATTGTTGTACAGCATGCTATCTGTGAGCCGTGACATTCCCTCTGAGCTTTCTAATGCAGATTTTGTATCAATTATAGTTGATGAGATGACAGATGTTTCATCTAAGTTTCATTAGCATCACATATTATGGATGTCCTAAAAGAAGTTGTAGGGAATAATAGCAACAAATTAATATCCCAAATCTATGATGGGGATAGCATTTTTAGTGGACATTATTCTGGTGTAAGGAACACTTATCCTTATGCTTATTTTGTACATTGTTATGCTCACCAATTAAATTTAATAATGTCCCAAGCAGCGAGTCAGAACAAAGAAGTCAGGATTTTCTTTGAAAATATTGTTGAGGTTCAAAGTTTCTTAGCCCATTCTCTGGAAAGAATTAAAATTCTGTTGAGATTGTTGGCAGATGACTTTCACGTGGTTCAACAATCGGGTGGAATTTCAATTCTCATGCAATCTGCACAGTAAACAAAAACAAGGATGCAACTATCGAATGTCTGGAGAAAATTGAGGATGAGGATGCAAGCCTGCAGACCTCCAAATTAACCAAGTGCAGGGACTTTGACTGAAAATGCAATTACCTTCTTTCAGTTTCTGGCTACACTTTTTACTTTCTCTACACATACTATGTACATAGTGTAAAGAGAAGGTGTTGTATTGCACCCAAAAATTTGATACCCAGATTTTACTGGACATATATGTTTTGGGTCCACCAAACCAAAAAAAAAAAAAAAAAGTCCATGTGTGTGTCTGTCTGTCTGGCTGGCTGTCTGTGGACAACATCGCTCAAAAATGAAAAGTCTGTTATATACCAAACTTGGTATTTAAGTTTGGTATCTTCCAAGGATTCAACACAAAGATTTTCAAGAAAATCCCCCCATCCCCAACTACCCTTTACATGGAAAATTTAGATTTTCTCAAAAATAGCTAATGAATTAGATTAAAATATTGGATGTTAAAGATATTTACCTGACAAATAAAATGTATATCTTGAATTTTCTGGGAATAGTCTCTGAAGACTACTTTATTCTGGATGAATTTTACAGAAGTTTGCATAACTGGCTAACTTAAGAGATAGACAATGACTTAACAGAAAATACAGAGCTCGTTAAAATACACAATTTATGTTATATTCATTTTTTTCGTGGAGTGGATATTTGAAGATTTTCTTTATTATAGGTTTCAGCTTTAAAAAACCTTTTCTCATACAGGAATTTGTCAACTCCTGTCCATACAAACAAAGGAACTTCAGTCAAATAGCAACCAGCTTTTGACTATTACTTTAGCCTATGCATGGGAGCAAGTAATAAGACTATTTCTGCTAATTTTCTCTCGAAGATATTTAAATCCTTTTAAATATTTTTTTTTTTTTTTTTACGATCATAGTTTCTTTGAACCCCCACAGTCATAACCCACGAGCCGCCACTGATCAGTAGTAGCACTCTACTGAGACACGTTCATTGTGGTGACGGTGGTTTGCAGGTCCTGGGCATTCTGGATGATCAGGCTAGACAGATTCCGATGTTAAGATCTCCGCATGTAGGTCCCAAAGGACCTCTCGCGTCGCGACGTTGTTCGTGGGTTCAATTGATGCTGCATCGGAGACTGGAAAAGGTGGTGGTGTCCGGGGTGACGACAGAGTTGGTTGCCTATCTTTCGGATAGCTAGAGCACTGGACTTGCCCAGTGAAGTGGAGGCACAGTACCGGCGATGGTGGCGGAAGTCGGGCCCAGTGCATTCAGCGGTGACGGCGTTTGCACAACAGTAGTGGCACTTCGGCGACGAAGAGGAGACGACCTGGCCGTGCCCGTAAGCACAGCAGCGTCGGCAGGGCCGGCGACGTTCCTTCAGCTAACACCGACAAGCAGGTGTCGCCCTAACAATGCAAACCCTTACAGATACACCCGGTCGTGTAGCTCTAATCTGACAATCGGCGTTGGGGCCCAGTAATAATAAATGCGTGTGGCCCTCACAAATAAAGACCACCGCGCCTGCGCAGCGGCAGACATGTGCTGGGGAACCCCCGAACCACGACACTGTGCCGGAACGGCGGCGTGCAGCTCCGCGATGGTAACAATTGCGACTGTATTTGCGGCGAAGCGGTGCTGGCTGCCGATGAAGCAACCGCTGCCACTGTTGATATGCGGCCGAGGCGTAGCTTGCCTCGGGTGACGGCGATGGAGTAGGGAGTCTTAGGGGTAGGGCAAAAGGGGAGCGACGGTAGTTGCTTCAGAAATGGCGCTGGCAGCAATGCTGCGGCGGAGGCGTCATCTACTCTCACTAAGAGCGAAGTGGAGCGAAGCCTGTGCTTTCTCGTTTTGTAAATGTACAGGCGTATCAAGCGCTGTTTAGCGATGAACAGTCAAGAACAAAACTGCGAATATGTCTACTTGAATGGGGGGGGGGGGGAATGTGTGTGTACATTGCTAAAACATTTAGAGGGTCTAGATTTTGTTCGAATGTAGTGATTTTAAGGTTTCATATGAAGGTGTAAATACTATATTATTGTTGTTCAGATATGTTTAATTAAGAAATGCAGCCCACCAAAACTTTGAAAACAATGGATACCTGCCATTTTTTATGGTGTTTAACGCCCGCTTTTAATATCATGGCACAGTAGGCGATGACTCATGATACATGGAATGAAGATGGAATGCGATGGCGGGAAAAATCGCAGAACCTGGAGAAAACCCGCCCCTGCGCAGCTTTGTCCACCAAAACTCCCACATAAGTTTGCCTGAGATCGAACCCGGGCCTTGATGAGAGGCGAATGGCCTAACCACTTGGCCTCAGCACGATCCTACCTGTCATTACTACAACATATGTTAATGTTTTCAAATAATAGTAATGTTACGTTGAAAACCGAAGTGGATTATAGTGAAACTGTTCTATTTATGAATGCTCTTTAACTGCTGCGGTTCTCAGCGTCCCATTTAAATTGGCGTGAAGGATAGCCTAATTTTGCTCTGAGGCCCCTTCCGAAGTAAGCGAACCAGAGGCTAGAATGTTTGTTACCCCTAAACGCCGAAAAAGGAATTTGAGCACCTTTAGTTATACCAGCTAAAACAACTAAGAATGAAATCAAATACATCTCATTTTTATATATAAAATGTAATTATTCACGCATTGTTGAAGCAAAATTTAGTGAAATTAACGGAGAGTTTTTCAGTCAACATGTGTCACCTAGCTGAAGCTGTTCGAGCGGTTACACTGCTACAGGAAAATTGAACAGTTGCGCAGTGGCTGCAAGTTCAATGTTGGTTCATCTATTGTTAGAAGGGCCTATAAAAGATGAATTGACTGATGCCTATAATAGAAGATCAAGGCAGGGTCGAAAACATAAAACATTTGCTAGAAACGACCAATACGTGGTCAATTGTGTTCTTTGACGACGCACTGCCTCTGCTACAGACCATCTAAAGGATCCGAGAGCGGCAATTGGTGTTGCTGTCAGTGATCAAAGATACAAATCAGCCTTCAAGATGTGGGATTATGATCATGACCTAAAAAGTCCCTCGACTGCAGCGACATCATAAAGTAGATCGAACTAGGTTTACTCAGCACAGGAACTGACGACTTCGTTTTTGTCACAAAGTTCTTTTCACAAACGAATCTCGCTTCTGGCTAACACAATGTGTTGGACGTCTGCTGTGTATCAACGTCATTGTGAGGGTTATGATGATACTACGGTCCAAAAAAATTGTCCGATTTGAAGCTGGATAGATAATGGGTGGCATCAGTATCATGGTGTAACTTATCTTGTGTTAGAGGGCGACTAAATGCTGACTGATATACTGCTGATATTGTATTAGAACATGCTATACCTGCTGCAGTTGGAATGGGGCCGTAGTTTGTATTGCAGCAAGATAAGCTAGAGTCCGTACAGCTGGCTCAAATTGGGTCGCCTTGCGGAATCCTCAGATACAGACAAACTATTGCTATGAATGCAGACCTCAATCCCAGTGAACATTTATTGTATATGCTACAATGGAAGTCCCGAAAGTGTCCTATAGCTCCTCAGACTCTTCAATAGCATATATTTAACTCTTCAATGTCTTTAACCAAGAATGAGACAACATCCCACAAAAAATATGCTAAGTGTATTTAGAAGAATGCCTCGAAAGTGTGCAGCAGTTCTATATGCCCGTGGACGCCATACAAGATGCTGAAAGGTTTTCTTTGTTTTCGCAATTCAATGGAAGGAGCGCTCAGTGTTGCTTTGTGCACACTGCTTAATATATACAAGTTGGTCACGATAAGTAGATATAATTTTTGTTACCGTTAAATAAAAGTTATTCATTCGAGAAAGCAATTTTCGTATAAACTATTACTTCAAAAATATATTGAACAAAGTCTTTCTCCCTCTAATCTTTGAGCTGAGTGTATGTTTGCATATACACAATACTCTATATTTCAGATTGGTGTAAGGTGTTTCTGATTCTTTGCAGGAACAGTGGTGTTGCCCATCATTCTATTTGCACTCCTCTGAGTTCGCCAGAGTTGCTTAGGATTGTTGATGATGTTACTGCGTCGATCTGGGTAGCTCAGTTGGTTAGGCTCTGGCCTTCTAAACTCAAGGTCGCGGGTTCATACTCGGTCCAGATAAATGGGTTTTTAAGTGTGCTTAAAAGCAACAGCCCCATGCCAGTAAATTTATTGATATGGTATGATCTGGCAATTGACAGCATCGTTAACAAACAAAATATATATAATAATCTGATGTGTTACATTCACATGACTTTCTCTACATCTCTGCAACAAATTATTATTAAAAAGTTAATGCTTCTATTTACTCCATGCTAATCGAGAAAAAATTAGCAAAAACAAGTCTTATTACTTGCTTCCTTGTAAGTATAAGCGAAGTAAGGGAGTACCATAGGTTAAAGTAATAGTCAAAAGCTGGTTGCTATGTGACTGAAGTTCCTTTGTTTATATGGATAGGATTTGACAAATTCCTGTATGAGAAAAGTATAATTTTTTTAAAGCTGAAACCAAAAACGTGGAATATCTCAAAAACGATCAACTCCACGAAAAAAATGTGTATAACATAAATTGTGTTTCAACATGCTCTTCATTTCTTATGTGGTAAGTTTTTGTCCATCTCTTACGGTTTAGCAGTTATACAAAATTCTGTAAAATTCATCCAGAATAAGGTAGTCTTCAGACACTATTCCCAGAAAATTCAAGATATATATTTCATTTGTCATGTAAATATATTTAATATGCGATATTTTAATTAAAATCGTTAGAACCATTTTTGAGAAAATCAAAAATTTTGAAAAAAGTTCCATGTAAAGTGTAGTTGGGGGTGGGGGGATTTTCTTGAAAATCTTCGTGTCGCATTATTGGGAGATTGAATACCAAGTTTGGTATTCAACAGTCTTTTCGTTTTTTAACTATGCTTTCCACAAACACACACACACGCGCGCGCGCACACACGCACACACAGGGACCTTTTTCCAAAAATCATTCACATGACTTTCTCTACATCTCTAAGTTAAAATGATAGTCAAAAGCTGGTTGCTATGTGACTGTAGTTCCTTTGTTTGTATAGACAGGATTTGACAACTTCCTGTATGAGAAAAGTATACTTTTTTCAAAGCGGAAATTAATAACAAGGAATATCTTAAAAACGATCAACTCCAAGAAAAAAATGTATATAACATAAATTATGTGTTTTAATGTGCTCTACATTTTCTGTGTGGTAAGTTTTTGCCGATCTCTTACGGTTTAGCAGTTATGCAAAATTCGGCAAAATTCATCCAGAATAAAGAGGTCTTCAGAAGCTATTCCAAGAAAATTCAAGATATACATTTTATTTGGGGTACAAACAGCTTTAATATACGTGATTTTAATCAAAATTGTTAGAGCCATTTTTAAGAAAATCAAAATTTTCGAAATTTTTTCTATGTAAAGGGTAGTTTGTGGTGGTGGGATTTTCTTGAAAATCTTCGTGTCGCGTCCTTGGAAGATACTATACCTAAATACCAAATTTGGTATTTAACGGTCTTTTCCTTTTTGAGCTATGTTGTCCACAGACAGACACACTTTTTTTTTTTTTTTTTTTTTTTTGGATTCAGGGGATCCTAAAACAAGTATTTCCGGCGAAATCTCGGTATCAAATTTTTGGATGGAATACAATACTTCCTCTATACATTATGTACATAGTACATGTAGAGAAAGTAAAAATGGTGTTGCCGCAACCCGTATCATTTGGCGTATAAAGTATTTCGCTTCGTGTTGATATTGCTGAATCAATATGCTGGTTCCGCTCTGAACTATCGTTCTGGGTTATCGATCATGTGACGGATTGGTTGGTCAATTGGCTCGTTTTGCCCTAAATAATAGAAAATCAATGCTAGTTAAGCATTGTAGAAATCCTGTGGGTGAATAGGTACGTATAGCCAATGATGAAGAGGAACAATACATTTCTTAGTATCAAATGCCTGAACCAATTCATTTAGTGCTGCTTTATATATTTGACATATAGTCATATATGTACACACATATTTGCATTGAATAGTCATTCGTCCCATCCTTCAAATAGATTTTGTCCTATAGTATATTGCACCAACAGTTCTGATTTTCGTTTATTTTGTCTGAAAATATAAAATAATGACTGAGTGTATATAAAAAATCTCTACACCTGTGCAACAAATTGTTATTAAAAAGTTTATGCTTCTATTTACTTCGTGCTAATCAAGGAAAAATTAGCAGAAATAGTTTTATTACTTGCTACATTGTAAGTAGAAGGGAAATCATAGGTTAAACTGATAGTCAAAAGCTGGTTCCTATGTGACTGAAGTTCCTTTGTTTGTATGGATAGGAGTTGACACATTCCTGTATGAGAAAAGTATAAGCTAAAACCAAAAACAACGAATATCTTAAAAACGATCACCTCCACGAAAAACATGTATATAACATAACTTGTGTGTTTTAATTCTGCCTTACATTTTCTGTGCAGTAAGTTTTTATCCATCTCTTACGGGTTAGCAGATATGCAAAAATCCATAAAATTCATCCAGAATAAAGCAGTCTTCAGAGGCTATTCATAGAAAATTCAAGATATACATTTTATTTGTCAGGTAAATATCTGTAACATACGATATTTTAATCAAAATCGTTACAGCCATTTTTTAGAAAATCAAAATTTTCGAAAAAAGTTCCATGTAAAGGGTAGTTGGGGGTGGGGGGATTTTCTTGAAAATCTTCGTGTCGCATCCTTAAAAGATACCAAACCTAAATACCAAATTTGGTTTTAACGGACTTTTCGTTTTTGAGCTATGCTGTCCACAGACACACACAAACACACACACACACGGACCTTTTTGTAAAAATGCTTTTTTTGGATTCAGGGGGACCCAAAACATGTATTTCCGGTGAAATCACGGTATCGAATTTTTGGGTGGAATACAATACCTTCTCTATACACTACATAGTTCGTATAAAGTAAAAATCTGATGTGCTCCATTCACATGACTTTATCTACATTTCTGTAACAAATTATTGTTATTAAGCTTTTGCTTCTATTTGCTTCATGCTAATCGAGAAAAAATTAGCAGAAATACTCTTATTATTTGCTTCCTTGTAAGAAGAAGCGAAATAAGGGACTACCATAGGTTAAAGTATTAGTCAAAAGCTGGTTGCTATGTGACTGTAGTACCTTTGTTTGTATGGATAGAAGTTGACAAATTCCTGTATGAGAAAAGTATAAGTGTTTTAAAGCTGAAACCAAAAACAAGGAATATCTCAAAAACTATCAACTTTACGAAAAAATGTATGTAACACAAAATAGGTGTTTTAACTGCTCTACAGTTTTTGTGTTGTATGCTTTTGTCCATCTCTTACGGTTTACCTGTTGTGCAAAATTCCGTAAAATTCATCCAGAGTAAAGTAGCCTTCAGACGCTATTTCCAGAATGTTCCAGATAAACATTTTATTTTTCAGGTAAATATCTTTAATATACGATATTTTAATCAAAATCGTTAGAGCCATTGTTGAGAAAATCAAAAGTTTTAGAAAAAATCTGATGCGTTGCACTCACATGACTTTCTCTAGCTGTTCAACAAACCTCTTACATAAGATTATTCTTCTTTCTACACAATGCTAATCGAGATAAACATTAGCAGAATGTTCTTATTACTTAGTTCCTTATAAATGGAAAGAAAATAAGGGAATACACTAGGCTAAACCGATAGTCAAATGTTTAAAAAGCTGTCGTTATTCAATTGTCATTGCAAATCGCTTTTTTGCTTGGCCAGAGGTAGAAACAAAGGAAAACGTGCACTTATTGTCTGAGAAAAATATTAGTACTCACAACTGAAACCAAAAACAAGAAATATCTCGGAAACGGTTAGCTCCACAACAAAAATGTAAAGGGCATAAATTTTGTGTTTTGATCAGATCAACATTTTCTGTGTAGTAAGTTTCCGTGTATCTCTTACCGTTTAGCAGTTAGCAAAATTTAGCAAAATTCATTCAGAATAAAGAGGTCTTCAGAGGCTATTCCCAGAAAATTCAAGATATACACTTTATTTTATCTCTAATATACCGGATTTTAATCAAAATCGTTAGAGCCATTTTTTAGAAAGTCAAAAGTTTCGAAGATTTTTCCATGTAAAGGGTAGTCGAGGGTGGGGGATTTTCTTGTAAATCTTTGTATCGCATCCTTGGAAGATATCAAACCTAAATACTAAGTTTAGTATTTAACGGTTTTTTCGTTTTTGGGATATGCTGTCCACAGACACACACACAGACAGACACAAGACGCACACACACAGACAGATATACACAGAGACCTTTTTCTGAAAATACTTTTTTTGAGTTCAGGGGGTCCTAAAACATATATTTCCGGTGGAATCTCGGTTTCGAATTTTTGAGTGGAATACAATACTTCTATATACTGTACATAGTACGTATAGAGAAAGTAAAAAGTTCCATGTGAAGGGTAGTTGGGGTTGGGGGGATTTACTTGAAAATCTTCGTGTCGCATCCTTGGAAGATACAAAATTTAAATACCAAGTTTGGTATTTAACGGTCTTTTCGTTTTTGAGCTATGCTGCCCACAGACAGACACACACACGGAAATTTTTTCAAAAAAGGTTTTTTTTTTGGACTTAGGGGGTCTCAAAATATGTATTTCCGTTGAAATCTCGGTATCGAATTTTTGGGTGCAATACAATACCTTCTCTATACACTATGTACATAGCACGTACAGAGAAAGTAAAAAATCTTATGCGTTACATTCACATGACTTTCTCTACCTCTCTGCAACAAATTATTGTTAAAAAGCTTATGCTTCTATTTACTTCATACTATTTGAGAAAAAATGAGCACAAATAGTCTTATTGCTTGCTTCCTTGTAAATATAAGCGAAATAAGCGAGTAGCATAGTTTAAAGTAATAGTCAAAAGCTGGTTGCTATGTGACTGAAGTTCCTTTATATCTGTGGACAGGAGTTGACCAATACCTGTATGAGAAAAGTATGTTTTTCAAAGCTGAAACCAAAAACAAGGAATACCTAAAAAAAAACTTATCAACTTCACGAAAAAAAATTATATAATATAAATTGTGTGTCTTAATGTGCTCTACATTTTCTGTGTGGTAAGTTTTTGTCCATCTCTTACGGTTTAGCAGTTATGCATACTTGGGCTAAATTCATCCAGAATAAAGAGGTCTCCAGAAAATTCAAGATATGCATTTTATTTGGGGGTACAAATAGCTTTAATATACATGATTTAATTCAAAATCATTAGAGCCATTTTTTAGAAAATCAAAATTTTCGAAATTTTTTACATGAAATGGTAGTTTGGAGTGGGGGGATTTCTTGAAAACCTTCGTGTCGCGTCCTAGGAAGATGGTTTGGTATTTAACGGTCTTTTCGTTTTTAAGCTGTGCTGCACACACACGCACGGACATGTTTTTAAAAATGCTTTTTTTTGGATTCAGGGGGACCCAAAACATGTATTTCCGGTGAAAACTCTGTATCGAATTTTTGGGTGCATTACAAAACCTCTATACGTTATGTAGGGTAACTTAGTCTAAATCGGTTCAGTTTTAAAACTTTGCTGTCTACACCAAGGTCAAGTGACATATACTACATGCTACCATCTACCGAAGAAGACTGCAACTTCTACTCACTCCCTCAAGTTACTGGCTGGCTGAGGTTCAGCCAGAGAGCTTTTGCTGCGTACCCACCCTCAACAGGGTTTAACCGCAGGGTTTTTATTTCGGGATGGCTGTTTCATTTTGGGATGGGTGTGGGTATAAAGGAGGTAGCATTTTGCTCCCCAACGAATGTCAATTGTGTGCAGCGACCCTTCTGCACTTCTGGTGTATGGAGTTTCAAAATTATGCGTTTAATAACATATGAGAATAATTTTGCAGGTTTTAATTTAGAAGCTAGTCACCTCTTGGTGAGGTTGTAATGGAGCTCAGCTTTTGTGCGGCTGTTGGAGTTGCTCCAGTGTTATCTGGTATGCCCGCAAGCCATGCGGGGAAACCGATGACGCCTGAAGCGGCGTGTTCTGGGATTATAATCACCAAGAGACCTAACCAGGACGCTCTGATGTTGGTGTAACTTTTCGTAAAATTTTGTGGCCCGGCGTCTAATTTCGTCCTCCACATATGGTAGCGAGGAAGCCTCATGCAGCAGCCTCACGGGGAATGCACGGCCCACAGAATAGATGGACCGGAGTCCTCTGTTCTGTGCCCGTTGGAGCAGGAGCAACCAGCTGTCTGCCGCCATGCCCCAGACCTCGCAGGCGTATAGCATGAGGGGGATTATCAGCGCCCGGAAAAGGTGTATCTTTAGACGAACAGGCATTCCGGACTTCAGTATGGGGTACAGGGAGGCGAGGTGTTCGCCAAAAGTTAGACCCTTGTCCAGTTTGACCCCCAGGTAGGAGACGGAGTTTCGCCACTCTATTCGTTGGCCCTGGTAGGACAGTGTGGGACAGTCTGCGGGGATGTGGCGCTTTGTAAAAACAATGGCGTGGCTCTTGTCCGCGTTCACGGACATTCGCTAACGCCGGCACCATCCTTGGATGAGGCGGAGATGTCGTTGTATGGGGCTGAAGGCTCTGATTAAGTGTCTGTCTGTGTTGTACAGCAGCCGTCATCCGCATACTGGGCGATGTTGACGGACTGCTGGGTTGGAAAGTCTGCCATGTAGATGTTGAAGAGGGTCGGGGATAGTACAGAGCCTTCGGGGACTCCGCCTCTTGCTGGTCGTCTTGTAGATGTTTTCCCCGCGACTGTGACGTGGAAGTGTCTGTGTCTTAGGTAGCTGTGCAGTATGTTGAGTGCCTGTGTGGGTAGTCCCAGGTGGATGAGTTTGTATAGGAGACCCGCGTGCCACGTCGTTGAGAAGGCCTTTTCAACGTGCAGCGATACCGCGACAGTGAATGCGCCCTCCTGGAAGCCCAGGGTGGCCGCCTCCACTACCCGCAGCAGCTGCTGGGGCGTTGAATGCCCAGGACGAACTCCAAACTGGTGGTCTGGGATGGCTTGGATGTCCCCTAGAAGCGGGGACAGGCGGTTAAGGACCATCCTCTCGAGTACCTTAGAAAGGGTCGGGAGGAGGCTGATGGAGCGGTAATTGGATGGGCGCACCGGGTCCTTCCCAGGCTTCAATATGCATATGACCCTGGCCTCCCTCCACTCTCGTGGAAAGTGACCGAGTGACAGACACATATTGAAGACCCGTGTGAGGAAGAGCACAGCGTTGAAAGGGAGGTGGCGGAGCATGAGGGGTGTTAGCCCATCAGGTCCCGCCGCCTTCTTGGGGTTGAGGCGCCAGAGTGCGCCTTGGAGTTCGCTGGGGCGTATGACGGGAAGTGGGTTCTCGTCCTCTGGGGGTCTCCGAAAGAAACGTCGAACCTCCCGTCGGACTTGGTCGGAGAAGAAATCGTCCTGGGGGTCGTCTCTTGGACGCATGGTCCGCTCTAGGTAGTCTGCGAACACATCCTTGCTCACAGTGAACGTTAAAGTTTATGGAAATTGTGTTTTTTTTTTCTTCTTCTTTTTTTTTTTTTTTTTTTTTTTGTAGCTGTGGTATAAAAACGAAACACGTCTTGTTATAGGCAAAGGCTGTATTGTTTAGATATTTAAGATAAAACTTTGATTGTTTTCTTCATTTTGCAACATAAACAACAAGGAATTTTGCTCAGCTAAAGTTTATCAGCCAGCATAGTCCTTGTGTTTGAGGTTAAGACTCTCCAACGCTCATTAATCGCATTCAAGTACTACCAACTTATGATTATAAATGTTCCTACATTTTGGGTTAATCGGGTCAGTAAATTAAGGGTTAAAGGGGTCAATGCTGCAATGAGTGATTTAAGTTTTTATCGTTATTGTTTTACTACAGATGCCTAGTAATGCTTATGAACGCTGTTGACATTAAGAACGGCAGAGGGTCATACTCCTGATGTAATGGAAAGATGTACTTCAAACTCTTGGAGGATACTTTACAGGCTTGTGCTTTACTTAATAAACCTCAACTGATATATAATGCCGACAAATCTGGTTTGTACATGAACAATAAATATACAAGAAAACATTTTGCTGAAAAGGGTGCTAAGGCGGTGTACTCTCAAACTTGTGTTGAGAGAGGGGAGCTTGTCACGATATTAGCTTGCACAAATGCAACTGGGAACTTTATTCCTCCATTGGCTATTTTTAAGGGAAAGAAATATCTTCAAGAATTTTCGGATGGCTTCCCAAATGGATCTCTTGTGACCATGTCAGATTCTGGATGGATCAAAGAAGATTTTTTTTTTTTTTTTTTTTTTTTTTGCGGTGGCTGCATCACTTCCAGGCCCATCGAGTGCCTGGAACATGTTTGCTGCTAATAGATGGTCATGAATCTCACAAGAGTTTGTCTGCACTGCAGTTTTGTGAAGAACACGACATTCTTATGGTATGTCTACCAAGTCACACCACTCATTAACTCCAACCATTAGATAGATAATTCTTTAAGGCCCTCAAAGCATACTATGACAATGAATGCAATAAATTTGTGCGTAACACACAGGTGGGGGGGCGAAAGATTACAAAAATAATATGTGGAAGAAGTTTCAAAGAAGCTTGGCGCCAATCAGCAACACCAGCGATTGCTGAGTCTGGATTTTTGTCAACAGGTCTGTTTCCCTTAAATGAAAATGTGAGGAGAATGCATGATCACACCAGAACGTCATACGCGTTGAGAGTGGAAATTTACAGCTTGAGGATACTATTCTTAACCTCAGTTCCAGAACACGCATCAACTTCCACGATGACCTTCCGTGATCTGCTACCGTCTCCAATAAAAAGACCGCAACGTATAGAGTCAGCAAGGAAACAGAAAGCGGCTCTTTTAACTTCTCCACAAAATATAGAAGAAAGAAAAAGACTGCAACTGAGACGTAAATCTAGAAAAGAAACCATTGTGCTGCCTCAGTCAAACAAGTCTGGAACAAAAAGTGCAAGAAAACGACTGTTGCCGCCATATTCTGAAGACGACAATGCATATGAGGACATGTAACAGCAAAATAAAAGCGCATATGCATTCTGTTTTGTAAAATACGATGATCGTCGCTCAGAAAAATTAGGGGACTGGACACAGTGTCAGAGAAGTGGGAAAGAATGGTACCACGAAGAGTGTGTTGGTGCCAAAGGAAAGAAGAATTTCACCTGTGGAAAATGCAGGTTATGTGACTTAATTTTTTCCATATTCAAGTGTGTATTTTTCAAGAAGCAAACTATTTTAGACTGTCCCTATTTACCTTGATGACTGACCCGAGATAGACCTAATCCTTAGGGTAAATCAGGTCGTGTACAGAAGTGCTATTAACGTCAGTGTTTCGTGTATTCTTATTGTTAATAAAAATATGTCTATTGGGTTTTGTTGCTTAAGGACTTACGTAATCAAAAAATATTACTATATTTACTCACATGAACGTTTTAAGCGCATTTACTCACATGAACGTTTTAAGCGCTATTATTATTTTTATAATTTTTGACCCGTTTTAGACTAAGTTACCCTACATAGTGCGTATAGAGAAAGTAAAAATGAAATCTTTTATTTCTTATAAAGGTACATATGTATTATATTATGGTGTTAAATGAAATTTTGTGTGTGAATTGAAAGTATTAGATGATTGGTGTCATCCATTATGCGTCCATATATTTAAGTATTTAAGAATCTTTAGATGAATGTGCTTATTTAAACGTGCAATGAATTTGTTGATACGTGCGATATGCTTGTCGGAAGTTGCATGTAAGCGTGATCATTCGTTTGGGTAAAATAAATGCATCTGAGCTCTTAGACGTACGCTCTAGAACTAGATATTACTGTTCGATAATATACCTAGCGCACATTAATTCTTGGGACATTGTTTTTTCATACTTTATCAATAAATATAAGAAAAGTATTATAAATAAAGCCTTGCCTTGGATTAATTGAAGATCTGTTTTGTAGTAAACGTTTGAAGAATATCGCAGAGTCAATTTTCTTGGTAATTCCTTTGCTGGTGCACTTCCACTAAACGGTCTGGCTGGCCATTTTCTTCTCTTTTTATACCGTTGTAAAGTTCATAAGAATGAAGTCAGAAAACCCAGCAGACAATGGACGTCTGTGCATCCATCTGTCTGATATAGATGAAAGAAGTAAATGTGAGAATACTGAAGCATCTTGTTACAAAAAAGTGTTTGGAGGGTTTTATCGGTGTTTCGCTTCCTGTGCATGAAAACAGCCCTTTAGGTAGGGTTTCCAAATCTCTAAAAATTACAGTAAAATCATTCATGACTGAATGATACGCCATAATATATAGTCCTGACACTAATCCTAGTGTTTATGTATTGATTTTTCGTATTTCCTCTTCCTTCGCTTTTTGTTGTTCTCTCTCTCTCTCTCTCTCTCTCTCTCTCTCTCTCTCTCTCTCTCTCTCTCTCTCTCTCTCTCTCTCTCTCTCTCTCTCTCTCTCTCTCTCTTGCTAGCGCTCTATCTCTTAGATTTATATTGCTATTCTTTGCTAATATACAAAGTTTTCTGCATATGTATTACACTTAAATGCAGTATTAGTATTTGATAAATTTCTCCATTCTTTTGATTTCCCATAGCAAAAATCTGATGTGTTCCGTTCACATGACTTTCTCTACATCTCTGCAACAAATTATTGTTAAAAAGTTCATACTTCTATTTACTTCATGCTAATCGCAAAAAAAAAAAAAAAAAAAAAAAAAAAAAAAAAAAAAAAAATAGCAGGAATAGTCTTATTACTTATTTCATTGGAAGTAGGAGCGAAATAAGGAACCAGCATAGGTTAAAGCGATAGTCAAAAGCTGGTTCCTATGTGACTGAAGTTCCTTTGTTTGTATGGATAGGAGTTGATAAATTCCTGTATGAGAAAAGCGTAAGTTTTTAATGATGAAACCAACAATAAGAAATATCTAAAAAATGATCAATTCCACGAAAAAAAAAAATGCATATGATATAAATTGTGTGTTTTAACGTGCTCTACATTTTTTTTTTTTTTTTTTTTTTTTTTTTTTTTTTTTTTGTGGTAAGCTTTTGTCCAACTCTTACAATTTAGCAGTTATGCAAAATTTAGTAAAATTCATCCAGAATAAAGTAGTTTTCAGAGGCTATTCCCAGAAAATTCAAAATATACATTCTATTTGACAGGTAAATGTCTTTAATATACGATATTTTAATCACAATCGTTAGAGCCATTTTTAAGAAAATCAAAATTTTTGAAAACAGTTCCATGTAAAGGGTAGTTTGGGGTGGGGGAATTTTTCTCAAAATCTTCGTGTCGCATCGCTGGAGTATACTAAACTTCAATACCAAGTTTGGTATTTTACCGGCTTTTTGCTTTTGAGTTATCGTGTTCACACACACACACACACACACACACACACACACACACACACACACACACACCACACAGACACACACGGACCTTTTTCTGTAGATGCTTTTTTTTTTTTTTTGGATACAGGGTACCCTAAAACATATATTTCCGGTGAAATCTCTGTATCGAATTTTTGGGTGCAGTGCAATACTTTCTCTATACACTATGTACATAGTACGTATAGAGAAAGTAAAAAGACATTAAAATGATGCACTTTTATGATGAAATGGGCTAAAGGCTTCGGTGCTTTAAGTTCAAATAATAGTTAATAAATAAAACTAAACGTTTGAATGTTTTAGAAGAAAGTATGTTTGACTGTCTTGGAATGTACAAAAAAAAACTTAAATTCGGTGTTTGAACATTGAAAAGTAGAAAGGTTTGGATTTAAAAACAAGCAATAGTTAATAATAATAATAATAATAATAATAATTACAATTTTTAAAAGCTAAATATAACCGTTGGTATTAATGGACTCTCTGTTGAATTGATGCATTTGATATATGTGATGTATTCCGCATTGAAAACAGTTAAAAGCGTCGTTACTTGAAATTTGCTTGAGCATCAATAAAACCTAATAATTGCAATTTAAAATGTTAAATAAAATAGATTAGTGCAGAGAATTCTTAGGAAGGATAGACACCGATTTATTGATTTTTTTACATTGAAATTCCTTAAGCAATATCTGTGATCGCAAATCTTGATAAAGATGAAGATCTTGAGGTAAAGATTGTATCGCAATTCCGTAATATTTAAAACCATTGATATCCCTGGAATATCAGGATGGAAACTTTTTGTACACCCCTTGCATCAATTCCCACAATAAGCTGTCTCCCCTTGTCTTTGGGATCCTTCGTCCGCTGGATTTCACACGCGTGGCCGCTGTTGGATGAGCCAGCTGTTTTCCATCTCCCAAGGGTGCCGGTCCCCATGGCCACGCTCGCTAAAGCGTCTCGCTTTGTTGCTTCGTGGGCAGGGGATCGTGGGTTCGAGTCCCGCCTTGGGCATGGGTGTTATATGTTTGTGCAATGTGTATATGTTTGTAAAAGAAACAGTAAAACCAGTAATCAGTAAAACCTACGGGGGGAAATGTAAATAGGGATACAGTACCGGAGTCCTGATCAGACTCCGTTACTGTTTAAAAAAAAAAAAAAAGGGTCTGTAGCAACGGTGATGTTTCTCTCTAGCAGATGTAAACAGGAGAATGGATGATTTGGCGAAATCGTTATGCCACCTGCACGGTTGGGTCAGTTCGTTTATATCGTTCAAGGAAGCTGCATTTTCATATTCTGTTAGTTCAGTTTTCGTCATGTTGCCTGCATATGTGCTTGTGTCTATGCCTGTTTATGAATTTGCGCGTGAAATACTGTTTAATAAATTAGTCTTGGATTTCGAAAATTGCAATTTTCTAAAACAAAATGACTTAACGGTTTTGATTAAAATACCGTATATAAAAGATATTTACATGTTAAATAGAATGCACATCTTTAATTTTCTGGGAATAGCCTCTGAAGACCTCTTTATACTGGATGAATTTTGCTGGATGTTGTATAACTAGTAAACCGTAAGCGATAGACAAAAACTTACTACACAAAAAAAAATTATATCTCGTTAAAACACATGATTTAGGTCCTGTAATTTTTTTCGTGGAGTTGACCATTTTTAGATATTCCTTGTTATTGGTTTTAATTTTAATATACCTGAAAGTTTTCACAATCGGGGATTTGTCAACTACTGTAATGCAAAGAAACGGAGTTCATCCACATGGCATTTAAAAGATTTGACTATCGTTTTAGCCTAGTGTATTCCCTAAGCTAAGATTAAGCTTATTGACAATAATTTGTTACAGAGATGTAGAGAAAGACATGTGAATGGAGCACTTCAGATTTGTTCTTAATTACTATTGTTAATGATAATTGTGAGACGTGAATGTGAGCGGCCTACACTGGAAGCTATAACCTCAATGGACTACGGTCGTGGAAGCCTGCAGATATATCTCATCTAAAAACTTATGTGTCGGATAGTAGACGTGTTGTCTACCGCAACTAGCCGAAAACTTATTGGCAAAGATATCTTCTGAGTAGTGCTATTCAAAGATTGTAGAACGCAAATCGGCTAGAAATTCGGGTTCATAGCTGTATCGGCAAATTATCGGCATATTGTAATTATCGATATGTGAAGGTTATAAAACTAGCAAAAAATTTATGCATACGTGAGCTGGCGTCTGTAAACCGGCCCTGTTCGATATGTGATGGTTATAAAACTAGCAAAAAATTAGTGCATACGTGAGCTGGCGTCTGCGTTAAAGAATTGAAACACTTGAAAAAATTGAACTTATGAATATATTAGCATAAATAATTAGATAAGCGTGTTGAAGTCTTCATTAAATGGTTAACTTTATATTATAAATTATTATTCTGTAAAGTTCGGTTAAAGCTGATTGCATAATCGTGTCCAGCAATTGCCCAGTTTCATACAAAAGATGTATAAAGTAGTGTAAATGCACTGGAGCCCTCTTCCCCCATTAAAACGCTATATCCAAATTATTCTGTAAAGTTGGTTAAAATTGATTGTGTATTTGAATTCCTCATAAAAATAGCAATGAATGTATTATGTTTACTGGCGCTCCGATTTAAGGGGGGGAAAGTATGGAATTTGTAATCCCATTTATTATTCATTGAAGCTAAGTTAAATCTGATGGTATATTTGGCAAAACAACAGCCTGATTGATACAAAATATGTATACCTATTTTAGACTAAATGAATATATAATTTTGAAAAGCGTTGAAGATTTGAATTTATATTCCAAATTGTTATTCTATAAAATTAGGTTAAAACTATATAGGCATTTGATTTCCGTTTTGTTATAACATAAAATGAATTAGCAAAAATGAATAGATAAATTTAAAAAGATTGGAAGGATTAGTTCTGCCATTTTGAATACATTTTTATAAGTTATCCAGAACCTTTTCCTCCTATTCAGAGAGCCCCCAAAACACATATTTACGATGAAAGCTTGACATGCAATTTCTGGGTGGAATGCAATAATTTATTTACTAGGCATGTGATAGAGACAACAAAAATGAAGAGCGACTTAGCTCTTGAAAAATATAAAACATTTGAAAATTCAAACCTAGAATAGAAAACATCTCCAGATTGGCAAATGGCCACAAGAAATGTATATATCAAAATGAATCGCTGAAATGTATGTACGCGTATCACTTCCGAACGACTGCATCAAATTGAACAATTCTTTTTTTTTTTTTTATTTTGTCTTTTTGTGTTCGTTATTATCACGACAAAGTTTGTGGAAAGAAAATGATTAAAAATAGCACGAGAAAAATCTCATAAAACGAATAAAACCCGTGCCAAGCAAACGCATTTCGGTTTATAGGCACCAGATGGCTGTGGTATCACGGTTATTTGTTGCCAAATGGTCGTAGTACTGCTATATTTCCCCCTCCCCATTCAATGTTAAGGTGACGCACCAGTTTATCAACACAATGACACAAAGCAGCAGTGAAATTCAAATACATTTTTATATATTAACTGTCCTTTCCTTACTCCTGTTTTTTAAAATAAAGCAGCAAAGAAGCTTTCCTGGCGACTAACAGCTAGAGCAAGTACTTATTTATTTGTCACTAGATGGCCATAGTGGTATTTTCCCTCCCCATCCCATGTAAAGGTAACGCAACAGTTTATCGAGATTACACAACGCAGCAGTGAAATTCAAATACATATTTACTTTCTCTATAGGCACTATGTACATAGTGTATAGAGAATGTATTAGATTCCACCACAAAATTCGATACCGAGATTTCACCGGAAATATATGTTTTAGGGTCCCCTTTATCTAAAAAAAGTATTTTCGGAAAAAGGTCCGTGTGTGTGTGTGTCCGTGAACACGATAACTCAAAAACGAAAAGCAGGTAAAATACCAAACTGAAAATAACTGAAAATCAAATATATTTATTGTGTATTAACTATCGTTCCTCTGGTCACATCGTTTAAATAAAGAAATAAATATGTTTTTGTTGTAATTCTTTAAAATGAACAAGTTATAAACAATGCACATAATCATTAACCCTGCTTGGAATTTGAAAATGGCGGAGAAATGACGGGATCCGTTTTAGGTTTAGCTTCCTATTGCAGATGTTGGTTATTTGACGTTATATGGTACACGAGCTAGCTAAGGGACATGAAGATACCCGCGTCACCATCACACTGTAATTGCGGTGCTCTTAATATATATATATATATTTATTTATTAATAATTTATTGGTCGATCAGCGTATGTGTGCTCTACAGATCATTGATTTTAGACATTATTTACATGCATGGTACTGAATAGCATTGAAGTAAGGTAAGCCCCATTGCACCCCTCATAAGTAGATACATTTTTTGTTTTTATTTTACAGAAAGTCTTGCTGTGAGAGCTGGTCCAGTGGTAGGTGACTCTTGATGCGAGTTGGATAGCTAGATTTTCTGCCAAGAGAATAGTGAATGGCTCCTGAGACGTCTTATAGCTTGCTGTAAAACTGTTCAGCTTATGAAGAAATTTACTGTTGAATGATGCTGATTCCAGTTTCTCTATGTAGTTGACTATTTCTGACAAACCATGGAGCATTCGTTGAGATTCACAATATTTTGTTTTGAAATGTCTGGATACGTTTGATTTCGGAAGGACTAGTTCCTCCCCAAACTGGACAAGCGTATAGTAGCACTGGTCTTAATAGAGTCGTGTAAAGTAGTGTGAAGTTTTTTTAGTTTGAGTGAAGATCTTTTGTTATGGAGGGGGTAGAGCGTTGCCAGTCTTGCTCGGGCTAGTTTAAGTTTGTTGCTTATATGTGGTTTCCACGTGAGTCGTCGATCCAGGACTACACCGAGATATTTCACTGTTTCTGTGTCGGTTTTCCAGCGTATCTGTTTCGCTGGGAGCGTTACTGGTGTTGGATAGTTCCGTCTGCATAATGTAAAGACCATTGCTTCACATCTTTGCTGGTTGAGCGAAATACGCCAGTTGTCTAGCCAGAGTATAATTAAGTTTAAGGCCTCTTGAAGGTGATTTCTGGCGGTGTGGATATGGCGATGTGTTGAGAAGATTGCAGTATCGTCCGCATACATAGCGATTTGAGCAGCTGTAGGCGTTGCAGGCATATCAGAGGTGTACAGCTTGAACAGAATTGGTCCCAGGATAGATCCTTGAGGAACTCCGGCTGTTATAGATTTTGCAGAAGAGTGACAACTACCTATGCGGACTGAGAATGTTCGTTGTGACAGAAATTAGGACATTTTATAGAGGTAGTCTGGAATGCCGTTGATGAACAGTTTGTATGGAAGATCCTGATGCCAAACCCTGTCGAATGCCTGAGTGAAGTCAAGGAAAGCTGCAGCTGTGTGTTCTTTCTTCTCGAAGGCTTGTGCCACTTGCTATGTAATCCGGAGAATTTGATGTGCGATTGAATGTTTGCATCAAAAACCGAATTGAAAGGGAGGTAATACTGATGCTTCATTGAGACATTTTGTTAAACGCTTCAGTATAATTTTTTCATAAACTTTGGACAGAGTTGGTAGCAGACTTATAGGACGATAATTGTTTGGGTCTGAGGAGCTTTTCCCAGTTTTATGAATAACAATAATTATCGCGTGTTTCCAGATTCTGGGGAAGTAGCCCATACGTATCAAACTATTGAAGAGTGACGCTAGAATAGCAAGTGCTTTGCGAGTCAGATGTTTTAATACAAAATTTGGAATTAGGTCATGACCAGGCGTTTTCCTTGCAGGTAGTTACTGTATTATGAACAAGATTTCTTTTGGTGAGGAACAGGAACCAGGAAAACTTCAATTTCGTGGTTGAATTCTTCGTTAAACACTGGTTTTGGGCTGAAGATACTTTGTAGAGTATTTGCGAATAGTTCTGACTTCTCAAAGTCGGATATGTAGTGTTTTCCATCTTGTATTAAGGGTGGAATATGCGTCGGTTCTTTTAATATTCTTTTGGTTTCTTTCCGCAAGGATGAATTTTCTGGTGAAATGCTGGAGAGGTGCCGTTGGTAAATCGAGTACCGGTACTCATCCATTTGTTTGTTTTTTTTTGTTGTTGTTGTATTTTATTTTTCTTGTGAGTTGGTTCAAGCGATGAAGTTGCCAGGTTTCTCTGTACTTCTGCAAAAGCCGGCGCATTTTGGGTTTTTCTTTCAAGAGAGATCTGATGTTAGAGGGTAAAGTTTCGTGATAGGGTTTTCTTTGTTGCTGAGGGCTACCTGGAGCTGTGGATTTGTCTATGGCTGAAGTTATGACTTTTGTGGAGCTCAAGAATTGCGGGGACTGGGACTTTTCAGATTGCACGCAGGTTTTAGCCGTTATCAATTACATGTTGGAAGGTTTCCCAGTGTACGAAACCTCTGTTGAGTCTCCTAGTGGACTGTGGACGTAAAATCAGATTGTCGTCAAATGATATGACTGGGGAGTGGTCAGAGTCCATTTCAGATAGAAAGGACATGGTGGGAAAGCCTGATACATTTTTGTAAAGTGCTATGTCTAATATGTCAGGTGCTACATTTTGCCTAAAGAAAGTAGGATCAGGTGGGGCTAAGATGTTAACTGCATTGCGTTCAGCTGCTGTTAATAATCGTCTTCCGTTTGGAGTTGTCACACGTCATCCCCTGTTTCATGCTTACTGTTTAGATCTCCCACGAGAAGGGTTGGCACTGTGCCAGAGAATATAGTAGTAATATCCTGGTCATTGAGGCAGAGTCCTGGTGGCTTGTATGCTGAGATTATTGTTTTAGAGGAGTTTTGCATGAATAATTGAACTGCGCAAGCTTCAAGGCTAATTAATTGGGGTAGTAGGACCGAGTAGCGGTGTATTTCCTTTCGAATGAAGATGGCCACTCCACCCGAGGCGACGAGAGCTTTGCGATCGAACCTATACGTTGCATAACCAGGTACTGAAAACTTTTCCTGTCGTGCTAGGTGAGTCTCAGTGAGGCAAGCTACTGCGACGTTGTCTTGAGATGAATTCCAGAAAGACTCTCCTCTTGGCTTTGATTCCGTTAGCGCTCCAGTTTAGTATAGTTAGTTGAGAGAATGTATATACTTGATTTTTAGTGGCCATTAGCAAACAAATTTGCAAAAAGCTGTGATAAAAAGGATTTGATTTTTGGTAGATATGGTGCTAGCAAATTAATAGCTAGCTGAATAAGGTTTCCAGTGTCATCGGAGGAAGAATCAGAAGAAGAATTTTGTATAAATGCTTGCTGAGTGGAATGTCGGTAACTTTTATCTTCTGGAGGAACAGAGCGTGGCCACTGAGGAGTTTCAGGAGCAGACGAGGAAGAAGTTGGTGTCATCTTTGGAAAATTCTCCAGGTTTAGCTTTCGTGTTTTTACGGGTTCGGTTACAGTTGCATTGGATTTATTTTTAAATTCCAAGTAAATACCACAACCTCTAAAATTTGCCGGATGAGCTTCTCCGCAGTTCACGCAGGATTGCTAAGTATCTTTGTCTTTGGGCATTCAGAGAAATGATGGTTAGAGGGACACTTTACACATCGAGGTGCAGGTCGACAGAAGTACTTAGTATGCCCGTAGCGCTGGCATCGTGTGCATTGTGGGATGCTTGTGGGTTTCTTACGGTATTCAACTTTTATTAAAGCATAGTAAGTGTGTTTGACTTCAAATCTCTTCTTTCCTTGTCCATTGTTTTTAATTCAACAGCGCATAGGGGCATAGGTTGACGATAATAGTAAATGAGTCTTGTAACTTTTATCACTGGTAACTTCAGAGTGGTCAATTCTGTGGTTATGTCGTCGTTTGTAAGAGAGTAGGGAACATTTCTCAAGATAACTTCGTCTTTTGAAATTTGGGTCACGGAAGATGTGAAAAGGGAGCTTTGATTCTTCCAGGGATTTTGTAAGGGCTCGGAAGTCGTTGTCTGAAGTTGTATTTATCTGAAGGACTTAATTTTGCTGTTGCGTTGAGTAGTCATCTTTTACAATAGTACCTATGTCGCGGATAATCTGCTGGTAGTTGTTCACTTCTTGGAGAAAAATGGGTGGACTTCTGGTTTTAGAGGCTGTAGTAAAATTTACTTCAGCGACTGTGTCGTTAGCTTCCTCCATTGTTTCCAAAGGGGAAAATTTATTGTGTATGGAGGTTAAGTCCACAATATATTTAGAGTTTACAGCTGAGACTGAAGCTATATGCTTTTTGTTAGGAGTGAAAAACCGTCACTTGACATGGAGGCATTACCTTGTTTGAGATCTTCAAGCGGGCGTTTATGAGCTAACTTGGGTGTTTGTAAGATTGAACGAGATGTAGTAGAAATGTCCACAGGATTAATGGAATGTGAATCTGAGAATCGTTGTTCTTGTTGATTAGATTGCAAGGTGTTGGCAACCAGACAAAAGACAGTCTGCTTTCCAGGCAAATGACGATCTGCTTCTTTAACAAAAGGCAATTCTGAAGAGAGCTAACCAAATGAGATTAAATATATAAGAAATAATGCGTTATATACAACGCATGGAGTTCCTAACATTTACACTGCTTGTTAAAGGTTTGGGGATAACTTCTATAAGCGAAATTACTTACAGGTTTAGCTGTTTGTGAAATATTGCACTTTTTAATAACACAGAAATAACACTATTAAAAGCCGTGCTCACCACCTCCTGTGATTTTAATATATTTGATCAAGTAATATTTTGAATTAAATGGAGAAATTTAATGCACAAAAGCTATCATCACATAAAAACGTATCAATTGCCCAACCAGGTCTACTTGCTCTTTAGTTATATTACGAATGACAACCTTAGAAATGGCTGTAAAGAAAGAGGTGAAAAACATTAAGAGTAAAGGTAAGAAAGATGCATGAATGTTACTTTGTGACATTCTCCTTAATGCAATTCATTACCTATGCCAGCGTTTACTCGCCACACTATGAAAGCACCGTCATTATTGTTATGCCGACATTTTGGTTGCCGACGCTGCTAAGTGCATGTCATCCTTTCCACAAAACTTTATGGGTGCTCTGACTTCGTCCTTTTCGCAATACCAATTGTATACGCTACATTGCGCAGATCGTTGCGCTTCATTGCGCTTTTCAGATGCAAAGGCATTTAGCAATGGGCAAATTCCAGTTGACACTTCTACTGGCCTTACTTCGTTTCCAACAAATTTTTTTCTCTTCACAACGTCAAAGGAAGAATTAATATCGAAGGTGTTTCCAAATATTGGTGCCAATTAAAAAAAAATATGCTAGGTTGTGCGAACGAGCCATTTTAGCAGCAACAAATAAGAATGTAGATGATTTGAATGTAAAAATTCAGGGTAAAATTGATGGACAAATGCATTCATTTAAGTCGACCAATTCCATTACCAATCCAAATGAGGTTGTCAATTATCTAACTGAATTCCTAAATTCATTAGATTTGCCAGGATTACCGCCACACAATTTACAGCTCAAGGTTGACTCGGTGATAATTATACTACGCTATATCAATCAACCGAAGTTATGCTGCGGAATAAAACTCACTTAAAAAAAATGAAAAACTTGATTTAAGTTACTATAACATAGGAAAGTTCAAAGGCGAGGATATACTTATTCCAAGAATACCACTAATGTCAACCGACTTTCTTTTTGAATTTAAGCACGCCTTGCATTCGAATGACAATAAATCCCAAGGTCAGTCGTTAGAAGTGTGTGTAATATACCTTGAATTGTGTTTTTCGCATATTGTACATTGCGTGCTCGAGAGTTGGCAAACTATCGGCGCTATTTTTTTCTCTCCGGAAGGAAAATTGTACATTACAATAAAGTGTTGACAAATTATTTAATTGTAATTTTATTTTATTGCATGGTCGTACTGTAAACGGAAGATTTTGAGTTTTTCTCGTTAGGTACACCATCCGTGCGATGCCGGGGCGGGCAGCTAGATTGATATAAATGTTGAGTTTTAATTATATGCTTGGTCTCTCTCTTGTGGTTTATAATTATAAAAATCTGATTGGCTATATTGCATGACTTTTTCTACGCATTCTTTAACAAATTGTTCTTTAAAAAGCTTATTCTAATTCACTTTAATCGAAATAAACATTTGTAGAGTTTGTTTTATTGCATATTGCCTTGTTTTCGTAGATACATTGGGAATAGGGGAATACAGTAGGCAGTAGTCAAATTGTTTAAGAGCTGGTGATTAGGTATGTGGTCATTTCAAGGTCTCTCTCTCTCTCTTTTTTTTTTTTTTTTTTTTTTTTTTTGCAGAGGAGGTAGGAGCAAGACAAGAAGAAAAACACATGAATAACGACTTTCCAGTAGAGAAAAGTGCAATGCCCAGTTCACAATAAAACGACACTGAGGAAGCAACATAAGCTACATGAGAAACGATATTGCTCTTCAGAATTTTGTGTTCATATTTAAGGGGACAGAAATAGACATTACCGCGCGAAGTTATGCCGACACAGCACACGCGTTTCTCAGTTCGTACAACTTGGGATAATTTAATATTTCACATTTCTTTCGTAAAAGGATGCATCTTTGTGGAGATTGATATCTTCTTGACAAGAACACATGCACTCACTATTCTGTGAATGATCGTATGTAGTGCGGTAAAGCTTAACATCAATTATTTAATATGGTTTCTCAAGTCGATCGTACTGCTGGTTGCCAACGTTGCACCATTTTAAAATTGGAACTAATAAAATGAATATCTCGGGAACAGTTGGAAAAAAATGTATTTGGCATACATTGGTCACTTTAATGGGATTTAAGTTTTTTGCAATAAGATCTTGTCTATCTCTTATGGTTTACTAATTATGCAAAAGTCATTCAGAATAAACAGGACTTCAGAGGCTATTCCCCAAAAAATGCAAAGTATAGGTTAATTGTTATAAAGATGTCTTTAACGTGTGATATTTTAACCAAAACGATTAGATCCATTTTTTAGAAAATAAAATTTTTCAAAAACTTTTCCATACTGTAATAGGTGTTTTGGGATAGGGAGATATTCTTGAAAACCCTCATGTCATATCCTTGGAAGATGCTGACCCTGAATACCAAGTTTTCTATTTAACCAAAACTTTTCGTTTTTGAGTTGTTTTCTCTCTCTCTCTCTCTCTCTCTCTCTCTCTCTCTCTATCGCATACACACAGCCTTTTTTTTGGATTCATAGACCTCAAAATGTGCACTTTCGGTGAAATCTTGGTTTTAATTTTTTGGGTGGAATGTATGGGGTTTGAATGAAAAATAATGCCTCCACCTTAGTAACTCTTCAACAGATGGTAACATTGGTATGCAGCATTATTGCTTGTTCCGTAGCCTCTTCTCTACAGCTCCAGTTGGCGGGAAGCCTTAGCATTGAACGGTTGTGTTGTTACAGTGTAAAGTATGGAACCTTGCGCAGATGGTTGGTCAATGCGATTTAAACAATGTGCAGTCATTGAATTTTTGACAGCAGAAAGTGTCACCCCAAAGGAAATTCATCAGAGAGTGAAAGCAGTTTATGGTAATTGTGTTGATGTGAGTACTGTGGATCATTGGGGGAGTAAGTTTATATATGTTGAGGTGGGAACATCTGACTTGTCTGACAAACAAAGAGTTGGACGTCTTGTGAAACTCGGTGGCTGCTGTCACAGGACGTCCAACTCTTTGTTTGTGACGCAAGTCAGATGTTCCCACCTCAACATCTTTAAACTTACTCGCCCAACGATGCACATACATTAACACAACCACCATAAACTGCTTTCATTCTCTGATGAATTTCCTTTGGGGTGACACCTTCTGCTGTGAAGAATTCAATGACTACATGTTGCTTAAATTGCATTGACCGACCGTCTGTGTAGGGTTCCATACTTTACACTGTAACAGCACAACGTTCAATGCTAAGGCTTCCTACCAGCCGAATCTGTAGAGAAGAGGCTATGGAACAAGCTAGTACCTGCCGCACACCAATGCTGCCATCTGTTGAAAAGTTACGAAGGTGGAGGCATTAGTTTTCATTCAACCCTAGTAATACCACTTAGTAGAATTGAAATACATATCTATCTACTATGTACATGGTTGAGAAAACAGAAGGTTATACAAAATTCATTCAGAATGAGTAGGATTTGACAAACTGCTTAGAGAAAATTAATTTTTAATACAAATATGTAAATATACAGTATTTTATAATCAAAATTGTTAGAGCCATTTTGAGAACATTACAAATAATGAAGAAATTCTATGTGAAGGTATTTGGGATTAGGAGATTTTTCTAAAAGTGTTTGTATTACTTTCGAATTTTGTGTATATGGAACCTTTCCATTTTTAAGTCATCCTGTTCATACATACAGACTTTTTTTCCAGGTGTTCCTTTTTGCATTCAGAGGGTTTTTTTTAGATTTGGATACATTTCCAAAGAAATCTCAGGTATCAACATGTTTAATAAAGTATATTATTTCCTCTATATATTGCAGACAGCTGCTAAAGAAAGCAAAAATATTTCAACAGACCTCCAGATATTTTGGGATTATAACATTTATTGATTTTCTGATGCTAATCAGTATGCCATTTCTATCTGGATGAATGTAGCCCTTGCACTATCAAATCAAATTTATTTGCCATAAGATTATCACTATCTTTACCATTATTATTATTATTAGTTGTTGCTGTTACAATATCTGAACATTCAGTAAATTCCCTTATAAATAAAAAGTATTGGAAATGCCTACTTCTATAAGCAGTTATGGTTATGCATATGAAGCCCGTCCCTGTAGTCTGTGGGTAGTGTGTCTGTCTCACATTCAAGGGGTTCCTAGTTTGAATTTTGATTAGGGCAAATTACCTTGATAAGGTTTTTTCTAAGATTTTCCTAATCCTGAGAAGAATGTAGAGTAATTTTTAGATCCACAAACCCTAGTCTCATTGGAGCACCATTTCATTCATTTCCCAATATGATCTTCCAGATTAAAGAAACTTTGCAAAAAAGGAGAAAATTATTTTCTTATAGACATTTAAAAAAGGATTAGAGTTTGAGATATATTTATTTATATTTCCAAAAAGAGGTAGGTTTCTATTTCTTTACTCCAAATAAAATCACGCAATTTCCATATTTGCTACTCATAGGTACCCATAACCTCTTATGATTTTTTTTCTCCCAAGCTGAGCCTCTGGCTTTTTTTTTATTAAAATTCTATTTAAGAAGATTTATTATGTAAGATAAGTTGAATGATAAGAAACCAGATTCATAATGTAGCAATAAACATTGATGAAAAGAAACTTAAGGGTACAAGGTACTATAAAGGGGTCAAAAATAACAATTTTCGTTTTTGGCCTAGTTAAATTCTCTGAAGTTTTCTCATTCAAAAAATTTCTACTTTTAATATAATGCATCCATTTCTTAGCATTTTAAACATGGTGTGCAATCTTTTAAATGCTCCTGGACAGAGCACCACATCCCCTTTTCTGAATCTTTAATCTTTCTGCTTTCCAAGATGATGGATATTTTGAGGGAAATTTTCATGCTGAACGAGCTGCCCAACAGTCCACAGTTTAAGTCAGGACCAATAGGAGGAATGCTGAGAAGCAGACAGAGTCCAGGAATAAATATTCATATCATTATGACCCTGGAATATATTGAAGTAAGTCAGATTAGCATTGCAAATTTTTAAGTTCAATTTTCTTGATATTACATTTTCTGATACACATGTACCTTTTACTCAGGAACCATTGATGCTAGAATGTTGAAAAATTTTCTATACTTTTCTAACGCACATTAATGACTTCTGACTGTCTGATTCATAAGCATAGCTTACAAATTATGGAAATTAGAAATGTTTAACGGTGTGAAAATTGAGATATTTTAATTTTTTTTTTTTCTACAAATGTGGTATTTTTTAAAATAATTATCTTGAGCCACATACTTCTGATTCTGGCAGTTAGAGTAGATAAGTATAATTAGAACATGTGTAAAAAATTTGAATATTCTGTTTTGAAAGGTTTCTGAATAAGAGGTACATGAAATTGCACATGTTTTTTTATGTACTTTTTTTTTCCAACATTATAATTTTTTAAAAATAAAGTTTTGCAGATAAAAGCATAGACTTTTCACCAGGAGAAATGCAGACTGTTTTTATACATGCCACAAAACTTACATGAAAATGCATTAAGTACTTCCTTATATGTGAGGGGTTAATTTGGACAAATTGTTAAAGCCTTACAACCACACTACCTTGTATCCTTAATTATCCTCATGAAAGATTAATGCAAGTAGGTACTTGGAATGACTCATGTGTACCATTAGAAAATTATGGTTTCTCTAACATTTCTCATCTTCTTCAGAACCTATATTCTTTTTCAATTATCTCCTGAATGAATTCATGCTAGGTATGTCAGTTATACAAATTAAGTAAACAGCAATTATGCAACACCATAAATGTATTACTTAAGTTTCCTAGGCAGTCATGCACATATAAAGCAAAATAATGCAGAGAGGTCTTACATCAGAAGAACTGTCAGTTAAACACAATCCTTGACATTGTGCTGGTCTGTTCCTCCCCCCCCCCCTCCCTCCCTCAGTCGATCTGTCTCCCTTCATTTTCTTACTACAGGATTTGTTATAGACTGCTCTGTGTACACATGTATGTGAGTGAGGGAGAAAAAGAGAGAGAGAAACTGGTGACAGAGATATTTATAGCAACAGCTGCATGTCTTGATTTGTTCTGTCTCAGCAAGAGTGGCATTTGCCTCTCCCACTTGCACCAAAGTTATCAATTCCTTCTCTCTTTATTCTCTCTCGCTGTTCTTTATATAGGTTCATTTTCTTATAATAGTGCATGTATCCCTTAGTGTAGCCTCATTTTATAAAATGAAGATGAAAAACTATTTGTAACTTCCATTTCATACTTTGCTTTTTAATGAAACTATAGTATTTATAAATAGAAAAGAGCCCTTTGAGACAGAGTTTAAATGTCCTGCTCTAACATGACATATTTGTTTCATAATTAAGTTGAAAATACATCAAACTTTGAAGTCTTAATTTTATTTTATTAGGATTGTATGGCAAACAAATGCATAAGTATTTTGGTATGATCTGTAAATAATTTGTATGCATGTGTAAATGTTATTATTTATATTTTAAAGTAATTATAAATTTAGCATTCTTTCCAAATGAAACCATTATGGGTTGAGAAGGTAATATAAAACTATTACTAGGGTTATAGAAGAAGTAGCTATTTTAAAAGCTGTTAGCAATTCATTGCATAGGGAAGTAACATTACACTCAATGAAAATGTATATAATTTGTATATTAATAGATTTAGTGATTAGGCTGCAAATTAAATGTAGTGTAACATTTAGATTCATGAATAATGAAAATTTAGAATATAAAGTTCTCTGGTTTCAAGTGTATCCAAAGATATGGGCATAATTTACTTGTTTATGTAAACATATTTAAAAATTACAGTGGTATATAAATTATTTTAGGATTCTGATAGTTCCCTTTGAAGATTAAGGGGGGTGGTGTTTCTATGTCAATGTGGAGATCACACCTCTTCAAGGCCCAACCATATAACTCCACCCAATTAGGACGAGCCATCTCGCTTTACCTCTTATCTTGTAATTGGCTGAAGTTATGTGGTGGGACCTTGAAGAGATGCGGGCAATGTCAATGCCATCCTTCCTTTAGCCTTTGAGGTCAATTAACAGGATCTTAAAGTAATTTAGATTCCACTGCAATTCTTCAATTAACAATAGTAACTTCTATCACTTAATATATTAAACTGTACATAATTGTTCAAATTTAATATTCTGAAAAACAAACAATTTCACACCTAATTTGTCATTATTATTAATCAATCCAGCATTACTTTCATTCTTCCATTACCAAGCCCTCTAAGAAGAGACAAGGATCCTCATCACTAATTATGATTGGAAATCTTGAGATGAGAAGAGGAAGAACTTCACATTACATTCCTAATTAACATAACCAAATTAGCTAACCTAGATAATGACATTTCATTAAAAATTTGGCTATTCAATGTATATCACTCTTCAGTCACACTCACCATCTCACTTCTGAGCAAATACATATAACAGAATAATCACTTTGAAATTGCTTAAAGCTTTATAATAATATACTGTGACTGTATTCAGTTTTTATATCAGTACACTAAGTTCTCACTGACACTTAACTAATGTGATCAATGTAATTTAGTTTCCCCAGTCACTTCACTTTTTCTTTGTGACATAGCAGTGTAATGATTTATGTGCAAAGCAGCCTCTTCTTCCTTCTGCTTCACTCATTTGGGAGTTGAATGTAAGACTTCTCTGGTCTTTTGCAGCAGCAGTTGTGTTACAACTATCATCACAACACTCTGTGTTAAACCAGAAACACACTCACTAATTCACTTAACTAAGTTACTCACTTTTGAGTATGCTGGCTTACATAGCCACTGAGACTTCTAGATTGTTCTGAATGTAGGGAGAAAACAAGTTCCAGAACAGCCCTGTTATGTTTCAATAACACTCTGGTGTTTATGCTAGGTGAAAGAGCCATCTTTTTGGCTTCACTGGTTCAGTCAATGTCAATCTCCTGATAAGTCAGGTCATTGTGTCAGAATACTGAAGATGCAACGTTGTGTAATGGATGAAAATAAAAATCAAAGAGACAGAAATGCTGTTGTCTGACCACTTTCCCTGCATTTAGGCAATGTAGATTGTGATGCTAGGGAGCATAAAAAGAAAAGCCATTTCTTTGCTGCAAAGAAAGTTTCATTCATAAGAAAAACTTATTATTGTAAACTAATGGCTTCTGAAGTAAATAAGGTTTAATGAATTAAGGTTTAAGACTGCATTAATATAAGTAATAATTGTAACAAATCTTTGCTTATCTTTTGGAATCCAAGGACTAGTTTCGCAATAAATTGGTCTATTGAATCCTCAGCTTAGTTTCTTTTTGCTCTTGTTGTTTTTTTAAATTGTTATGGTTACTAACTACTGGAATCAAAACAAATTTGGTGAGAGAGTCAATTGGTGGTACAACAAAATTCATTGCAAGATTTTTATACTTTAATATAAATATTTTCTCCCAAACCATTGAATTGAATTAAATCCATGGGTCCATTTAAGTGTTTTAATAATTTAACATCTGGATTTATGAAACTGAGCAAAATATACATTTTTCAGTGACTATCCCATTTAAGGTTTGCATTCACGTATATACCTAAGAATTTTGTTTCTCCTTTGTAGTCAATATTATTTCCATCTAAGGAAATTTGAGGTTTGATGCTGTTTTTACACTGTCATGTACGAAAAGCTATTGCAATAGTTTTTTCTATGTTTATAATTATTTCATTTGTTTTAAACCAGTTGCTGAGGTTAGTCATTATGGTGTTTACTTTATTTTGGAGCATAATTTCATTGTCTCCTTTAACAAGAATATTAGTGTCATCTGCAAAAAGGACTACATCAGCATCCTCAATGTTCCTCGGTAAATCATTTATGTATATTAGAAACTACAGAGGCCGTAGTACTGAACCCTGGGGAACACCCTGTGTAATTTCTTTTGTAGTAGATCGATAATTACTCATTCTAGATTGTTCTCTGTATTGTAGATCTACTACTTGCTTCCTATTGGTAAGATAGGATTCAATGCATGCATTCATGCTTCCTCTAATTCCATATTTATATAGCTTAGTTATTAAGATTTTGTGGTCTAAGACATCGTATGCTTTTGTAAGTTCTAAAAATATTCCCACCACTGGAATCTTTTTGTCCACTGCATGCTGAATTTTATCCAGTAATTTAGCTATGGCTGTTTCTGTTGACCTATTTTCTCTAAACCCATACTGTGCTTTCGAAAGGATGTTATATTTCTCTAAGAAAGATATTAGTCTATTATATACTAATTTTTCAAAAAATTTTGAGAATGGTAATATGCCTATTGGTCTGTAATTTTCTTTTTTTGTCTTTTCACTTTCTTGTGCATGGGGATAATTTTTGCAATTTTAAGATTATCAAGGAAGATCCTTGAGTCAAGTGAAGATTTATAAATATTAACCAAAGGGGCTTTTAAATATTCTATACATTGTTTAATGACGCAATGTGGGACCTCATCTATTCCAAAGGAATATTTACCTTTCATTTCACAGACTATTTTATGTATTTCAGTTTCTGTGATAGGCTGTATAAAGATAGATTCACTATAGTTTATCTCTTTTATGGTTTTACTTTGGGTATGTTGGGCTCGGTTTAAGGTTATGAGGTTTTCTGCTATTTCGGAGAAGTATGTATTGAAACATTCTGCTATATGTTGGGGACTTGTAAGTTTGTTGCCCTCATTAATTAATTCTGTTATCGAATGTTTTGAACTATTCTTCCCCATAGCACTTTCGATGTGTTATTCACATTTTGTATGATTCTTTCATTTTCTTGTCTTTTAGTTTCAAGAATTATTACTTTATCATTAGCAGACAATGGAGTATTGCTGATCCTTTCTAATAGCTCAAAAGAATTTTTAATACTTAAACTTTCAAATTTTTCAAAATTACAGAAATTTTTATTTAACCATTTAGCTAGATTGTAAGTAGGTCAATTTATGCAATTTACAATAGGTCTCATTTTATTTCCAGGTTTATGAAATTTTGGGAGGAGCATATATTCTAAGTAAAATTGGATTACTGACTTTTATAATTTTCTTTTCTTTGTTTGTAATAATTTTAATTTCATTAAGGGTTTTATTAAAAATTGAAATGCATGATTTTAAAGGGTTATTATCAATGCTTTTGTAATCTTCACCTTGAAGTAAGAGTTCCATTCTGTTAATGTAATCAATTTTATTTAAAATTACAATGCTGTTACCTTTATCAGCTTTAGTATAGATTACATCTTTTTCTTTCAATGACTTCATAATTTGTTTATTGTGATTTACTTTAGGGTGATTTTTATTCAAATTGTGTAATATTTTACTACATTTTTCTTTAACTAATAATTTATTATTTTCATTTAAATCCTAACTAGCAATTTCTATATCTGCTAGATTAATTTCCTTCTCATTGAAATTACAATTTGGAAGGTTAATTACATAATCTTTAGGGCTATTTTTTTAGTTGGTTTCAATTTATTTTGTTTTACATATAATTTATTTAATTTATTTTTTAGTTTATTTGTTTTCTTTTTCATGCTAAAGTTCAAATTTTCAAACAATTTAGATTCCAAATTGAGCCAAATTGAATTACCTAAAACATTTATAAGTTTAAGATGCAAATTATGTAAATTCAATTCAATGTTATTTAAGTTTTTAAAATGTAAACTTCTTTCAATTTCAATTACTTTTTGCTCTACTGCTTTTTGATGAATATTATTATTGTCAAATTTAACAGTTTTTCTAACAAAAATAAGTTACTTAAATTTTAAACAAGGATTTAAGAAAAACATATCTGCAAGAATATGTCTTCTTTTTTCTTGTAATTTTAGATAAAAAATGACAATAAATTGAATTTTGGAATATACAGAAAACAAACTCACACTGATAATTATATACAAAATATGGCTTTAATCCTTTTTCACATAAATTTGCTGTTTTTAATAGGCTAATTAATTTACCCCTTAATAAGGTGAATTCTATAGAGAATATAAATACATTATCAACACTGCTTTAATTAATGGTTTTAATACTGATTCTATAAATAAAAATATTGAGAAGTTTAAATATTAAAAAGCTATTAAAGAGATTTTTACACTTTAGAAAATAAAAGATAATTATATTTTTAAAAAATTTACTTATCACCCTTGGGCAAATAAAAAATTCACAAATATTTTCAAAGAGCATGGTATAATATTGGTTCCTCAAAATAAATGCAGTATAAAAACTGTGTTAGGCTTTTCTAAAAAGGATGAAATTTCAAAAAATAAAAAATTTGGCATTTATCAATTAAATTGTTTAAGTTGTGACCTTATTGGTACGACTAAACATCATTTAGAAACCAGAGTAAAATAACACTTTAGGAATATTAAATACAAACAAGTTGATAAATCAGCTGTGGCAGAACATTTTTGGAAATTTATTCATGAAATAAATTCAGATATTAAATTATTAAAACACTTAAATGGACCCATGCATTTAATTCAATTCAATGGTTTGGGAGAAAATATTTTAAAGTATAAAAATCTTGCAATGAATTTTGATATACCACCAATTGAGTCTCTCACCAAATTTGTTTTGATTCCAGTAGTTGCAATACTTATTACACAATCCATCTAGTAGCAGTAACCATAACAATTTAAATAAACAAGAGCAAAAAGAAACTGAGACCAAAAAGAAACTAAGCTGAGGATGCAATAGACCAATTTATTGCAAAACTAGTCCTTGGATTCTAAAAGATAAGTGAAGATTTGTTACAATTATCAATTATTATATTAATATTTGTGTTACTTCACTGTTACTAGCTTCTTTTTAACTTTTTAAGACTGCATGTTTATTAATAGCAACAATTTTCCACTGACTTCATAGTATATATTTCTTTGTCCTCTCTAACATTGGCCTTGTAGCCCTTTGGGACTTTCAGTTTAATGAATAAATAAATAAGTACTAACATACATCCCTTGATCACCCTTCACCTATCAAATCAATTTCTTTAAGGGGATGTATATAAAAGAAGTTCTTTTATCCTGATGTAATGATGACAGAGAAGAATTAAACTTAGACTGTGGATGAACTAGACTGTTTCATCAATGTACTTATGATTAGGTACACTTCAATAAGTTATTTATAAGAGCTTAAAGTTAAAATATATGTAAATATGTGTATGCAGTGCTTTGGAATATTGTATGTTTCCTACTCATGTACCAGAATTATCACAGTTTGGGCATAAACCCAGCAAAAGAAAACACAGAGGCAAAAGTTGTGAAGCTGTCACATAATTAAAGTTATAAGAGGAAATAGAAAAAGAATAATGGGAACAAAGAAGAAAAAGAAGATGAGGAGAAACAAACTAAGGAATGGAAAGAGTAAAAAGAAAGGGATAGGAAGAGGAAGAAGCAAAAATGAAGCAGGAGGAAGAAGAAAAGGAGAAAGGAGGCACAAGAAAAAGCAGAGGGGAAAAACCATATCTTCTTGAAGAGATATGCCCATTTTCCTCTAAAGTTCACTATCCCCTTTTTTGTTTCATCTCATAACTTCTAAGAATGAAAGGAAGATCAGCATGCTGTTGCACAAGAATTCCATAGTAAAGCAGAGCAGGGTGAACATGCATCGTTCTATACTAGGTATGTGTTTATATTTTGATTATAAATATTAACTTAATTTCTCATTCATTCTGTACTATATTAGCATATAATTTCCTCTATTAATATTTTTTTCAATGTGATGTTTATATGTAATTCATACTTGTTTACTAACCTATATACCCTTGTGATCTCTCTTTGTATTAGATTTTAAAATGTCTATTCTTTGTCTCCAAAATGGATATTCCACATATTTTTATTTAGAATAGTTTGATGGAAATACTCCTTTGTACCTAAACTAATCTCTAAGGTCCATTTCGTGCAGATGCATCTATTAAGTTTGGTATCTTTCAAGGATGGGACACAAACATTTTCAAGAAAATCCCCCCACCCCAAACTACCCTTAACATGGAAAAAAAATTATTATTTTTTTCAAAAATGGCTGAAATGATTTTGGTTAAGATACTGTATATTAAAGCTATTTACATCACAAATAAAATTTATATCTTGAATTTTCTGAGAATAGCTTCTGAAGACCTGTTCATTTAGGATGAATTTTGCATAACTGGTAAACCATAAGATATAAACAAAAACTTACTACACAAAAAATGTAAATCTTGTTAAAACATACAATGTATGCCATTTTCTTGCGTAAGCTTTGGCGGCTAGTGTCCATGGTATCTTGGTCTTCCGGGAAGGCAGTGTCTTGGCTTGAAATGTTGCCAACGTTTCGCCTCACTATGTGGGGCTTCCTCAGGGCGTGTGCTCTCATCACGACAGTGCCAGGTGAACTGACAGCGCAGCCGGGCGCTCTTTATTTGCCAGCCTTTGCCCCCTCCCACCACAGTATAAAGAGCGCCCGGCCGCGCTGTCGGAACACAGTTCACCGGAAGACCAAGATACAATGTATGCCATATACATTTTTTGCAGATATATTCCTTGTTATTGGTTTAAATTCTAAACCGTGCATTTTCTTAAATGGGGTCCCATTCGTTTCATCTCTCTTGTTTTTCTGGAAATGCAAAGCAAGGCAAACTTCAATTGTTCACGCACCGATCAATTTATAAAAGATATGACTATCGCTTTAGCACGGTATATTCCCTTATTCCCCTTCTGCTTATACGGAACTAAGTAGTAAGTATTAATGTTTTTATTATTTAGCATGATGTAGGTAGAAAAATAATCTTCTGTAAAAATAGTTTGTTTGCAGAATAGGCAGAGAAAATCACATGAATGCAACACAGCAGATTTTTTTTAATTGTTTCAATTGTAAAATCTCCTTTAACTTCTATGGTTATAGAAGAGAAACAGCTGCTGTTTTTACCTCACTGAGCTGTAGGGTTTTGTTAATAAAAAAAAACTATTATACTATACTATAACAAACAAAAAAAAAAACAAAAAAAAACACACACACATATGAATGCACATACATCTTTAACTCATACTTCCAAATTCTGTTTGGAACAATGAATGAATCTTGTTAAAGAAAACTTCCCTGCCCCAGCTACAAATCAAACCCAGGACCTCTGAGTTGAGAAGCCGTAATTATTTTAACGCATATTTTAATAGGGTTATAAATTATTTTGAACCATTAGACATTACTAAAATTGATATGAAATTGCCATGCTTGCACAACTCACTTTTTAAAACAATGAGTATGTACTTTAAGTAACATAATATAGCTTTGATTTACAGAATAAGTTAATTAAGCCACAATCGGAGAAATAAGGATTTTATAATTTTGTTTCTATTATAAAATTAGACTTTCCAAACATCCTGTATTATATGGAATTTCCTGTATTGGAGAAGGAAGAATTGTGTTCGTACTCCTGTCTATGATATGTCAAGAATCTTGATTTCATTCTATACTTAAAGACTGTTCAGTCAATACATTTGTAAGAACTACAGTAGACTTATGATTAACCAAGTACCACATTAACTGTGGCTCCAGGTTAAACAAGAAAGTTGTGAAAAATGAACAAACATTTTTTACTTTCTCTACACTTACTATGTACATAGTGTTTAGAGAAGGTATTGTATTGGACCCAAATATTTGATACCAAGATTTCACTGTTTTGGGAATCCCTGAATCAAAAAAAAAAAATGTCTGTATGTGTGCCTGTCTGTCTGTCTGTGGTAACGATTTTGATTAAAATATTGTATATTAAAAATATTTCCCTGACAAATAAAATGTTTATCTTGAATTTTCTGGGAAAAGCCCCTGAAGACTACTTTATTCTGGATGAATTTTACAGAATTGTGCATAACTGCTAAACCCTAAGAGATGGACAAGAACTACTACACAGAAAATGTAGCTCACGATAAAACCACACACAATTTATGTCATATACATTTTTTTCGAGTTGATCATTTTTAAGATATTCCTTGGTTTTGTTTTGGCTTTGAAAAACATTACTTTTCTCATACAGGAATTTGTTAACTCCTGTCCGCACAAACAAAGGAACTTCAGTTACATAGCAACCAGCTTTTGGCTATGATTTTAACCTATGGTACTCCCTCATGTCACTTCTACTTACAAGGAAGCAAGTAATAAGAAAGTAATAACAGAAAACTTCCCAGAAATGTATAGAATCAGAGGTGTATGCTGCAACAAAGCTCTGGGGTAGCTCTTTTTTTTTTTTTTACACTCAGCAAACTATGTATGATTTTTGTTCAGGATTTAATTTCAATGAAATTTTATTACATACAGCTAGTAACAATAATAAAGATGATGATGATCATAGATAACTATAAACGAATAGATGGTTAACTCAATGTTAAAAAATTGGACTCACATTCCACTTCCAGCGATCGACGTGACTCCAAGTGTTCTCACACGGCATGGCACAGAAACTTGACCGATTATGGTAGCTCAATCACCAAATTAGCACCCAGCCCTGCCTACTCACCAAACCATCCACTCCAGGATTTCGGCCAGTTTTCTCGAGTTTACAGCCAGATCAGAAATCTTTCGAGCGGTTCTAGCTTTTTCTCAAGAAGCCTATGTACCGCTTTAAAGCTTCTGATCTGGCTGCAGCCTCGAGAAAAACTTTAAATGCAGTTATTATTTCATTGTTTACTTGAGAATTGTTGGTTTGTTTGCTAGTTGCCTTTTATTCTTATGTACAATATATTATATATATACAACTGCTGTCAGTGGTGACGAGAGTCTATTTAACAGATAGACATTCCTAGGCATTTGTTGTTCTTCTTTTTCTTTCCTTATTTATCTTTAAAAATGTACAGTGCATGGAAGGAAAATTTACCAAAAGAAATTACACTGTAGTATAATGATAAAACAATATATTTCAAAAGTTAATGACGCAACTGAACAATATTACTTTAAAGCTATGCATGCCAAAAAGGGAAAATTATATTAGGAATTGTCTCCAAGGTCGAGTGGTCAGCGAGCTGACTCCTCACCCAGAGGTCCCAGGTTCGATCTGCAGCTGAGGCAGGCAATTTTTTGGAATCATTCCCTATCCCCCATATTCTGAAAGTATGTGTGTGTGTTTTTGAAGAAAATAAAATGTTTAAAAAATCAAACGTTTATGAACCTACAATCAACAAGTCATTTCATAAGTTAAAGCCCCCGATATCACCATAGATGTTAAATGGGGCTACATTAATGAGACAATTAAAAAAAACTTTAGGAGTTATAGATATCATGTAAAATATAACAAGAAACGAACAATAACATCAAACGAACAGTTTAAAAGTAAAGTTAAATCAATACAACCACTTAAGGTTTACATCTACAGATATTTTCATATTAATAAAATGCATTGAAATAGTGACTATAATGAAAAATACACTATAATTTTATCATTTGAATTGTGGAATTTAAAATGTCTGTAAATTTAATTCGGAAAATCTGTGTTTATGTAGGGTGCTTGCCACTTCCTGGCTTGAATATAAAATTATCACATTAACTGTTGAAATGATAATGATGTGAAATTTTAATCAAGTATTAGCATCTTTTGCTAAATGCAAAGTAAAACCACTATAAATTTGTAATTATTTTACTAGAATTTTTGCAATAATATAGCTCCAATTAAAAATATATGTTTATTAACACTCTTAGCACAATAATAGGCATGTCATGTGCAAATACATGAATTTTTAACTGAAATATTAATATTCAGGGCATATTTTATTACTATTTCTGTTGCATCTGTAGCAATTATTTTCAGTGTTAAAACATTTTCTGTTGCAGTGTGAAGCTCTAGAAAAAAGATACCTCATCTTTGAAATGCCTAAGCATTCCTCAGAAGGGTATGAACTTGTAAAGCAAATAATTGGGTCACTGAATGGACTATACTAAACCTATAACAAGCTAAGGAGCCATACAAAAAATAATAAAAAATATAAGGCTGAGGTGGTTATAACAAAGAGATGCTTACAACCAAAGTTTAAAAGAGTATGAAGAACCACACCTTATAAATGTAATAACTAAATAACTACAGCAAAATACAAGAACGTAGTGTGAGAAACAAATGATTGAAGGTAGCAAATAAACATTTATGAAAATGCTGCATATTATGAGGTTATTCTGAACTATTCATTTTTTGCAGAGAAAAATTAAACACTGGTCCATAATGTTTATTGATTTTATTAAACATTAAGTGCTAATGTCAATAATTCCTGAAAATCTTTAAAACCAAAATTGCAAATGTATGAAAAAGAATTAAACCACACAATGTTTCATGCTATCAGTTCTATTTTGATTAAAAGCAAATTGAGATACTTGAAATCATATTACATTGTGATAAGGCTCCAAAGAACAATCACAGGGAAAAAATTATGTGCTAAACTTAACATTCATTTTTCATAACAAATATTATGTATAAGGTTAATGGCATAAATCACACAGAGCCTGAAAAATTAATCATGTAATCTTTAAATGTATAAAAAGGATAATAATTCAATATTTTGTACGCAACAAGTAAAGGGTTTTAATAGATGGCATTCGTTTCTTCCTAACAGAATAAACACACCTGGATTTTAAAGCGCTACGAATATGAAACAGTTATGTTGGTAATATTACAAACAATAGTTTACTATAAAAATAGATACATACACTCAATATAATATTTAGGTATTTTATTCTATAACTTTTACATAATAATTGCCTTATTCAAATAATGCACTAGGGTTTTAGGATTAAAAGCATCCTTTCAAAAAGAAAATAATAACAATAAATAAAATAATGGCAATTTTCTTATTATAATTTCAATTATTGCAACAGAATTTGTGAATATAAAACAAGATTTTAAAACATATTTTTAGCTCATTAGTTCAAATTTAGCATTTGACTTATACAGTTTAGAAAGATTAATACCTACACAAATCTAGCATCTTACCATTTTTATAGTTAAGCTATTCCATAAAAATGTAGACTGTCCCATTAATTATTGTTGTCATGACAGAGAAAACTAGTTCATATACAGAAACTGAGGAATTACATTTAGGGTTTTTGTGCATAATATTTTGTATCCTATAAGCCATATCATTTAAAATTCCAAAAACTTTACGTTATTTTAGACAGTATGTAATATGTAACTATTTAAATATAAAATGTTGTATGTTCTTATTGGTTTACTAAGTAAAGTGAAGTTCCTCCTGTAAAAAAAAATCTAAATTTTTAGATAAAACCTATTTTAATCAATTAATTATTTGTATAATTATAATGACATAATCTCAAATGTTTAAAATTCATTAATCTGATATTATGATAGGTACACATACAACTAATTCTGAAATCATTGTTGTTACTGAATGTTCTGTATCTAATAATGGTGAAAATGTGTTTGTAATATTATAGCAAATTTGAAACCTATGTATGAGAACACTGTCTTAGTCTCCAAACCACAGAACAGAGCTTCTGAAATTTCTTACCTAATATGGAAATATGCCTTTTATAAGGCTTAAGGTTTGATATTTTGTCCTGAGATTTATTATTTTTATTTTTATAACAATAATATTTGAAAATGTGCACGTGAAGTACTTCTGCACTCCCTGTAAGGCATGAAAATGACTCTAAATTAAATTCAATTTTCATTACTGTTTTACGAAGTAGTATAGTACTACTTAAGCATTTCACTTGTACCATATTCTACTTAAATCCTCCTGACAACAAAGAGCTTTATTTTTAACATCATCTAGGCACACCTAAGACCATACTAATCTTCACAAAAGAAATTTATGTGCATCTTCCAACATAGCAGTTCACCATGTGATATTTTCTGGAACCTCCTAGCCAGCTCTATATCTGAAACAAGTATAATACATTGATTAGTACATAAATAATAATACTTAATAATTAATAATATAAATAATGATAATAAATAGTTGTTATTGTCAGGTGTAAACACTGCTAACCAGACTGCTAGAAAGACTGACAGAAATACTTTAGCAAATTTGTGAGAAATTCAAATTTAGAATATGAAAACAAGACTAAACTTTTGAAAATATTAATAATTAGAATGTAGTCATTTGTGGCTTCCGGGGTAGTTCTTACCTTCACAAAAAAGAGGCAAACTTGTGAAATGGAAATAGAGGAAAAGCAATGCACAATGTGTTTAGCAGAAAGGATTGTAGATAATGCCATCCCATCAGCATCATCAGGAATTAAGAATCCAGAAGTGTGCTTTAAATATAGGCATTGTTATAGTAAAAGGTTTATATTTGTATTATAAAGGTATAGGTAATTATTTACAAGTTGGGCCGCTAACTCGCTCCGCTGCGACTTATGCCAGTTTTGCACTCTAACGGGACTGGTGTGGTTAGAGAGGGATTATGGGTGGGGAGATGGTTTAAAAAACTAATGTTGTATCAATTGCGCTGTTAGGAGTTGTTGGAAATATCGATAATGAGGTACTACCACGATATAAAATTAGAAACATAAATTTATATACACACACTAACCTATACGGATTGGAATCTAACCTCGCGCTAAATTTTAAATCCACAGGCTTTGAAATTGTCATCATAAATACAAAGTCAATCAATCGCACTTAGTTTCATTCGATTTTAGAGCGGCCGAAGTTCTGCATAATAAAATTCACTGAACAGCTGTATCTGCGTGAAACATACTTGTCATACATCAGCACAATGTCTAGCGACATATGCCGGTGTTGCATACCACAACACTGTTCGCCTGCCGCCGACAATGAAACTCAGGTTTTAGGCACTTTAGCGTGTAGTATTATTATATATTTACATTGCAAAATTACTACAAGACTTCTTTATTTATATTCTACTCCTTCTAGGCAGCATACTTCATAAATATTCACAAAGAAGGATCGCTACGCGCACGTAATAAATTAGCGTTTAACTTAATTACGGAGCTTTTCCGATAAAAAAAATTGGTGAAAACTTAACAAGTATAAACCAAGCTTACAGTCAAACCACAATTTGTTTAATTTCTAGAGGGGCCGAAGTTCTCTATAATAACCAAGGTATACTTTTTTTTTTCTCAAACACCTGAGCTTGAGAAAAATATTTAATTTGCCAGATGTTGTGTGGTAGGCACTTAAATTTTAGCACAAAAAATATATTAACAAATCTTTACTCCAGGCTTTTGATTTCAGTGTTAATTTTTTTGCCCATTATTTTAATCATTTTGCAATATAAAGGAGGGCAGTGATGTAGATTATGTTTGTTTATCTAATATACCAGTTTTTGTATCTTTTGCCATTAATTAATGCGTGCAACTTTTTAAATATGTAATGATAAATAGGTGTTGCTTATTGAACTATGTGTTCAAAAGGTAATGCAACTTATGAACACACAAATTGCCTGGCTTTATTTACATTGCTATAACAGCAGGAAAGGTACTCAATTTTGATGTAGCTTGTACATAATGGTGAACAAAGCAGGTAGTGTCAGCAGTAATCTATACGGAATGAACACACTGCATCTTATACTTTTAATATAAATACGGTTTCACGTGAGCTTTAACATGTTTAGAGATTGACAGTAATCATGATTTGTGTGGCTATACGCACATGTACTTTACAGTATGTACTTGCACAGTCATTTTTGCTTTCAATACGTATTAATGTGCAATTAATGTAAGATTATATTGGTAGTGACTTACCTTAGGACTAATCTTGATACTCTTCCCATATTTCTTGGGTGCTTACAAGATTTTTCTCGCCATTTTGCTATAGTTGCATTCTCGTCATTTTTACGAATGTTCTTGGAGTTTCTGAGCTTTGGGGAACTTAAAACTATTAGAATTAAATAAAGAAAATGTAACCTAATAAAAATAAATGAACAGAAATGTCAACAATAAAACGAAGCAGCTCAAAAATGAAATTGTACATCAAATATGGGTAGTGCAGCATCCATAGAATAACAGAAAACAATGACGAAGTATGATGAGAATGCGCGCGGGTAATTATGGAACGTTCTCTCAAACACACTAGCGCCTCCAACTGTTCTCACACGGCAGCCAGCGGAAACATATACGAGTCCAATTCGGTCAATGGAGTTGGACGGGGTTGACGGTGATAAATAGGACAAAGAAGAATATAAAAATTGTAATTACCCATTTAAGTTTACAAATTAAATAGTAGAAAATAATCACTTCCATCTATGTTTGAAATTGAATACTTCTGATTTTGTGTCCTTTAGGCAAATTAAGAATTCCTATCTTCAGTAATAAAAATCACTAGGCTGCCTATACAACACATGTTGGTTTGCTTCAGCTGTCCTCGGGACTCTTGGCTAGGCTTCAGAGAAGACTTGAGAGTTTGTAATTGCAACTTCCCCCTTCTTGTCTCTTGCTGCTTATATACCCAGTATGCCACATCAGTCAGTCCTGCTTGAGAAGAAAGGCTACAAAACATTGTGGACAGAGACAAGTTTTATTGCAAGGAGCCCATTTTATGCCTTAACAATAGACTAGAACAGCCAACAGATTAGGAATAAGTTCTTTGTCATTTATAACTTTAATAGAAATTCTTTCTTCACAACTTTACTGGGCTTTGTAGTTAGCCTAGCTAGGCCACAGATGTGAAGAACTTACAAATACCATTTGCACCCCAAAAAATCTCATTAGTTCCATTCACATGATTTTCTCTAGCTGTTACACAAACAACTTTCCTCACAAAAGATTATTCTTTTATCTATGACATGCTAATCAAGGTGAACATTAGCAGAAATAGTCTTATCAGTCAATAACTAATGCCTCCTACTTTTTCTCCTTAATTGCGATGTGAACAATTTGAATTTGGTGCAATTCCTCAAACCTTCTTCTCTAATCCACTGCAGTAGCAACTTCCTAGGTTAACAGGTGGCAGCATTGCTGACTTTTGCAAAATGGCTAACATCGATATGCAAGATAGCGGACAGAGAAGTGAGCTCTTAGACGAAACTCCGGAATTTTGATAAAACTGCTGTAAAAGGAGCGGAAAATGAAACAAATGTTGAGTTTACCACAAACGATAGAGTAAAGTGTATTAACAGAAGTAAAATTAACGAAAATAACAGCCGCTCTGTTGATATACGGACATTCTCAGAAATGCCAGCCGAAGCAATGATTATGTCAGAAGATAAGGAAAGGATCAGGTCGCTCCAGCTTATTATAGAGATTTTAACAAATGATCTAAAAGCTGCAAGACAAGAAATTAAATGCCTCCATGAAGAAAACGCTAAACAGAATGAAGTGATACCGTCGATGCAATCGGTGAAAAATATGCACTACGATTGGAAGCAACCTCGTAGGCACGCAAAAGGTCACCTTAATATCCGGAATAATGCAGTAATTGAAACCAGAAACAGATTTTCCTGCTTATCTACAATACAGAAGCAGAAAATCAGCCGAACGAAGCAACCTCTACAAATGAACCAAATGAACGCTCGAAAGTGGACGCTAAAACAGAGGTTAGTAAACGCAAGATAAAAATTCTTGCAGACAGCCATGGTAAGAAAATTAGCAGCACTTTAGTTACATCATATCCAGAATTCCCGGTGGAGGGCCTTGTGAAACCAGGAGCAACAATTAATGAAGTGATTGGAAGCTATGAATCGAATGCACAAATCTAACCTCAAAGGACCACGTAGTCATTATGGGTGGAGCTAACGATGTTGCTCGTAACAATGTCGTGAATGTGAAATCTTTGCTGAAATGTGTGTCAAATCTTAAACATACCAATGTAATAGTGGTAAACAATCCACAGAGATATGATTTGGAAGAAAATTCATGTGTAAACAAAGTAAAATAGTGCAAGGAGCATCACGTTGTAGAACCAGCACAGGGACAAACTAGGGACCAAGGATGGCCCAATACAGTCAGTACGGGTGAGTAGTTCAGCAAATTCTATACATTTTAAAACTAAGACACCTGGTAAAGCAACAAAATATAGAAAGTTTGCATTAATGCACCAAAATGTTCAATGACTTAGAAATAAAAAGCATGAAATAGAAGTATTATTAAATGATAAAATGCATGATATAGATATATTTTGCTGTACAGAACATTGGCTCAAACCTGATGAAATAACAACCCATCACATTATTAACTATAAACTTGTGGGTTCTTTATGTCGATCAGCTCTCAGAAATGGTGGTGTAGCAATCTATGCAACAGACCAATTGAAATGTAAAGAAAATAAAGAAACATACTACCTAAATATAGAAAAGACCTTTGAACATGCAGTCACTGACATATTTGACCCAAATTTTAAATTCACAGTCGTTTGCATCTACAGATCTCCTAGTGGTTGCATAAAAACCTTTTTTGAACGTTTTGAAATTTTGTTAAATGATCTAGTGAGCAAAAATAGGCAGCTGATTTTGTGTGGGGACCTCAATATAAACTTCCTATCTGCTGAAAGCAGCGTAAGTGAATTTAGATCGCTACTTCTTTCATACAATCTAATGGAGACTATGAATACTTCAACGCGTATAACCTCCAGTTCTCAAACTTGTTTGGATCAAATTATAATTAATCGTAACTCTCCCCCATTCACAGTAGAAAATGCAAACTTAGGAATTTCCGATCACAATACTGTGTCCCTACATATGCAAATAAATAGAAATATACCTACAAAATCTGCTAAATCAATTAGCTATAAAAGATCTTTCAGCGAAGACAACATACATTACTTTGAATATTTGCTAGAAAAAGAAACCTGATGTAATTACCAAAACTGATACAAATGACAAAACATCAGTTTTTCTAATTACTATCAAGCACTATTTTAATGTAGCATTCCCACTCAAAAAAGATCATTTCAAATAATCAAAACAGGAAAGAACCAAAATGGCTCACAAAAGGTATAATAATTTCTTGCAAAAGAAAGAGGCAGTTATATAACCTGTGTAAAATGAATAATGATGAGCAACTCCGAAAATACTATAAATCTTACTGCAAGATCCTAAACCAGGTCATACACATAGCAAAGTTGAAATCAAATGAGGGCTATATTGCAGATGCTAAAAACAAAGCAAAAGCTATATGGAAGATAGTAAAAGATGAAACTGGAAAAAATAAGACAAATGCTAAGAAAAAAATCATACTAAACAAAAATGGGGAAAACATTGAAAATCCCAAAGAAATAGCTGAGATGTTTAATGAATACTTTAGTCAGGTCACTGAGGGCTTTCAAACAGCAACAAATACTTATCCTCCATTACTTCCACAAATGACAAACAGCCAAACTATATTTCTAACTCCAGTAACACCAGAAGAAATGATCGCAATAACTAAAGGCTTAAAAAAACAAACACTCAAGTGGAAATGATGACATCCCAGATAATATTGTAAAACAAACAGCTTTCCACCTACTAACTCCCTTGGTGGATATTGCAAATTCATCATTGGCTATGGGGATATATCCAGAACTTCTAAAAACAGCAAAGGTTCGCCCAATTTTTAAAAAGGGTAAAAAAGACTGTGTACAAAATTATTGCCCAATATCTCTATCAGTATTTGGAAAAATACTTGAAAGAGTAATATACAACAGGTTAATGTCTTTCCTAGAGGCATGCACATTTTAAGTAAGTTTCAGTTTGTATTTCGTAAAGGTAAAAACATTAGCAATGCTATATTTTCATTCTTAGAATCAATATTCAAAGCTCAGGATGACAAAAAAAAAAGACTGTTGGGCTCTTTCTAAACCTTAGCAAAGCTTTTGACATGGTTAACCATAAAATATTGATCCACAAACTTAACAAATGTGGAGTGAGGGGATTAGCTGAAGAATGGTTTAGTTCATATTTAAGTAACAGATGTCAGTCCGTTGAAGTACTTTCAGCTATATCAAATGATGTTATTATAAAGCATGGCATCCCACAAGGCTCAGTACTAGGTCCACTACTCTTTCTTATATACATAAACGATCTCCCTCCCAATATTACTCAAGCAAAAAGTGTGTTATTTGCAGATGACACGAGTATTACAATTAGTGACCCTGCCAAAAATAAGTTGCAGGATAAAACCAGCAAGGTGTTAAAACAAATAGAAAACTGGCTATTGACCAAACTAAAACTAAGCTCAAACTTAACATCGAAAAAACTGTGTATATACAGTTCCATAATTATGAACAAGACCCAAGGCAAGTTTCTTTCAATGATGTACAAATCACCGAAGTAGAATCCACAAAATTCTTGGGCATATGGGTAGAAGCAAACCTGACCTGGGAAACACACATACATCATCTAAGCAGGAAACTCAGCTGTCTATGCTATGCATTTAGAGTCCTCTCAAAAGTATTGCCCTTGGAGGGCTTAAAGTCAGCGTACTATGGATATGTCCATTCACTTCTCACATATGGAATAATAGCATGTGGGGCATCCTCAAAAAGTTTGCAGATACTTAAGCTTCAGAAAAGATTAGTAAAAATCATAAAACAGATACCAATACTTTCAGATAGTAAGATAGTATTCAAAGAATTATCTATATTACCCTTACCTTGTATATATATCTTAGAGTCGGTCTCTTTTATACATCAAAATTCGGATCTCTTCAAAAGAAACTCAGCCCTACACGACCATAATACAAGAGCCTGCGGTAATATACATCTCAACACACACAGGCTCATCAGTGTCTTAAGTCTATATCACATCAGGGTATAAATTTATACAACCATCTTCCAAACAGTGTTAAAGAGCTTAATCACAAAAAATTTAGAACAGCTTTAAAAACCATCTCAAAAGTCATTTACCACTCACTATTAATGAATATTTCAATCAGAAACTCTAACTTGTTCCACAGAATGCAAGTTAAATAACTATAAATCATTATTATTTATCATCTTTGCAACCATATTTCTCTTGTGCAGATACTGCCGCTTTTTCTTTGTCATTACAGGTCCCATTCTGCAGCAGTAGGAAGGAGCCTGGCAGAAAACTATTTTGGATTATTCTTTTTACAATTTCTGTATATATTTAAACTCAAATGAACAAAATTTCATTATATTTTGATGATACCATAGAATCTGTATTTCTTCAGGCTGATAATAAATCTATCTATCTAATGAATCCATTAAGAAGATTACTAGTGTTTTTAAAAATGTGAGTTTAATTGAAATTAGTGACTTAGATCGTGACTTGCACATGCGTCATGGTCTACACCTTAACTGGAGAGGAAAGGATCAACTTGTGAATAAAATAGTGAACTTGCTGAAGAAGGAAACCACTACTCATGTTATTCCACTGCCATTTGTAGATTGGAAATAATCTGTGGACCAAGCAGCAGAAGTAGAAGTAGCTGCAGACTCTTCAACTGAAACTCCAGTGGATCTCGATTTTTTAGGTTAAGTAGAATTAGTAAATCAGAATCTAATGGACGGATAAATAAGGCTAGGTTAGGTAATGACAAATCTTTTAATGCAGCAGAATTTAAGATTGGTTTTAGCAATGTTCAGGGTATAGCCAAAAAAGAACAAGTTGTTAATGATTTTGCAAATGAAAATATTTATGATGTTGTTTGTTTGAGTGAGCATTGGTGCCATAAAAATGAAATTCCATTCACAGTACTAGAAGACTATCATGCCAATAGCTACTGTAGAGAAAATCATATTCATGAGGGGGTTGCCATCTATGTAAAAGAAAATCTTGCACCTTATTGTAAAACTTTGGAGTTAAATGCTCTTAGTCAAGAAATAGACTTTGAAGCCACAAGGGTACTTATCCAGGAGTTTAAAATACTAATAATATCCTTATACAGTACACCAAACGGAGATCCTGCTATTTTTCTTGAAAAACTTGAGGACTTGTTGACACTCTACATAGAGCCAAAATGGAATCTCTTTAATATAGTGATTGGTGGTGATCTAAATTCTCATTTTGACATCAAGGAAAATAAACAAACCATTGGAGAATTTCTAAATATTCTTAGACAGTATAATTTTAAATGTACAAATTATAAGCCTACAAGGCTAACAGCTTGTTTGGATAACATTTTCACAAACATTAATGAAAGTTATCTAACATGTGATACAGCAGCCTTTCCATTCTCTGATCATGATGCAATCTGGTTAAATATAAACAATTTAAAATTTAATATTTCCCTTACAAAGAAAGCAATTACAGTACATTCTAGGCCACTTGCTAATGATAAAATATTGTATTTTAGAAATACATTACATGAGGTTGAATGGAATGGCTTGCTCTACAACTCTCAACTTAGTATTGCACTTATAGCAAATGAAATTTTTGAACGTTTCCACACTATATTCACAAATATTTTTGAGACGTGTATTCCTCAGAGAAAATGCAAAATTATCCCCTCTTTAAAAATAAATTATGTTTCCAAAAGGGTAAAACATCCTTTCTATACTCCCTACTTAGAAAAAATGAAACAATAAGTTATGTTGCATTTAGATGTATACAAAAGAGACAAATCAGATATGGCCATGATGTCATACATTAAAATAAGAAGAGAGGATAAAACAACTATAAATGAGGCTAAAAAAAGTGTACAATCAAAGTAGTATTGAAACTGCTACCAATAAATGCAAGAAAGCCTGGAATTTGATAAAATCAGTCACCAAAACTAACAAAAGAGATTTCATCCAATTAGACCAAAATTACCTATGAATTTTTCATAAGCTCAGTAGTAATCAGCCAAAATATAGTAAAGCCAAATATTTTATCTCCTAAACTACATGAATATTTTGAAAACAGACACTATCAGGATAGCTTTGCTTTCCAAGAAGTCAGTCCGGAGATGGTACTTAACACTGTAAAGGGTCTTAAGACATCAGATAGTGTGGATATCTATGATTTATCCAGCAACCTCCTTAAAAAGGTAATAAGATTGTATCTTGTATCCACTCACCTTTTGCATTAACAGGTGCCTTGTGGAGAAACTATTTCCTGATGCACTAAAACTTTCTACAATTTACAAAACAGGAGATAAGAACTGTCCATCTACCGCCCAATATTGTTAATTCCTGTATTCGCAAAAGTGTTTGAAAGGGTTATGTGCAATCAGCTCCAAAATTATCTAGACAAAACTAAAATAATTAGTGAAGTACAATTTGGTTTTAGAAAAGGAAGATCAACAACAGATGCTATTGTCTTTTTTGTAAAAAAATATACTAACTGCTTTCGAAACTAAAAATCTTGCCCAGGCAATATTTTGTGATCTGAGCAAAGCATTCGATTGTGTAGAGCATAACCTTGTATTATCAAATTTAAATTTCTATGGTATATGTGACAGAGCATTAAAGCTCATTCAATCATACTTAGCAAGACGCAAGCAAATTGTTTGTGTTGGATGTGAGAAATCCAAAATGGTGGAGCTTAAACGTGGTGTCCCACAAGGTTCCATACTTGGGCCATTATTATTTTCATTAATGATAAACGATTTACCTGCCTTTGTTACATCACATATTGTACTATATGCTGATTACCAAAATCTTAAAGCAGTAATGGAAGATACTTTAACTCATGCTAATACATGATTTAGAGCAAATGTTTTTTTTACTAAATGATAGCAAAACCCAACAACTTCTATTTAGCCTAAGAGAAATCCCTATAGAAAATTATGCAACGGATGTTAAATTTTTAGGAGTGGTGGTGGACAACAAACTATCATGGGCTCCACACATCGATTATATTTCAACAAAGCTTTCTAGAGTTATATATTTAATAAAAAAAATTGAAAAACCAAATACCCGACCCCTACATAAGATTTACATATTTTGCTTTTTTTCATAGCTTAATCTCATGTGGTATTTTGCTCTGGGGAAGTAGCAGTCATGTTACTAATATACTTTTGCTACAGAAAAAGATAATTCGTATTATTACTAATTCCAAAACACACTGCAAGCCTTTAATTAAGAAATTAAAAGTAATGACGGTAATAAACCTATATATATATATATACACACAACACTTGTTTATGTAAAAAGTAACTTACCTGACCTTCTATATAGACAGGAAATACATAACTATAATACTAGGAATAACTATCAGCTAAATTTACCACATCATGGACTTTCGAAAACATCAAAAAGTTTTGAAGTCTTAGGTGTAAAGTTGTATAATAGTCTACCATTAGAGCTAATAGAACTATCCGGTAAAGCATTCAAATCCAAATTACATGAATGGTTTGTAACCCCTACTATTCAACAGATGAATATTTTGAAAATAACTAAGGTAGCTTATGTTATTGCTATTACTCCAGTACTTAGCTGTAGGATAGAAAATATATAAATGTATCATCATTTGTTAGGGTAACACCTGGATCAAATAGTACCATTGCTGTTTCTCTATTGTTTCAAATCAAATCTTTTATTGTTCTTTATAACATGTTACAATGGACAGGATTGAAAGCATAGTTTAAGAACATTGTCAGCATATATAATGTAATACATAATAAATATTTAAACAAGTACAATACAGGATAAACAATGAAACAAGAGCTTGTGTGCATACTAACCACATACGTGCAGGTGAGGAGATGCCAAAGAAAAAAAAGTGAATCAATTAATATACTATCTTGTCATTTAGGAATTCATCAATACTGTAGTATACTTTGTTTATAAGAAATTTTGTTAGTATGTGTTTGAACTTGGAGAATTGGGTAGTATTACAAAAGTTGAATGGTAGTTTATTGAATAATTTACTACCTATATAATCAGTCTTTTTTTCATATAGTCTTAGTCTATGTGTTTGGGTTATCAGGTCCTGTTTTCCTCTTGTATTGTAGTTATGGGTCGATGAATTTTGTGGGAGTGACCTGTTACATATACACAGAATGGATTTTAATATAAAGATGCTGGAAAGAGTAAGCAAGGATAAACTTTTAAAAGCTTCCCTACATGAGCTATTCATTGGCAATTTTGCAATGTATCTGATAGCTCGTTTCTGCAATATGAAGATTCTATTAAAATTGATGTTAGATGTTGACCCCCATAATTGTATACCATATGTGATTGTTGAATATATTAAAGCAAAGTAGGCTATCTTTGCAGCATCAGCTGATATGAACTTTGATATATTTCGCAAAACAAAAAGTGCTGAACATAGCTTTTTTTCAATCTTACTAATATGTTCATTCCAAGTCAATATACTGTCAACAGTTATACCCGGTATGTTGACCATTGCAACAGGTAAGATTATATCAGTATCTATACTAAGATGGGGCTCAAAGTAGGTATTTTTAAAGTAAAAAACTATAAATTCACTTTTCTTTGCATTAACACATACTTTTAGGTTGTTAAAATATTGGGTTACTGAGTTTACAACTTCATTCATTTGTATTTCCAATGTGACAAGATCATTATTCTTAAAACCTATTGTTGTATCATCAGCATAGAGACTTAAACTAGTACCATTGGGTATTTCATTGATAACATCACTAATGTACAATATAAACAACAATGGTCCCAAAATAGAGCCCTGAGGAACTCCTGATACTGTCTTTACTTTGAGAAATAAAAATTCCATCTTTGCTATTCAACTCTGTGAACTGAGTTCGATTAGTCATGTAAGATTCGATAAGGACATGTGCAGTGCCTCGTATTCCAAGCTTATATAATTTGCTGAGTAAAATCTTTTTGTCTACACAATCAAATGCTTTAGTGAGATCCAATAACACACCTGCAGTGTAGCTGCCACTATCAATTGCATCGATTATGTATTCAATGAAGGACGATAGCGCAGATATTATTGACTTGCCTTGAATGAAACCATTTTGATGAGCAGGTAATAATTTATAATGTTTGAGAAATTTGACAATTCGTGAATACATTATTTTTTCAATTATTTTTGAAAAAGTTGGCAATATCGAGATAGGCCTGTAATTACCAATTTCCATTCTGTTGCCGTTTTTAAAAATAGGAATGACTCTGGCTCTTTTTAAATTATCTGGGAATATTCCTGTTGGTAGGATTGTATTAATGATGTCAACAATGGGATTGACAATAGCATACTTGCATGCTTTTATCGCTTTGATAGGAATTTTATCATAACCTACACTACTAGTTGATTTGAGGTTGCTTATGATATTAAGGACTTCAGAGTTACTTGTTGGTTCCAAAAATATGGTCTGAGTAGTGGTATTATTTTTTTCAGAATTATTAAAATTTTTGTGGAGCACATTGTTAGCAATGTTGGTCCCTATAGAAATAAAATGATTATTGATTAAATTAGCAATTTGTTGAGGCTTGTGTACTGGATAACCATTCTGGGTAATTGTAATGTCATTTGTGTTAGAGGATTTTGGTTTGCCTCTGAAATGATTTATTATTTGCCAGGTTGTTTTATTCTTATTATCCTAATTAATAATTTTTTTACTAAAATAATTCTGCTTAGCTAATACAACTTGTTTATCATAAAATTTATTTATAGATTTCACATGATTGCTTTGCAATTTATTGGATTTATGCAGAGCATTTGAGATATGTAATATTGTACGTAGTTGTTTAATTTCTTCTGTAACCCATTTTACATCCTTTTTTGGCTTTTGGTTACTTAAGTTTTTAGTTATAATTGGACAGCAGATATCTAAAAGTGTTATGGAAGCGGTTAAATTTTTCATTTGTGTTAGTTTCGCACATGACATCAGACCATGACTGCTCACTTAGGACTCTATTAAGAGCTAACAAATTTGAATCACAACAATTATTTATATACATATTTCTAAGTTTCTGTGCCTGCTTTACATTGAGTGGACTAAAATCACACATTGTTAAGCACTGAGCAAAGTGGTCAGATATATCTGTATGCAATACAAATGCATGTATGTGGTTAGATGCTACATTAGTAATTATGTTATCAATACTCTTTTGGGTTTTGTCTGTTTGCCTGGTTATATCATTTATTGTATACCTTAAATTAAACTGGTCTAGAATATTTTGTAAGCATCTAAATTGTTTATGCTGATTTTGCTGGAAATCTATATTAAAATCACCAGATATTAGGATGTTGCAATTTAAGTTTGACATTAATTTGTCTAGCATATTTAATAGTGATTCTACAAATATATTGAAATTGCCATTGGGTGGTCTATACAAGCCTATAATGTAGAATGGATTAGATTCATATTTGAACTTTATTCCACACATTTCAATATCTCCTTCTTGGTTAAAGTTATGTAAGTTTACAACTTCTAATTTTGAATAATCATTGTAAAAATTGTTATTTTGTTTGGCATATATTGCTACCCCCCCTTTATTCTTATTAATTCTACAGTATTTGGAGACTAAGTTTAAATTTGGCAAGAGTACACAATCTATTTCCGGTTCTCTTAAACCATGTTCAGAGAATATCAAAATGTCTGGATTTTCATCTTGTATAAGTAGTTCAGTATGGTGCACTTTATTTCTTAAAGAATTTATGTTGAGATGGACTAACTTTATATTACTATATTTAATGTAATATATATGTGTATATACATATTTTAATCTGCATTATTGTAGTATTTAACTTCTATGTTATAGCTGACATATGAATGACACATTGCATGTAAAGTGTACTGTTTTTATTTATATCTAATGTATTTGTATTATATTAACTGATTACATTCATTTGGCATGTGAACTGGGCCATTTTATACTGATATATTATATTTATAATAACTTTAAATTATTGTTATTCACAAAATTATTGTAATTTACTTAGCCACTTATCACTGTTGACATCCACATTACGTGAAGTGTATCATTTTTATCTACAACTATGTAATTGTATTTAACTTATCACCTTGACATCCACATTGTATGAGAAATGTATCATATTAATTTATTATTATTGTTTATGACATATCTAGACAAGCTTGAATATCCCATTGCATACAAACTGTACAATTTGTTGACGTCTATTGCTTTGTTAAGTTTAATGACAATAAAATATTTTAATTTATTATTTTATCATATTAAACAGCACTCTGTAATTGAATACTTGCATACGGAAGGTCAAATGCCCACTCACATTTATGAAAGAATGAAAAATGTGAATGGTGATACAACAATGGAGGTCAGCACTGTTAGAAGATGGGTCTGTCGCTGTAATGAAGCAGAAGGGCAAATACCTGTGGCTGATGAAAATCGGAGCAGTAGACCGGTGACTGCAGTGACTCCATGTGACATTGAGCGAGTGGATGAGATCATTCCTACTGACCACCAGGTAACAACGGATGAATTGTATTGCATTATGTCCCTCAGTAAAGGCAGTGTAATGATGATTATTCAACAACTGGGATAGTCAAAAGTTTGTTCACTGTGGGTACCAAGAATGTTAACCAATGAGAATAAGGAGACCAGAAAAACAATAGCTGCTGAACTCTTGCAGCATTTCGATCTAGAGAGGAGTTTCTGGAAACCATTATGACTGGAGACGAAACATGGGTTCATTTTTTTGATCCTGAATCAAAAAGACAGTCAATGGAATGGCATTGCACAACCTCATCGAAGAAGAAAAAATTCAGAACTGTGTCATCAGCAGGGAAAGTGATGGCGACAATGTTCTGGTTGAATTTTTGGAGCAGGGATGAACAATAAATTCCATCTGATAGGTCAGCACCCTAAAAAAACTTAAAGCACAAGCGAGTTAGCCCAACAAAAACCATGTTGGATGTCCTGCTTTTGCATCACTGAAGCGATTGTGAAAATTGGATGGGAAGTCTTGCCTCATCCCCCACACAGCCCTGACCTAACACCATCAGACTACCATCTGTTTGCACTAAAGAAAGCTCATCGTGGGATTCACTTTGAAGATGCAGAGACCGTGAAAACATCTGTGCATCATTGGTTTCGGAAGCAAGACCGTGCATTTTACCACACTAGAATACATGCCCTTGTTAAAAGGTGGACCAAAACTGTGGAAAAGGATGGGGGATTACATTGAAAAGTGAGCATTTTAATCCTCAATGTTGTGGCTTTCATGCTGTGTAATCAAAGTTTAATTTTCTTACAAATTAAAATAGAAAAAAAATAGGAGGCATTAGTTATTGACTGACCCTTGTACTTCCTTGTAAGTAGAAGGGACATAAGGGAATACACTAGGCTAAATCAATAGTCAAATCTTTTAAAAGCTGGTCTCATATGAAACAACTGAAGTTGAGTTTGCTTTGCATGGCCTGCAGTAAAGTAAGAGAAATTAAACAAAATGTCACTTCCCATTTAACAAAGCTAAAAGCAGGTTAAAATTGAAACCAATAACAAGTAATATTTGAGAAATGGTCAGCTGTACATAAAAATGAATATGATAAATTATGTGTTTTGACGAGATCTACATTTTTTGTGTAGTATGGTTTAACCATTATGCAAAATTCTGCAAAACTCACCAGAGTAAAGATGTCATCAGAGACTTTTTCCAGAAAATTCAAAATATACATTTTTTGTTGTAAATATCTTTAATATACAGTATTTTAATCAAAATTGTGAGAGCCATTTTTAAGAAAAACAACATTTCAAAAAAAATTTCCATATAAAGGGTAGTTTGGTGTGGGGGGGATTTTCTTGAAAATCTTTGTGTCTCATCCTTGGAATTTATTAAATTTAAATATCAAGTTTGGCTTTTAACAGTGAGAGAGAGAGATGCCGCATGTGTGCGCGCACACACTTTTTTCTAAAAATGCTTTTTTCAGAGGGTCTCAAACATATATTTCTGGTGAAATCTCGACATCAAATTTTTGGATGGAATACAATACCTTTTCTATCCACTATGTACATTGTACATATAGGCTAGAGAAACTAAAAAGAAAGAGAAATAACCATTTGGTTCTGTTTAATTTCAATGTAGTCTGCAACTATAAAACATTTATTTTTTTACACAGCTAGCCCCACCTCAATGAGATTTCCTTCCAGTTTGGTTATTATTTATAATCTGGTGTTAAATTAGTGTAAGTTTGAAGCTCTCTGTAATTTGTTGTTTGGGAGCACATTAAGATCATATGAACATACAAGGTGATGGTCATGGTCACATGCAGTTATAAATAGATATCTTCTGCACTTAGATGGCAGTGTTGCAGCAGCACCAGTTAGCAGAATGTGCTAATACATGAAGATTTAGTTTTACTTGTGCATCTGATCTGTTAAGTCACACATGTGAAATGCAGCCTTCACCAAATTGCAAGGTATGTAGAGTAATAGGTCAAGAAGTTATTAAGTGATAACAAAGAGGAATTGGAGAGTAAGATTTGAAAACTCGCTAAGTCCATATTTGTGAATTTTCAGAAAATGCCAGAAATTTTATGCAGGAGTTCTACTGCCTGATATTTGAATTTAAAATACCAGCACCTGTTTATTTCTTACACACATTTAATATGTTTAAAATGATAATTCAAATCTCTGATGCTATATTGACAAGCAATTATTATTTGGAAAAATCTGATGTGTTACATTCACATGCCTTTATCTGCCCATTCATTCATCATCACACTATTCTTAGAAAAGCTTATCTTCATTTTAATCCAGATAAATATTTGTATACATGCTTTTATTACATATTTCCTTGTAAATACAAAGGAATATGGGCATACACTAGGCTAAAATAATTATCAAAATCTTTTAAGAGCTGATTGCTATATGAGGGAATTGAAATTCTACTCTCTTTGCTTCTACAGCAGCAAGAAAAATAATCATTACTTCCCATTCGAGGAAACTCTAAGGATTTTAAAAGTGAAACCAGTAATAAGGAATATCTTGGAAATGGTTAACTCTACAAAAAACTGTATTTGACATTAATTGGCGATTTAATGCTATCTACACTTTTTGTTTAATAATATTTTGTTTAGCTCTTATGGTTTCCTGCTTATACAAAAGTCAGCCTGAAGGAAGAGGATTTCAGAGACTATTCTCAGAAAATTCAAGATATACATTTTATTTGCCATGCAAATGGGACATTTTGAAATTGTTACAGCTCGTTTTCAAAACATCAAATGTGTTGCTAATGTTTTTATGTAAAGGGTAGTTTGGAATTGGGTATTTTGTTGAACATTTTTATATTGCACCCTTGAAAGATGTTATTGGTAATAAAACTCTTGGAAATCTCATCAGTTTTTTAATTTCACATATGTTCCCATATCAATTTTATTACTTATATTCAGTACCTACTTAATAAAGCATTAATGAACCATTTCAGAGTTGAATACATCAAAATTCGTATTTGGTAAAATAAGTGAGTTAATATAATAAACCTTTTTACAGGGAACAACAGCATGAATACTATTGATTGCTTTCTGAAAGAAAAAACAACTTAATTCTGTGAATGAAGATGAATCTGCCTTTGAAAATGATAGCATTGTTCACAATACTGGCATTGATAACTACTGAATCAGAGTTTAAGATAACAGGAGACAGACAGTTTGAGCCACTAGTGGAAAAGTCATTCTTTGAAGCAGAGGGAGTAAAGCGAAAACCTCTTAAGGACACACTTTTGAGACTTCATAATTCTATTCTCAAATCAAAAGTAGAAGCGCTTGGTGAACAGTTGAAGATACATGTAACAGGGCTGCATAGCAAAAATAAACAGGTATGTTAATGAGGATCAGATAAATATGGCTCATAAAGAGTATTTGAAGTTCTGAAATGTTCAATTTCAGAACAAATATAAAATATCCTCAGTTTTATCTTCTTTATAAATTGTATGTAAACTCTATTAAACATGTATTTCTTATGAAATCTTGGTATCAAATTTTTGGGTGCAATACAATACCTTCTCTATATACTATATACATAGCACATGTAGAGAAAATAAAAATAGAAAATTTGAGTGTAAGAAGGACAAACTTGTTTACTTTTATGCTACTTTTTCTTGAGTGTGGTTTAGAACTGTATTAATGGTGAATTCTGTTGGCAGCTGGAGCTTGTATTTCTGGTGGATTCATCAGCTAGTGTCGGAGCAAAAAATTTTAAAAATGAGCTAAAATTTGTGAAGAAGTTGTTGGCTGGATTTACTGTTGCCGCCAATGCCACAAGAATTGCTGTTATAGCTTATTCCTCTCCTGAGCTTGTGGTAAGTTTTTTTTATGTAGAGAAATAATGTAGGTACCTGTATATTTAAGTTTGTTTTTGCTATTGTTTGGTTATTTACAGACCTTTAGTTTTACTTATTTAAAACATTAAGTTGATAATGGTATTAAGGAGATTGAGAGTTAGGAAAGATAAAAAGGAATGGATGAAAAAAATTGATGCATTACACTCACATGATTTTCTCTAACTGTTCTATCAACAAAATTCTTACAAAAGATTATTCTCTTTTTTACACTATTCTAATCGTGATAAGCATTAGCAGAATGTACTTATTACTTAGTTCCTTAAAAGTAGAAGGAAACTAAGGGAATATGCTAGGCTAAAGCGATAGTCAATTGTTTTAAAGACTATCGTTATGCGATTGTCATTGAAATTTGATTCTTTGCTTAACCAGGAGTAGAACAAAAGAAAAATAGACACTTCCTGTCTGAGAAAAGTATAAGCATATTAAAATTGAAGTTGATCAGCTGTACAACAAAAATGACATAAATTGTGTGTTTTAATGGGAACTACAATTTTTGTGTCTTATTTCTTATAGTTTACTAGTTATGCAAAATTCAGAAAAATATATCCAGAACGAACAGGTCTTCAGAAACTATTCCCAGGAAATTGAAGATATACATTTTATTTTTGATGTAAATTTGAATAATATAAGGTATTTTAATCAACATCATTACAGACATTTTTGAGAAAAACAAAATTTTCAATGTAAAAAGTAGTTTGGGGTGGGGGAATTTTCTTGAAAATCTTTGTGTCACATCCTTAGAAGATAATAAACTTAAATACCAAGTTTGGTATTTAGTGGTCTTTTAGTTTTTGAGCTATGCTGTCTACACACACACACACACACACACACACTCTAGTTGGCCTCTGTGTGTAATGGTTACCATGCTAACTTCATATACCCAAGGTTGCGGGTTCAAACCCGGCGGAGGACGATGGATTTTTTCGGGTGTAAAAATCCTTAACACGGCTTCCTTCGGAAGGGAAGTAAAGCTGTGGGTCCCGTGTCGTAGATTTACGGCACGTAAAAGAACCTCAAGCCTGATAAGAGAGGCCTTTGAGCAAAATTAAGCGATCTTTCACACCCAATATAGAATGGAACGCTGAGAACCAAAGCAGTTAAAGAGCGTCCATAAATAACAGCCCATTTCATTTTTACTCTCACACTCTCACTCTCTCACTCACTCACTCACTCACTCACTCACTCACTCACTCACTCACTCACACACACATTTTCTAAAAATGCTTTTTTGGACTTAGGGAACTTCAACTTCTCTACACTTTGTACATAGTACATATAGAGAAAGTAAAACTTAATCAAGGAAGATGATAATGCCCTGTAGAAATGGCTTTTGGATAATTATTATGTGGTCTTTGTAATAAAATAACCATGTTAAAGCTTATTGGGACCAATAGAGTACTCAGCAATTTACAAGAGTGGGATATAATGTATTCAGTTAATGAGTTGCCTTATTTAGTACAGTCAAACAGGGTAGAAAGTCTCTTGCAGAGTGATGTTATTCCATTGGCTATCCCTCCTCAATATAAATGGGCTGTGAGGGTTCTCATATAAGTTAGGATATTGTTGACCACAGTGAAACAACTGCTTGAATTTCAAGAAGAGCCCATTAAGAATGAAAATGTTGCAAAATATTTTCCCATCCAGAACAAACTAGTACTGCCTCTAGTGGGATCTTCTTGAAACTCGAGCAGCTGTTTCAATTTGGCCAATATATATGTCTTAAAACACATGAGAACTCACAATGTCCTCTAATAATAAGAGGTGAAAATTAAATTAGCATTATCCCAGATGGAAGACAGTCCCACCCCAACTTAACAGTAAGTAATAATTAGACTAATATCATGTGTAATAAGTTGTCTACATGAATATTAATATGTATGTATGTATATATGTAAGTTGAAAACAAATTAACTGATATATTTATCTATAATGAAGTGTATTTCAGATAGATAATCTGTCTAACAAAGCTGTAAATTCTAGAATTTGCTGTGAAAACACACCTTCTGACTAATTCATTTTATTTTCATTTTTATCAGCACCTATTTATGAAATATGTTGTGTTTGAAATATTATAAATATTTTGATTGCTGCTAATGATATCTGCACCTTGTTTGTCAAAAAACACAGTGACAACATTTTTTAGTTATCCTTTAAATTATTTTCTTCACAATTTTCTTGCCACCTTTTCTTTCTAATATGTTTGACTTTAATATGTTTCTGTTTTAGCAGAATTATGTTTTTTGTATTTAAATTTGTCAGATATTTATATCCATGAGTTTATTTAGAATGTGCTATTCTTTACTTTTTTCATCCCTAATAAGGACATTATAAAAGTTCTCACCTGACCAAGAAAAGACAAGAAAGAGAAATTTTATATACATCTTAGTCCAACAGCTTCCCAGTGTATTATTACCCTTAATAAGAAATTAGTCATTCAACTGTGTAATTTGATGTATATTTAAGGGTGATAAACTGCAAGTCATTAGCACCCATTATTCAACTGTGCAAAATAAGAATTGAAACTCATCTAGACTTGCCAGATTTTTAAAGTGACAGTAAGGAACACTTGCCCCAACCCTCCACCCCCCAATTTTTAGGCCAGAGGCAGCACTGTAAATATTGATTCACAAAGAATATGTATATTTACATCTATTAAACGTCTATTCGTATTCTATGTTAAAATTTTAAAGGAACACCCAAGGTGAGTTTGCCCTGAAATATGTGCATTAAAACAACACTTTTATGCTAAGTTTATTGATTATTTCCTTAATAAAATCATCACTAATATATAATTAATCATCTGTATATGTTGATGTGCTATAATACTTCATACTTGTAACTTATTTTTTGATTGCATTTGTTAGAAAAATGCATTAATTTTAATAAACACTTCAAAACCCTGAACAAGCCACACTGTAATTCAATGTGATACTTGTTTGAAATTGAACAAAAACTCCCTCTTACCGGCATACATACCAGAAACATTCAATTGATATGACATTAACAAACTGAATTAAATGTTATGTTAACTTAATGATAACATAGGAGTAAAAACATAGATTACACTCAAACTTCACTCTTGAAATAAGGTAACTTATTTTGGACATGTTTTGGTGGCTTTTTTCACCATTTTCAACGGACAATAATAGCTACAACCCAATTTCACACAAACATGCCATGATCAACAGCCTTGCATTCAGGCTGGTAAACTTACCATTAAGCCAGATGGAATACAAATTAGAACTTAATAGGATCATAGAAATTTCACAAAAGAATGGCTACACAGAACATTTGGTAAAGAAGAAGATTAATAAATTCATGAAACAGAAGAAAGTAAAAGAAATTAGCACTCTAAAGAGAATAAAAGCAGAAACTAGCTACAAAAAATTTACTTACCACCCTTTGGCACACCAAAAATTTCAAAAGATTTTCAAAAAATGGAACATCAACCTAGCCCCAGTTAATAAGCACAGTTTAAAAAACCTCCTCCACACAAACACAAAAGATAAAATCCCCCCATTGAAACAATCAGGGATATATGAAATCAGCTGCAAATAATGTGAAAAGGTATACATAGGAAAAACTAAACGAAACATTGGACAACGTTTTAAAGAACACATGAGATATTTAAAATACAGACACATAATTCAGCTGTTGCACATCATTTTTGGACTCAAAACCATAATTTTCACAGCAAGCCCAAGCTATTAAAATTAATACAGAATCCAATAGGATTAACGATTTGGGAAAAATCTATTAATTTTAAAAAACAAAAACAAAGTCATAAATTTTGACATTCCACAAACAAATGGACTCATCTCAAAATTCATCTATCCGGAAGAGAGACCTTTACAGGCCGCTGCCACAAGTTCATCAGTGAATCTCCGTTGAAAATGATGGAAAAAGCCAGTGAAACATGTCCGATGTAAGTTACCTTATTTCAAGAGTGAAGTTTGAGTGTATGTTTTTACTCCTATTTAATTAGTTACTTCACTGTGCATTCCCATTAATGTTTTAATTAATGATAACAATTTCCTTAGAAACTATTGATCTATTCAAATACCTTAAACTATCTTGAAATACACAACATTTTTCATAAAAGATAATCCTTTCAACTTTTTGGTCCCAACACATTCTGAATCAAAGCTTCTACTTAGGTTCTTGATTTTACCATGTGACCCTGGGACATGGCAGTGTACACAAGCAATCACTATATACAGCACTATGACATGATCATATGACCATGTACCACTGTACTGAATGAACATGCTCACTTTTCAAAATATGTTTAAACTCAATGAAATACAGGATTTTTTACATCACATATGTCAGCAATACAGAACATGATTTTTTTCTTCTTGAAATCAGGAAATTCCATATAATGCAGGACATCTGACAAGTCTAACCTTGTCATTGGATGTAAATATCCATCTAGCCATTCAGGTCTTGGAACAAAAAGCAATAACTATAGCTAAATCTTACAAATATGGTGAATGTGGAAGCACTTGAAAGCAGACATGCAGTTTTGCCACAACAATTCCAGATGTGTGTGAAGGCTCAGTATTTTGATGGTATAGGCATTTAGCCTGAACATCTTTCAGTTGATCCATGATTAAACATAATATAACCTGATAAGGTTCTGCCCTTTTTCAATTCAATTTATTTTCATCCTTTTTACATATGTTTAAAGAACATGTCAATATAATCTATTTACCTATTTACATTATATACAAAGTGTTACATTATTTTTCCATATTTAAACTCTTCTATATTGTAAAATGCATTTTCAATTGAGTATATTTTTATGGTTTTCATCATTTTTATTGTTTGATTTATATTCTTTATTTCATTTGGTAGTTTATTGAACAATTGACTTCGTATGGTTTCTGTTGACTGATCATTCAAGGTTCCCCTTAAAATAGTTCTGAAATAATCCATATTATTTCTTAATCCATAGGGATGTATATTACAATTTTTGTCATGTCTTTTATGTAAAATAACTTTTATGTTTTCATAAATATACGAGGGCCGTTCAGAAAGTAACCTCCGGTTGATTGCAAGAAATTCACCAAGTTAAATAAAAATATTTTAATATATACATCTTACAACTACATCTTTGCACTATTTTTCTACATAGTTTCCATAACGATTGAGGCACTTATCGTATCTGTTCACAAGCTTTGAAATTCCTTCTGCATAAAAATCACCCGCTTGTGCCTGGAGCCAGCCTGTGACCGCATCTTTGAGCTCTTCGTCGTCATCAAAGCGCTGGGACCCGAGCCATTTCTTCATATGCATGAAGAGGTGATAATCGCTTGGCGCCAGATCTGGGCTGTAAGGTGGATGGTTGACAACGTCCCACTTGAAGGACTCAAGAAGGGCTGTTCTGCGAGCAGAGTGAGGACGGGCGTTATCGTGCAAAAAAACGATACCGGAAGTCAGCATACCACGGCGTTTGTTCTGTATAGCCCGTCGTAATTGTTTTAGTGTTTCACAGTACAGTCTTGATTAATGGTCGTCCCACGTTCCATGAATTCAACCAACAACACCCCTTTTGCATCCCAAAACACCGTTGCCATCAATTTTCGGGCAGAAAAATCTTGCCGGGCTTTTATTGGTTTGGTAGGCGAATTTGAATGTGCCCACATCTTTGATTGTTCTTTTGCCTCCGGGTTCACGTACTTAATCCAGGTTTCGTCCCCGGTCACGATTCTGTTTAACAATGGTTCACCTTCGGCCTCATAACGTGACAGAAAGTCTAATGCTGAGGCCATTCTTTGAGTTTTGTGGTGGTCGGTAAGAATTTTGGGCACCCATCGTGCACAGAACTTACGGTAACCCAATCTTGCTGTCACTATCTCGTACAAGAGAGTCTTAGAAATCTGTGGAAAATCAGTAGACAACTCCAACATTGTGAAACGTCGGTTTTCACGAACTTTTGCATCAACTGTCTGAATGAGTTCGTCCGTGACCAATGATGGTCTACCATTCCTCTCTTCATCATGAACGTTTTCTCGTCCACTTTTAAATAAACGTACCCATTCACGGACCACTCCTTCACTCATAACTCTTGGTCCGTACACGGCACAAAGCTCACGATGAATAGCTGCTGCAGAATATCCTTTGGCTGTAAAAAACCTTATAACAGCACGCATTTCACATTTGGCGGGGTTTTCTATTGCAGTATACATTTCAAACGGCCACAAACACTAAACTAGCGCAGGTACGTCTTTCACTCGACCACGGCTTGATGCCGACTGACCTGCTGAGTGCGTGAATGCACAGATGGCGTCGCTACTCCTCCCACTACCCGCACTGTGACCGATCGGAGGTTACTTTCTGAACGGCCCTCGTATATGCATAGAGCAGTTAATATTTTTAAGCTCTAAAACAAATTTCTGCATGTTTCTTTATTTTTTATCCCACCTATTATTCTGATAGTTTTTTTCTGCAACTTTAGCACTTTTTCCATTTCTCTATAAGTAATATTCCCCCACAGCATAATACCATAACTAATATGCGAGTATATTAATGCATAGTAAACCTGTATCATCGTTTTACTATCCATTGTCTTACTGATCTGTCTCATTACATATATACCTTTATTTATTTTTTTGGTAATGTGAGTTACATGTGCTTTCCAGTTGAAATTTTTGTCAATTATCATTCCAAGGAAGTTTGTACTATTTATTTCTTCTATATTTACACCGTCTATTGTTAGATTTATATTTTTGAGGTTTCGATTTGTTAGTTTGAACTGTATGCATGCTGTCTTTTTTACATTTATTACCATATCTAGACTAGAATAGTATTCTTTTATGAATTTTAGAATTGAGTTTGCCCTATTTTCTACATCTTGTATTTTCTGACCCCTAATTATAACAGTCATGTCACCCGCGTACCCAACTGCTATTCCTCCCTTTGATTCTATTAATTCATATATTTCATTGATAGAAACAAAAAGGATCCTAATTTTGAGCCTTACGGATCTCCCTGTTGAACCATTCTAAAGTCTGATTTTATCTCTTCTCTCACACCTTTTGCATTTAAATTACTTATTTCCACACACTGTGTTCTGTTTTCTAAACATGTTACCCACTCTAGAGCCAGGCTGCGAATCCCACATTTTTCTAACTTGCATATCAACGTTTTTATATTCATACAATCAAAGGCTTTCGATAAATCTATAAAAATAGCCATCACAGAATCATGTTTATTTATTGCTTTTATTATAACATTGTTTGCCTTTTGTATGGCGTTTATTGTAGACTTATGTTTTTGAAAACCAAATTGCCATTTTGATATAATTTTTAATTTCTCTACATAATTTTGCAATTGTTTTAAATATAATCCTTCCATTAATTTTGAGAAGGTTGAACACAAGATGATTGGTCTATAACTTTCTACCTCTTTCTTATTCCCTTTTGGTTTAAGTATTGGTTTGACAACTACTTGTTTTAGTGTATCAGGAAAGATTCCTTGTATTAGTGATGCATTTGTAATGTGTGTTAAAATGCCAACAATTTCGTTTTTAATCTGTTTTAGTAATTCATTTGAGACTCCATCTAGACCACTTGATTTCTTAGGTTTTAGCTTATTTATCTCGCTTAATATGCTTTCTTCTGTCACCTCCGAGACTACCATAGTATTTAATTGACCTGCTCTTTTAGATAAATAATTATTTTTATTTCACCGACTTTTATTTAAGTTTAATCATGCGGTAACATTTACATAGTGCTCATTGAATATTTCCCCAATTTTTCTTGGGTCTTTTATGTTATTATCATTACTTAGAATCACTATGTTTTCGGTATTTTTATTTTTTCCTTCCTTATGGATTTTGTTTACAATGCCCCATTTTGTTTTTGTTTTATTGTCAGCTTTCTATATAAGGTCTCTGTTATATTTCATTTTTGCATTTTCTACTACACTTTTAAAAATATTGTTATAATTTTTTTATATACTCCACAGATCGATCATTCATATTTGGGTGCTTTATTGAGTTCAGAAATTTGACTCTTTTCCACGAGATCTCTATCCCCTTTGTCATCCACTGCATAGATGTGTCACCTTTATTATTTTTTACTTTGATTTTTTAACAGGTATATAACTATTCATTCCCTTTTCTAAAATTTTGATAAAGCCATTATACTTTTCGTTTACAGTCTCTATTATATATACTTCTCTCCAGCTTTGTAGTTTTTTAAATTCTCATAATTTATTTGCCTTTTGTATTCAAATATGTTTGGAATAACAACTTTACTTATAGTTACTTTTATAACCTGTCCAAAGTGGTCCCCTATTCCTGCTTTTACCACAGATGATTTCCATTTGTTTTCCTCTAAGTTTATAAAAACGTTGTCTATACAAGTTCTTGATTGCCTTGTGACTCTAGTTGGCTCTTCTACCCGTATTTTTAAGTTATGCCTGTCTAGTATTTCCATTAATGTGCGTTTAGCTGTATTTTCCCTTAATAAATTGATATTTAAATCTCCCATTATAATTTTTATCTTGCTTTCCCCTACTGCATACAGTAACTTTTCTACCTTTTCAAACATTTTTTTTAATTCTCCAGATGGAGCTCTATACACTCCAATAAGTATACATTTTGATGAAAGAAACTTTACCCTTGCTGCCCCTTTCAGCTAATTTTTCACCTACGTAGGCTGACTCAAATTTGTTTCTTTTTATTTGTTGCTCCATTTTACCACCCTCTGAATTTATTTTTAGTTGCTCTGCTCCATGCATATATTGATAGAAAGTTTTGCCCTTTTTACTTTTACAACTTACACTTATTTTACTTTTTACTGTATCAGACTTTTGATTACATTTATCAATTTTGTTGTCACCATCTGTACTTAAATCTAGTTTCCCTGCACCATGCACAAATTGACTACCCTGTTTATCATTTTACTTAACTCATACAAACCTTTTCTGTTTAAATGCAAACCAACCCTACCCAGACAACTGTCATCTATAAAGCTATTTGAATCTATGTAGATAGCTTTAGTGGCTTTGCATGCCCATTTGATTTCAGTATTTATAGCCTTTATGTAATTTTTGCTGTAATCTTTTCTTATGACTATGCTACTTACTACAACTTTTGCACCTATAAAACACTGTTTGGTACAAACAATCGAGTTATACACTTCCTCCATTACCTCATTTGGACTTATTTCTTTTTTGATATTGTTTGTACCTACATGCAATAACACCACTTTAACCTTGCCCTTTTCACTATCACTTTTTATTATATTGGGCATATATTCAGCCTTTACACCTCTGAACACTTTCACATTTGCATCTTTTCTGTTTAGATTTATATTTTTTAAGATGGAATCCCCATATATCACAATACACTTTTCTTCTTCGTTCGCCTTGCTTCCCTCACTGTTTTGTTCTTCTTTCTTCGGTTTCTTCATTTTTGCATTTGTCCACTTATATTTGTTGTTTCTTTCCTCTGGATTTTCGTCTGCTTGTATCTCTTCTTCATTTCACACCTCAAACCATTTGTGGTGTTGATGTTTACGGTTTTAAGTGTTTTCTGTTGTTGTCTCGCTGCTGATGCATACGATACTTTATCTATTTTATTCTGTATATATGCTTGTAATTCTCCTTTTTGTGTTTTCAGATCTCGAATCTTCTCTTGTGCATTTTTGAGATCTTTATTTAGGAGTTTGATGATCTTCTGTAGCGGCGCTATCGTCTCCGATTCCCTCATGCCATGTGATCTATCATTTTGCGGTTTGTTCTTCCCTTCCATGATATCATTTTTGCTACCTTCATTTCTGCCGTTTATCTTTCGATTTTTATCATTTCCTTCTTTTCCTCAATGCATTTTCCTGTTATTTTGTCAAAATTTTGCTGCTTTTTTCTCGTCACCATTCCTCCTATCGCCGCCATCTTCTGGGGGTAATCTATGAATACCACACCATGAGAATCCCAGAAAACCATAGCCATGACTTTTCCTACAGATGTAATTCTTTTGGTTTCTTTGAAACACTTTCTTCTGTTACTACCCACTATTTGGACTGTTCCATCATCTCTGGTATATATTGATGAATCATTAATTCATCTGCTGTTGTGAAAATTTGGAGAAATTCACTTCATCTTGGTTTAAACAAGTCTAAATCTTGTCTATAAATATATGCATTTTTTGGTATATTGCTAATAAATGTGACATCCATAGGTAGAAAGCTTTCTCATGCCTAACACATTGTGGATAAGGTAGTGGATGTGCCTATTGAGGTCTTTGCAATATCAGCTGACATATTTACTTTGAATCAGTTATAATTGAGTATTGTATTGTAAATTTCTGCCACAATCTCATCGGTCTCAGTAGTTTTGTGATGCCAGTACTGATCATCTTAAATAGATGTATGACCATGCTTAAATATAGCAGCCCACTTTTAATTGTTGAAAACAAAATGGCGGAATCCTTTAGTTTAAATCTAACCTACTTTGTAACCCCTTCTGTTGGGTCATATCCTTCAAAATTAAGTATGGTATTTCAGTGTGTACATCAATTTTATCCATTTTATAGAAAATTTTAACTTGATTGTCATACGCAAGTAACTACATTTACACAGTTGAAACTTTATAGTGCACCATCTATACGATGCTTTACTATCATAAAAATGTTGCATTCTTGGTCACATCTCTGAATCAGAATGAGAGCTTTAGAATGCCCTTCGACATTCACTGACTTTCATGTTTAAACACTTAATTTCCATTATAATAACATTTCTTCAGTATATTACCTAACTTATACGAAAGTCAATCCAATACTCACATTATTTAGAGAGCATTAGTTAATACATTTTAATTGTGTTGGAACAAGAATTTGAAAGAGTGCTTTTGTGCAGGTGCGACATGTGGACCACATTTCAACTCTATCGCAGAACAAACACAAGTGTAGTCTACTTCATCAGGAACTACCAGCAATTGAGTTCACAGGTGGTGGTACATATACTCTGGGGGCTTTACTGGAGGCTCAGGTGAGAAATCTTTTTGTTTATATGCTACCTATATGATAGACTTAGTAAGGTTCAGATACGAGGGTTGCTAGACAAGTATTGAGAATGTTATATTGGCTACTCTTGAGGAAAGCATTGTTGCTTTGTTGAAATTGCTGATTTGTAGGTAATGCAATAGTAACAGGCAAAATATTGGTCCCTCATTTTATGTTTAAAGTCAGGAAAGTGTGAACGTATTTGCATGTGCAATGGAGATTCACAGACACCATTTTTGTGCAATGATCTTGTACGACTTCAAACATTGCTTAATGAAATGCAATCACTGGAGGGTTTGAGGGAGTCTTTTGGAGATTATTCTCTGTTATGTACTACTGTGTTCTGCTGGTTTGGAGAATTCAAGAGGGAGTGGCAATCTCTTAAAGATGAAAAGAAGAGTGGTAGTGATGAGAAAAACATCAACCACTATGGAAACAATGATTAGGGAAGATACAAAACTAACCAACAAGGACATTGAGCCTTAGTGATTAGTTTGCTGAATGTTTCAACCATCCTTCATTAACACCTTCGTGTAAAAAAAAGTCTTCAAAATGGGTGCCCCATAATTTATCTGAAACACAGAAGTTCAATTGCGTGGAATAATGCCAGAAATGCTGCAAAGGTTTAACTATGGAAAGCTTCACTTTGTTTCAGATATTGTTTCGGATGAAATAACATGGACATATCAGTTAGGTTCAGAAACAGTCAGTTCTCCATTTGGGTGTTCCCAGATGAACAACCATCTGTCAAGGTCAAGAGAGCATGGAGTGCCATAAATAAAATGTTGCTTCCTTCCTCTCCACAGGTGGTCACTTGGCAACAGTTGTACTAAAAATCAGAAAACTGTTACTGCAAAATGGTACACAGTTTGCCCTCTGAAAGTGTTTCATAAGATCCAAGAAAAGCCTAAAAGACAGGACTAAAGGGCTTTTTGTTGCATCAGCTCACACCACTAATGTAACAATGAATTTTCTATAAGGAGCTAAGGTAAAACTATTGACTCATCCACCAAATGGTTCCAACTTGGCACCATGTGATTTCTTCTGTTTCCTGCAGTAATGAACGGCCCAAGATCACCAATTTTCTAACCCTGAAGAAACTGTAGCAGCATACAAAGAGGACTGCAGTACAGGATATTGATTTTCATGGATGCTTCCAGAAGGGCTCCAGAGGATGGAATGTTGCACATAGTGCCAGGGAAAATACCTTGAGAAACTTAATGTTTCTATGAGTATTCATTGTGTGCTGTCCCAATATGTAGGTATATAGTAATACTCATACCAAGTGAAATGTCCCACAGTATAGTGTGAGGCTTGCATTCAGGAGGTCCTGGGCTTAATTCCTGGTGGCCACCACTGTGGCCATGGGGTTTTTGTGGTATTCCCCGGTTGGTAAGGCGAATACTACAGTAGTATATTCTACCATGAATTTCCTCTCTCTCACATTTCCTCTCATTTCATTTCCCTCTTCCATTTTTCAGATTGACTTTGGGCCTCAGTGGCAGTTTATGTTGGACAGATAACACAGAGGCTTTTACTCTGGAACTTTTTTTTGACCCTGTCAGATGGCAGCCTTTCAAGCCTCTTCTGCTGGGGTCATATTTCCCCAGTCCTGATGGAAGGAATCCTCTGATGCCTCACATGTCCCTCCTGTGCCCAGGTGGTGTGGCGATGGCAGTGGATGGTGGGTAGCAATATCATTGAAGGGATCTGAGCAGCTTCAAAAAAGTAATGTACATCTTTGATGTCAGTCCTTCTTATATTTTCAGGCTCCAAAGAAACAAGAAAAAAAAAGTGCCTAGGGGGACATATCTTGCATAGCAAATATTTCACATTCACATAGAATGCTGGGAGGTTTCAAAGTCCTTCCCATATTTCCTACATAAAGGGTCTTGTCCCATTACAAGTCCTATTATATTGAGATGTCCCCTCAGAGTGGTGTAGCCAGTAAGATAGCCAACAACATCTCTGAGCCTACTTCTAGGTAGTTTTAAAAGAACTTCACTTGAGTGTTCAAGCCTCTGGAACCTGTATGTCTCTGTCGACTGTATCAGCCTGTCCAGCAGCCCATGTCTCCTGCTGTTCCTTACCTCCTCAACCATTCCTCCTGGTGGTGTAAGCACAAAACATCCAATTGGAATCAAAATGATAGGCGACCCTCATGTTCAATTGGATTCCCTGTGACACACATTGCATGCTATACAGTGGTGATTGACAAACTATGAGCATCAGTTAGTTTTCTAGAAGGCCAGAGAAGCCTATTTACAGATTTAATCATATCTCTTTGTCACATATGGTGATTTGCATGCCATGCCCTAATAACACTGACTGGCTGAAATTCCTTTATATCTGTCCTTCACCTAAATATTAAACCAGGAAATGAATGTACATTAACCTATTTCTTGAATTAGATTAGAATTTATGGCTCAGGTTTCCCTAGCCCCCCCCCTGCCAAGCCAGCATTAATGCAGATTTTGTGAAATTTGTGGCAATTATAAATGCAGATCTTCACTTTTTAATTCAACATATTGTTTTGCCTGTCAATAAGCATTATTTCAACACATTGCCATCCATAAATCCTTTATTTTCATTGCTTTTTGGTTATACTAGGAATCAGTTTGTTTGCAGCAGCTGCATCACAAAGAGCTAAAACATATTTGATGAGTAACATAACTTTGACACAAAGAGATGATGGAGAAGACATAAACTAAGACTTATTATTTTTATATTGGAGAGAGAAAAATAGAATGTATACCAATTCCTTCACTAACAAATATGCAAACAAGATACCAGAACAGTTTCTCATCTTCTGGTGTAAAAGGAAATGCAAAAATTGCTAAAACACCTGAAAATCTTTTATGTTATTCTTCAAATGAAGACATGTTGCAAAAGGTATCTGAACACACAACTTTCTGTATAAAAATGATTTTAGTAAATATGTCAGGGAATGAAATACCAAAGAAACAGATATGATGGAAATAAAGTCTTTCATTGGCTTATTACTGCTAGCAGAAATTTCCTCTATGTTACCTTGACCTAAGATATCTGTGGAGTAACAATGGGTTTGGAATTGACATATTTCATACCACAAAGAGAAGGTACTGTTTCTTATTTTTGTTTGCATGAGTATGTTCTAATGATTAAATAACTCAGAAGTTTGAGACAAGTGAAGTAGTTCAAGTATAACAGTTGAAAATGAGTCGGAATAGTGACACTCACCTCACTTAAATGAAATTTTTTCAAAACATAAGTTTCAAGGGCATTTACCCTCTTCTTCACTTGAGGTCCGACTAATGGCTGGAATTTGTGCTCTGTGGTCTGTTACGGTGGAGACATCTGGTGTTCTCAGTAGAAGTTCATAATCATGTGGTGGTTTTTCAAAATTCATCAGTTGGTCTTTGTGTTGTGTAATGAGAATATTCTCCCAAACTGTGAGTGCTGCTGGGTTGTTAACAGGTTTTAGCAACTTTATATCGTTTTCTATTTTGTGATGTGATGTCCAAAAATGATGTGCTACTGCCGATTCTGTTTGATATATCTGAAGTGTTCTTTTAACCTTGTTTCCAATCTTCTTTTTGTTTGACCAATGTAACATAATTTGCCGTCCTTGCAGTCAATTCTGTAGATGCCTGATCTCTGGTTTGTAGGTATGAGGTCCTTAATGTCTGTTTTCAGTGTATTTTTTATGTTGCATTGGTTACTTGAAGCTAAACTTATATTGTATTTCTTGAATTTTGTTTTTAATTTTCTATCTGCTGTTGGGTGATAAGTGCATTTTTTATATGTAACTTTTGGTTTTTGTGTGGACAGAGTGGTGATTTGTTTTAAGGTTAATTTCTCCTCATGTTTTTCAATTTTTTGGTCAATGATATCAGGGTTAAAACCATTGGCTGAGCTATGTGTTTTAATTGGAGGTAATTTGTGTTGTACTCTTCTGGGTCGAGAGGGATGCTGAGGAGTCTGTGTACTAAGCTGTTAAAGATTGCCTGATTGTGAGGTACTGGGTTGACACTATTCCATTTTATGTAATTGTCTGTAGGTGTGGTCTTCCTGTAGATGCCATAAGTGATCTTTTGTTCTTTCCGTGTTAGTTTTAGGTCCATGTATGGTTGAATTTGGTCTTTTTCTGTTTCCATTGTGAATTGTATGTGCCTGTCCTGTAGGTTTAATAATTTCAGAGAGTCTTCTGCTAATTTTTTGGGGACCACCGCAAAAACATCGACATATGTAAACCATTTTTTGAACACATTCGGAAAACTGGAGGATATGTGAACTTCAAACAGATTTGCTAAAAAGGGTGAAAGTGGGTTCCCATTGCTAAGCCTGATGATTGTAAAATCAGCCATTGAATTGAAAATAATTTTGATTGATGCATAGTTCTATTAAAGTATGGAAGTCTTCTATTTCTTTCTTATTTGAGCCTACGTCTGTCAGCCATGCTTTGAAGGTTTTAAGTAACTTTGATTGGAATGCTGGTGAACAATGATTTTACATCAAAGGAGACCAACAACTCATTGTTTGAAACTTTGTAATCTTCTAGATGTTTTATCAGTTCTAAGGAATTTTTAATGGAAAGATTGTCTTGTTTTGGGAAGCTATTGAATTTGCTGACCAACCACTTTGCTAATTTGTAGGTTGGAGAGTTTATGCAATTGACTAATGGTCTCATGGGTTTGTCCAGTTTGTGGATTTTTGGCAAAGTATAAAGACATGGTAGAGTTGGATTTGCTTCTTTTATTTTGAATTTATCTAGTTTTGGTGTAATTTCTGTTTTTTTATTGTCTGTTTTACGGATGTTGTCAGTGTGCTTAATGGATTTTTATATATTTCCATATATTCTTTATTCTCTAAAAGGGTTTCTACTTTTGAAATGTAACCTTCTTTGTCCATTATGACTGTTGTATTTCCCTTATCTGCTTTTAAATATACTACTGGTTTTTTGTTCAAAGACCTGATTATATGTTTATGTTTGTTCTTCTGTATTTTTTTGTCTTTGATTTGCTGGAGTATAGATGCACATTCTTTCTTTATTGTGATTTGATCGACATGGTTTAGTTCTTTTGTGGCCAGTTCAATGTCCGCTGCATAATCTTGGACATTGGTTGAGAATTGAATGCACATTTTGAAGCCCTTGTTTAAAAATTCCATTTCTTTGTTATTGAAGGTTGCTTCAGAAAGATTGTAGTAAATGTTCATGTTAGTTAGCTTGTTGGATTGTATATTTCGTTGGATTTGGCTTTTCCACGTCTGTTTGCTGATTAATTTTTCCAATTTCTTTTTAAGTTACAAAGTTTTTTCACGCATTATTCTCTTGAGTTTGTCTAATAGATTTTGTTGAATGTTTTACCAAACAGTGTCCCCTACATTTTGGGAGAGTTTCATGTGTGACGCGTATAGCTGAAGTTCTATTTTATTTAGCATCGCGTAGTGTTTGCTTTTTGCAAGTGTGATAACTTTCCTATCTGCAGCTTTTTGCATCATACTGTTGTTGTCAAATTTTACAAATTTTCTGACAAAAATTGGCATTACACGGTGCTGTATTAAGCATAAGTTCAGGAAATGTATGTCGGCAAATAGCATTCTTCTTTTGATCTGGTTTTTAAGAAACATCTTGAAAGTTAGCAGAAGACTCTCTGAAATTATTAAACCTACAGGACAGGCATATACAATTCACAATGGAAACAGAAAAAGATCAATTTCTACCATACCTGGACCTAAAACTAACATGGAAAGAACAAAAGATCACTTATGGCATCTACAGGAAGACCACACTTACAGACAATTACATAAAATGGAATAGTGTCAACCCAGTACCTCACAAACAGGCAATCTTCAACAGCTCAGTACACAGACTCCTCAGCATCCCTCTCGACCCAGAAGAGTACAACACAAATTACCTCCAATTAAAACACATAGACTCAGCCAATGGTTTTAAGGGGAGAAGGTACCTTCTATCTCCGCCATGTTAAATTTGACATTTTCAATGTACCTTTTTTGAAGAACTATGAATAATAATGCAATGATTTTTTTATCACATATACATACACTATTGGGCAATAAAATGACATTTTGATGAGTATATAGCATTAAAAATGGAACTTTAATAACTTTTTTAATAATAACCCTTTTTTGGTACACTTGAAAAGAAAAAAAATATATCAGAGCCCTTGATAATAATATCTAAGTGTTGAAAAAATGTCAGTTTATAGATATGTGTCAGGGAAACCGTCTGTGAAAGTTTCATTGCTCTAGGATAAGTAGTTTCAAAGAAAAGGTACATAGGGCTTACAAAAACAAAAGTTACGGGAAAATGAGTTTCAAGTTTTACAGTACTCACAGCCTGTTAAAATATTCCTGCCCCATACTCAGTGTTGTCAAGATCTTCTCTACTCCTCTTCTTGTTCCTTCTCTTCTGTCTAGCACTTTTATAAATGTCTTGTCCCTCCATGTCAGCCTTGGTAACACAATATTGTTCTATTTCTTTAAAATTTTTTAACATATTCCTCCCCACAGTAATACCTAGATGCAGTACTTTCGCCCGACCTACGTTTCCATTATTGAATGTCAGCACTGCATCATAAGACCCAAATTCTAGTGTATTTTGTCCAACAAATACTGTTTTGGGGACTCGGTTCCACACAATGCTATTAAAACTTTCGTTGGGATTTTGAGTTTTACCATGTAGACATTTGTTCAACTCTGTGTCTGCCAAACTTCTGAAGACAGGTTTTATTGCAGTTAGTACAAAATTAGGTAGAATGTGCTTGTGACTGTTTTGTTCTCCAGTCAATAATGCTTTATTATATTTACACCAAGTTTCTTCACCTTTTGGACACAAATTATGTCGCGGTAACATATCAGTCGACGATTTATGGAAGAATATAGCCCAGATTTCTCTTCTCATGGCCTCTACATTATTTACATTTCTCCTGATTGCCATCCCATAGTACCTTTGAATATTGTCTATTTCCTTTTCTGTCAGTCTACCCCTACCCTAAATGTAAAATATCAGAGAAAGTTCTAAGAGGAGCCAGAGAGTGAAAAGGGGGCATGACCTACTCTGCAGCATGTGACTTAAACACACTTTTAGGTCCTTTAAATAAGTTTCTGGTGCAAAACAAATTTATATTCATATAAAACACACTTCAAGCTATGAAAATAAGCAAAAGAAAAAAAAATGATATTTTCACCATTTTTAAGGTATCTTCTCCCCTTAACCCTGACATCATTGACCAAAAAAATTGAAAAACATAAGGAGAAATTAACCTTAAAACAAATCACCACTCTCTCCAAACAAAAACCAAAAGTTAAATATAAAAAATTCACTTAACACCCAACAGCAGATAGAAAATTAAAAAAAAAAATTCAAGTAATACAATATAAGTTTAGCTTCAAGTAACCAATGCAACATAAAAAATACACTGAAAACAACATTAAGGACCTCATACCTACAAACCAGAGATCAGGCATCTACAGAATTGACTGCAAGGACTGCAAATTATGTTACATTGGTCAAACAAAAAGAAGATTAAAAATAAGGTTAAAAGAACACTTCAGACATATCAAACAGAAACAGAGAGATAAATCGGCAGTAGCACACCATTTTTGTGCATCACATCACAAAATAGAAAATGGCATAAAGTTGCTAAAACCTGTAAACAACCCGGCAGCACTCACAGTTTGGGAGAATATTCTCATTACACAACACAAAGACCAACTGATGAATTTTGAAATACTTCCACATGATATGAACTTCTACTGAGAACACCAAATGTCTCCACCATAACAGACCACAGAGCACAAATTCCAGCCATTAGTCAGACCTCAACTGAAGAAGAGGGCAAACACCCTTTAAACTTATGTTTTGAAAAAATTTCATTTAAGTGAGGTGAGTGTCACTATTCCGACTCATTTTCAACTGTTATGTTCTAATGATGTTTGAAACAGGGGAATAAGAAAACTGCTAAACTTGCAGGTTATAAGGAAAAATCTTACAGCTGCTTCCAAATAACTTTGGTAATTATTATATAGTATCAGAACATACCACTGTGGATGAGCAGTTAGTGTCCTCTGGGGATAATGGAGTTTTCAGCAATACATCCCAGCAAGCCATCTAAATGCAGACTCAATATTTTCATTCTTTGTGATGCTAGAGCATGGTATACTCTGTCCATGAAAATTTATGTTGGAATTCAACCAGACTGACCATTTAAGAAGTCAAATTTACCAAAAGATGCTGAAATCCACCTTTGCTATTCCTGTGAAGGAACTGGCTATAACATCACACTAATATAATTGGTTTTGCAGTTATAGTTTAGCAGAAGGGCAAAGGAAAACAAACTTAATGATCGTTGGCACTCTTCAAAAGAACAAAAGTGATCTTCTTCCAGAATTTGTGAATGTGAAGAATTGAGAAATGGTAATAACCTAGCAGTTGAACACCCTTAAACCCCAATAATCATCATCATCATCATCATCATCATCATCATCATTGAGAAATGGCCAACCATTTGTTTTGATTTCAAATATATAAAACAGTCATTACCTATTCTACCTTTCTGTTTGTCTGTTTTGAAACATGGATACTAATTGAACAGTCCTAGTATGTTAATTAATTGTTTTTTCACACAAGCTGTGTGGAGGACACCAGTAGAATAGATAGAGTCAGACTGAAAAATTCAATGACATAGCTGGGATTTGAACCACAGCTTTTAGCTGGTTGCTCTAATCACTGTGCTATCATGACAACATGCCAACACAGCATTAAATTCCTGATAACTCACATGTTTCCCAGTAAACCACAGTGGTTCAAATTCTAGATATGGGATTGATTTCAGCCTGGCTCTACCTTTCAAAATACTGTGGTAGGGAGATGTAAACTGATTCAAATCCTGCAGAACCATCCTCCCTGATTGAAATTTCTTCCAGAAAAGTTACAGGGAAGTACCCTAAATCTATCTATTTCATTGGGTGCATTGCTCTTAAAAGTCATTTATAAGCTCTTCACACATCCAAAAATTGCAACAAAACCTATTTTGTCGGTTTGGATAGTGTGGTGGTAGCAGCATGTCTGCCTCTTATTCAACAGGTCGCGAGTACGAATCTCACTTAGGGTGAGTTACCCAGATAAGGTTTTTTTCCAGGTTTTCCCTTATCCAGAGAAGACAAATGTCAAACAACTTTAACCTCCATGGGCCCCAAGATCATTTGAGCATCATTTCACCAATTTCATTCATCATCTGATAATACCAACCAGGTTAAAGGACGTTAAGCTACCCAAAAAAAAACTATTTTGTGCTTATCCATTAATGTTGTGTAATGTGCTTAATGATTATTTCTGACACATTATTTTCTGCTGGTTTCTTGCACCATGCCCCACGCCGTTCCCTTATGACAGCTCTGCCTAAGAGTGTGAAAGTTGCTGAAGTATGCCTGGAATTATGTGTAGAGGCTTGTGCCTATGCTTCACACAGAAATTACTAGCAGACAAAAACTGTGATCACTGCAGTGGAAAATTGTCATTTATACCAATTTAACCAAAGTGACACAGCTACAAATATCAATTTATGTAACTTGAATTACAGAAATTGAAATAACTAATGATTTCTATTACTTACATTGGGGCTTAGAAGTGGTCATTTTAATTATGTGATAAATAGGTAAATAGATTTTAATTTGTTTAATTGAATTATAAATAAACTGAAGTACTGTTGTCAATTCTGCTATCAGAAAAAACTCATGCAAAATGCGAATGTTTTAAATGTTTTCTTTGTGATTATGGATTTATTATCTGTGTATAGCTGACTGATATTGTATGCTGTGCAGTGTGCCTGTTTATGCCTTTGGCTAAGCAAAAATGAATAAGTTAAAGTTAAGTTTATTGAAGCACTAAGAAATACATATATTGTATAATACATATCTTGTACTACCCACTAGAATTTGTCCCAGGCCACAAAAATGAATAAAGATAGGAATATAGTTAGTGAACAATTCAGTTTTCAGGATAGTAGAGTTTAAAAAATTGATATGTTTCGTACACATGACCTTTTTTGCTGTTCTGCAAATTATTCTTACAAAAGATCATTCTTTTATCTTCTTCATTGAAATTGTCTTATTACTTGCTTCTTTTTAAGTAGAAAGGAAAATAAGGAAATACATTATGCTAAGGTGTTACTCTTCGTGGTGTACTGGTTACCATGCTAACTTCTAAAACCTAAGATTGCAGGTTTAAAGGGAAGGGAAGTAAAGTTGGAGGTCCCATGTAATGTTTATTTGCATGTAAAAGAACCCTGTGCCTTGAAAGAAGAAGGTTCCTGTGCAAAAGTTTCCATCATTTCGCATCTACAAGTCGTGATTTTGTCCTACAATGCCATCTGTGGGCAGCAAGCTGATCCCTCATCACTATGGCAAACTCACAAACTAGAAATTCAAATCCAATCATGGAAACATTATAACAATTCCCTTTGCTCCACTTAGGAGATATAGGAAATACAACTAGTACTACTATGCTAAAGCAATAGGTAGTCAAATTGCTATATGAAACAATTGAAATTTGGTTCTTTTTGTATGCCAGGAATAAAACAAAGGAGAGATAAAACAAATGATGGACTTAATGTTTGAGAAAAGTTTAAGTGGTTTAAAGTTGAAACCAATAACAAAGAATACCTCAGAAACACATGCATGTGCACACTGGGACCTTTTTCTAAAAATTCTTATTTTGTTTGTTTATTTCAAGGATCCTTAAAACGTTTATTTCTGGTGAAATCTTGGTATTGCATTTTTGATGGAATACAATACCTTCATTACCACTATGTACATTGTACATACTGGCCAAGAAAATAAAATGGTAGGATCAAACAATCAAACAATCACAGGTTTCAAAGAACTTGGAAAAGTACAGGATTAAAACACAATTACAAATAATACATTCGAGTTGTATTAAAAAAAATTGGGTGCACTTCTCTTTTGCAGTTCTTTGTTGAAAACAATCCAAGTTTAGTGTTTGCTGAAACATTAAAACTTTTGAAGATTTTAGTGACAATTCTGTATGCCACAACTGACAGCGATAGAAGATTCCTAACCCTCAAGCGAGTGAAACCATTTTTACACAGAATGATGCACCAGAAAAGACTCAATGTGTTAGCAATGTCAACTTGTACAAAGTTAATGAACACAATTCCAGAAATCACAAGAACATTGACATGTTTGCAGAAATAAAAACCAGGAGAATGGAATTAATTTCCAAATCAGATAGCAAAGAAGATATTTTAGGTGCAACAATTATCGAATCTGTGCCTCTCCAGAAGTTTTCCCACCTGCCACCACTGCAAATACTGGAATATCAAGTTAATTATATACAGAATGGCTAGCAAAATGTTTTCAATCCCATACCAAATAGACTTATACGCACTTCTCCACAGGAACTATTTTAATTCATACAGAAGCTACATAATAATAAATCCCTTATTCCCAACATTGTTTTAAAGCAACTTAAAAAATTCTCAATAATTCATTCATTGAAAATTGGGCACTTTCCTCAATCGTGGAAGTTGGTGAAATTATCATTTTATATTAATTACAAATAATAGAAACCAATAATAACCATAACCATAAATAATACCCAACTATTTCCCAATCAGACTTCTACCTACATCATCAAAGATGTCTGAAAATAATAATAAGCACATAACTTTGATTATTTATGAACATTATATACACCTTTCCATTTGGTTTCCACTCTAAACACTTTTTACCCAATCAATTGGCAAGAATTACTGAGTCTATCATTAAGAGTTTTCAAAGAACAAAAACAAACTGGTGCAGTATTACTAGATATGGCACAATCTTTTGATACTGTAAGTCATGGTCTACTGATGAAAGTATATAGGCTTTCCTTGTTAACTCATTCAAATTGTTAAAAAATTTTTCTCAAAGTTCAGTTCTTTGTACCCCTAAATAGCCTTACGTCAATGCCATGTCAAATTTTGTACCACAAGGTTCAGTTCTCGCTCCCATACTCCTCAATATCAACCGTTACGGCCTTCCATAAATAAATACCACCTATGTATGCAGATTACTCAGTGATATTTTACTCCAATTCCAATTTGAAAATGCTAATCAATCATCTTCAGACTGCTCTCATTCTCTCTACTGACAGAATGATTTGTAATGTGGCACATACCGCTAACTTATCAACATATGCAGCCAGCAAAACATATATTGACATTATAGAATTAACTACAGGTTCCAGAAAATAAATGTATTTGAATTGCCACAAGTGACCTTTGGTTCATAAGAAACAGTCAGTTCCATCAAGAACTAGGAATTTCTCCCTTACAGCAATGCATCAGGCTACTACCAAAGTTTTTCTGCAACAAACTATCTCAAGTCTCTGGAGTTCAGACATATCAGGTTGGAACAAAAACTGAGGTTAAAAGGAAATTACCCCAGGATAGTCTACTTAACCAATATGATGATAGTGGTTTCTCACCATGATTAAATCAATTACAGTAAATGTTAAATATATTTTTGTATATATAGCTTTATTTTCATTAATTATTTTGTTACTGCCCATTTTGCTGTCAATACTGTATTATAGTTTATACTTAAGTTTTCACTATTAATATACAACCTGTTTAGGATAGAGGAGCCTCATAGGTCAACCTAATTGTTCTCATTGGCATAAAACAATGTTGCTAATCAGTCAAAAATAAAAATAAAAAAATAAATAAATAAAAATTTAAAAAAAAAAAAATGTTTTCATACATTTTAACTGCTCATTCTTTTAGGCTGTTTTGCAAGAGAGGCATTCAGGATCCCAACAGGCACTGTTTCTCATTACTGATGGTTTCTCTAATGGAGGTGACCCTTTACCAGCAGCTCAGAAATTGCGAGAGCAAGGTGTAATCATATTTACATTTGGAATTCAGAATGGCAATACCAAGGAGCTACAAGAAATAGCCTCTCAGCCAGGAGAAGAATATGCCTTCATTCTAGACAGTTTCAGTGACTTTGAGGCAATGGTTCGTCGTGCTTTTCATCAAGGTAAAAACTAAATGATCCAAGCATACCTCTAAATGTTTCCACAGCATACCAGAATGATTATTAGCTGATTACGGTAGTGTAGCCAGAAAAATATTATGGGTGGGATGGGGTTATATTTGGATCCATTTTTAAACAATTCATATAAAATCAAATGACAAAATCATCCCACCCCCAACTACTCTTTACGTGGAACAAATTTTGAAATGGTTGGTTTTCTCAAAAATGGCTCTAACATTTTGGATTAAAATACTGTATATTAAAGATATTTACATGACAAATAAACTGTACATCTATTTTCTGGGAATAGCCTCTGAAGACCTCTTTATATGGAATGAATTTTGTTGAATTTTGTGCAACTTGTAACCTTAAGAGATAGACAAAAACTTACTACTCATAAAATATAGATCTTGTTAAAACACATAATTTGTGTCATATACATTGTTTTTTGCATGGGTTTGACCTTTACTGGTTTCAGTTTTAAAGTACTTTTCTCATATGGGAACTTGTGAACTCCTGGTCATGCAAAGAAATGGATTTCCATCCTATAGTGACCAGCTTTTAAAAGATTTGACTATTGTTTTAGCCTAGTATATCCCCCTTATTTACATTTTATTAGAAATAACCAAGTAATAAGACCAATTTTGTTAATGCTTATCTTGATTAGCCTGAAGTAGATAGAGCAATAAGCTTTTTAAGTATAATGTGTTACAGAGATGTAGAAGAAGTCAAGTGAATGGAACACATCAGGTTTTTTTCATACTGAAGTAGTTTGTTTACACCAATTGCAGTAGGATGATGTTTGGAAACTGTGATGTTTTCTATTAGCTATAGTTTAGGTTGGATATTGCAAAATGGAGGGAATAGATGCACTGTTTGATAGAGAAAGAATGAGCATTTGGCATAATGCTGAGGAGTATGAAGATGATTAAGAATTTTCTAGGTGGAAATCTTTGTACTCTTAAAGCACTTAAAGGTATTTTTAATATTACTTAACAAACTTGTAAATAAAAATTCTATTCTGTTACCTTATTTTCCATTAGCTTGATGGAAGCTGTAATTATTAATTAAAAATATTATAGATCACTATGCTGATGATCTTATACATATGGAAACTTGTTATCGCCCTCCATCGTGTAATGGTTACCATGCTAACTTCATATACCCAATATCGCGGGCTCAAACCCGGCATAAAAATCCTTAGCATGACTTCCTTTGGAAGGGAAGTAAAGCTGTTGGTCCCGTGTCGTAGATTTACCGTGCATAAAAGAACCTCAAGCCTGATAGAGAGGCCTCTGAGCTAAATTAATGGGTCTTTCACGCCCAACATAGCCGGTCCCCATGGCCGCGCTCGCTAAAGCGTTTCGCTTTGGTGCTTCGCAGTGCAGGGGATCGTGGGTTCGAGTCCCGCCTTGGGCATGGGTGTTATATGTTTGTGTATGTGTGTGTAAAAAGTAAAACAGAAACTCAGTAATCATACGGTAATCACAGTAATCAAATTAGGTAAATAAAAAGTGGGGTATACAGTGTCGGAGTCCCGATCAGACTCCGGAACTGTATTTTAAAAAAGAAAAAAAAAACATAGAATGGGATGCTGAGAACCACAGCAGTTAAAGAGCATCCTTAAATAAAATGCCATTTCATTTGGAAACTTGTTAAGTAAAAATAATTAAATGCTATTAGAATCACCAAAATAATTATCAACCAAACAAAAGACCTTTATGCCAGTATAAATTAGCAAGGCTACTCTACTAGTACATGAATAATTTGAAAGTTAATGTTCCAGTTAACAGTTATAATCATAAAAAGATGGCATCTTAAAATATATTAGTATGATATTCTAGAATTTTAATTTAATGTAAACATTACAAGTTCCTTTACGTAACATCAGTATAATTATCCCATTAAAAGCTAGTTGGTTAATTAAAGAAAGTGGTCCTTGATTAATTCAATTATTTTTGCAAAAAAGCAGCCCTGTTTAGGAGATTAATCATATAAAAAGTCTGTGGATTCATTTAATTAATATACAGAGTGAATGAAAAGTATGAAACATTGGTCATAACTTTTAAGTAAATCAATAAAGTTAGTGAGTTTTTTATTCTCATGAAAAATTAATAATTTACAGGGTATTGACATTTTTTTAAATATATATATATATAAATGAATCGCTGAAATGTATGTACATGTATCACTTCCGAACAACTGTACTAAATTGAACAATTCTTTTTTTGTTGTGTTTGTTACTGTCACGACAAGGTTTGTGGAAAAGACAATGTATAAAAATAGCAAAGTCTCATATGAATAATAACAGTGCCAAGGGAATGCATTTCGGTTAGTAGCCAGCAGATGGCAGTGGTACCACAGTTATTTGTTGCTAAATGGCCATAGTTCTGCTATATTTTCCTCCCCATTCAATGTTAAGGTAATGCACTAGTTTATAGAGACAATGATGCAACCCATCAGTGAAATTCAAATACCTTTTTATGTATTAGCTGTCCTTTCCTTACCTCTATCGTTTAAAATAAAGAAGTAAAGAAGCTTTCTTGACGATGAACACCTAGGGTAAGTTCTTATTTATTTGCTGCTAGAGGGCCATAGTAGTATTTTCCCTTCCAATTCAATGTTAAGGTAACACACCAGTTTATCAAGACGATGATGCAACGTAGCAGTAAAATTCAAATACATTTTTATGTATTAACTGTTCTTTCCTTACTCCTATCATTTAACATAAAGGAGCCAAGAAGCTTTCCTGGCAATGAACACCTAGAGTTAGTACTTATTTATTTGCTACTAAATGGCCTTAAGAGTATTTTTTCTCCCTAATCGATGTTAAGGTAAAGCACCAGTTTATCGAGACAATGACGCAATGCAGCAGTGAAATTCAAATATGTTTTTATGTTCAAAACTTGCAAATATGCATAGAAGCTTGTGACAGTGATGTGATTAAATAAAAAATAAAAGAATTTGAGTTGGTTTTTGTAGTACAAACATCACTTATTTTTACGTACTGGGACCAGTTTTGGGAACACTTATTCCCATTTTCAACCCTTAATTCCGACTAAATATTTCTTCGTTGGTGTCAATGAGGAGGTGGTGGTGTATCAATTGTGGAGGTATCTGTTGCTGGATCTATGAATTTTCTTAGGTTGCTGTATGGTGGTAAATCAAAATTCATGATATGGCTCTTTTTCTTCATGATGTAGATCTTCTCCCAGACATCTAATTCTGTGGGTTTATATACTGATTTTAACAGTTTTATATTTGGTGTGATTCGTGTCCTGATGTCCAAAACTGATAGGCAACTGCTGAATTTTCAATTTGCTTGTATTTTAGGTTTCTCATGTGTTCCTTTAATCTGGTCTCCAAACTTCTCTTTGTCCTTTCTATATACACCAGATTACAGTCTGAGCATTTAATTTCATAAATTCCCGGTTTTTTGTCTGCAAGGATAGGATATTTTAAATTTCTGCACAGCAGTTTCTGAATGCTGTAGTTGTTTTTTGGAGCTAAGGTGATATTATAAACCTGAAGATTTTCTGAAGTTTTTGTGTGCCCAAGAATGATAGGTGAATTTTCTGAACTGAGGTTGGTCATTGAGGTTCTGTAGGGTGGTTGCACTGAAGTTCTGTAGGGTGGTTGTGTGTGTTATGTGGTTCAGTTTTTTGTATTTATGTATTCTCTTGTCTACTGCACTTTTTGGTTGTGTGTGTTATGTGGTTCAGTTTTTTGTATTTATGTATTCTCTTGTCTACTGCACTTTTTTGGAAGCCGTTGTTGGTAGGTGTTTGGAGTATCTGTTGGTATTCTTTTTGGTATTCATTATTCTCCATGGGAATGTGTACTAATCTATAAGTTAAACTGTTCAGGACTGCATATTTGTGTGTTGTGGGGTTGTAACTATCAAACTTTATGTGGTTAACTGTATTGGTGGATTTTCTATGTATTCCAAATGTCAGGCTATGTTTTTCTGGTCTTATAATTCTGATGTCTAGGAATTGTAGGACTCCTTCCTGTTCGGTCTCAATAGTGAACTGAATGTACTTGTTTTGTAAGTTAAGAAGTTTGAGTACATCGTTTATGAATTTTTCTGGAACTATGGCGATGACGTCATCTACATACCTATATCATTTTTTGTATATATGTGGGAATGCCTCAGTGATGTGTATTTCAAAATTACTCATATAATTTCATATGTATGTAGATGAAGTATCGCCATAGTTCCAGAAAAATTCGTAAACGATGCACTCAAACTTCTTAACTTACAAAACAAGTACATTCAGTTCACTATTGAGACCGAACAGGAAGGAGTCCTACCATTCCTAGACATCAGAATAATAAGACCAGAAAAACATAGCCTGACATTTGGAATACATAGAAAATCCACCAATACAGTTAACCACATAAAGTTTGATAGTTACAACCCCACAACACACAAATATGCAGTCCTGAACAGTTTAACTTATATATTAGTACACATTCCCATGGAGAATAATGAATACCAAGAAGAATACCAACAGATACTCCAAACACCTACCAACAACGGCTTCCAAAAAAGTGCAGTAGACAAGAGAATACATAAATACAAAAAACTGAACCACATAACACACACAACCACCCTACAGAACCTCAGTGACCAACCTCAGTTCAGAAAATTCACCTATCATTCTTGGGCACACAAAAACTTCAGGAAATCTTCAGATTTATAACATCACCTTAGCTCTGAAAAACAAGTGCAGCATTCAGAAATTGCTGAGCAGAAATTTAACAGATCCTATCCCTGAAGACAATAAACCGGGAATTTATGAAATTCAATGTTCAGACTGTAATGTGGTGTATATAGAAAGGACAAAGAGAAGTTTGGAGACCAGATTAAAGGAACACATGAGAAACCTAAAATACAAGCAAATTGAAAATTCAGCAGTTGCCTATCAGTTTTGGACATCAGGACATGAAATCACACTGAATACAAAACTGTTAAAATCAGCATATAAACCCACAGAATTAGATGTCTGGGAGAAGATCTACATCATGAAGAAAAAGAGCAATATCATGAATTTTGATTTACCACCATACAGCAACCAAAGGAAGTTCATACAACAGATGCCTCCACAATTGATATACTACCACCCCCATCGTTGATGCCAATGAAGAAAGATTTAGTCGGAATTAAGGGTTGAAAATGGGAACAAGTGTTCCTGAAACTGGTCCCAGTACGTAAAAATAAGTGATGTTTGTGTTACAAAAACCAACTCTTATTATTATTTTTTTTTTATGTTTTTTATGTATTAACGGTCCTTTCTTACTCCTATCGTTTAAAATAAAGAAGAAAAGAAGCTTTCCTGGCAACAAACACCTAGAGTAAGTACTTATTTATTTGCCGCTAAATGGCTGTAGTACTGCTCAGTTTTTCCTCCCTATTCAATGTTAAAGTCACGCAATGCATCAGTGAAATTCAAATACATTTTTATGTATTAACTGCCCTTTCCTTACTCCTATTGTTTAAAATAAAGAAGCAAAGAAGCTTCCTGGCAACGAACACCTAGAGCATATATTTATTTGCCACTAGATGACTGTATTACTGCTCAGTTTTTCTTTTCCCCATTTAGTGCTAAGGGAATGCACCCGGTTAAGGAGTCAATGATGCATGATAACAGTGAAAATCAACTATGTACTAACTTATCGTTTCCTCACGTCATTTAAATAAAGAAATAAGTATTTTTTGTTGTAATTCCTTAAAATGAACAAGTTGTAAACTCTGCGCATAGCCAATAATCCTTCTTGGAATCTGAAAATGGCAGATAAATGACAGGACCTGAATAGTAAACCATTTTAAGTTAACTTCCTATTTCAGATGTTGATTATTTTAGGTTATGTTGTCCATGAGCTAGCTAAAGGTGATTTCATCAGAACATGAAGATACTCCCATCACCATCACACTGCAATTGCAGTGCTCTTAATACATTTGATCAAATAATATTTTGGGTTAAATGGATAAATTTAATACACAAAGCTATTATCAAATAAAAACTTATCACTCACCCAACCAGATCTACTTGCTCTTTAATTATGTCATCGTTAGCCTTAAAAGTGGCTTAGTTATGCCATTGTTAGCCTTAAAAATGGCGGTTTTGACATAGAAGAAACTAAAGAAAGAGGTGAAGAAAGAGATTCGTAGGAAGCATGAATGTTACTTTGTGACTTTCTCTTTAATGAAATTCATTATGTATTTCAGCGTTTACCTGCCACACTGTGGAAGTGCTGCCATTATTGTTGTTATGCCAATGGTATCCTTGCTTACCCATACTGTTAACTGTAATTGTCATCCTTTCCACACTACCTTATGGGTGCACTGACTTCGTCCTTTTCGCCATACCAACAGTATATGTTACATTGTGCAGATCATTGTCCTTTGCAGATGCAAAGCATTATTAGACATTTGCAATGGGAAAATTCCTGTTGATACTTTTACTGGCCTCATTTTGTTTCCACCAAATTTTTGTCACTTCACAACATCAAAGGAAGAATTAACATCGAAAGTGTTCCCAAATATTGGTGTAAATTACAAAAACTATGTTTGGTTGAGCAAACAAGCTATTTTAGGTACAACTAATAAAAATGTAGATGATTTGACTACAAAAATCAGAGTAAAATTTATGGACAAATGCATTCATTTAAGTCGACCGATTCCATTCTCAATTCAAATGAAGTTCTCAATTAACTAACTGAATTCCTAAATTCGTTGGATTTGTCAAGATTACTGCCACACAATTTACAGCTCAAGGTTGACTTGGTGACAATTATGTTGTGTAATATCAATCAGCAAAAATTGTGCAATGGAACAAGACTCAGTGTTAAAAAAATTATGAAAAATTTGATTTAAGCTGCTATAATCATAGGAAAGTTCAAAGGCGAGGATGTGCTTATTCCAAGAATACCACTAATGCCAACCAACTTTCCTTTTGAATTTAAGCAAGTTCAGCATCCCATGCGCCTTGCATTCACAATGACAATAAATCCCAAGGTCAATCGTTAGAAATTTGTGAAATATACCATGAATTGTGGTTTTTTTTGCATGGGCAGTTGTACATTGCATGCTCGAGAGTCAGCAAACCATCAGCACTATTTATTTTCTCTCTGGAAGGAAAATTGTATGTTACAAAGCATTACAATAAAGTATTGTCAAATTATTTATATGTAATTTTATTTCACTGCATGGTCGTATTGTAAACAGAAGATTTTGTCTCATTTTTTTCATTAGGTACACCACCGGTGCGAAGTCAGGGTGGGCAGCTAGTTTTTAAATACTTTTTTAATATTTGTGGTACTTCAATGTTACTAGCTTCTTTTTACATTTATAAGTTAATTTGTTTTGAAGCATTACTCAGTTGCAGTACAGTTTAGGTTATTGCTTATGATGGATGTGTTGGAATATAATAATTATAGGTTTAATCTGAATTCTAATAATGCTAAACATGAAATTAAGCTATAATTAAAATTACAAGAAAAAAGAAGACATATTCTTGCAATGTACATTTCTTAAACCTTTAAAGGAAATTAATGCTGAGGATGCAATAGATTTATTGCGAAACTAGTCCAAGGATTCCAAAAGATAAGTGAAGATTTGATGCAACTATTAATTGTTATATTAATGTTTGTGTTACTTCACTGTTACTAGCTTCTTTTTACATTTATAAATAAATTATGCTTAAAACAAAATAAATTGAAACCAACTAAACAGAATAACCCTAAAGATAATGTAATTAACCTTTCAAATTGTAATTTCAATGAGAAGGAAAATTAATTTTTTGAATAAAGGTTTAAAAACCTGTGTAGATTTTTAAAAAAATGTAGTATATTATGTAGCGAATATAGAAATTGCTAGTCAGGATTTAAATGAAAATAATACATTATTGGTTAAAGAAAAATGTAGTAAAATATTACAGAATTTGAATAAAAATCACCCAAAAGTAAATCACAATAAACAAATTATTAAATCATTGAAAGAAAAAGATGTAATCTATACTAAAGCTGATAAAGGTAACAATATTGTAATTTTAAATAAAATTGATTACATTAACAGAATGAAACTCTTACTTCAAGGTGAGGATTGCAAAAAAATTGATGATAAGCCTTTAAAATCATGCATTTCAATTTTTAATAAAATCCTGAACGGAATTTAAATTATTGCAAATAAAGGAAAGCAAATTATAAAAATTAGCAAGCCAATTTTACCCTTAATTTATGCTCTTTCCAAAATTCATAAACCTGGAAATAAAATGAGACCTATTGTAAATTTCATAAATTCACCTACTTACAATCTAGCTAAATGGTTAAATAAAAAATTCAGTAATTTTGAAAAATTTGAGAGTGTAAGTATTAAAAATTCTTTTGAGCTAGTAGAAAGGATCAGCAATACTACATTGTCTACAAATGATAAACTTGTTTCTTTCGATGTAACTGCTTTGTTTCCAAGCATTCCTAGAGAAAAACTTTTGACATTTTTTAAAAAAAAATTGTTAAGTTTTATAGAATTGAATGAAGATTTAATAAATGATTTTATTAACCTTACTAATCTTTGTTTGGATAAAAAAAATTTTCATCTTTAATGATAAATTCTATCAAAAAACTTCAGGTTTAGCAATGGGTAGTCCACTTTCACCTTTTCTTGCTGATCTTTTCATGAGCTATTTTGAAATACAGGTCACTAAAGCATTCCCTCTAATTTTTGAAACTGGGTATAGATATGTAGATGATATATTTGTTATTGTTTCTGATAAAGATGTAAATGATACTTTAAAACTTTTAAATTTATAAGAATAGACTATAAAATTCATATTAGAAATTGAAAGTGATGGCTATCTCCCTATCCTGTATTTAAAAATAATAAAAAATGACAATAAATTGTATTTTGGAATATACAGAAAATGAACTCATGCTGATAATTAATAGGGACACTCAAATTTCGCGACTCGCGAAACTCGCGAAAATTTTTAAAATGCTTAAAATTAGGGAATAAATGTATACGAAGACATATTTGATTAATTTAAATACTTTTTGACACACCATCTACTCGCGAAATTTTGAAATTCCCGCTCTATATACGAATTTTTAGGTTCACTCGCGAAATTTATCGCATATAGCAAAAAGATCACACATTCTTGTTATCAAATTTCGGTTAACGTTTTTTGCTTCCAGCTTAAGCTTTGTTAAGTGCCGTGGGAGTCTGTTAGCACGGTATTGGCTATCTTGTCAGCATTCGATCGATAACAGCAGCAGTCTGCAGTATCGGCGGACCAGCGAGATAGGAGCGCTCATATCCGGTATGCGCTGCGCACGCATTCTGTTACTACCCTAAGTAACTTCTTCTACGCGTATCCCACTAGTTCCTGTTCACCCATGCGTTCAGTTCGTTTTAACTAGCAGTAGCGTAGTTCTGAAATATCGTACAGCATGCCACCGAAAGTGAGCTTAGATGAGCGGGTAAAGCAATTCTCGCAGGACGGAATGAAGAGGTCGGGAGAAATAATGCTTTGCAGCTTTTGCAATAAAAGAATTCCATATGAAACTTCGGATGCTGTAAAAAAACATATTGCTAGCCAGAAACACGTGGATGCAACGAAAACGCGTAAGCGACAAAGAACAATGTTCGAGACGGCTGAATGTTCAAAAGGAGCAAAGGTATGTAATTTCCACATTTTCTGCATTTATCTACTTCAATTCTGTGACAATTTTTATTTTGTTACTTAGAGTTTGAAACTTGTGTGTAAAGGGGTAAAGGTGTATTACCTATTTAAAATTAAATGCTAGTTTACTTCCTTTTAAAGCACATGTTTTTAGAAATCAGAACATTATTTGGCTAATAGTAAAATATTGTGTGTAGTTGCACTCTTCGCTTAATCGCATATACTTATTTTGCTCAGTTATATGTTTTACATGATTTTATATCATATTTCAAATTTATTTTGGTTTATAACTGGACATCGGGTGTATAACACAACGCTGCTTTAGGTTCGCGGTGATTTAGCCGGTTGTATGACGCACGTTGAGGGACATGCGAGCACGCTCTCACAGATATGAAGTGTAGCATACAAAATACGCGGGTAGGACATAATTTTTAGTTCTGTTAGGCCTGTTGCCGTTGAAAGTTAAAGCCTCCGATATCACCAAAGAAGTTAAAGGGGGCTATAAAAATGAAAAATAAGGCAACAAAAGACATGTTATAAAAAGGAACATAAACTGCAGCATTTTAATCTCAAAGAATCAATCTTAGAGATTCACTTTCAAGATTTAACACATTTAAAAAGACATTTTGCAAAAGTTCTGGTCTATGCTTATATGTTTTCTTTTCTACTTTTACCAGGCTGCCAAACTGGATTTTGTCACTTCCACGGTTGAAATGATGATTTCAACCAATATTCCATTGGAGAAGGCAGATCACCCAGCCTTCAAGGAATGGGTGAAGAAGAACGTTATTGGCGGTGGAGACCTTCCAGGAAGCAATGTTCTCCGTAGAGAATATTTACCTCTCTTGGCAAACTCCAGGAAGGAAAAAGTTGTTGCAGCCCTACAGAACAAGAAGGTTGCTGTTATGGCTGACGAAACAACAGACAAGATGGGCAGGGCAATTTTCGTTGTTCTGCTGTCTACAGTGGAGCCCTCCAGATCGCAGGAGCAATATGTGGCTGCTGTCACTTCACTGGAGGTAGTGAATGGACGGTCCTGTGCTGGAACAATTACCGAGGCACTAAGGAACACAGGGGTAAACTTTGACCAAGTAGTGGCATTAGTAAGTGACTCAGCCAGTTATATGACCTCCTGTTATGCTGGGTTATCACTTCTCCTGCCAGATGAGTCCCTACATATTCAGTGCTGGGCACACAAAATAAATCTGATTGGTGTGGTGATGAAGGACTACTTGTCATCGCTAAATAAACTAGTCATTTCAGTCAAGCAGACTTTTCTGCAAGCCCGGAAAAAAAGACATGCATTTCGGCAATTCATGCAGGAGAAAGGATCTGCAGCAGGAATGTTTCCAATTCCAGTGGCCACAAGATGGAATTCCTGGGTGGAAGCAGTTGAGTGGATGGCAGATAACTGGACCGTTCTTTTTGATTTTTTTCGCTCCATTGGTGGCAGAGAGTCATTTACTGCAGCATCTTCACACCTGCAGAATATTACTGATTCTGAGCTACAGATGCTTTATGTGCAAGCTCTGTTTGTGAAATCTTTAGCTTCAATGATGAAGCAATTGTTGCTCAGCCTGGAAACAAATTCCAAACCGATGGCTGCAGAAGTGTATCCCAAACTTCAGAATTTGAAGAAGCGCTTACAAATAGTTGCTGCCGGAACTTTCAGTGACAGAGTTCAGGAGGAGCTTGATGCCCTGAAAGGAAATCTCAGGGGAAGTTCGATGCAGGACATAAAAATTGCAGCAGGCCATATGCACACCAAGCTGGACAATCTTATGTTGGGGGACCCTGCCCGTGCATTTTTGGAGCCTGTGGCTGCACTCTTCTACAGGTAGAATGTGCTGTCACAGCCTGCTGCAGGAGACGAGCTGAAAACCCTTTTCCACAAAGTACCATCAATGAAGGGTATTCCCATCGATGAAGGACTGCATGCTTACAGGGATCTTCAGGATATTCTGAAGAGCAATGTAAATATATCAGTAGAAGATGCTCTTCATGCAATGCGTGATGATCATCAACTTTTTGTTGATGGTGCCTTAAGGGCGCTGTGGGTTCCTGTCTCAAACGTGAACTGTGAAAGGTTTTTTTCCAACTTTTCGTGTGTGTTGACGGACCTCAGAACAAATCTCACAATCACAAACTTGGAGATGCTATCAGCTTATAATTATGAAAGTAAACCATAAGAGTGTGTGTAAATTATGCTTGCTATTAGCGTTTTTATATTTTAGATTGTATAAATTAATTATGCATTTATTTCTATTTTTGTAGGTGAGTAAGTTAATATCCAAGAATTACCGTATCCAAGAATTTTCCTTTCTAACTCAAGAATTTTACCTTCTCACTCAAGAATTTTCTCTCTTATTACTCAAGAATTTAGCAACATTTTATTCAAGAAATTTGAGTGTCCCTAATAAATAAATAAAAAATATTGTCTTTAACCCTTTTCACATAAATTTGCTGTTTTTAATAGTTTAATTTATGGGTTAATTAATTTACCCTCAATAAAGATGAATTCTATCAAGAATATAAACACATTATCAACACTGCTTTAATTAATGGTTTTAATGTGATTTTATAAATAGGAAAATTGAGAAGTTTAAATATAAAAAAACTATTAAGGAGATTTCTATGCTTAAGAAAATAAAAGATAATTACATTTTTAAAAAAATTTACTTATCACCCTTGGGCAAATAAAAAATTCACAAATATTTTCAAAGAGCATGGTATAATATTGGTTCCTCAAAATTAGTATAGTACAAACATTTTGTTAGGCTTTTCTAAAAAAGATGAAGTTGAAAAAATAAAAAATCTGCAATTATCAATTAAATTGTTTAAATTATGACCTTGTTTAAATTGGTAGACTAAACGTCATTTAGTAAGCAGAGCAAAAAAGCACCTTAGGAATATTAAATACAAGGAAATTGATAAATCAGCTGTGGCACAAAAGTTTGGAAATTAAAACATGAAATAAATCCAGATGTTGAATAATTAAAACACTTAAATGGGCCCATAGATTTAATGGTTTGGGAGAAAATATTTATATTAAAGAATAAAAATCCTGCAATAAATTTTGATATACCACCAATTGACTCTCTCACCAAATTTGTTTTGATTCCAGTAGTTAGCAATGCCTTGGTACACAATCTACCTGGCAGCAGTAATCATAACAATGTAAATAAACAAGATCAAAAAGAAACTGAACTGATGATGCGATAGACCATTTTATTGCAAAATAGTCCTTGGATTCCGAAAAATAAGAGGAGAATTGTTACAATTATTAATTATTATATTAATATTTGTGTTACTAGCTTCTTTTTACATTTATAAAATATATTTTCTCCTTTAGAAATACTGTATGAATATCAGGTTGAATATGAAATTCGACATCTAAAAATTTGAATATTCTGAACTTCAATATCATCAATGTCTAACATTCCCCCCCCCCCCCCCCCCAACCTAAATGTCCTTTAAGCTGGTTGGTCATACCAGATGGGAATATCAGTTTATGTTTTTACTTTCTCTAGCCCCATATGTACAATGTACGTAGGGATAGAGAAGTTTTGAATTCCACCCAAAAATTTGATACCGAGATTTCACCGGAAATACATGTTTTAGAACCCCATGTATCCAAAAAAAGCATTTCCAGATAAAGGTCCGTGTGTCTGTGAACACGATAACTCAAAAACGAAAAGTAGCTAAAATACCAAACTTGGTATTTAAGTTTAGTATCTTCCAGGAATGCGACATGAAGATTTTGAGAAAAATCCCCCCACCGCAAACTACCTTTTACATGGAACTTTTTTCAAAAATTTTGATTTTCTTAAAAATGGCTCTAACGATTTTGATTAAAATATCATATATTAAAGATATTTACCTAACAAATAAAATGCATGTATTGAATTTTCTGGAAATAGCTTCTGAAACCCTGTTTATTCTGGATGAATTTTGCTTCATTTGGCATAAGTAGTAAATCGTAAGAGATAGACAAAAACTTACTATACAAGAAATTTAGGTCTTGTTAAAATATACAAATTATGTCATACATTTTTCTCGTGGAACTTACCGTTTTCGAGATACTCATTTTTATTAATTTCAGTTGTGAAGTACTTATACTTTTCTCAGACGGGAGTGTCCGTTTTTCTTTTGTTCTACTCCTGGCCAAGAAAAGAAGCGATTTGTAATGACAATCACATAACGACAGCTTTTAAAACATTTGACTATTGGTTTAGCCTAGTGTATTCCTTTATTTTCTTCCTACTTATACGGAACTAAATAATAAGAACATTGTGCTAATGAGTACCACGATTAGCAAGATGCAGAAAGAAGAAGAATCTTAAGTATGAAGTTTGTAGAACAGCTAGAGAAAGTCATGTGAGTGTAACACATCAGATTTTTTATAATTATGACCCAGTGATTCTTGTCTTTATTTATTTAATAATTCACTAATCTTTGTTTTAGTTTGGATTTGACTCATTAAATAAATCATACAACTCTTTTTAAATCCTCTCCCTATTTCCATAACCAACCATCATTAATATTTTATTTTATATTGTTTCCCCTTCAGTGAGATTCAATTTTATGTGTAAAATCTTAATGACGATTTGTATGAAAATAAATAAATTCATTGTTGTGTAGTTGCTAGGTCTTTTTGATTGTCAACTAATTACAAGCCTAGAGAATAAAGGTGATTAAGCATGCTAAATATTTTTTTTTCTATTAATGCAGAGGCACTTAAATATACAATTCATTGGCCAAGAACAACAGAATGTGCAGATAAAACAAACACTAACAATAAAGTAATGAAATACAATATAATACCGATATTAGGTTTGTGGTGGTTGAAGGTTGAAATATCATCTTCTCTCTGGCCTCCCAATAGCGATCGGTGATATTAGTTGATGACAGAGCAGAACAGTGGTGAAGATGGTCAGAGTCCATCTGACTTGCATAGTGGGCAGGAAGGGTTGTTAAATTATATTCGATAGAGGTAGCTGGCCAAACAATCATGCCCTGTAGTCACTTGAAAAGTAGCCACAGCTTCCTTCCACGGCCAGTCTGGTTATTTGCCTTTTATCTTATCCTTCCATTGATTGTTCTTTATTAGTTCAGCAAACATGTCTTCTTGGCTATTTTTAATTTTAGAGTGAATAATTAATTTCATGGTGTTGTAGGAGACATCTTTCCTTGGTGGTAGTAAGATTTGGGTCCCCTTTTTTGCAAGTTGATCTGCTGCCTTATTTCCAGCAATACCACAATGAGTTGGTATCCACCATATGACAACTCTCTTTTGATGATTCAAGAGGGTTTTGACATGCTTTGGGGTGCAATGGTAAACTCACCTCCACGTGGTGCAACCTAGGCAATGTTATGATTGGATAGGTAGAGTCAGACTAAAAAATTCAGTGCCGTAGCCGGGTTTTGAACCACGGATCTCCCGAATTCTAGCCTGTTGCTCTGCCACTGAGCTACCATGGCAACATGCTGGCATAGCATTGAACTTCTCAACTGACTCGCATGCTTCCCGGTTGCCATGGTAGCTCAGTGGCAGAGCAACCAGCTACAGATCGGGAGATCTGTGGTTCAAATCCCGGCTACGGTACTGAATTTTTTTCAGTCTGACTCTACCTATCCAACTCCTGTCCTACATACGGCTTGTGTGAAAAAACAATTAAACCAATGTTATAATTATATGCTGTATTATGATTATAACAGCAAAGTAGCTTATCAGCTATCTGACAGCATGCTAAATATAACTTCAATACTCTATAAATCCTTAAAGTTTTTGTTTTAGAAAAAATGTATGTCAAATGTATACCATGGTTACATTTAAAATTCTGAAGTTGATCTCCTCACCCCATTTGGGGTCTACTGGAGTGCTGCCCCCTTTTGCTGTCTGGAGGACCCTTACCTCTTATGAAGATGAAAATAGTAATGGCTTAACTATATAGATCCATTTAAAAGTTATAGCCAATATTCCATGCCTTTTGTTCACCTGTATAGTAATTTTTGTAAACTTTGGTACTTGATGTGAACATTGCCAAAATAACGCAAATAGTTAAAGCTGGATATTTATGGAAATTAACTGTACATATCTAACTATTCTTGCAGGACGTTACATGTAAAAATAGGCCTTAAACATGATCAAGTTTGAATGTTTGCTGCTGTATATAATTTATTTAGTTTTTACTCTCAATGCAGGATGGGCCCTACCACATTACCAAGTTAACTTTTGTAATTATCTCAATGGCAAGTTTTCTCATTCGTGGGTAGAAATGCTGGAAATGAGAACAGCTTCTTAACAAAGTGAGCCATCGGGTCTCTGGTTTGACTCCCCATGGAACACATATGTGATATCCTATGGTGATACATTGAAAATGTTGTCTACGTGCAATCTTTATCACAAAATCTAGTAGATTTCAATTGGAGGGTATGAAAGTAATGGTGAGAGTTTGATTACTGAGTGGACATATGCCAAATTACATACACCTGGTTCCCATATTGAGTTTGTTTTTAAAACGAAAGTTTTTGAATTTTTACTTTCTTTAGCCCGCTTACGCAATGTACATAGTGGATAGAGAAGGTATTGTATTCCACCCAAAAATTTGATACCAAACTTTCGCTGGAAATATATGTTTTGGGGTCCCCTGAGTCTGAAAAAAGCATTTTTAGAAAAAGGTCCATGTGTGTGCGTGTGCGTGCAGAGCATAGCTCAAAAACGAAAAGACTGTTAAAAACCAAACTTGGTATTTAAGTTTAGTATCTTCAAAGGATGCAACACAAAGATTTACAAGAAAATCCCCGTCCTCAAACTACTCTTTGCATGGAAAAGTTTTTGAAAATTTTGTTTTTCTGGAAAATGGCTCTAACGATTTTAATTAAACTACCTTATATGAAAGATATTTACATCATAAATAAACTGTATATTTGAATTTTCTGGAAATAGCCTCTGAAGACCTCTTTATTCTGGATGAGTGTTGCAGAACTTTGCATAATGGCTAAACCATAACACATAGACAAAATCTTGCTGCACAAATAATATATATGTCATTAAAATACATAATTTATGTTATATACATTTTTTTGTAGAGTTGCTTTTTCTGAGGTATTCACTGTTATTAAAATGTAAATGGCGTGTTATTTATGGATGCTCAACTACTGTGGTTCTCAGCATCCCATTCTAAATTGGGTGTGAAAGACTGCTTAATTTTGCTCAGAGACATCTCTATCAGGCTTGAGGTCCTTTTACGTGCTGTAAATTTACGACACGGTACCAACGGTTTTATTTCCCTTCCAAAGGAAGCCATGCTAAGAATTTTTACACCCAAAAAAACTCATTGTCTTCCGCCTGGTTTGAACCCGCGACCTTGGGTATATGAAGTTAGCATGGTAACTATTACACCATGGAGGGCAACTTTACTGTTAATGGTTTCAATTTTAAACTACTTATACTTTTCTCAAACGGGAACTGACATTTCGTTTCTCTCTGTTGTTTTACTGCAGGCCATGCAAAGTGACACAAACTTCATTTGTTTCACATATACTTGACTATCAATTTAGCCTAGTATATTCTCTTATGTTCCCTTCTGTTTACAAATAATAAGAGAATTTCTGCTAATGTTTACTTTGATTAGTATGTTGTAAATAAAAGAATAATCCTTTTTTTTTTTTTTTTTTTTAAGAAAGTTGTTTGTGTAACAGCTAGAGAAACTCATGTGAATGGAGCACACCATATTTTTGCTTCATATGAAATAGCCCTGTATAAATTATAGTTTTTAAGTAACATTAAGAAAATTGTCCTTGGACTTTTGGGGCATGGTGTAGAAGAATACAGATGCATTTGATGAGAGTTTTTTGTTGTTATGTTTATAAGTTTATAAACCATGCCCTTTTTACTTTCTCTACCACATGCAATGCACATAGTAGACCAAGAAGTTATTACATTCCACCCAAAATTTTGATAACAAGATTTCACCATAAATACCATATTTTGAGAACTCGAATACAAAAAAGACATTTTTAGAAAAAGGCCCATGTGTGTGTGTGAGAGAGAGAAGAGAGAGAGAGAGAGTGTGTGTGGGTGTGCATGCATGCATGAGAGAGAGAGACTCAAAAACAAGATGTCAGTTAAACAAGTTCAGCATCTTCCAAAGATGTGACACAAAGACTTTCAGGAAAATCTACCTACTCCAATAAATGCAGATGTTGTTAAAACACAATTTATGTCAAATACATTTTTTTTTTTTTTTTTGTAGTGTAGTTCATTTCTAAATATTTCCTGTTTTTAGTTTAAATTTTCCAAAATTTATATTTTTCTCAAAAGAAAAACTACCTTTTTTTTCATCCTGGTCATGCAAGGAAAACAGATTTTCAATTCCATCACTTAAGAGCAGATCTAAAAAGATTTGATAATCACTTTAGTCTAGCATATTTCCTTAATTCCCTTGTACCCACCAGTAAATGTTCAGTAACACAATTTCTGCTCATGTTTAGCTGAAGTAACCTGAGATAGGTAGAAAAATAAGCTTTTTGTAAGAATAATTTGTTGCAGAATAGGTGGAGAAAGTCAGGGGATTCTAATATATCTGAATTTGTGTATTTATATTTTAAATTTGTTACATTAATTCTATTTCAGATCTAAAAGTTGGCAGCTATCAACCCTTGAACAATGCATCCCTGTGTGATTCACTTTGTGAATCCCATACAAACTGCTGTGACAGTCTTGCCACTTGCAGCTGTGGCACCCATTCTGGTCACTTTGCCTGCATGTGTCCACCAGGATTCTATGGTTCCGGACTTGCAGGAGCTTGCACTTGTAAGTGATGTCTCTCTATTTTAAAGCATGTTTCAACCTTAGAAGACACTACATGTTAAATGGGGCACACTGTTTCCTCATGTACTATATGCACATTAGAACTTTGCCACTCAGTGTGATAGGTCTACCAATTCATGTCATCTTGTGAATTATACATTACCACATAGTGAACAATCTGCACTGTCTGCGTTTGCTATTGTAAGGCATTTACTTTTCACCTGCATTTTATCTCTTCTCTTTATACTTCAAAATACATGTATATGTGCATTATAATTTCAATATGGAGATATAAAATGGTAAAGACTTTAATTTTTAGAGTGTTCATTGTATATTTTTGACAAAATTATGTTCAGATGGAAAGTTTAAAAAGCAACAAAGAATGAATTATGCGCTGGAATATGTTTTGCAGTATTCATTGTATTGCTTTTAATCTAGTATGATTTCTCCTTCATTTTTACTTTCTTTAGCCCACATTTACATAGTAGATAGAGAAGGTATTGAATTCCACCCAAAAATTTTATGTTGAAATTTCACCAAGAATATATGTTTTGGGATCTCCTGAGTACGAAAAAAGCATTTTTAGAAAAAGATCCATATGTGGGTGTTTGTGTGTGTGAGAATGATAAGACCGTTAAATGCCAAATTTGACATTTAGGTTTAGTATCTTCCAAGGATGCAACATGAAGATTTCCAAGAAAATCCCTCCACCACAAACTGCCCTTTACACGAAAAGAATTTTGAAAATGTTGTTTTTCTCAAAAATGGCTCTAATAATTTTGATTAAATCCCTATATATTAAAGTTATTTACATCCCAAATAAAGTAAAATGTATATTTTGAATTTTCTGTGAAAAGCCTCTGAAGATCTCCTTATTCTGGATGAATTTTGCTTAACTGCTAAACCGTAAGAGATAGACAAAAACTTACTGCACAAGAAATGTAGACCTCATCAAAAGACACAATTTATGTCCTTTATGTTTTTGTTGTGGAGGTAACCATTTCTGAGATATTCCTTGTTATTGGTTTCAATTGTAAAGTACGTACTTTTCTCAGACAGAAAGGATGGTTTTTCTTTTGTTCTACTCCTGGACAAGCAAAGAAGCAATTCGCAATGACAGTCACATAATGACTGCTTTTAAAACATTTGACTATCACTTTAACCTAGTGCATTCCTTTAGTTTCCTGTTGCCCATCTACATAAATTAAACATCCTTCCAACTTCAAATTGTATACTTTGCAGAGAAGAGGATTATACAATGAATATGGCATCTTATGAAATGTCAAAATTTAACAGCTACAGATCTCTCATTGTTCTACTGGGAAGCAAAAAGCCAAATGGAAGAACTCCAATATGCCAAGCATTAGCAACCAACCAGCCAGTTTTCTTCTACTTATAAGGAACTAAGTAATAAGAACATTTGCTAATGTTTATATCGATTAGCATAGTGTAGAAAGAAGAAGAATCTTTTGTAAGAAGTTTGTTTATAGAGCAGCTAGAGAAAGTCATGCTAGAAGAGTGAGCTTTTGTAAGAATAGTTTGTTCCAGAATAAGTAAAGAAAGTCATGTGAATGAAAACCCCAGATTTTTTAAATAATTTATGTAAAATAAATAATAAATAGAATTAATCCTGTGTTAAAACATTTTTAAAACATTGATTTTGTATTCATAGTTTAAATGCAGCAATTGGAATTAAAATTACATTTTGGTATTATTTGTCATACGTTTTTTTAGCAAGGCAGGGGTTCCAATTCCCAACCGTTGCCTCAGCAGCCTTGGAGTCATTTTATTGGGCAGAGCGTATTAGCATAATGGTGGTAACAGTTAAGAATAGAGTCTATACAGATTATACTCATGAGTGCAAATTCAAAACTGATAGGAAGTATTACTGTTAATTATGATAGAAAGCTGACGTATAACAATTTGACCAAAATGTAAATGTATCTGGATTAAATTGTGTTACTTTGCAGTGTGCCCTAATGGAACATACTCTGCTGGAATGGTACCAGGTGATATTATGTTATGCACTCCCTGTCCAGATCCAAACCACATCACTACGGGACCTGCAGGTTCCTCTAAAGAATGTGTTTGCAAAAAAGGTTTTGCTGTCACTGCTGGAAACAAATGCAGAGGTAAGAAGTTTATAATTATCACTAAAGTATTTAACCACATGTATATACATAGCCTATATAATCTTTCAGTTATTCAAAGTGTAATAAAATAATTCTCTCTGAAGTTCTTGTACAGTCAATAATGCTTTGGATGAACTTAAAAAGATTTTTATGAAATGGGCCAGAAGAAGAAGAAGAAGAACAACAACAACAACAACTACTTTTAATATTAATTGTAAGTGATGAACCTATCATCATCATCATCATCTGCATCTTCCCTAATATCATTAGTGTCATAATTATTTCCTAGAATACTTAATTTCTCTAGTGCATATGCACAATGTACACAGTGGATAAAGAAGGTATTGTATTCCACCCAAAAATTTAATACTGAAATTTCACCAAGAATATATTTTGAGATCATCTGAATCCAAAAGAAAACTTTTTTAGAAAAAGTTCTGTGTGTGCATGTGCGTGTGCGTATGCTTTTTTTTTTTTTTATTCATAGGATCCTAAAACATATATTTCTGGTGAAATCTCTGTATCAAATTTTTGGGTGGAATACTATGCCTTCTCTAACTACTTTGTAGTGTACATGCTAGAAAAAGTAAATAATAAATTAACTACCAGGAGGCATTTACTATAATAGGAAATTCAGATTCAAACTTCAAAATAAAAGCCATTAAACAGTTTAGTGGGATGCTACATTGGCAGCCACAGGCTATGCCATGTTCACAGCTATGATATTGAAATACACCCACTTTCCAGCCAGCAGTGAGGATTATCTATGGTGCTCTGGCTTTCTTGTTAGTTAAACTGATTGTGGTTACAGAAACAAGGATTTACAATTTTAATGCTGGACTAATTTAATTGAGAGGCTGTTTGGAAAAAAGTACTTGGAAATGTGCACATTATGGATATAAAGGGACAGGTGATAACAATAGTACACACCAATCTCACTAGCTCAGTAGCCTCACTGGTTCACCTGTACTACAGTTTGTTCTTGTTATCAACGTTTAGTGTCCATAGACCATGTATGGCTCTTCATGTGAGAAGCTGTATAACAAATGTTCAAGAATCATGAGAGGGGGGGAAATGTTTTTCCTGGCAAGGAGACAATAATGCAGTCATGAGCCAGGCAAACAATTGTTGCAGATTAGAGGTCTGTTTAGTGCCCAACATCACAATTTCTTACCAACTTTAGAAATTGAAAAAGCATTTTATAAATGAGCAGACAGTGCCAAGGGAATGCATTTGCTTAGTAGCCGCTACATGGCAGTAGTAGCACAGTTATGTGTTGCTAAATTGCAGTTGTAGTGCTCTAATTTTTCTTCCCCATTCAATGGTAAGGTAACACACAAGTCGATCAAAACAATGACACAACGAAACAATTAAATTCAAATATATTTTTATGTATTTACTGACCTTTCCTTGCTCCTATCGTTTAAAATAAAAAAAAACAAAAATGTACTTATTTATTTGCTGCTAGACGGCTGTAGTACTGCTCTATTTTTCTTCCCCATTTAATGTTAAGGAAATACACCTGGTTATAGAGTCAATGACTCAAAATAACAGTGAAAATCAAGTATATTTTCATGTATTAACTATTGTTCCCTTGATCACATTGTTTAAATAAAGAAAAAAAATGTATATGTTTCATATATAAAATATATTTTTGTTGTCATAATTCTTTAAAATTAACAAGTTATAAACTATGCACATTAATCAATAATCCTTCTTGGAATCTGAAAATGGTGGAGAAATAACGGGACCCAGGTAGTGTATGGTTTTAGTTTAATCCACCTATTGCAGGTGTTGGTTATTTGTGGTTATGTAGTACACAAGCTAGCTAAAGGTAGGTGATTTCATCAGAACGTTAAGGTAACCCCCTTCATCTTCACACTGCAACTGTGAGGCTCTTAATACATATGATCAAGTATTTTGGGTTAAATGGAGAAGCTACTATCAAATAAAAACTTATCAATTGCTTTGTTTCTTTTTAATGAAAATATAACATTATTAGTAAATAAAATTATTATTATTATTATTATAATTAATTTGTTTTATTTTATTTTATATTTACATGGAAAGTTACTGGGGATACTCACTTGCTATGATGTTGTTATGGAAGTAATCAGTTTTAAGGTGTTAGCAGTGTTATGTAATGCTAATTATCTTTCTTCCCTCAGTTTCGCTCACAATGAAATTTGAATAGTTAATGTAGCATTAAGAAAGACCTTGGCTTCTTTGTTATTTTGTTTCCAATGCTGCTAATGTGTGTGGAACAGAAAGGAAGCTGCTCTTAGGAACCTGCTAAAGCCAGAGCCACAAAGAAGAATGTAAAATAATGCAATGACATTCAGGAAGTTATGGAAGCAATATAAGCACCCTAGGGGTGCAGAAACCTCAGATTAGAACCAATTATGTAATAGAGTTTTTTATTAGGCAAATAGAAACCAACAAAACTTTAAGTAGGTTTATTTGTTTTTGCTAAAATTTGAATAGTTTTCATAACATGATTCGAATGAAATGGTGTGAACTGAAGAGCCATATATTTACTATCTTCTCAAATTTCTTCTCTTCATTGTCTTCTCAAAAACAGAAATCATCTCCTTAGTTCATTCCAAAATATTTAAGCATCCTGTGTATGTGTTATTTGAACATTTACTACTGCTTAATAATTTTATTACTGCATATAGTTTTCCTAAAAAAGAAATAAATCTGCAATAGTGATATATGGGCAACATTTAAAATTCTTTGCTTGTTCCAAGCATTATAATGTGTAGTTGTTTAGAATGATTATAAATTATTTTGTATTATATTTGACATTTTTTTCTGTAGCACTGAAGTATTTTTTCCACTGCTAACTTAGGCAGCATATTTCCATATACATATGGAAGAGTAAAATATAGCTTCAACTACTTATTCTCTTTAACAAGCTCAATTAATGTTTTTGAGAATATGAACTTAATTTTGTTGTGATTTTTAGTATTTATACTTACCACTATTATTTTATGAGTTTGTCTCCTTCTTAACATCTGGTCCATATATTTCCAGCCTGAAATCTTCACTACTAAGCCATCCATACTAGAGAAACAAAACAGGACAAAGAAGAGCAGTTAGGCATATTTTTCTCTAACACACAAACCAATCTCTATGAGTTCAGTGTGATTGTATCATTGTAAACTCAGCACAAAAATTAGTTTTAAACCGCTTTCTCTTCATATACCTATTTGTGAATACTTTTTAGTATTAAATGAGTTTTGTAATTGAGGAGTTCAAAATGAGGGCATATAAAAAATATGGTGTTTTGAGCAAAATAAATTTTAAAGTTTAAATACTTTCAGTTAGCAGAATAAAAAATCTAATATGTTCCATTCACATGACTTTCTCTACATCTCTGTAACAAATTATTGTTAATAAGCTTATTCTTCTATTTCATACTAAAACATTAACAGAAACGGTTTTATTATTTAGTTTCTTGTAAATAGAAGGGAAATAGAGTAATGCACTAGGCTAATAGTCAAATTTTTTAAAATGTGGTTGCTAAGGGATTGAAATCCATTTCTTTGCATGGCCAGGAATTGACAAGTTCCCATATGAGACAAGTTTAAATATTTTAAAACTGAAATCAACATCAAGGAATATCTCGAAAATGGCTAGCTTCATGAAAAACAGTATATGACATAAATTGTGTGTTTTATCAAGATGTACGTCTTTTGTATAACTAACATATTTTTGTCTATCTCTTATGGTTTATCAGTTATGAAAACTTCAATAACATTCATCCAAAATAAAGAGGTCTTCAGAGACTATTCCCAGAAAATTCAAGATATACATTTTATTTGTCATGTAAATATCTGAAATATAAGAGATTTTGATTAAAATCGTTAGAGCCATTTTTGAGAAAATCAAAATTTTGGACATTTTTTCCTTGCAAATGGTAGTTGGCGGATTTTCTTGAAAATCTTTGTGTCCTATCCTTGAAAGATGGCAAACACCCCCCCCCCACACACACACACACACATGCACGCGCGCACACGCACACTCTCTCTCTCTTTCTCTCTCTCTCTAAAAATACTTTTTTGGATTCAAAGCGACCCAAAACATATTTCTAGTGAAATCTCGGTATAAAATTTATGTACATTGTAAGTGTAGAGAAAGTAAAAAGCAGACAACATACTATTGTTAATATTTAAAGCACAGTATTTTTACAATGCTTTTAATGCATTAAGAAACCAAATTACAAAAGTATGTAATATTAATATGAATGTACGTATGTGTAAATATATCCTTTTCCCAAAGCACAGGCATGCCTGGTAGGAGTGGAGATTTGGGCTCCCCAAATCGTAAGTAGAAGCTTTTGCCAAATACAATTTTAAATTATGAATTCTGCACGTCTATTGGAAATGCATGTTTAACAAACATGCAACAATTGTTTTTTTCATGCAACAGTATTTGTAATGGTTAGCTTTTTTTTTTTTGTCTTAAGTAAAGCATAGTGTTGTTGTTTGGTGTATAAAATAAATGTGTTTGACTTCTGCTTGTGAAGGATTGTTTAGTATATGCCACCACTGTTTCTCTGGCCTTAACGTTTCGTGAGGGTAGGTAAAGAAAAAGAGCTATATTTTAGTATGTCTAAGCTTTGCAAGAATAGTGCTATTAATTTCCACAGTAACTAGAGGATTTTCTGAATATTTTCTACCATGGAAGTTATCTGTTAGCACCACTCCCAAAATTGAAGTTGGCAAGTAGGAAACTCGCATTATAATGAATACTTCTACAGTGTGATCCATATAAACCTGAACCATTTTAATAGGCCATAATTTCTCTCTGAAGGCTAGTAGAAATGTTAAATTTGTTTTAATGATCTCAGTGGCTCAGGGAGAATTGACAACAATCATGGCAACAATCGATTGTCATCTGTTGATTATATTGATGACTGATGGAAATTTTCATGGCATTGTAGACAGTCTTTAGTTTGCAGTCATAAGAGCAACATGCAGTACTCGCTTCGAGAGCATGTTTTAATTATGAAAACATATTGGAAGACAAATTCCTTGGTAACAACACAACAGGAATTTTGAAGAGAATTTAATATACAGGATGTTCCAACAAGGCAACAATTTTATCGCTGGCAAGGAAGCTGGAGACAACTGGTATACTCGTTAGTGAGAGTGGAAACATAGACCGTGCAGAGACTTTTACAAATGTTCAAAGAAGGCTGGTGAACTCGCCAAACAAATCATTGCGTCAATTGGGCCAGGAATCAGGCTATTCATATGGCACATGTCGCAATCGTCAATATAGTCAACAGATGGCTCTGATCGATTGTTGCCATGATTGTTGTCAATTCTTCCTGAGCCACTGAGAGCATTAAAACAAATTTCACATTTCTACAAGCTTTCAGAGAGAAATTATGACCTATTAAAATGGTTCAGGTTGATATAGATCGCACTGTATATGTAGTAATGAAAGAAGGAAATAAACATTTCAAAAGTTGTAAATTCAGATAGTTGCAAACCATCTCTTTTTGAAGAGTCAACATCTATAAAATATGAAGTGTAATATTAAACCATTATTAAACTCAAAACTCTTTGTACCAGTTTTTTACTTTCTCTACATGTAGGTACTACGTACATAGTGTATAGAGAAAGTATTGCAATGTGCCTAAAAGTTTGATACCGAGATTTCACCAAAAATACATGCTTTGGGTCCCCCTTAATCCAAAAAGCGCATTTTTAGAAATGGTCCTTGTGTGTGTGTGCGTACAGAATAGTTCAAAAACAAAAATACTGTTAAATACCTAACTTGGTATTTAAGTTTGGTATCTTCCAAGGATGCAACACAAAGGTTTTCAAAACAATACCCCCTACCCTTTACATGGAAAAAATTTAGAATTTTTTTTTCTCAAAAATGGCTGTAATGATTTTGATTAAACTCTCTTATATTTAAGATGTTTACATGCTAAATAAAATGCATATCTTGAATTTTCTGGGAATAGCCTCTGAAGACCTCTTTATTCTGGATGATTTTTATTGAATTTAGCATAACTGGCTAGATAGAGATAGATAAAAACGTTCTACACAAAATATGTAGATCACGATAAAACACAACTTATGTCACACACATTTTTTCATGGAGTTGGCCATTTTCAAGGCGTTCCTTGTTTTTTATTTCAGTTTTAAAATACTTAAAACATTTCTCATACGGGAACTTGTCAATGCTTACCCATGCAAAGAAACAGATCTCAGTACCATAGCAACCCATTTTAATACATTTGACTGTCGGTTTAGCCTAGAGTACTTTTTTATTTCCCCACTACTTATAAAAGAACTAAATAATAAGACTGTTTCTGCTAATGTTTTAGTATTAAATAGATAGAAGAATAAGCTTATTAACAATAATTTGGTACAGAGATGTAGAGAAAGTCATGTGAATGAAACACGTCAGATTTTAAATTATTATTCACTGAAAATAAAGTGTGAGTCTTACTTTCCTTACCATAAAATAAATGTAGGAACATTCTTTTTGCAAATATTGTAAATCTATCAACAGTAAAAATTAAATATAAAGTAGGAACATACCTTTTCCCCACAATTGACTTTTGAAAATCACAAGATCCTTCAATATTTTTAGCTAGGCACCGATGTGTTTCAATGAACTGATTTATAATCAAATTTCTTTAACAGTTCTTCTATTCCTTTTCCTAATTATGACAGAACCATTTTTAAGGTGAATGGTTTAAGAAAATGTATTACATTTGTTATTAATTTGTATTTATTAAAAATAAGGCTTAAAAATTGGGGATTTTATTACATTAAGAAAAATCTGTCAGTATCAAAATATTAATGAGAAAAGAGTTAAACAGTTATTTTAAAATGATGCAGTGCTATTAACCATCTGCATCCTCCTCCTCCTCCTCCTCCTCCTCCTCCTCCTCCTCCTCCTCCTCCTCCTCCTCCTCCTCCTCCCCCTCCTCCCCCTCCTCCCCCTCCTCCCCCTCCTCCTCCTCACCATGAATCATTGAAGATAACTCAACAGCTGAAGCAGTAAGCAGGACCAAATCAAACTGGACATACACATTTTCAGCCAATTATTGGAGAAGGTCCTTATAGCCTTGAGCTTTCTTACTTGAGATGTGATATGTTCCACTTCTATATCTTCAGTTCTTGTCTGCCAGAAATTGAATGGAATGAAATTAGATAAATATGAGTAGATAAATAGAAGCTGATAAACTCTTGAAGAATTGTAGGATATTTCACAGCAGGTTTGGATCTAATTTTGCTTTGTTTGTTAAGGGAAAATGGTAAAAGAATCTCAAACCATTCTTTCAAGATGGTTTTGTCCAATAGGACTGTAAAATATTGTGGATTTTGATAACAAAAGTCAATGGCTTCAAAATTTTGCTATTCTGTATGTATTTTAACCAGTTTTGCTTTGTCGACCAAGCATAATGTATTTAGCAGGTAGAAAAGCTATTGTATTCCACTCAAAAATTTTATATCAAAATTTCATCACCAAAACATATTTTGAAGTCTCCTGAATTCCTGTTCACTCTGAATAACTTTTGCATAACTGGTAAAACCATCAGAGATTAAGAAAAATCTTATAATACAAAAAAAATGTAGATACATATTTCATTTAGCATAAAAATATCTTAAACATATGATATTTTAATCAAAATAATTAGATCAATTTTTATGACATTTTTAAAGTGTCATAAAAATGTTCCATCTTAAAGGTAGTTATTGGGGGGGATTTTTCTATTTTTAAATCTTCAGTTATCCTGTTCTCACATACACACGCTCGCACAACACACACACACACAACACACATGCACGCACAACACACACACTCTTTTCTAAAAAAAACATTTTTAGAAAAAGGTAATATGATTTTCCATGTGTGGGCATGTGGATGCGTCTTTCTCTTTGAACAGCATAGCTCAAAAACAAAAAGTCTATTGAATACGAAAGATGCTATTCATGTTCATCTACTAAGGGTATGACTGGTTTTCATACAAAAAGATCTGATGTATTCCAGTCATATGAATTTCTGTACATCGCTGTAACAAATTATTGTTAAACATCTTATTCTTCTATATACTTTATGATAATCAGATAAACATTAGTAAAAATTGCCTTATTACTTGCTTTCTTGTAGACAGAAGGAAAATAAGGGAATATATTAAGCTAAAATGATAGTCAAATCTTTTAAAAGCTGGTTGCCAAGTGATTGTAATCTGCTTCTATGCAGGGCCAGGAGTTTACAACTTTCTGTGTGAGAAAGGTTTAAGTATTTTAAATCTGAAACAAATAACATGGAATATCTCAGAAATGGTCAATTCTATGAAAAAAATGTGTATGACATAAATTGTGTGTTTTAATGTGATCTACATTTTTTGTGTAGTAAGTTTTTGTACTTCTCTTACGGTTTAACAGTTACAAAAATTCAGTAAAATTCATTAAGAATAAAAAGGTCTTTAGAGGCTATACCCAGAAAATTCAAGATATACATTTTATTTGCCATATAAATGTTCTTAATGTATGGTATTTTAATTAAAGTCATTAGAGCGATTTTTGCAAAAATCAAAATTTTTGAACAATTTTCCATGTAAATGGTAGTTTTGGGTTGGGGGATTTTTTCAAAAGGAAGATACCAAACTTAAATACCAAGTTTTATATTTTACAGACTTTACGTTTTTGAGTTGTCGTGTTCATTACTCACACGCACGCACATAGACCTTTTTCTAAAAATGCCGTTTTTGGATACAGGGGACTAAAATGTGTATTTCTGGTTTTCATGGTCATGGTTTTTTTGTCCCTTCAGTTTCTAAAACTTGTCACATGTAGCTGGGAGCTACATTACAATGGACATGATGTTAAAAACGTATAACCTCAGGAGTCATTTGTAAAATTGAGCCTTACATTTCAGTTTTGGAAGCAGCAAGTTTTGTGTATAATCGAACTCTGCACAGATTGTGTCAGAACCTTTTCTTCTACTTTTTGGTACAGCTTCCTTTTTAAGGGTTTGTTATGCTTCAATGCTCTTTGTGTAACATGAAATTGTTTTTAGAAGCTTCCAACAAGATTCAGCCCCAGCGCATAAGGCAAGGACAACTCAAGAGTGGCTCAGGGCTAATGCTCCGGACTTTATTTTGACCTCAGATTGGCCTTCTGCAAGTCCGGATCTGAACCCCCTGGACTACAAATTGTGGTCTAAGCTTCAAGAAATGGCTTGCAAGAACAGACATCTTAATATTGAAAGTTTGAAGCATTCTCTTAGGAAGGCAGCAGCAGATTTCCCACTGGAAACATTGCATAATTCAATAGATGAGTGGCCACAAAAACTTAAGGCCTGTGTGCATGCCAGAGGTGGCCATTTTGAATAATTATTTGTGAGTTTGATTCTTAAAACATACATGTAACTAATATTATCAGTATATTAAAACATCTCAAACCACATTGTGTAAATTGATTGAAAACTTTGTGACAGTATTTATGGTAAGACTATGTAGTAATATTAATGTTATTTTAACATTTGAAGAGTGGCAGTATAAAGACAAATCATAATTACAGTGTGAAGCATGCAGTTGAACTCCAAATTGATGCAGAATTTTTCACCAAGTAAATTTATTGCTGACTACCCAACCAAATATAAAAAATTTACTCTTCATTGTTTCTAGCATAAATTTTTATATCAATGAAATAATTTTGAATTCTAATGCAGGTTCATTTGTTTAAAAAGCAACAATAATTTGCTTGATGTAGCCAAAACAATTGTGAGTGTGTTTTAACATGGATTTTTAAATTTACTTCTTACAAAGGTATTTATCGTACAAAAAACATGTTTAAGTGCAACATATAAGGGATGATCAGAAACTAAGGTTACAAGGCCCGTATTCTTGGTTTTTGACAGCGAACTTATTATTGTGTGGTAATTCTAATACATGCGGCTGGCAACTGTGCAGAGTTTCAACCAACTGCCACCTACAGTGCTACTGAAAGATAAACACAAATGGCAACTCATTTGGAAAACTGGTTTCGTGAAGAAATCTGCTCAGATATTCAATTTCTGTGAGTGAAACTTATAACCGTGGCTAACATTCACTACAGTTGGTAGAAGTTTATGGCAAGATTGTAGTGTCTCACCAGCATGTCGCAGAATGGTGTCGAAAGTTTGCTGCCAGTAGAAGAAATGTTCACTGATGAACATCACATTGGCCAACCGAGCACGGCATCCACAGATTTGAACACAGCTTGCTTAGAGGAGCTGATTCAGGACAACAGGAAGAACACATTATGACATATGGAGGTAAAACTGGGAATGACTTTTGGAAGCATTCATCACATTGTTCACAATGCTTTACATTACTGGAAAATTGGTTCTGGATGGATTCCACGAAATCTATCCAATCAACACAAGGAAAATGGCATGGGAGAAAGTCTACAGTTTTTGCAATGGTTCTCCATCGAAGGGAACAGTTTTCTTCACCGCATTGTCACTGTGATGAAACATGGAACCACCACTATACCCCCAGCAGTAAGCAGCCGTCAATGGAGTGGAAACATCCCTCTTCTCCAAAGACAAAGAAGTTTAAGGTGGTGCTTTCTGCCAGTAAGGTGATGGCCACATCACGGGTGTCATATTCATGGAACTTTCGGCACACAATGACCACTAACCATACCGCAAGACCATGACACGATTGCGCAAAGCAATCAGGAGGAAATAGCTAGAACTCTCAGTGAGGTGTTCATCTTCCTTCACAGCAACACGTAACCTCAAAGAGCCCAGAAGACCATCATACTGTTGAAGCAGTTTTGCTGGTATACCATCGACCACCCTCCTTACAGCCCGGATCTTGCTCCAAGCGATTTTCACTTTTTCCTCACTTGAAGGAACACCTAAGAGGCTGATGATTTGCTTCAGATGAGGAGGTGCAACACTTCATGACAATGTGGCCAAAGACGCAAGGACAGGATTTTTACCAGGAGGGAATTGTCAAACTCGTCCCATAAGTGAAAAGTGCCTCCACTGATATGAAGACTATGTGGAAAAAAACAATTGATGTGTTCCATTCACATAACTTTCTCTACCTGTTCCATATACAAACTATTAGTACAAAACATTCTTTTATCTACATGCTAGTCAAGATAAACATTGGCAGATTGGTCTTATTACTTGCTTCCTGGTAAGCAGAATTTAAATAAGGGAATGCATTAGGTTAAAGCGATAGTCTTTTAAAAGCTAGTCGCTATGTGAAACAACTGAGTATCGGTTTGCTTAGCATAGTTCGGTTTGAGAAAAGTTGGTAGTTTAAAATTGAAACTATTAACAAGGAATATCTCAAAAATGGTCAACTCTACAAGAAAAAAGTATATGTTATAAATTATGTGTTTTAACAAAATTACATTTTTGTGTAGTAGGTTTTTGTCTATCTCTTAAGGTTTAACCGTTATGCAAAATTCTGCAAAACTCATCCAGAATAAAGAAGTCTTCAGAGGCTATTCCCAGAAAATTCAAAATATACATTATATTTATGATGGAAGTATCTTTAATATATGGTACTTTAATCAAAGTTGTTACAGCCAGTTTTAAAAAAAACAAAATTTTCAAAAATTTTCCATGTAAAGGATAGTTTATGGTGGAGGGATTTTCTTGAAAATCTTTGTGTTGCATCCTTGGAAGATACTAAACATAAATACCAAGTTTGATATAACTTGGTTAAAATTAAAATATAATGTTAGCATTATAAATGGATATTACATTACCTAGACATAACAATTGAAAAGTTTTTGCAATGGAATTTCTTAATCTTATTTTAGTAAAATTTTCATAGTAGCCATTTTCACTGCAACACAGCAGTAGCACTTAACCCTGCGTTACTCGTGCGATAATTCTTGACGTAGTTACTCGCACGGATGACAGGTGTCATCCACTATAAAAACGGTATATTTGGATACTTTGAACAGTATATATGAATGATTTTTAGTAGTATTTTATTTAAGAATATTACATTTAATATACACATATAAAACAATATATTAGGAATTTGAAATAGTTTGTGTCAATTTAAAAAGTCAATTTCAAAATAACTTTATATTGTGTTTTCCATATTTACATAGAGGTATGTGTAGCATTGAAAATATTTATCAAAAGAACATGAATGTTTATTTCAAAACGTAACCTATAAGCATATAAAAGTAATGATATAAATGTTAAGGTTGCAAAGAAATTGAAATAGAGAACACATTATTTGACTGCACAATTCGTGCAGACGTCTTTCAAATGATTCACACATGTCCAGTTGTTGCATGAAATACACCATCTACAGGTTGATTTTTTCCGTGCTCTTGCACATATGTAACACCTTCCACATGATTCAGTAGATATTTCTGGCTGCTGCTCAATTTCTTGAGTGCCTAACAGTAATTTCACATGGGAGGCTTTCGATACGGGATTATTTGAGGTTTGATTAATTCCCAACTGACTTTTGTCTATAAAATCAGCCCGCTTTGCAACCTGATCTGAAGTCATGCAGTGGTATTTATATATGCACAAAGCATTTATGGCTGCAATGTTCAAAATATTATAAAACAGTACCATGGGTCACCTTCTTGTATTACGTGACACATTGTTTTTTTGACATAGCTGATGCAAAAGATCTACCCCTACTTTTGTCATGTTATAGAAACTAATCATTTCAGGTTTGTTTTGTTCTTCCATTGAAGGGTCTATAGCATCATCAAAATGCATGCTTGGCAGCACCAACACTGTCCTATTTTTCTTTGGACAGTATGACACCAATGTACAGTCTTGTTGAAATCCAAATATAGATGATTTTGGCTCCCTTTCCTTTTTAGGTAGAAATTCTTTTGGCACTTCTCTCTTGTTTTTTCATACTGTTCCAACATATGTCAGTTTCTTGGCCTGGAGCTTCTTTACTAAATTCAAGCTACTAAACCAGTTGTCACCAGTAATATTTCTATTTGTGCCTTGTACTGGTTCTACTATGAGGAGGACAATATTTTCAGCTGAATTATTGGCATTATAAGGTACCTCTGGTTGCTTTCCAACGTATGGTTCTAAATTGAGAGTATAGGCTGTTTTTGCAGCAACCAAAGCAAACACTTTTAACCCATACTTCGCAGGTTTGCTAGGAATATATTGCCTGAATGGGCAGTTTACTCTGAATCACAAAAGCTGTTCGTCAACCATAAGGTATTCACTAGGTGAGAAATATTTCTGGCAATTGTTCGTAAAGAGTTCCAATACCTCTCTGATAGGGGCTAACTTGTCAATCTCTCGGCGAACCCATCTATCAAGAATATTATCAAATCTCAGACATCTCAGGAGAAACCTGAATTGGTTGTGTAATAGTATTACACGATCTTTGTCTAACATTGTTAGGGTATTTACATTTCCTCCGTTTAGAAATTCCATCTTTTCCTAAAAATGCGTTCTCTTGTATTATTTCTTTCTGTGTTTGAAATTTATCACTTTCTGACACTTCTTCCTCTGTTCCTGAATCATGAGCACTTTCATTCACAAAATCCTCATCATCTGAATCAGAGTTATCACCATCATGAAACCATTTGAGCCACACATCAGGATGTTTGCTAAACTCTGTCCTTGGTTTTTTTTTTCTTCCACAAATATAAAGTAAAGAGAATAGATACTTTTAGTAGATAATAAGCAATATAACTTAATTAATTTCGAAATGCCTAAGATTATACACATTAAATTAGGATTGAACCTAGGAAAGCAATAAAGTAACATACACTTACTTGGTTACAGATTATAGTAGTAAAGCTTGCGCAGATGACAGGTGGCCTCCAAGCTATAATAATGTGTCCTGAACAATGTAACTTGCATAACTGAGAGCCAGTAATGGCTGAAACTGATGCAAGGAAAGTTAACGGAAAGGTACTGAAAATGGCGTGAACTCAATTCAGCCCAGGCAGACAAAATAGAGCGCAAAAAACACATGGATGACGGATGTCATCCGCGCGAGTAATGAAGGGTTAAAGCCAGGTAGGCATGGCAGACCTCTGGCGTTCTCAAACTGGTTTTGGAAGCTCGATCAGATAAGGTTGTGGTACTAAGATGATTAAAAATTGACTTGAAAGGTAATAGTGTGATTGTTTATCTGGGATGGTATTCAAATGCTCCTTTGCCAGATCCCGGATGTTAGAGGGCTGTTTTCATGTTTACCCCTCATATCATCAAGGGGTTGACCTGATAGCATATGATATTTAAATGTATATAATCATTTTTCTGAAATTTATATTACAATTAATGGATAAAAACAGCATGTAGCAATCTTCTAATCCTCTCTCAAACCAGTACGGTGTATTTAAATGTGCCTTATACATCTTCTTTATGTACTTGCTTTCTCTGTAAACATCAAATACTGATCATGCTGACTTTTGGACCTATGCCCCAAAATTGTTTAAAGCAGGCGTCCCCAACAGTCCGCCTGCTTGGGCAGCAGTAAAAGCCCTCAAGCCCTGACCGTCCGGTTGCGGTCAAGAAATGGAGATGCTACAGTGGCGGAACTGCCAATGTGCAAATTAACTTACATAATAATGATAGCAGTATTTTATACACTTTAATACGATATCTAATATAATACAAAATTAAATCTAATTGGCAGGAAATTCAATTTATGAAATTCAAATATTCATATAAAACTAATAAACTAAATAAATAATGTAATATGACATAGACCTTGTTTGGTACTCTTCAATTCAATGAAGTAAACAATACTAATAAACATAATATTCTTCAAATAAATGTTTCTATGAAAACTGCTCTTTCTTAGCCATCCGACAATTGCAGTGATTTTGCAGTTGTCTGTTTTCAACCAGCTGTTCAATACGTGGGGCTATTGTTTGCGAGCTACCCAATCGCAAACATGCTTTCAAGTGTGCATCACTTAATTGGCTTCTGTGATGTGACTTTGTACACTTCATTAAGAAAAACAGTGATTCACAAACATAGGTTGTCCCAAACATGCACAAAATTCTTTTAGCTAGATTGTGGAGTTTAGGAAATCTTGCATCTTACAGAGGTGTAGAAATGGTTTATACTTTTTTCTATTTTAATATTTATCTTTTAACTCAAGATTATTTTGCATATCTATTACTTCCAACTGCAGTTCAACAGGACTATCGAGGATATCCTCCGAAAATAGTGTTACAAATAACATAAATTGTTTATCAAGTGGTATAATGTCCTGGAATCTATGTTCGAATTCTTTGCTCAATTATTGCAGTATGGTTACATAGTCATCAAAGTCCAAGGTTTCTACACACTGAATCACTGAGCTTATGGTGGAAAATGTAGCGTCATCGCGAATAATGCCATTGCAAATTATATTTAGTTATTTTTTTATAAGTTTGTAATACACTAAAGTTTTCTTCCCATTCTGCTCGAAACATCACAGGTGTGGACGACCATCTTCCCAACGCGGATGTACCAGCCATCCTAAGTAGGAGACCACAGTACTAATATGTAGTGTTACACCACGACTGCACGGATATACTGGACTGTGTAGCTATGTGGCCTGGACCTTGACTTGACTTGGGGGATGCCTGATTTAAAGAGATATAAATGAGATTTTGTGTATACTTCTTTGCAGCACTTCTCTAAAGAACAGTTGATTGCCTCAATGAAACATTCTTCACCCATTTTAGACATATACAATCTTATTCCTCTTTTCCTTTCTTTTTTCGCATTTCCAGTTCAAGTTCACAACTTTCTTTTTGCCCATGTTGCTTATGCTTGGTGTGTCATTAGCCATAGCTATCAAGAAACAACAAGAATACACTACAAGGACAGTACATTTTTGAGCATCAATGATGTGACAATATAATCCTACAATTTGCAAACGATTACTGCAAAGTTGAGAACAAAGGAAAAAGGATTGTACAAGAGCAAAACATCACAGTCCTGTGGTGTCATCTGCAATGGAGCAAAGAAAACAAATTTTGATACAGTCATGCAATGAAATTCCACATTCAGAAAAATAACAAATTTTGATACAGTCATGCAATGAAATTCCACATTCAGAAAAATTAATCATCAGAAAAAGGCAATAGAGGCTATATGCCTTATCTCCAAGAGCGATGTTGTCATCAATCATGTGGTGTCTGGTGGTGGATGATCTACTGAACAAACTCATGAGGGGTGGGATTCATGCACAGGGCTATGTGGATGACATATGTCTAGTTGCATGTGGGAAATTTCCAAATAGTCTTTTGGAGCTCATTCAGAGTTTCTTACAGTCTCTAGAGCAGTGGAAAGGGGAAACTTACTTGACAGTTAACATGTACAAGACAGAATATATGATCTTCACAAGTAGAGGGTGGAACCCTCTTTTTGAGAAGAACTTAAAGTTCTCTGGCATGATCAAGAATTTGGGAGTGAGCCAAATACACAGTGAATGATAGAAAGAGAGAAGAGGGTAGAAGGTCACACATCAGTGAATAATAGGAAGAGAAAAGTGGTAGAAGGCCACATGTCAATGAGTAATGGCCTTCAGAAGGGAAATAAAGCCGTTGGACCCATGTTCTAGATTTACGGCACATAAAAGAACCTCAAGTCTAATAAAGAGGCTTCTGAGCAAAATTTAGCAGTCTTTCATGCCCAATATAAAATGAGACACTGAAAGCTATAGTAATTATACAGCATCCGATAATTAACATTCAATTGATTTAATTTCAGTGAATAATAGGAAGAAAGAAGAGACTGATTTGTGCACCATTAAATAAAGTTATATATATAAGGAATAGCTGAAAAGTGACTAGAGGAAAGTGGGTAATATAAAAATATATTCTGGTTATTACTGTAGTACACAAATGGAAGTTTTGGTGATGCAGTCATAAATGCTTGTATTTCCTTTGCTCATATTTGGTAACACTTGTGTACATACCTCTTGATTTCCTGTTTTTGGAAACCATTTTATTTTGCGTTGGTAAGTTACTTCTTCCAAAGCCATCCCAGCAGACCTTTCTTCCTCCTTTATCATCCTATAATGAGATTATTCAAGCTTGATATGGTGTGAAATATGCTCTCATAAAACTTAATTATGATATGAAACACTTACTTCTGTAAGTTAAGGATAAATCCCCATCGTTCCTTCCAGCACTTTGCAGCAGCTTCCTCTTTTGCCAGGCGAGCTTTAAAGAGAGTATCCTCAACAACATTGGCAGGAGCACGAGGAGCAGAACTTAGAGCCATAGATGCCACCTGTGTTCACACTTGTATTGCATATCATTTATTCATAACATAACAATTATAGAGTAAAATGTGGCAGAAATACTCAGCTAGGAACTTTGGTACATATCCCCAGCACACAAAATATACCAACAAATAATAGAATAAGTTTTGGAGTGTATGTGAGTTTTATTTAAAAATTGATATTTGGGGTTCATTTAATAATATGAACTAAATAAACTCTTGATTTTACATAATTTTTTACCCTAAAGGAAGTGACTCAACTCGTATTTTTAAATGTGATCCCTTGTTTTCATTTTACATAACTAAAAGATGATCTGAATGAGCCTCTAAAAATATTCCAACTCTCTGAAAAGCTATTGATAAATGTCTTTGGAATATATATTGTATGCCACCTAAAAATTAAATTAATAAAACAATAAAAAAGTTTCAAGATAATGTTTTTAAACAGGAATTTAAATATTATATGTGTCTGTGCATGCATGTGTGCATGCATGTGTGCATGCATGCAGCATAGCAAAAAAATAAATACCAAATGTCTGCTAAATACCAAATTTGATATTTAAGTTCAGTATCTTCCAAGGATGCAACATGAAGGTTTTCAAGAAAATCCCCCCACCTCCAACTTCTATTTACATGGAACAGTTTTCATAAATTTTGATTTTCTCAAAAAGGCTCTAATGATTTTGATTAAAATACCTTATGTTTAAGATATTTTTGTGACAAATAAAATGTATCTTGAATTTTTTGGGAATAGCTGAAGACCTCTTCATTCTGGATAGCTTTTGTATAATTAGCAAACGTAAGAGATATACAAAACTTACTACACAAAAAAAGTAGATCTCATTAAACACACAATTTATGGCATACATTTTTTTTTGTAGAGTTAAACGTTTTCAAGATATTCCGGATTATTGGTTTCAATTTTAGCCACTTAAACTTTTCTTAAATGGGAAGACATATTTCTTCTTGTTTCTCATTAGTTTACTCCTGACAAGCAAAGAGATTGGAATTTCAATTGTTGCACCCACTGTTAAAAGATGAGACTTTTGCTTTAGCTGTGCATTTTCTTATTTCCCTTCTATTTACGAGGAAGCTAGTAATAAGACTAATTCTGCTTATGCTTATCTTGATTAACACGATGTAGATAACAGATTAATGTTTTGAATAAAAGGTTTGTTTGCCGAGCAGCTAGAGGGCATCATGTGAATGGAACACATCAGATTTTTTTCCCTTCTACTTACAAGGGACCAAGTATGTAATAAGGAAAATTTTGTTAATGTTTATCTGGATTAACATGATGTGGATAGAAGAATAAGCCTTTTAACAATAATTTGTTACAGAGATATAGAGAAAGTCATGTGAATGGAACACATTAGATTTTTTGTTTTGTGAGAATACCAGTGCATCTGGAAAACGTGAAACATTTACATGATAGGAGAGGTATGAATAGTATGGACAATGAACAACAGATGAAAATTATGCTTTACATAATACTGTGACAATGTGTCCCAAGTGTGCAGCCTCTCATGTTCGCTGTGGTATGTGGCAGGAGCTGGAATGTGATACATCGCAGTTGAATGGTAAACAATGGTGCCCCACAACAGGATCCTCTGGAGCCTGAGATTCTTCTCACATCATCACCATTCTTCCCAATATTCAAGATATTCTTCCCAGGTTCAGTTTCTACTACCTTCGAGAAATTTGTTACACTGGTGTCAGGCCAGGAGTGGGATTTTTACGCTGAGATGGAGGAAATGATTAAATGTATGTTGGCCAAAATTAAGGGAATGGAAATAGAAATGAAATCAGGAATGGAAAAGATGAACAGGATGAGAAGTGAAATAATGCCACAGTGAAAAAGATAAGAGGAGAAAATGAAATCCAGCACAGGAAAATTGAGAAGATGCAAACAGAAATGAAAACGGATATGTCTACAATGAAAATGGAGCTTTCTACCAAAATTGATGAACAACTGGCTGGTCTGAAGAAAGATATGGAGCTGGGGGGAAAGGTTTAGAACCTAGACCATCATATTCATGCCCTGGAAGACCTCAGGGAATGCGTTAATGCCCTGGAGGGAAGAGCCAACAGTGGCGCCAAGGAACAAAATGTCATGATGGAAAAGATGCTCAATGGAAAATTGAAAGACTTGGAAGGTCAAGATGCTAGGCCGCGTCATAACATCTGCGCGTGTCAAGCCACCCACGTATGATGGGGCGTCAACCTTCGAAGTCTTCCGCCGACAGTTCGTCGCCGTCGCTACCCACATCAATTTTTACCTTCTCTACACGTACTATGTACATGGTGTATAGAGACGGTATGCACTCCACCCAAAAACTTGATACCGACATTTCACTGGAAAGATATGTTTTATCCAAAAAACAAAAACAACAACATATTTTCAGAAAAAGGTCCGTGTGTGTGTGTGTCCGTGTGTCTGTGAACACGATTCTCAAAAACGAAAAGTCGGTAAAACACCAAACTTGGTATTTAAGTTTAGTATCTTCCAGGGATGCGACACGGAGATTTTGAAAAAAAAAATCCCTCCACCAAAAACTACCCTTTACATGGATTTTTTTCTAAAATTTTGATTTTCTCAAAAATGGCTCTAACGATTTTGATTAAAATATTGCATACTAAAGATATTTATTTACCTGACAAATAAAATGTATATCTTGAATTTTCTGGGAATAGCCTCTGGACTACTTTATTGTGAATGAATTTTATAAAATTTTGCATAACTGCTAAACCGTATAGGATGCGCAAAAACTAAACAAACAAAAAATGTGGAGCACATTAAAACCCACAATTTGTTATATACATTTTTTTGTCGTGGAGTTAATCGTTTTTGAGATATTCCTTGTTTTTGGTTTCAGCTTTGAAAAACGTATACTTTTCTCATACAGGAATTTATCAACTCCTGTCCAAACAGAGGAACTTCAGTCACATGGCAACCAACTTTTGACTATCACTTTAACCTACAGAACTCGCTTATTTCGCTTCTACTTGCAAGGAAAGCAATAAGACTATTTCTGCTATTTTTTTCTGGATTAACATGAAGTAAGTAGAAGCATAAGCTTTTTAATAATAATTTGTTGCAGAGAGGTAGAGAAAGTCATGTGAATGGAACACATCAGATTTGTTATATAGCTTTTACTACTATGGCACCGCAGGCGATGTACAATCGATGGTCGGCAGACAAAGAAACCGCTCAGCTGATTGACCGTCCGTCCCTGGAGGTTGACAAAGTTCGGAATGCGATCCCGACGTCGCGAATTCTGGGGAGATCTGGGAGGTCCTCGAGAACCGCATCGGGAACCATCGCTTGTTCGCAGCTTACCGCAGTCAACTTATGGCGAGGTTGAAACAGCCAGATGAGACAATGCAGGAGTTCCCCCATGGCATCAACAACTTGCTAACAAAGCCCTGGGCAATCTGCCACCTAGCTACGTGTCCCAGGAAGCTACCTACTCCTTCGCCGACGAGGTCCATGACACTGAGATTCGACAGCTCTGATGCTCGGCGATTATAAGACGATCCACGAGGCATTAATGGCAGCATTCAATGGAAATGGTCAACACAACAGCTGTGACCACCTCGAGGATCAGGAGTATTCACTATGACCGGGAAAAAGATACAAGCCAGAGACGACGACGTTCAGGTGTTGTGTGCTGGGGATGTGGCGAACCTGGTCACCTAGTGAAGGAATGTCCACACCAAGATGACGAGCAGACGGAAAACGAGTACTTAAGGACCGGCGTGACGAGGGGCACGTCTTCACCACCCCTTGGAGTAACGCTACATGCCTTGGGCAGAAGAGTGCACGACTGTCTCATCATAGACGGCTGGATACAAGGGAAGCTGTGCCAGATACTCACAGACACAGGTGCAGTCGTGATTATAATTAGGCTTGATGTGGTGAAGAGCTTGCCGACACAAACACCTAGTTGGCCTAACAAACTAATGACGGCGTCGGGCGACTTCTTACCTTGGAAGAGGTCCTAGTGAAGTTGACACTGGGGCGGAGCACTGTGATCCTGTGGGTGTTGCGAGCGAGGGTGACTGAGGATGTGATACTGGGATTAGAAGAGCCACGAGGCGAAAGTCGACGTCGGCGGGGGGATTTTGCGACCTGGCCGAGATGAGCTGTTGCTCCGGAGTCCACAAGAACGTCTGGGGATCAACTTATTTCCTTGTAGGAACAATGGAAATAAGGAAATACATTAAGCTAAAGGAAGCCAAATCTTTTAAAAGCTGATTGCTATGTGATGATATTGGTTCCTTTTACACAGTCTGTAGTATTAAAAAAATAAAATAATAATAATAAAAAAAAAACATCAAAAGAGGAACAAAGAAAACATACCACTGACGGCTTTCCATTTGAGAAAAGCATAAATATTGGAAAATTTAAAACAATAACAAGGAATGTCTCGGAAATGGTTAATTCCACACACACAAAAAGTGTATCTCACATGAATTGTGTGCTTTAACAGGATCTATATATGGTTAACCTGTTATATATGTGAATCATCCAGCTTCATAGCTTACTCCTAGAAAATTAAAAGTGTACATTTTATTTGTGAGGAAAATATCTTAAACATATTTATTTTAGTCAAAATCGTTTGAGTCATTTTGAGTATATCAAAATTTGTCATGTAAAGTATAATTAGTAGTGGGCGATTTTCTTGAAAATCTTCATGTCGCATCCTTGTAAGATGCTGACAGTTTGGTATTTAAGGCAATTTTCATTTTTCGCCTGCTGTTAACTGGCACGTGCGCGCGAGCGCGCGCATGCGCACACACACACACACACACGCATGTGCGCCCATTACACTTAGGTAGTGGACACGTACACATTTGGTGAGTACTTTACTTTTAAGCTCCGATTGTTGCATCTGTGTCTGAGTTTATGCACCTGCAGTGATTTGAACGTGCGACTACTTCCGGAAGTTTCTTGCTACATCATCGACAGGTATAAAAAGGAGAGAACGAGCCCCCTAGCCAGTCAATTTAAACGGAATGCACAGCGTGCAACAATTGAATCAGAGTTTTGACGTGAAATTTTGAGTGTGCAGCCGTAGTCGCCGCATGTAGTGTCGAAAGAAAACTATGTGGCAGAATTGTTGCAAAAACAGAAGGAAAACGTTTATTTGAAAACAGATTTTTATTTGTAATCAGTGCAAGAAATAAAAGAATTATTGTTTGAGTAATAAAGAACAGTTTTTGTTACACTGGTGTCAGGAGCACGAATAAACGCCAAGATGGAGGAAATGATGGAAACAATAAGATCATGTAAACCACAATGGAGGAAATGAAAACAGAAATAAAATTTGGCTTGAAGAAACTGGACACAACAATCAGGAATGGAAAAAAAAAAAAAAAAAAAAAAGAACATGCAGATGGAATCCGGAATGGAGAAGTTGAGAATTGAGATAACGGCTGTGAATTGTGCGATGGAGAAGATGAAGACGGAGATATCGAATAGAATTTATGAAGAACAGGCCGGCATGAAAAAGGGACATAGCAGAACTTGGGGAAAGTATGGAATAGCTTGATGGAACAATGAAAAACCATGACCAACACCTGGAAGACGTCGGGGAATGACCTAAAACCTGGAGGGATGTGTTAAATAAAGCGCAAAAGAACTGAACAAGAATGGAAAATATGCTAGACGGAGGGACTTGAAAGTTGAGATGACAGGACGCGAAACAACCTCTCCACACTGCAAGCCATCCAAGTTCGACGGAAAATCCAGCTAAGTCTTCGCTGACAGCTCGCTGCCATTGCCACCTATAACCGATGGACAGACACCAGAGGAGGAAGTCACGCAGCTCATAGCAAGCCTCCAGGAATAAGATGCGGAAATTCTGAAAGCATTCCTGATGTCCGGAGACATCTGGAAGGCCATCAAGAACCGGTTTGGAAACCATCGTTTGGTTGCAGGCTACCGCAGCCAGCTTAAATCGAGGCCAGTGGATTGCACTGGCGATTGAACAGGTGATGAACAAAGTCTGGAGAACCTACCATCTAGTTAGATGTTCCAGGAACCTGCCTTTTGCTTCGTCGATGGGGTGCGATAGCCCAGATACCACAGCGCCTGATTATCGGCGACTACAAGACAATCTGCGAGGTGTTAATGGTAGCACTAAGAATGGAGGGGGCAAAGATAACAGCTGCGGTGACCTCAAAGACGAGGAATATTTGCTACGACAGGGACAGAAAAGCAACCCATAGGCGACGAAAATCTTCGTGATGTATGCTGAAAGTGTGGTCAACCAGAACACACAGCGATAGACTGTCCACCACAAAGCCAACCAGCAGGTGTAAGACAATAGAGGCACGTCAGGGCCATCATTGCCGACGCCTCAAATGACTGCTACATACTTCACCCAGGCGGTCCGGATTCGATCCCAGGTAACCGCATGTGGGATTTGTAATTGGACAAAGCGGCGCAGGGGCGAGTTTTCTCCGGTTTCCCCCGCCATCGCTTGCATTGCCATAAGTAGTAAAAGCGGGCGTTAAACACTATCAAAAAATCTGGTGTATTCATTCACATGACTTTCTCTACATCTGCTACAAATTATTGTTAAAAGCCTACGCTTCTATTTACTTCATGCTAATTGAGAAAAAATTAGCAAAAATAGTCTTATTACTTGCTTCCTTGTAAGTAGAAGCGAAATAAGGGAGTACCATAGTTTAAAGTGGTAGTCAAAAGCTGGTTGCTATGTGACTGAAGTTCCTTTATTTGAATGGACAGAAGTTCACAAATTCCTGTATGAGAAAGGTATGTTTTTTAAAGCTGAAACCAAAAATAAGGAATATCTCAAAAAAAGATAAGTTCCACGAAAAAATGTATACAACATAAAATGTGTGTTTTAAGGTGCTCTGCATTTTTTTGTGGTAAGTTTTTGTCTATCCCTTACGGTTTAGCAGTTATGCAAAATTTCGTAAAATTCATCTAGAATAAAGTAGTCTTCAGAAGCTATTCCCAGAAAATTCAAGATATACGTTTTATTTGTTAGGTAAATAGCTTTAATATACGGTATTTTAATCAAAAGCTTTAGAGACATTTTTGAAAAAATCAAACATTTCAAAAAAGTTCCATGTAAAGGGTAGTTAGGGGTGAGAGGGTTTTACTCAAAATATTCGTGTCGCATCCCTGGAAGATGCTAAACTGAAATACCAAGTTTGGTATTTTACCGACTTTTCGTTTTGGAGTTATCGTGTTCAGAGACACACACACACGAACCTTTTTCAGAAAATGCTTTCTTTTGGGGGGGGGGGGATACAGGGGAACCTAAAACTTATATTTCCGGGGAAATCTCGGTATCTAATTTTGGTTGGACTGCAATACCTTCTCGATACACTAAGGCCATAGTACGTGTAGAGAAAGTAAAAATAACGCTACATGCCTTTGGCAGAGGAGCGGAAGACAGTCTCATCTCAGACGGCTGCGTACAAGGGAAGCTGTGCCGGGTACTAGAAGACGTGTATCCGTGACTCTAATCAGACTTGATGTGGCGAAGGGCTTGCCGACACGAACACCCAATGGACCCTACCAACTAGTGATGCCGTCAGCAACATCTTAGCTTGGAGTAAGAGGCCGTGCTGGAGTTACATCGGGACGGAGCACAGCTAGCCTGTGGGTGGCGAGGCTGGCCGAGAATGTGATACTGGGACTGTGCTCTCAGAAGCCACAAGGCGACGGACGACGTCGACCGGAAAATCTTGATCTCGGCCGAGACCAGGTGTTCCTTCGGAGCCCCCACTAGCTTTCGGCGATCTGCAGGGTGATACTGAGGGATGAAATAGTTGTGCCGGCAAGGTGAGGCGGTGGTGAAGGCGCGCCTGCAACGGTCAAAGAACCTGGAACTGGACCGGTACTGGACGGTTATGCGTTACCCGGCATTGTTGCTTTATCGGGAGGGAGTGCCCGCGAGGCCGCTGAACCAATAAGGGAACAACCAGGACACCCAAGTTTTTTGGGAGTTAGGGAAGTGCAAGCTAACAAGTGTATCGCCGTGCGACGGATCCGAATAACTCGCAGGATCTGGGGTCCCGGCTGATACATTTGCTGAAGAGAACGGTCGACCATACAACCGCTTCATAAGTGGAGAGCATCCGGTGTCTACTGATAAGACACCAGTGTGTCTTCAGCAAAGGGAACAGCAGTTATGACCATACTTGCTGAGAACTCCTCAACATCGACACCGGAGACGCCCAACCTATCCGGCAACCACCAAAAGTCGTTCCTCTGGCGAAACAGGCGGAGTTACAGGACATGCTAGAGGACATAAGATCCAGGGGAATCATTGAAGAGTGCGACATCTCTTAGTGCTCCCCTGTGGTCTTGGTGAAGAAGAATGGTGAGCTACGCTTCTGGATGGACTACAGGAGCTAATGACTGTTTGCCCTTACTCCGAATCGACGACACCCTGGACACATTTGTAAGTGCCCAGTGGTTCTCGACTTTGATTTGAAAACGAGATATTGTCAAGTGGCCTTATATATCAGAGATAAAGAACAGGCAGCATTCTCGACAGGATTTGGGAATTTACAATCATGCCCTTTGGCATCTAATGCGCCAGCAACCTTCCAACGCTTCATGGAATCAATAATGAGAGGGTTGACTTCCTGCCCTCTGGATGACATCACCGTCGTAGACAACAATTTCGATGAACATCTCCAAAACCCGACCAAGATACTGAAAATGCTGCAGGCAGTTAACCTGAAGCTGAATGGAAATAAGTGCCAACTCTTCTGCAAGGGAGTGAAATACCTGGGCCACGTGGTCTCACCATCTGGGGTGGACACGGAGCCGAAGAAGGCAGTAGAAATTGGCGTCGCCCGAAAGAAAAACGAGTGCTGCAAAGTTTCCTGGACCTATGCAGCTATTACCGCTTGTTCGTACAAGGTTTCTCCAATATCGGAAACTGTTCACTTGTCTAGCAGCAGAGCACCGGTCTTACATGTGGTCAGAAGAGGCAGAGAGTGCGTTTCAGGCGCTTATGTCAGCGCTTTAAAGTGAGCCTATTTCAGGATTTTTACAACCTGGTAGTGACTTTATTGTGGACACCGATGCTTTGGAGGCATTCCCTCTCAGGTCCTGAATGGCCAGGAGAGAGACACTAAGGTAAAAAAGAACTACTGCGTGATCCGGTGAGAGCTCCTGGCAGTAGTAAAGGCACTGGAGTACTTTCACAAGTACTTGTATGGTCTGCAATTCCACCTGAGGACTAACCACTAGGCCCTCACTTGTCTGTTGAGTTGACTGTGTCATGTCGGCAGTGTCTGCAGCTGGGTAGGATAGCTCAGGTCTGAGAAGGAAGCAGTTGGTAGACGCTGACTTGGGGCCATTACTGAGAAATGGTGCCAGGGAATAAACCGAGGTGGAAAGAATCTTACCCAGGAGTAGTGTGTACACGTCTTACTGGGTCCAATGGAAGTCATTGAAGACCAAGGAAGGAGTACTGTTGCGGGTATGGGAATCACCTGATGTGAATATCCAGATAGAGCAGCTGATCCTCTCACGGAATAAAGTCACGGAAGTTCTGGTGGAAGTACATGCTGGGACTTCGGGAGGACATTTGAGACCCAACCGAACCATTGACAAGCTTCGTCAAGTTACTACTGACTGAAACTACGAGAAGACGCTGAAAGTTGGTGTCGCAGTATCAAGTGTGTGCGTCAAGTCGCGGCCCACAGACGAGGAGCTGGAGTCGTATGCAGCATTATAACTTGGGAGCACCTTTAGAACGTATAGCAATTGATGTAGCTGGGCCTCTGTATCACTATGGCTTAGTTCAAGTTGCCGGAGGTGTACGCCATCCTTAATCAGGAGGCCAATCCCACCGTGTTTTATCGGAGTGAGGTACCGCTGTGGCTACACGGCGATCAGGGCACTAATTTTGAGTCCTTGGCGAAGAGAAAAACACTGAAGGGACTCGGAGTGCACAAGATGTTCACAACACCTCTTCACCAACAGTCAGACGGCATGGTTGAGAGGTAGATCAAGACCCTAGAAGAAATTTGAGGAAGGTTGTGGACAACCATCACAGAGACAGGTGTAAGGTTGCCACTATTTTTACTGGCCTGCCGCTCTTCAACCCACGGCACCACCGGATTGTCACCAGTCAGTCTTTGAGAGGAAGCTGCATCTACCATTTGACCTGATGTTTGGTAGTCCTCCTGGGTCAGAATAGCCAGCAGTTGACTGCGTGGAATCTCGTAGAACTACTTCCCGATATGCATGAGATGACACGTCAAAACATCCAGGTAGCTAGTGACAGGATGAAAACCCATTACGGCCGGCAGGTCAACAGCCGAGGATTTCAGCAGGTTGATTTCGTGTAGCTATATTGACCAACCCGGTCCAACGGACGCTGCCACAAATTTCAACAACCATTGGCAAGAGTCATGCCTTGCGATGAAGTGGCTGCCCCGAGGAAAGAGGCTGGTAGTACACATGGATCGTCTAGCTCGTTACGATGGTCTGGACGACCAGTCCTGAGGAGGGAGCAGTGTGACTATGATGTACGGCAGTAATCGCCCGCACGTATGTAAACGGCCTACTTCGAAAGACATAGATGAATGTTTCCGTGTATTGTTACACCTATGCGAGCGTGCACGTGCACAATTGGCGAGTACTTTACATCAAGGCGTCAATTGTTGCAGCTATGTGTGAGTTTGTGACACCTGTGGTGGTTTGTACGTGCAACTACTTCTGGAAGTTCTTTTCTTCGTCATCGGTAGGTAAAAAAGGAGAGCGTGAGCCCCGGAGAGAGTCAGCTTCAACTGGAGATATACATTGTGCAACATTTGAGACAGAGTTTCGAGCGTGCAGTCGTGGTCACATTGAGCGTGAAAACAAAACCGTATGGCAGAATTTTTGCAAAAGTATCGCAGAAGGACGCTTATTTAAAAACTACGAGTTTGTGTTTTATTTGTAATCGGTGGAAGAAATAGAAAGTTGTGATAGCGAATAGCGCAAACAGCACACATTGGGATGAGGCAGGGCCGTTGCCCTATACCCATAAATATATTTCATTAAGCAAAGGTAAACCAAACGTGTCGAGTCCTCTTACCTATAAGTTTTTAACATTTAGAATTGCTGTTTTGTTTATAAAGTATTTCTTAAAACAAGCGTGAACTTTCTGTTACTTCGGAATGTTTGTATATTACATGTGTAGGTATATGAATCAAAATGTAAAACAAAAAGAATGATGGAATAAACAACTGCATAACAAATCTTTGTTTGAACTGGGTAGGCTATATTTCAAGAGGACTAGCACATAAATAGTCTTCTTGGTTATGTGGGACCATATCAGCCAATAAAGGAAAAAATGAGCTGAATACGCAGATGAACTCTCGGTCCTAAACCGCTGTGCTATCTGCATGTCATTGCTTCTAAGGGCTAAGAACACAGAATAAAACGCTTGGTCAAACATCTTTGAGAACTCGGCACCAAACAGAAGACCTTAGTTTTAGATGCTGAAGTTTTGTTTTTATTGTGACGTTAAACAGCTTACTTTTTGTGAAAACTTAGATTAACGTTAGAATGGTAAAAGATAAACATTTTCCCAAGTAGCAGAGTGTAGTACATTCTTGATGAGCTCTAGTCGGTATAAATTTGGTGAAGCTATATTCAAAGTTATGAGGTGTGTGTTGCTCTGTGATGTCCCTTAGAATCCATGTTCTTTGCATGATTACAATGGAGGGAGGGAGGCTAGGCCCTTCCAAAAAATCCAATAGCGACTTAACCAGTTGAGAAAAGCATAAGCGCTTGAAAAATCAAACCAAAAGCAAGGAAGGCTATCTGTCTCTACATTCAAGAGCTCCTGGGTTAGAATCTCGGTTAATGTGCTTTACAGATCAAGGTTTTCCCTTATCCTTAGAATACGAATGTCAAGTAACTTTAAGCTCCATGGACTCGGGCTCTTTTGAGCACCATTTCCCCGATTTAATTCATCGTCCGATATGACCTGCCAGGTTAAAGGACAGTAAAATTACAGAAAGAAGAAAATTCAATAACAAGGAGTATCTCGAAACGGTTAAATCATTAAATGAATTTGACATAAATTGTCTTCTTAATGGAGATCTACATGTTTGTGCAGTACGATTTTATCTATGTCTTACGGTTTTAATACTTCTAAAAAAGTCATTCAGAATGAAGAACCTCACAAACTCAAGAGATACATTTCATTTCTCATATACATACCTTAAACACGTGGTATTTTAACGTAAATCGTTGAGTTATTTTGGAGAAAATAAAAAATAACTAACATTGAGATGTGGTTTAAATTATGGACGTTTTCTTGTATATCAATTGCTACGATTTATGTAGTTAGTCAGAAAAAATAAACCCGAGCATAATATTACGAGAGGCATACTGAAAGTCACGAGTAACCTATTGTAAAAATTTAAATTTTAACAATGTAACGAAACGAATTGCAGGATCGTAATCTACAGACTTTAAGCCACATGTTGACATATTGTGACGTCATTAGCTTCTATCGGGTGACCACAGACGGTGTTTGCAAAATGGCTGAAATTGATGTTTCGTTTCGACAGTGTGCTGTCATTGAATTCCTTGTGAAAGAAGGAAAATGTGCTCCTGAAATTCATCTCAGACTTCAACGTGCGTATGGAGGTGTCTGCATGGGTGCCAGCAGTGTTAGAAGATGGGTGAAACATTTCAAAGATGGAAACACGAGTCTGCAAAATGCGCCTCGTAGCGGGCGTCCTCGAACTGCCTCTACAGAACGCAACAAGGAAAGAGTTGATGAGCTCATTACAGGAGATAGGCGTTTCACTGTGAATGAAATTGCTGCGCAACTTGGAATAGGACATAGTACAGTGCAAGAAATGATCCACAGCTTGGGTTATCGAAAGGTCTGTGCCCGTTGGGTCCCCCATTTATTGACTAAGACCACAAACTTCAGAGAAGAACCATTGCACAAAACCTTCTTCAGAGATTTCATAATGAAGGTGATGAATTTTTGACGTGTATTGTGACTGGAGATGAGAGCTGGTTCCATCACTATGAGCCAGAAAGGAAACGTCAGAGTATGGAATGGCACCACTTGAACTCACCAACGAAGAAGAAAGCGAAGACAGTGCAGTCTGTAGGAAAAGTTATGGGAAGTGTCTTTTGGGATGCACAAGGTTGCATTCTGGTTGACTTTCTTGAACCTGGACAAACCATAAATTCTGCCCGCTACATCAAGACACTTCTGAAGCTCCATCGGGCTTTGCGTGATAAACGCCCTGGAAAGAGGATCATCCTTCAACAGGATAATGTGCGTCCGCATACTGCCCGTGCCACTATGGAGAAGATCGGGGCATTAGGGTGGGAAACTCTTCCACATCCGCCCTACAGTCCCGACTTGGCACCCTCCGACTACCATCTTTTCGGTTCTGTGAAGGAGCAGAAGCGTGGCCAACGCTACGAGACGCTGGAGGATATTCGGAAAGCAGTGCGTCAGGGTCTGCGGGCAGCTGGAACGGAGTTCTATCACAAGGGCATTTTCAAACTTGTAGAATGATGGGAAAAATGTGTGCAAAACAATGGAGACTATGTCGAAAAGTGAAAGAAAGTCTGTAGATTATGATGATGTATTTGTTTTGGCTTAAAAATAAATATTAAGATTGTAAAACAGTGTTGCTCATGACTTTCAGTATGCCCCTCGTACTTCATTATATCATTAGACTTCGGACTAGACTTTAAGTTAATGTGGTTTATAAGCGAGCGGAAAAGGAAGAGGCAGAAGATCCTTACGCTACTGAGTTTGTTGTCTAGTTTGAGGCAATATTAATTCCTAACCACAAAATCTGCCGACATTTGTAAATTTCATGTCATTTTTGTAATATATGATGTTCTGTTGTATTCCGAAGTTGAAATCGCTGGGTGCAAATGTTTATTATTCCTTGTGCTTTCGTCGCGCATAAGTGTTTTGATTTTCTTTATACGATTTTGTTTTCCAACAATAAGTATCATAGTTACGTGCTGATTTTCTTGGCTTAAAAAGAAGAAGAAGAAGAAGAAGAAGAAGAAAAAAAAGCTTTTTCACAAGCATGGAAAAGGCCACTTGTGGAGATTACGCGTACATTAATGTATTCGCGTAGAATTATATGCTTACAAATATTTGCAGCATTCAACAAAGCACATAATTGCATCGAGCGATTGCAGTTTCATACAAGAATTATAGGAAATAATTGAGAGTAAACCACAATTCTACAAAGAAAAGCCTAGTGATTTATTATTTAATAAAACGCCAGGTAGTCTAGATCTGTGAAGCTCAACAAGCCCATTAAAACGCCCTGAGAAGAGTAGCTTGCTACTTCATACTAAGCATAAGCGCGAGTAGATTTTTATTTCAAATTAAGCGCGAACGCGAAAACGATCTCATACTTCAAATGTGGCGCCAAATGCAAAGGAGCTCGAGGAAAGCAGATCCAGACAATAAAGAAAGAACAAAAGAAGAATCCAGTGGACCACCAAAGAGGGGATCCAAAATACGGAAGAGAAGCAGCCAGGCTTAACTCCAGGAGGTTGAGTTCAGCAGGAAACCAAGAATGGTGACGACAGCATATCTCGTTAACAACCAGGAAGACATCAGGGACGATCGGCTAGCAGTCACAGATGGCTGAGTGAAGTATTACACCCTTCAGTTACCACCAGGAATCATTATTGTATTCATTGTTCCATAATTTCCATGTATGTGTGTGTTTTTTGTTTGTTTTTTTAAGTTTTACAGTTTCAAACAATATTTTTTTTTCATCACACGGTTGGTGAGTACAACGTGTATTTTCATTCATTATTGCTGTACTTGGTTCTACTGCTTAAACTACCACAAACTATTTAGGTATTAGTTTTTTTTTCCGCTTTTACTCACCCTAATACCGTATTACAAACTTTTAAAAATATATCTTGGTAATCTTGCAGACCAGATTATCCTGTCATGGCGGACGCTGCTTATGCGGAATGCCAACATGCACATTTAAAAACCACTACGCTTATGCAACGTTAAGAAATAGTTGGTACAATTGCTCAATGTAATGAACTAGTCAAAACAAAGGCATTGCTATACATAGAAGTGGATGTAAACTATCTGCAATGTAAAATATGGGTCAAAACAAAAGTGCGGAAAATAATAACCTCGAAACCGAAGGGAACATAGGGTAATAATAACAAACATAAGAGAAATGATTCATAATGTACGAAAAAGAAATGTTTAATTAAAATAATACCCAAAACTGACCAGACAAATATCATGTTATAGTATAGCACAGAGTCGCTGAGAGCGAATGCCACCGGCATGCCGATGGTGGACCCCGACAAAAACCATTCCAGGACTGTCGTCCTTCACTGGTAGGATGATGATGGGTAAAGTAAAGAGACGGTGGAAAGACAATAGAGAGGAGTGTTGAATCAGTAATACGATTATATATATATATTTTTTTTTAATTTATTTATCATTTTTGTAGGTATATTTTTTATTTTTATATATTTTTTGTTTGGTTTTTTAACATATTTTTTCCCCATTTTTTAAGCGATAGTCTGTTATTGACCAAGGACAAGTCTGGGGCGCTTGTAGCTTTCTCCGGGGTCGAAGTCATACTCTCCGACGCCACGAATGAGGGCCTTGAAGCTGTTTGGAAGGGTCCTGTAAAATTTCTGGGATATGGTGATGATATAATCTGTTAATAAGGGGAAGGAGAGATCACGATGGATGTCTCGTTGCAATACGAAGGAATTTGGGTAAAGCTATACGAGAGTGCCATCATATAAATATATCTTTAAGAATTGAAACTAACTTCATAATCCACTTCAGAGCATCAAGGGGCTAATATATTTTCATCTAGAATTGGAATATCCCACCGCTTCCACCCTGTAAATACTCTTTCTTAAATAACAACACTCACAAAAATTATCAAGGTGGAAGATTTAACAGCTGTTGCTAGGTGGGAAGTAAGTATTTATGGTCTAGAAACAATGAAATGTGTATGCTACCAACGTAGATAAAGTCACCAAACAAGAAAGGAAAAAAAAAAAAGTGAAGCTCAAAAGTCACCAACACTCCACATTAACAATGGAGTGCAAAGGCTCAGTTGGTGAAACCGGTGGAAATTATTAAAACCAAAGTACAGGAAAGTCAGTTTATTGATACACACTAATCTAAACCTAACACACCTAATGCTTCCTTCGCTCGCATGCTTTGGTTGGAACAATCGAAATGGTTAAAACCAAAATAGACGAAAGCTAAGTAGTTTATTTAATACACTGGCCTAAACCTAAGACAGCGCATGCTCGCTCCGCTCGCATGCTTTGGTAAAACCAGTAACAATTATTAAAACCAAAGTACAAGAAAATCAGTATATTTACACACACACACACAACCTAAACCTAACAGCGCACGTTCGCTTCGCTAGCATGCTTTGGTTAAACCAGTGGACATTAATGAAATCAAAGTACAGGAAAATCAGTTTCTTAACACACTAACCTAAACCTATTACAGCGCATGCTCGCTTCGTTCGTATGTTTTGGTGATACTACTAAAAACAAGTTACACGAAAAACACGTATTTACACAACAATAATGAATTCAGAACTCTAAAAACATAGAATCACAGGTTGGCTTATCGCTGTATTTTTTGTAAAAATGTTGCAAATCATCGTCATGATGTAAAAAAAGACAACTCATGCCTTAAAATAAATTATAAAGCGACTCTAGTGCAGTAGCGGCTCGTAGCCAAAATATCTGGTAGGGCACAATTTTAAGATTGACTAAAATTAAAACTAAACTGAATGTTATCTATGGACGCTCTTTAACTGCTACGGTTCTAAGCGTCCCATTCTATTTTGGACGCGAAACACCGCTTAAAATGCTCAGAGGCCTCTTTATCAGGCTTGAGGTTTTTGTTACGTGCCGTAAATCCACGACACGGTATCAACGATTTTACTTCCTTTATGAAGGAAGGGATTTAAAAAAAAATCAGCCGGGTTTGAACCCACGGCCTTGAGAACCATAGGATAGCATGTTACCCGTAGATCACCGATGACAGACTAAAATTAGTGGATACTAAAAGATATCAGTAGAAATGAAATGCTAATTTGTGTGTTAGCACTAACCTTTCTGTTTGTGGATGAAGTACATCCTTCGATCCTTTGCTTGAAAAATTACTTCCATAACTCTTTGATTTAAGTCAGAAACTGAACGCGACATGTTCCGAGAAATTTGAACACGAACCGTCACCTCCACTGTTTATCATATGTCAACATTATCAGAGAGGTGATCCTGCTATCAATTGATGGATAGCTCGTATTAACAGCTAATGCACTTGAGTTTAAGATTTCAGTCTTCAATACACAACTTTAATAGCTTATGAATGTCAATTAAAACGTTCACGATGTTTCTTTTCACCAACGAAGCTTGCTTTTCTCTCAGAAAATTATGGAAACTGCCCTTAAAGTAAAGTAGATCGTGATCGGGATATTAATATCTTAAGTATTTTCTTTATAAGTAATTGTAGACCTTACAAACCATGTTTAGGATTTTTCCTTTTAAGGCAAGTTTTAAAACTGCGGTTTCTTTGAACACTAGCAACTGATAAATCGGCATATCATTCTGCAGTTAATTTCACCAAATTATTCTCCAGCGCATTCGGATTTTGTTTCATAATACGTGAAATACGTTCAAGGCATTGTTTCACACTTATCAGTTTACTCTTACTCAGCACTCATTCTCAAAACACTAGCCTCTAATCACCTCTCGCAAGTAAGGTCCATTTTTTCAATAACTATTGGTTATTTGACCTTTTCCTGTTTCAAGTGAAGCTTCAACTGTATCGTGAATCTATGTCCTGTTAAACTTAGGGCAATTACACAACACACTGCTTGTACGCCTTGAGCATTCGCGCGCGAAATAAAATGCAAATGGCGTGTTATTTATGGACGCTCTTTAACTGCTTTGGTTCACAGCGTCCCATTCTATATTGGGCGTGAAAGGTCGCTTAATTTTGCTCAGAGGCCTCTCTTATCAGACTTGAGGTTCTTTTACGTGCCGTAAATCTACGACACGGGACCCACGGCTTTACTTCCCTTCCGAATGAAGCCATGCTAAGGATTTTTACGCCCGAAAAAATCCATCGTCCTCCGCCGGGTTTGAACCCACGACCTTGGGTATATGAAATTAGCATGGTAACCATTACACCACGGAGGGCGACATTGTCGTCTGCTTGGCACAGAGGAGAAATACCAAGTACCAACATTGTGCATTTTTACCGCATAAGCTTCTTTTTGTATGTTTCGTTCGGGAGGTTTATAGATCAACTTTGTTTTCAAATAAGAAGACATTAAAACTTAAATGTTTCTTATTATTTACTCTTACACGTGAAAATATCTTTGGCTAAATATTTTTGTCAGGGATTTGACTCAAATTTGAACCTTTGCTTATTGTCGGTTCTTATTTTCCCTTTGCGCATGCGCAGCAAATAACCACACAGGCTTTCGTGTCCTAAGAGAACCTTCCCTTCTCGGCCCCTTGAAACCCGCACCCACAAATTAGCTGCATCTGAAAGCATTGAATTCTGCGCGTGCGCATAGGATGACCACAAAATCGCTTGTGTCCGAAAATGCGGCCGGTTACTATTTCCGACAGCCATCTTCACTACAACTGTCCAGTGTGCATAGTAGGTTTAAATTTATTCAAAATGCGTTATAGATTACAGCATTTTACCTGAAGATATAATGCAGAAATTAGTGTCTGAAATTGTAGGGAGGGCACGTGCCCCTGTGCCTTTAAAGGCCGGCCGCCACTGCTCTAGTGATCTAATAACAAACCACCAATGATGTTTCCACAACCTTTTAATGGCTAGTGATAATTAGTTTTCAAATATGGGTAGTTCTGAATTTTGCAACATGAACGATTTAGACGCCATCCGTCTTAATAGCTAGTGAAACAATAGAAATTGTAAAAAAGTTAAGCAAAAGAATACTTTTAGTATATTTTAATGTAAATTGTATACTTAATTGAAACTTAAAGTCCAAAAATAAACAAGATATGTTTTTAAAAGCTAGAAATACATTGTTACGGTGAGTAAAAGTGAAAAAACTAATACCTAAATAGCTTTAGTGGTAGTTTAAGCGGTGGAACCAAGATATAGTAATAATGGAATTTGTTGTGGAGTATTTGAAGACGGGAAAGATGGGATTTAGCGGCAATGCCTTGGACTTGATATCCATACGTCAACGCAGGTCGGAGAACCTGTTTGTACAGTCATGGAAAAAATGATTGAGCGCTGTAACCTTTCAAGTATCGCTTCGGCCTAACGGAAGCACACGAAGTTACACAAGCTGGGCTTACACGTGCACTTGCACTATGCTACAAAACATGCTTTTATACAGCGACGTAAGACGTAGTTTATTGCTTTATAGCATAAAATAGCAACCAGAGAACAATCAAAATAAGTGTTTTCGCTAACATGCATAGAAACAGTAAAAAATAAACCAAACCTTGATAGTTGAGCTGTCCGCGGCGGTTTTTTATAAATAGGGAAAAGAGTGCTCCGAGGTAGAAATGGCTCAGTCCTAACGTGCTCCCTGTGAAATTCAGTATGCTACTTAGCGTGTGTTCGAACCCAGTAACCCGCGTTTTTTTTTTTTATTTATTATTTCGTGTTAGCATGGTAACCATTACACCACGGAGGGCGACAGATATCCGCATATTATATAATACTCAAATTATAACTAACATAGCAGGAACTCCGTATTAGTATAAATTAAGAATATGAAATAGAAAATATAATGGAAGAAACAACGTAAATGGGAGAGAAAAAATGTATGCTGTTGCAGAGCTTTGAATTTAAGTTCGGTCATTTTCAAAGCGGTTGTGTTACATCTGAGCTATATTTGTTAGGGACCAGGAGTGTCTGCTGCCACATTCATATATGCGCTGTAATATCCGCCATGGTTCTTATAGTAACGTGATTCATTTATCGTATTTAGAGTACTTCATGGCTTCTGAACCAGCTCATTGGTTCATTCAGTTGATTGGGGATTGGTTGCTCCACCTATATGTGTAACTATCAAAGAGCATAGCATCGGGTAGAAACATTTTTTGGGTTTTTTTTATTAATTGGCTAACGAAGAATGGGAAGCATGTTGCTTATTGTCGCATTCTTTATCAGGAACCAATACAAATGCGAAGCGCGGGCCAAGACAGCCTGATAATGTGTTCAACAGACGATAACGTATGTCACAGACTTGTTATGTAAAGTCCAGCTGCATGTTGAAAATAGCGACTAGTGTAAACGTCGCTGCGATACGAAATATTCTGCTCTCAGATTGCGCTCAATCATTTTTTCCATGAACGTACAATGACACCTTGTTTTGAACGGACATAGATGACTCGTGAATACGATAGATATAACATTGCCATTCGACGACTAATTCTTTTGGATAGTTCTTCAATATGAGGTTTCCAGGTCAGTTTATAGTCCTGTATCACGCCGAGGTACTTGGCTTGAGACTCCCAGGTAACATCACCATCGGCTAGTCGCAACTGCGGAAGATCATCTGGATGTTTTCGGCGAGTATAGGTCACCGCTTGTGACTTGCTGGTGTTGATGTTTAAACGCCCTGTGTTGAACCACATGGTGAGTACATTGGCATAGTGTTGGAATCTTTGGGTGCACCCTTGTGCTGGGTAGAGGTGGAGGCAGTATCATCAGCAAACTGAAAAAGCTGGCAGCCAGGGTGGGAGGGTAATGTAAATAAGGAAAAGTAGGGGGCCTAGAACGCTACCATGGGGAACTACAGCATAAATGGGGTGGGTAGTAGAAATAAAATCTTTTTTAGAGACAGAGAAAGTACGGTGAAGGTAAGAATGCAGAAGATGAATGAGGTAAGGCGTATATGGGGCTGAATGAGGCCTTCATGCCAAACAGAGTCGAAAGCCTTAGAGATGTCCAAAAACAGTGCCACAATAAAGTGTCTATTGTTAAAACCAGTAATGATGGAGTCCACCAGCCGAAGTAGTTGATGGATAGTGGCGTGTTTGCGGCGGAAGCCGAATTGCTCCGGACGTAGGATGTTGTGGGTCTCCAAGTTGTATTGAAGCATTCGCTGCACCATCTTTTCAAAGACCTTACTGATAGTTGGTATCAAGCTAATAGGTCGGTGGCCATCAGGACGGGAGGAATCATTTCCCGGCTTTGGTAAAGTAAAACTTTTTTGCATGTTTCCATGCGGATGGAAATTATTTAAGAGGTACAGTACCAATTGCATCCAAGCAGGAGGGAGAGCCTGCAGCGCCGCATAGGGAATATTGTCAAAACCAGTAGCCTTGAACGGGCGTATCTCGAGTAGAAGGTCACGTAATTCCGCGACTTCGTAAGTGAAATATAATTTCCAGCTGATATGGTTGGTTTAGAAATTCCTGGACATCTACATCAAGTTGATGGACGTGGTCGATGTTACAGGTATCCACAGGGTGGAAGACATCATCTCCACTTTCTCTCTGGTGGATTGAACAGTACGGCCACTCAGATACAGGGGCTTCTCTTGAGATGGTAAACGAAGAAGGACCTTAAACATACGCCAAAGCGACTGGTCCTCGATATCAAGGGATGAAAGCCGGCGTTCCTATTCCTCGTTGACATAGTTCGCCAGTTCCAACTTTAAAAGGCGTTGCAGCCGATTAAACTCGCCCCGGTCCTGAGATGAGCCAGTATGTTGGGCTCGACGGCGCGCCTTAATTTTTGCTGCCATCAGGTCATGGAGGTACCGCGGCAGTTTCCGTGTGGCTGGGTACTGTCGTTTTGCAGGAGGTATGGCCATCTTCATTGCAGCGGTAATGGAAGTGGTGATGTGGGTAATCAGAGATCTTGTATAGTGGCCCAGGACTGGCGGTGCTGGCATATTTGCAATGATGTTTGTGTACTCTGGCCAGTTGGTGCGCCGAGGACTAGGACGTGAGCTCGATGACTTGGAAGTAAGGTGAGTATGGAACAAAAGTAGGACAGGGTGGTGGTCAGAAGAAAGTTCAGGAAGGGTGAATAACTTGGGATGATATCGGATGTTCTTGACCAGAGTAATATTCAGGCAGTCCGGAGGGCGACGATCACCGCGAGAGATGGTTGGGTAGGATGGCGAGAGTACCACTATGTTATTTGACAGTAAGTAGCGTTGCAAAGTAATTCCTGGGCGAGTCAGTGTGGTGGAGTTCCAAGCATTAAAATCCCCCATAGCGATAGTGGCAGTGTTCGCCGTGAACAAGTCATCCAACTCACTGTAAACAATAGGTTTACTGGGAGGGATATAAACTGAAAATAATCGAAGAGGTCCTCTGTTGGTATCCACATGGAATCCTGTAACCTCCATATTTTGTGTTGGGGCAATGTGGAGTTGATGGCATTGAATGCTACGACTGACATAAATGGCTGTACCACCATATCCGTCGGCTCTGTCAGGCCGGTAAGAATGCATCCCAGGAATTGCAGTCTTATCCGAGGGCAACAGTCGTGTCTCTTGTACGAGTAGAAATGAAGTCCCTTTACAGCAACAAAGTTTGTTGTCTCCTTGAGCTGCCTCTGAAGACCATTAGCATTCAAGCAGCAGACCTTGAGAGAGTGGAGATCTGTTACATTGCCAGCCCTAGCCATGATGGATCATGAAGCGAAGGACGACATGAACGAAGATGGTGTAGGGGTGGATATGAGTTTGTCTGGCGCGTAACGCTGCAGCTAAGAAGGCTGCCAATTTTGGTTGCAGTGGAAGGGGTATTTGAGCCATGGTGCTCAGAAAGGAATCGTCTGGAATGACAAAGATTAAGGAGGGGTGTTCAGGGAAAGACTGTTGCTGTATGGGTGACAAACTTTTCTGTTGCTGGCTTGGAGGTTGCCAGAGGATGTCCAACCGATGCTGAGGTGTGTGGTGTTGTTTAGCTTCTAGTGACACAGATTCTTGCTTTGCAGTCTGTAATTTTAGTGGTCGGGGACGTGGAGTACCCTGCTGGATATGGGGCGCAGCTGAAGGCCGGGATTGAGGTGCTATCAGTTGTAGAGGATTAGGAGCCTGAATTGGCTTCTGAGGTGGTGCAAAAGGTTGCTACTATGGCGATGACGCAGCATCACTGGAGGCAGGTTGCATTCCCGGTGCAGAGGATAGGCTGCAGCATAGTTGAGATATTGTATAGGTTTCCTGGGTGGCAGGTCGAGATAACGGGTCCCAGTAAAGGCCTCCCTAGGGAGATCAGCATTGTGTGGCACCCTCGGCCTTGTACTGTAACGCGACATTTGACCATTCTTGGAGCTCAGAAGTTCCAATCGGGCCTCTTGCCATACCGGGCATTTGGCATTGCGACATGAATGTGCATCACCACAGTTGTAATATTGCGGAGTCGATCCAGGTATTGCAAGTTTTGAACAATTGGCCCGTTTATGGCCGGTCTCACCAAGAAGGCGCAAACAGATTGTAACAGGTACCCAGCTGCACTATGTGTAAATTGCTGGCAGTTGGTGCACTGCTGTGGTCTCGGTGGCGGTTTAAACTATTCAACACGCACAACTGCATGGAACATGTGCGCCTGCTTATATATATATATATATATATATATATATATATATATATATATATATATATATATATATATATATATACATATATATCCATCATCTCCGAAGTAGGCCTATATTGTGGCGAGGAGCACTTTCTCTTTCTTTGGGTGCCTTCTTGTTCATTGGAATCTTTATTAAGTGCTTCATAGCGAATGCCAACAACAATGGTTCCTGTTGGAGAAGGAGTTCGCTGAGGCCGGGTGACGTGGCGAGGTAGTGATTTTTGCCGAACGGCTGCTGCTCCCATATGGCGCTCATGTGTAAGTAGATAAGAAGTGATGGCATCCATGCGGGTACGATGTGTCGTAAAGAATCGAAAATCATGCAGGGCAGAGACGGTTGAGGTACCAGCAGTATTCTCAGCTAAAAAGTATTTGCAACGTCAAGGTAGAGTTGACGAGCATGTTGATCCATGGAAGGGTGGTGCAGAGTATAGCTGCATTATGTACGGAAAGGAAAAAATGATGGGTGCAGCACACACACACAAATACAGCGGTCTTAAGAAGTAGTTTAAGGCCCGGTTGCATAAAAGTTACTCGGAGTTCAAACACCTGAAATTGATCTCAAGTGAAACTGAACTTAGAATTATGGTTGCATAAACAGTGATCTTAGTTCAAGGCATCTTGAACTATGATCAATTCTGGCTGGTGAATTTTCTCCAGTTAACTTAACTGAACTTGGATTAGTAGAACTGGTGAGGATACATAATAGTTACCTTTTCATTAAATAAGGAAGAAATAAATAGTACAAGTTTAATACAACTTAAATAAAATGGTAAGTAACACATGTTTGTAGTTTAGATAATTAGCGTATATATTTCACAATTGTCTTGCAGAATGCATTACTTATAACCTATGCTAATATTTTCAGATGTCAGATTACTGGGATATCTCCGATGGTGAAGATTTTGAATTTGTAAGGGCTCCTCGTGTTTTTCAACATAGAAGGAATCCTGTCTTAGAGCTTAAGAATTTAAAATGAGATTTCGACTATCAAAGCATGTAGTCAAAGAACTGGAGCATAGGCTACATGTACAATTAAGGGCACAAACTCTGTGGAATTATGCACTCTATCCAATGTTTATGATCCTTACATTACGGTTCTATGCAACTGGGAGCTTCCAAATTGTGATTGGGGATATCTTGAATATAAATAAAGGGATTGCAAGCAGAACTAACGGAAAGTTACAAGAGAGATTGCAGCCTTAAGACCTCATTTCATCAAGATGCCTAAGGAAGAGGGTGAAGTAAGAAGGATTATGCGGGATCTCCATTACATATGCCATTTTCCAGGAGGTTTAGGTGCAATAGACTGCACACATATCCCAATTATAACACCCGGTGGGAATAATGCTGAAATATACAGAAATCGCCATGGTTGTTTTTCTTTAAATGTTCAGCTGTCTGCGACTCAAAACTTCGTTTCCAGAACGTTGTTGTTAGGTGGCCAGGTTCAGCACATGACAGCAACATTTTTAGAAACTCTAGAATTCATGCAGAATTTGAAGCTGGAGAATTTCCCCGAGGTGTACTTCTAGAAGACAGTGCATATCACTGCTGTCATTTGTTACTTACACCTACAATGAATGAAGAAACTCCTGCAGAACGGGCATATAACAGGGCCCACAGAAAAACAAGATCAGTTACTGAAAGGTCTCTTGGTGTTGTAAAAAGACGATTCCCATGTTTAAGAATGAAATTAGCCGTTAAATTACTTCGAGTTCCTCATATAATAGTAGCAACGTTTGTATTACATACCTTGGTCATTATTGCTGACGACGACACTCCTGCAGACGATGCTGTTTACAGAGGAAGGAGAATTTACCAGGAACAGCCTATACCTGATTTAAATCAGAGAAATAGAAGGGAAAACACTGCACTGAGAACTGCACTTATTAACATCTTCAGGTATTAACTAAATTTATTATTTCATAACATAATTTACATTTGTTGTGATTTTTTTAGATTCTAGCTCCAACTTTAAAATTTTCATTTTCAGTTCATGTTCCTCCTTCAAGCACTCCAACCTCTTCTTGTAGAGTTTTACCCTAATGTCTTCCTTCCTTTGCTTTTCAGGGCATGATGTTCTGGTTGAACTGGTACTTTTAGATGCTGAAGGATCTGATTCAACTGGCTGTATTTCTTCCTCCTGAGAGAATTGTAGACCTCCACTGGGACATCATCCTGCGGTGAACTGGAGATGACCTCCATATTTATGTTTGTAATAACTTCGGGATGGAAACCCACATCATCGTCGAAGTCGCAATTAGCTGGCAAAAACTGCGGCTTGAGCACTTCAATCACTTTGTGGTTAGTTTCGTCTAAGGAAGACGGCACAAACATACCCCCTCCTGTTTTGTAAAGTTTCACTTTATCCTCAGCACTTATTTTCTTTGTGCGCTTTTTTGTGTCTTCGTAACACAGTCTTAAACGTTTGTAATCGCGTGCAATAACATTTCTAGAATTAAACTCCGAAGTCATTTCCTTCCATGCTTCCTTTCTCTTTGTGACGTTGCTTTCTTTTTTTACTTTCTCTTTACGCACTATATACTTAGTATATAGAGAATGTATTTCACCCCAACAAAAAATTCGAAACCGAGATTTCACCTGAAATATATGTTTTAGGGTCCCCTGTATCCAAAAAAAAAAAAAAAGTATTTTCAGAAAAAGGTCCGTGTGTCTGTGAACACGGTAAAATGCCAAACTTGGTATTTAAGGTTAGTATCTTCCGGGGATGCGGCACGAAGATTTTGAGAAAAATCCCCCCACTCCAAACTACCCTTTACATGGAACTTTTTTTCGAAAAGGTTGATTTTCTAAACAAAATGGCTCTAACGATTTTGATTAAACTATTAAAGATATTTACCTGACAAATAAAATGTATATTTTGAATTTTCTGGGAATAGCCTCTGAAGATTACTTTATTCTGAGTGAATTTTATGGAAGTTTGCATAAGTGCTAAACCGTAAGAGAGAGACAAAAACTTACCACACAAAAAATGTAGAGCACATTAAAACACACAATTTATGTTATATACATTTTTTTCGTGGAGTTGATTGTGTTTTAGATATACCTTGTTTTTTGGTTTAAGCTATAAAAACTTATATTTTTCTCATACAGGACTTTGTGAACTCGTCTCCATACAAACAAAGGAACTTCAGTCACATAGCAACCAGGTTTTGACTATCACTTTTCGCTTCTACTTACAAGGAAGCAAGAAATAACACTATTTCTGCTATTTTTTTCTCGATTAGCAGGAAGTAAATAGAGGCATAAGCTTTTTAAAAATAATTTATTGCAGAGATATAGAGAAAGGCATGTGAAAGGAACAAATCAGATTTTTTTCTATTATATCTTTATGTTTTAGGACAATGTCTAATAACATATCCTTCTCATCGCTTTTAAAATTCGCAGAGGCAACCTCGCCCCCCCCCCCCCTGAATGTCCATTTTAAGGTTATGCTTTCAATTTGCAGCATTGTAAACAGATGAACAAAAAAAAAGAAGAAGAAAAAGAGGGTATTACGCATTTAATGAAGATAACATAAACTAAATAACTATTTTTGATAAATATTATTTTAATATAGAGTCAATTATTATACTGTCTAAATAAAATAACCATGTTTTCGGGACTAAAAGCCATAAACAGAAATTTTCATTCAAGTATTTGTTATGTCTACATTGGTTATCCTGTTCATTTGAATCCAACAAATCCGAATGGTTCAGAAGATTCTCGAGTCCTTTCGATGCAATACGAAAATTGCCATATGTTTGGCCATGTTGCCGCATTTGATTTTGTGTTCTCGGATCAACAGTGCACTGAGTTCATTAACCTAAGATCAGCATTATACAACCCGCACGGAGAAGCAAACTAAGTTCATTTCTGATCTTCGGTTATTAATGAACTACAGTTAGTGATTTTTATGCAACCGGGCCTAAGTGTCTTTTCCTGGCGATCTAAATTTGAAAGTATTGAAAACATTAAGTTGTTCAGATGTGAAAGTCGCCAGATTGCCGAAGTTTTGCCTATTTCTTGGGATCATTGGGGTTCTAGCTTCACAGATCACTTGGCTACACCATGTCGTCGTTCCGCAGTAGCGGCCTTCGCAACTGCTACACTCCTCTACTTACAAAAATATCCCTCGGCTACGCTTTGCGGCTTAGGGCCCTCCATGTTGAGCTATGCTTTGCGGCTTAGGGCCCTAAGCGTTTATAATAGACCAGTAAGTAACTATAAAGCGGCTCTAATGACGAAATAACAAAAATTCCCACGTATTGAAGTAATGTCAAGTGGTGGAACCATCGTATACTAATAATCAAATAGCGTAGCTTCCCCCTGTCCTGACGACTTTAAATATACATTCTCTCCTCAGACGGCGCTGGCTCTGTTTATTATGCCAACCAAAAACATTGATATTTCTGATTTCCGAATATATATTTAAATTTAAATCACCGCCAAGTAGTAAACAAATGCAACATAAAAGAAGCCTTATACACCTAAACCGCGAAACAGAAAGGAAAATGTACAAGTAAACGTGATCACCCGAAGTAGTAAACAAATAGTTTATTTTCCCTAATGTGGACATGATTTTAACTCTCACTTTAGATGGCGATGGAGTATTACATGTAATTTGTAAGTCAATTGTTGGTTTTTAAATTTAATGCATTACAAACCATTAGAACAATCATCAAACACCCGGAAGAAATACATCGCGCCCAATGACGTCACCGGAAGCTATGTAAAAACCTCTAAGCATTGAAAACGATTTGCTGAGGAGTAGGGGTTTTTTGGGGCTATGTTTTAAATCAAGGCTACCTGCCTGACACACGGTACCCGCCATGACAGTGTAACCTGGTCTGCCAGATTACCTATATCTTGTCTGTTTTCGGCCTTTAAGTTTCAACAAAGTACACGATTTATATTGAAATATACCAAAAGTATTCGTTTGCTTAATTTTTTTTTTTTTTTTTTTTTTTTGCAATTTATATTGTTTCACTATCAGACAGGTGGCGTCTAAATCGTTCATAGTTGACGTTCATATTGCAAAATTCAGAACCACCAATATTTGAAAACTGCTTATCACTAGCCATTAAAAGGTTGTGGAACCATCATTGGTGGTTTGCTATTAGATCACTTAAGTCGCTTTATAATTGATTTTAAGGCATGTGTTGCCCTTTTTTTACATCATGACAATTTCCAACTTGATACAAAAAATACCGCGATATACCATCTTGCCGATTTTAAGTGATTCTGTGTTTTTAGAGTTCTGAATCTATTATTTTTGTGTGAATACGTAAGATTCGTGTAATTTGTTTTTAGTACTTTTCAGTGGTTTCGCCAAAGCACGCGAGTGAAGCAAGCATGCGCTGTAATGGGTTTAGGTTAGTGTGAAAAAAAGCTGATTTTCCTATAATTTGGTTTCAATAATTCCCACTTGTTTCTCCAAAGCATGCGAGCGAAGCGAGTTGATACTTTGATGAATATAATGATTTGCATGTACTTTTTCTTTAATAGTTGCCACTAGTGCCACCAAAACATGCGAGTGAAGCGAGCATCCGCTGTCTTAGGTTTAGACCAGTGTATTAAATAAAATAGTTTTCGTCTACTTTAGTTTTAATAATTTAGATTGTTTCCACTAAAGCATGCGAGCGAAGCAAGTATTAGGTGTGTTAGGTTTAGGTTAGGTACTGACTTTCCTGTACTTCGGTTTTAATAATTTCCACCGGTTTCACCAACTACAGCCTTAGCACAAATTGTTAATGTGTGAATGTTGGTGACTTTTGAGCTTCTTCTTTTTTTTTTTTGTTTTGTTTTGTTTTGTTTTGTTCTTGTTTGGTGACTTTATCTACGTTGGTAGCATAGACATTTAATTGTTTCTAGACCATAAATACTTACTTCCCGCCTAACAACAGCTGTTAAATCTTCCCCCACCATGAAAATGTTCGTGAATGTTGCTATTTAAGAAAGTGTATATTCCAATTCTAGATGAAAACATATTAGCTCATTGATACTCTGAAGTGGGTTATAAGGTAAGTTTCAATTCTTAAAGATGTATTTATATGATGGTACTATCATATAGCTTTACCTTTCATTCTTGTGAATTGTAATTACTTTCTTTATACGTGCTATGTACATAGTGTATAGAGAAGGTATTGTAATGCACCCAGAAATTCGATACCGAGATTTCACCGTAAATACATGTTTTGAGACATACCGAATCCAAAAAAAAGCATTTTTAGAAAAATGTCCGTGTGTGTGTGGGCAGCATAGCTCAAAAACGAAAAGTCCGTTAAAAACCAAACTTGGTATTTAGGCTTTGTATCTTCCAAGGATGCGACACGAAGATTTTCAAGAAAATCCCCCCACTCCCAACTACCCTTTACATGGAACTTTTTTCGAAAATTGTGTTAGTAGGCATCATATCTTTGTTCATTTGATGTTATTGAGAAGTGGCAAACACATGGTCTACTATGGAGTGTGAAAGAGAAATAAGTGCAGTGGCAGAAAGCAGTGAAACAGCTGGTTCCTACCAAGCACGTATGGAACTGATGATAAAAATGAAGGAAGCTATAGATGTTGCTAATAACAAGATAGACGAAACAAAGTAGAGACTACTAATATAGAATTAAAGGCGAATAGCGCCAAGATAGACGAAACAAACAAGAAAATAGATGAAGCAAACAAACAAAAAATAGAATTAGTGCAGAGTTAAGAGCTGAATTTAAAAACAGCAATGCAGAGCTGAGCTCCAGACTGGAGAAAACACATGGCAGTGAAATTTCTGGAATCCAAAGTAGATAAAAATTCATAAGAAACAAATGAAAAACTGAATGTCCTGGATGTATCTGTAAAGAAGGAAGTGGAAAGAGTTGAAAAAAAAGTAAAAGAAATAATTGAAAAAGGGGGGAAGAACAGTAAAATGAAGAACTAGAGTTAGTGAAGTAGATTCTGGTATAACATTTTTGAACCACAAAATGAAGTCGGATGTATTGTTGAATAAAAAGGTGGAAGAGGGGGGAATAAATTTGGGAAAAGAAATGGAAGGAATCAGGGTAGAAATAGGTGAGAAAGTCAAGGATTCTAATAGCAAATTAAAAGATTTTCAAATAAAAGTAGATAAGAAAATAAATGAGGCTGTAAAAGTAAACTTGTACAAAAAATGAATAGGTAATAGATTTAGAAGGAAACAATGGAAGCAGAGAAAAGTAATCTGAGAGTGGTAGTGATAGAAAATGTTCATTCAGATGAAGATGAAGGTCCGGGTAACATGGGTAGTTACCATGGCAACCATCTCTGTTATGGACATGTTCAGTAATGTAAAAGCTCAAATTTTTGATGAGCATTTAGGGGATAACCCAATACAATTTTTGAAAGAACTGAATAAGATTCTTTAGCATAAGAATCCCTACAGAATTCAGAATGTGCATTGCGAGACATTCTTTAAGAGGTAGTGCCCGAGAATGAATGAGGCTAACGACTAGCAATGAAAGCTATAGTAATTGTAAAGATTTGTTCTTGTCAAGGTTTTGGGGGCAAGCTGTACAAAATAAAATGGGCTTAGAATTATCAATTGGAAGACTTGACCCCAGCAAGGACACAAGGATATCTGGATATTTTCTAATAATTGCTAATAAGTGTAAGTTATTAAATCCAAGACCGAAGAAAATGAAATTATACAGTCAGTAATAAAGCATTTTCCAAAGGGCATTTATAACAACTTAGTGATAGCTAGATCTAAAGATTTCGCCACGGTCATAAATTTATTGACTATGTTAGATACTAAGGAAAATAGTGTACAGTGAAAGGTATCCAAGTTTTTCGCAGAAAAATGACAACATTCAAAGATTTCCTGGAGAAGGGGCGCAGTCAGAACTAAAAGATGCTCAAAAGTAGGGTTAAGAAACGGCAGTGACCGCTATAAGGAACTAAGTTATTTTTAAAATAACGGCGCATTCAAAAATAAACGATTTCAGGTATCACAAAAATAATAGCAAAAGTGATTACCCAAATCAAAGAAACGGTAGAAATAGCTGCTCCGACAAAATTCGTAGTCATGGGAATTCTAAGTTGAATTCCATTCAAATTAACCCAAGGTTTATGTCTACAAAACATTTTCAAAGCCGAATGAAATCTCCCTTCCACGCAGGAACTGAAAACAGATTCGAAAATACGAATCAAAATTTCGGAAAAGAGGTAGGAAATTCTCGAGAACCAATTATCAACCGGGAATCAAAGCCAGGACAAAATAAATCTGTTCCAACTATGCGACTGAAAGCTTTAAAAGTGACGTTGCAGAAAACCAAATTTGCGCTATAAACCCTCCGGGAAACTAGGAGAAGGTTGTGATTATACTCCGAATTGCAGCCTTAAGAAATTCCTCAAGCAACGCTCACAATGGGGTAATTTAAGTATTTTAAGCAAGGTAAGTGACGAAGAGAATTCGTCGGAGCAAGATAATATTGTAAGTCCTCCGCAAATCAAAATAGGTAAATGTGATGCGTAAGATGAACATACGGATCGATACTGGATCTAGCACTTGCGTATGTAGTGAAGAATTTTTCAATTAGTATTGAAAAGGAAGATATTTTCCAGATTGTAATGCATATTATCCAGTAGCTATAAGTAAGAAAAAAAGAAAGGATTAGGTTGCAAACAATTTTTAAAGTTGGAATGTCAAGAGTGGTACTGTGATGTAATTTTTCTTGTAGTGCCGAGATTGTCTGCAGATATTATTTAAGGAAGTGATTTCTTGCTAGCTTGGCGTGCCATAATTGATTTTGGGGGAAAATGTATAAAAATGAATGATGAGGTGAATAATGAGACAGTCATTTCTTTGGAGAAAGAATGCTGCGATTATATAATATGTAAAAGGAATGACATTGATTCTTGTGAAGAGAGGTTCTTCATTGAGAATATTGTGATTAAAAGGGTGTAGATGCAGTCACATTCGATATGAATATAGGTAAAAATGAGTAATAATTTAAATGATTTTGTCATGCACAAACGTTATTTGTGAGGAATGTATTCTGCAGTTAGAATGTAGTGATGATATGGATAGAAATATGGTTTCCATGGAAACGAGTGAAAAATTCTCAAACAGCAGCCATGGTAATGCGTATAGGGAAATACAAAATGCCATGGATTGAATACTGTGCAATTAGATAAGTTAAGAGACATGCTTATGGAGAATATTAATGTTTTTAGTGATAAGCCTGGTAAATGTAACAAATATGTTCATCGATTTGAATTGAAAGGTATTACTCCGTACTCACACAAGTGCAGGCCCATACCAATAACAATTAGAAAGCAAGACGAAGTAATTGAGCAAAAGTTGAAATATGACATTATTGAGGTAGCGGATGAGTCAGCATACTTAAATACGATATGTTGGGCTCATAAAAGAAATAATAAGCTGAGGGTGACTATAGATGCTCGACGACTTAACTCTTTTACCATCCCAGATAATTTTAGCCCAGAAAGTGTGGACTCGTCTAAGCTTACGCGAGCAAAGCATTTTCCCATTATAGATTTAGTCGCGTCATATTGGCAAATGAATTAAGTGAACTTTTAAACCAGTACACTGCTTTTTTGCATTCTGATAAATGTTTTTTTTTCAAGAGATGAGCCTTCGGTTTATCCACCAGAGGACCAGCTTCGATAGAAACGCTATATAACATCTTTGGGGATACTATTAATGATTTTACTTCTAGCTGTGTAGATGACTTTTTGATTTTTGACGATAATTTTGAAACCCATATGGCGCATATCGATTATATTTTGAAAAAGTTTGGAGAAAGTAATATGACTAAGTTTGGAAAAGTGCAATTTTTTTGAGAAAGAGATAGAATTTTTGGGGTATCTGATTTCAGAAAAATGTTTAAGACCGAATCCCCAATGTGTCGAGGAAATCCTAGCCATGCCGCCTCCAAAGAACTTGAAGCAACTTAGAGGATTCCTTGGAATTTTGTAGTACGAAGCTAGATTTGCAGAGGATTATGCTGGGGAAGTTCTACCCTTGGAGGAATTATTAAAGAAGGATGTTAGATGGTGCTGGGAGCAGAAATACCAGGTGGTTTTTGAAAATATAGAGAGATTATTTAAATCTGCCATACTTTTGGAGCGGCCGAATTATGATTTTCCATTTCACATTTTTTCGGATGTCAGTGTAATAAGTTTTGGCTGTGTGCTTTGCCAAATTGATGAAAACGATGAGAAACATGTGATTGCTGCTGTATCAAGGTCATTAACAAAATTTGAAAGTAAGGCATGTATAACAGAGTTAGGGATAGGTACTATTTATTTTACATTGCAAAAGTTTAGGTTGTACATATATAATCATGAGATGATTGTTCATGCAGATCATGTTAGCTTGTCGTTTATACAGAGTTGTAAGTTAACTAATTCTAAACTGTCCCGCTATATTCATGGGATTATGTCACATAAAATAAAGGTTCTCCATATTCCAGGTAGGAAAATGTATTTAGCAATACTTTGTCTAGGATTAAGCTTGATAATCACATACCTGATACCATTGAAAATCCGTGTAACGAAATAAACCTTTTGAAATTAAATATTAAAAGGAATCCAGATTTGACCTTAAGCTGAACGTTTTAAAAAATTTCAAATTGAAGACGAGATAAGTAAAATATGGGTGGGATGCACCGGAGGTTTATGAAGCAACTGAATCAAAGTTTGGGAAAAGTAGTAGAGTTGTTTACAAGTTGCTAGGTAACTTAAATAGCTGGAAAATTATGATGCCAAAATGTATGCAGGATGAGTTAATTTAGCTTTTCACGTTTCATGAATTAATTCAGGTGTAGAAAAACCTGCTTTTTGTTTCAGAAGTGGCGTAAATAAAAATTTTACATAAAAAGGCGAGGAGAATAATTTCTACTTGTGATTTATGTCAGAAAGCCAAGAGTTTAAATGTTAAGTATGATACTATACCTAAGACTATAATTAGGGACAGGTAAAATGCTTTGGTTGCAATTGATTCACATGGTGAGATGCCTGTAGGTCAATTCAATTTTAGATTTATTTTTGTCATGTTCGATTCGTTTTCAAGATTTATAAAAATCTTTCCCATGAGGAAAATAAATAGTGTATCATGCTTAAACACAATTATTAACGATTACATACCAAAGGATGGGCAAATTGTTCTTATCGTCAGACAATGTCATGGTTCACACCAGTAGAAAATGTGTTGATAACCTACGTGAACATGGGATTAAACGATATCATAGCTCTGCGTATTTCCCACAAGGAAACCCATGCGAGAGATGCTTGAGGAATATTTCGACCTATTTTAGGCTTTTATGCCACAATAATAAAACTTGGATTAAACATTGTGAATATGTTGAAAATGTTATTAATTATTCCATAGAAGCTACCACTGGATTCACTCCACATGAATTAATGACTGTGGTAAAGCCTAGTAAAATAGTAAAAGTATTACCTGATATATGTAAAGATAATTCTTTAACCTATGAACAGAAAGCGGAATTGGTTTTCAAAAGTATCCAAAGAAAATCCGAACTGGGGATAAAGCGTGCGAAAAGGCATTAGCTTAAGTGCAATCCTGTCATTGGTAGCGGAGTATTAATAAAAAGAAAGAATGCTGAACACAATGTATAGTCTAGGATGAGTTTGTTGTATAAAGGTCCTTTTACCACCAGCAAACTTTTCGGAGACCACACATACGAACTAAACGATTCAAAGAATAAGATTATAGGGCGGTATCACAAACAGATACTGAGCCCATACAAAAGGCCCGATGTATAATTGTGTGTTGAAAAATTCATTTTGTAAGTGAGTTGTATGAAAGAATCCAGATTGTTATGAAATTGAATCTGTCTTGTGTAAATGAAAGCTAATAACATGGATGGATAATGCATTGTGCTATAGTGTTATTGCTGGGGAAGATTTCACGACGTTGTGAACTTTAAATGTGTGAGAATTATTAAAAAAAAAAAAAAAAAAAAAAAAAAAGATAGATGTTCATTCACAGCGTCATTAAAGGGGCATTTGAGGCAATATCAATATCCTAACCACAAAATCTGCCGACATTTTGTGAATTTCATGTCATTTTTACTTTCTCTATACATACTATGTACATAGTGTATAGAAGGTATTGCACTGCACCAAAAATTTCGATACCGAGATTTCACCGGAAATATATGTTATATATGTTTTAGGGTCCCCTGTATCCAAAAAAAGTATTTTCAGAAAAAGGTCCGTGTGTCTGTGAGCACGATAACTCAAAAACGAAAATATATTCACCTGACAAATAAGATGTATATTTTGAATTTTCTGGGAACAGCCTCTGAAGACTACTTTATTCTGGATGAATTTTGCATAACTACTAAACCGTAAGAGATGGACAAAAACTTAACACAAAAAAAAAAATGTAGAGCACGTTAAAACACACAATTTATGTTATATACATTTTTTTTCGTAGAGTTGATCGTTATTGAGATGTTCCTTTTTCTTGGTTTCAGCTTTGAAAAACATACTTTTATCATACAGGAATTTGTCAACTCCTATCCATACATACCAACAAAGGAACATCAGTCACATAGCAACCAGCTTTTGGCTTTCACTTATGGTACTCCCATATTTCGCTTCTACTTACAATAAAGCAAGAAATAAGACTATTTCTAAATTCTCTCGATTAGCATGAAATAAATAAAAGATAAGCTTATTAACAATAATTTGGTACAGGGATATTGAGAAAGTCATGTGAATGGAACACATCAGATTTTTTAAATATATGATCAAATGTTTTTTGTTCTGTTGCATTCCGAAGTTGAAATCGCTGGGTGCAAATGTTTATTATTCCTTGTGCTTTCGTCGTGTATAAGTGTTTTGATTTTCTCTATGCGATTTTGTTTTCCTACAATAAGTATCATAGTTACGTGCTGATTTTCTTGGTTGTGAAGCCAGTTAAAAAAATAACAACTAAAGCTTTTTCACAAGCATGGAAATAGGCCACTTGGAGATTACGCGTACATTAATGTATTCGCGTAGAATTATATGCGTACAAATATTTGCAGCATTCAACAAAGCACTATGTAGTATACTTTTTATTCCATATTTGGTAGAGTTAGCTGATTCTATGGAGATGCGATTGGCTGGTCTTGTTTTGTAGGACTGAATATCTTTTTTGTGCTTGATTACCGAGTTGGTACTTAGGTTATTTTCAGTTTTATACATGAATAAAGATTCACTGTATTTACAGAGATAGGAGAAGGGCAGTAGGTTTGTTTCCTGACATATTTACACAGAAGGCTTAAAATATTGAATCCATAAAGTATTTTAATAGCTCTCTTTTGTAGGAGTTCTAAACCGTTAAGCTGCTCTTTGCTTTTATCGGGCCATATTGCATTTAAATACAGAAAATTGTATCAAAAGCAAAACGTTTTCAATTGAACGTCGTTTCTTTAGAACAGGTTTTACATGTAATGATCGCTTCCTTAGAGTGTTTGGGTAGGGGCAGGTCCTATTGAAACCCTGTGTGCACGTAAATATTTACCAGAGTGCAACTAACCGCAACCGTATCCGAGGTCTATTCATCATCTGTTGAAAGTAATGCCTTGAAAAAGCACGGTGGTTGATCATCGAAATTATCAAGATATCCAGTCGTTGGAGCTCTCATAGTTTATTATAATTGTAAATGCGGGCGGCCTGTCCATATGGGCCAGGCCCTCCTCTAAAAGTTGCGCAATATCGTTTATCATATCCTTCTACTTCAGCGTTTATAAATTTGAAATTCAATAAACACAGTGTGTAACATAAATTGTGCTTTCCAGAACTATGTTACTCTGATGTGCTCAACAGAAATGCTAGTTTCTTAAATCTGACTTGCCGGGCGCGGTAAGCAACTTCTTCTCCACAGTAGCATGCTGTCGTGGGCCAATCCAGAACGTCTAGAACGTTCATTCATAGGCCACACTATTTTAGGACTTACTTTTAGTTTATCGAGCCAGATGGCTTAGGCGTTTCGTCTGGGACTGACATTCGGGAGGTCCTGGGATCTGTTCCCCGCGGTCGACCTCTCTGACCCATGGGTTTTTTTCGGAGGGTTTCCCGGATCACCAGGGTACTGCTGAGGAGGATTCTTCATTCCCCGAAGTCGCCCTCCGTGGTGTAATGCTTACCATTCTAACTTCATGTAAAAATCCTTGGCATGGCTTCCTTCGGAAGGGGAATAAAACCGTTGGTCCCGTGTCGTAGACTTACGGCACGTAAAAGAACCTCAAGCTTAATAAAAGGGGCCTCAGAGTAAATTAAGTGGTCTTTCACGCCTAGTATAGAATGGGACCCTAAGAACAAGAGCAGTTAAAAGAGCATCTACAAATAAAACTCCATTTCTGTTAGCATTCCCCGAATTTCCTGTTCCTCCATTTCATCTATCTGGTAGATAGATGTCGGCAAGGACTGCAGTGATGTCGCCCCCTCGTGTAGATGATTGCACTTTGGAAATTCAGATCTCGGCGGCAGGATGCCACTGGGGTTCGTTAGCATACTCAGCGGTGTTTATTCAGACCGGAGGTGTGGGCTCCTAGTGCTCACGGCGTAGAGATAAAGAACTGCTTGGGGACTGTTAGGGACTCGCTGCTCACGGCGTAGAGATAAAGAACTGCTTGGGGACTGTTAGGGACACTATGATGGCTCCCCGTCACAGCCTGGTTCCGGCGGCCTTTGTAATTGCTCTCATCCCATTCTCTTCTCCTGGGGTCTGACGTACCAAAAAGTCTAATCACTGCCTGAAGTGCGAAATCCTCTGCATTACCTTTAGTTTTCTTACCTTAGACTTGTCCGTATGGGTGGCTCAGTTGGCTAGGTGCTGGCTTACTCGCGGATTCAAACCCAGCCCAGACCGCTGGTTTTTAAGTGTGCTGAAAAGTGACAGCCCCATTTCAGTAGATTTACTGGTATATAAAAGAACTCTTCAGGATGAAATTCTGCCACACTGGCAGTGCTGATATAATCCTGTCAATTAACAGCATTATTAGCAAACAAAACATATTTCCCTTAGACTGGTTGCTTATTGAGGGCAGCACAGACCGGCCAGTAAAATGAGGAAACATGACGTATAGCAGGCCTTGTGTCTCCGCACATTGATACTTGACGAAGAGGGATGGCAGGAGTTCGTTCTCTTTGTCTGGATTTGGAATCCGAATCAAATTATGAGATGTTATTTCTTATTAGCTCAATTGGTATTCAAAAGCAAGAATGTAAACCGTTAAAAGAAAATTATTGGAGAAAAGGAATAGTCACGTCAAATTTCTTTTAAGCAGTGAATTTTCTGATGTTAAATTTCAGAAATAATTTTGTTTTGCGAAAGAACATTCGATAATATTCCTGCTTTAGTGCACCAGGATATCAAGGGAAATGAAAGTAATGCTAAGCAACCAATTGCAGCTAGAGAAAAAATAGCAGTTTGTAAGAGCTAACTACTTTTTGTACATATTTGTGTGTCACAGTTTAGTTTTAGAATACTTTATTTTAAACACTAACAAAGATCACTAATGCCACCCTCTGTTTAACCCTACATTGCATGGAGTTGCCATTTGACAACAAAGACAATTAATCAAAGGTTTTAGTATTTTTAGTGGGCTTCTTTTCAAAATTCGTATTATATTAACCTTCAACAATAAAATTTGGCTATTTAAAGCTGTTTTATGTTGTAAAAATGTTAACATCTTTGCATAAAACTGTAGTGTTTTTGTTTTTAATAATAAAATCCAAAGTCCATGCAACTGCAGTCAAATGTAACCTCGTCATCCAAACGTGCCATCATACTGGTTATTTTACTTGGGCCCTCCTCATTCTTTATCACGTTTACATTGACTGCAGTTTTTGGGACTCCAACTCGCGACGTTTGGCTTTGAATGGATGACCAGTCCATTTCGTATCTCACTAATGCTCACGCTGTTCAAGTCGCTTCAGTTGTAGTGGTGAAAGGGATATAAAGTTGGTTTGCAAATTAGAGGAAGAGCGACATATGAAACAAAATAATTCCTGCAATGTAGGCTTAATAATCTTCATCTGCAGGTTTCAAAATTATTATTCATCAGGATTTCCTCTTCATCCAAAGGAAGGGTAAGTGTTTCTGCAATTGAGGGGGTCAGCGCAACAGTGGTCTAACCCAGAAACAGATTTGCACCACACTAATACAAATTGTTAGGTATATCTCAACATTATGTTAACAGTACTCAATGTGTTGCTGTGTGATAATCTGGAAAAGTGTCATTGAACAATCAGTTCGATTAAAATGAGGTTTTCGTTATTCTTAAAGAAACCAGGTGTGTTTAACTGAGTTATTCTCCATTTTTTAAAAAGATGGGTTAGACCACTGTTACACTGATCCCCTGAATTAGTTTAGATGGCAGCAACAGCAATTTTTATTTATTTGTTTTACCCTTTTTGTTACTGGGAACGCCTTCACAGCAATGCTTTCAGATACAGAATTGGTGAAAGAGCGGTTTCCGATATTGTTTCTCAAGTTTCCAAACAGATTTGGAAGAGGATGTCCATTTATTTACCTGAACCAACAGCAGATATGTACAAACGCATAACGCTGGAATTCAATATGAATGGCGGTTTACAAATGTATGGACAGCATTGATGACAAACATCACATGTTCCTCTAGCTGTTCGGTAAACAAACTTTTTATTCAAAACATTAATCCGTTATCTACAAGATCCTAATCAAGATAAACATAAGCAGAATTAGTATTATTACTAGCTTCCTTGTAAGTAGAAGGGAAATAAGAAAATGCACAGGCTAAAGCGTCCTTTAAAGATGGTCGTATGTGAAACAATTGAAATTCCAATCTCTCTGCTTGCCAGGGATAAACAAAAGAGAAGGAAGATGTCTTCCCGTTTGAGAAAAGTTTAAGTGGCTAAAATGGAAACCAATAATCCGGAATATCTCAAAAACGGTTAACTCTACAAAAAAAAAAAAAAAAAAAAAAAAAAAAAAAAAGTATATGACATAAATTGTGTGTGTGTGTTTTTTTTTTTTTTTTTTTTTTTAGTGAGATCTGCATTTTTTGTGTAATAAGTTTTTGTATATCTCTTATGGTTTGCCAGTTATACAAAAATCATCCAGAATGAAGGTCTTCAGAGGCTATTCTCAGAAAATTCAAGATATGCGTTTCGTTTGTCATAAAAATATCTTAACCATAATGTATTTTAATCAAACTCATTGGAGCTATTTTTGAGAAAATCAAAATGTTTGAAAAATGTTCCATGTACAGGGTAGGGGTGCATCCGTGGAAGATACCAAACTTAAATACCAAGTTTGGTATTTAACGAACTTTTCGTTTTTGAGCTATGGTGTCAACAGGCGCGTGCGCGCGGCCCCCCCCCCCACACACACACGTGGACCTTTTTCCAAAAATGCATTTTTTGGATTCAGAAGGACCAAAACATGTATTTCAGTGTAATCTCGGTACCAACATTTTGGGTGCAATACAATACCTTCTCTATACACTATGTACATAGTACATGTAGAGGAAATAAAAATGCTAAAAGTGGATCATCCTTGAACAACTACAAGCATTTTACCTCCTCTGTCATTATTGTCACTGTAGATGTACATTGTTGATTTTCTACCTATTGATGTTAGTTTATTGGGGAAACTGAGTAATGCAATACTTTCTCTCACAGTATTTTGGGAAGAAAGAAAATCACTTCAACAATGAAGCTGGCTGCTCCTGAAAACTTGCCTGATTAAACACTTCTAATCCCCTTTGTGTTAGTTGGACATGAAGCTTTTCCATTTACGTAAAATCTAGTACAACCACGTCCTAAAAGACAAGTGAGTGATAATATTGATATTAAGATTTTTAATTATCGACTGTGCCAAACCGTTGAGTGCGCTTTTGGGATTTTGGCGACTAGTTTCGGTTATGTGGCAGTTGCGGTCATGTGGAATCATGACAAAGCATTGCTTTAGCCAAAGTATGTGCGTCTAAACCCCAGTAATCTGCGCTACAAGTATGGGATGTTAATTATCAAAAAGATACCCAGAAAGTGTGTGTGTGTGTGTCCTGTTCTAAATAGGGCGTGAAAAGACCACTTAATTTTGCTCAGTGGCCTCTCTTCCAGGCTTGAGGTTATTTTACACTGGACCAACGGCTTTACTTCCCTTCCGAAGGAAGCCATGCTAAGGATTTTTACACCCGAAAAGATCCATCGTCCTCCACCGGGTTTGAGCCCGCGACCTTGGACTTATGAACTTAGCATGATAACCATTACACCACGGAGGGCGACCAGGTGAATAGATAAAGGTATGCATGTTATGTGAACAGCATAACTCAAAAAAATGAAAAGTCTGTTGAATAGGTACCACACTTGTGGCAAACTGCTATAGTTTTTGTTTGCTCAGTATCTTAGATGTGACATGAAAATCTTTAAGAATATCTCCCTACCCGAAAATAAACACGGAAAAAAGAAACTTTGGACTCTCCCTAAAATTGTTCTAACGATTTTTATTAAAACAGCATGTGTTTAAGATATTTGCATAATTATTGTTTGTTAATGACAAAGGATAGTGCATGGCAAATAAATTGTACATCTTTAGTTTCTTGGGAAAAGCCTGTGAAGTGTTTTTAATTCTGATTTTCTCTTTTACAATTGGTAAACCATAAGAGATAGACAACAACTTCCTACACAAAACCTGTAGATCTTGTTAAAGCACACAATTTATATTTGATAAAGCTTTGTGGTGTTAACCATTTCCAAGGTATGTTTTCTTATTTGGTGCATTTTCAAATATTTTAACTTTTCTGAATTTCAAATTGATATTCTTTTAGTTCTCTTCTTTCTTTTTTGGAAAGAACAGAATATCAAAACCATCACAGAGTGACCAACTTTGAAAAGATTTGACTCATTTTAGTTTAGTGTATTCTTCTTATGCGTACAACAAAATCTATAAACTGAATAATGAAAGTTTGGTTTTGTCTCGTATATGTGCAAAAATTGGCGAGGTAAACAATACTCACGAAGCAGCATGGCTGCCAACCTAAATAAACACAAAGGGGTCATTAGGGAATTTAATTTCACAGACCCCTCTTCTATGCCTCCCCATTGCTCTGCAGCTGCGGCCTTTGGCACTCCTCTATTATAAAAACCATCTCTCAGCTCGCTTTGCAGCTTAGGGTTCTCAGCCTTTTTTTTTTTTTTTTTTTTTTTAAAAAAAACAGTACCGGAGTCTGATCAGGACTCCGGCACTGTATACCCTACTTTTATTTACCTTTTTCTTTTTACTTTGTTTTGCCGTATTATTACTGTTTATTACTGTTTTCTTACTTTTACAACACACACATATACACAAACATATAACACCCATTCCCAAGGCGGGATTCGAACCCACGATCCCCAGCGCTACGAAGCACCAAAGCGGGATGCCTTGGCGAGCGCGGCCATGGGGACCGGCAAGGGTAGTCACATTGAACATATTTTATAAGCTTCTTGGTAAAAAGCCTTAAGCTATATGCTGCACCTTTGTGATTTGCAAAGCTTAATTTTATCTGCAAGGTTGGCAGCAAGAAGAAACAGAACTAGCAATCATACTCTTTACAGCTACTCAGTTCAGCACAGATATGAGACAATATGGGAAAGTTTATCTGTGTTAACAAGAAATGGAAGAACAAGCTATAGGTATATAAGAATAGCTCTTGGAGAGAGAGAGAGAGGGGGGGAGGAGAAAGCCATATGAATGGAATTCATCAGATTTTTCATTTGAAAAATTGCTCTTCGTTTTGGAATTACTGTCTTCTCTTTCGTATTTGGAGCATTTCAATTCATGTCAAGTTAAAATTACTAATATACAGGGTGTATATAAATGAATATCGGGGTTTTAACTCTTTATAATATTTATTACATTCAACTTACAGTTATGAATAATATGTCAAATGAAAAAGCAACTCAAATAGTTTTACCAAGAAGCTTATAAATGTTCAATGTGACTACCCTTTGTCACACGGCACACATCAAGTCTATAGCCGAGTTCTTCCCAAACGTTGATAAGTGTGTATTCAGTAATTGTAGCAACAACTGCTTCAATCCGGTTTCTTAATTCAGGAAGGTCAGCTGGTAGCGGAGGCACGTACACACGATCCTTGATGAAGCCCCAAAGGTAAAAATCGCATGGCTTTAGGTCAGGAGGACGTGGAGGCCATGCATAGCAAGCCCCGTCATTGGGGCCCTTGCGCCCTTTCCAGCGCTCGGGTACAGTGACGTTCAACCAATCGCGTACTTCATTATGCCAGTGAGGTGGCGCACCATCCTGCTGGAAAATGAAGTTCTCTGGCTCATTTTCTTCCAACTGAGGGAAGAGCAATTGCTCCAGTGCATCAAGGTAAGAAGTGCCAGTTACAGTAGGTTCACCAAAAATGAAAGGCCCATAAACTTGTCGCCGGGATACGGCACAAAAAACATTCACTTTAGGGGAATCTCGTTGCATTTGTACCATCTCGTGAGGATTTTCTGAGTCCTAGATACGCACATTATGAATGTTAACATGTCCACTAAGGTGAAAGGTCGATTCATCACTGAAGACAACAGGATCCACAAAATCGTCATGAAACAACATGTCGTTTGCTAATTTGGCACGTAATCGTGGTCTGTCGGCTTTAGAGCCTGTAATAACTGTAAACGGTAAGGACGTAGCTGTAAGCGTTTTCTTACAACTTTCCAAACAGTCGATACAGTGACGACTAGCCTTCCGGACTGATTTCTTTGGGTTACGAGTGAACGACTTTCTCACTCGCTCAACAGTCTCTTCACTTACTCCTGGTCGTCCGTGCTCTTCCCTTTACAAAGGCAGCCGGTATCTTCAAACTAATTATACCATCTACGAATGTTTTTATCAGTAGGAGAATCACAACCGAACTTACTACGGAACGCACGTTGCACAGTAACTACAGATTCGGTCTTTGCAAACTGCAAAACACAAAACACTTTGTTTACTAGTCGCCATCTTTGCTACTACCGCTGTCTAGTGGATTGCGGCAGAAACATTGCACGCACATGCGCACTTGTGCCAAAAAACAAAACCGTTTGAGTTGCTTTTTCATTTGACATATCATTTATAACTGTAAGTTGAATGTGATAAATATTATAAAGAGTTAAAACCCCGATATTCATTTATGTACACCCTGTATATTCAAAACTGTTCTCTTTATTTCAGTTATAACATGCCCCAAGCTAACTGCACCTAAAAAGGGCTATTTTGTAAAAAAACACTGTGGAAATGTACTAAATGCAGCCTGTGGGGTACGCTGCCAAGTGGGGTATCAGCTAACTGGCTCCAGTATCCGACTTTGTCAGGAGAATGGCACCTGGTCTGGACAAGAGGCAGAATGCATTGGTAAGTAGAAAAGTTAACAAATGAAAATAAAAACACAAAAATGACGAGGATGAGTACATCCTCACAGGTGAAGTTCTTGACTCCTAATAAGCAATTCACTGAAAGTCAAGGGAGAATCCACGATTTCTGTAAGAGGGGTGGGTGCTTCTCCTCAGAACATTTTTAAATATTTATCTCAAAAAATTTGAACTTTCAGGTAGAAAATATTTAGATAAACATATAGTAAAAGGAGCAAAATAAATAATATACTATATTTTACACAATAATATATACATTTTGAACCACTAAATATAAAGTACTAAAGTAGGAAAAATATACTTAAATAATTGTGAATTAAGCAGTATTGAAGTACAAAGCCAGCGCTACTTGTTACTTACATTTTAAAAATCTACTTGACCTATACAAAAGCAGAGCACCCGTGAGAAGAGTAAAAGGAAGGAAGAAGAAGAAAAAACTCCTGTCTACATATATTTCTATATAACTGACAGAGTATCTTTTCATGTTTTTGCGGAGCAAATCTATTTGAAGAAGAATGACAGTGATATAACCTCAACATGTGTAGGCCGTAGTATGTCAAAGATTTTTCGTTGCTTGGATCCATTTGTGGCAAATGATAAGGATACAACTAATGTCAGTAAGACATTTCCTTGATTGCCATCTGTGGGGTGTGTCATTGCTGCGTTCAGTGGAAATGTACACGCACGTTCTCATGCATGACTGATGTGATTGTTTGTAATCTCATTATTTGTTTTCATTCTGTGAAAGGTTTGGCTTAGCTCTTATACGCAGTGATTCCATAGGGATTTACATTTATAATGGTTACTACTAGAGCCGGTCAAAACCCGTGCCGCTCTCGCTCGTTACTGGTAAGCCACGCCTCTCTCGAGAGTGTGGTAAAGAGAGTATCGAGAACTAGTGCTCACCAGTGAGGCGACTCGAGAATTCTCGTAACTACAGGCGGAGTAGTTGACGTATAATCCGTGGAACAAATTGGTTGCGCAATAACTAGGGTCCGGATTTTTAGGTTTTAATCTGTTTTTCCCCTTGTAAATTAGAAAGCTTCAAAGTACTTTTATGTCTCAAGCGGTTTGGGTGCTAGTCTTAAGACCTAAAACTCGCTAAACTTAAGTTTTGTTTAAAAAAAGAACTGAGCTTTCCTGGCGACGAATTAATTCAAAATCTTCTCGGGCTTCTAACCAGGTAAAAACTTGGCTTGATACCAACGTTTCGAAGAAGTGCATCTTCCTCGTCTTCAGGGTGAACTGATGGATTGAGCTTGCGGAGACTGGTATTTATAAGAGCTGGAATGAAGCTAACATCTGATAGGATCGCGTGATATTATGGCCTGGTATTTAAGATGCCCATGTCTCAGTCATCTTAACGAGCTTGATCTTCGAGCTGTACACATGGCGAAGAAAAGACCCCGCAGAGCCGCCGCTGCTAAGGCAGCAACCGTCGCCTCTTTCCCGGCAGCCGCCGAGGAGGTAGCATCTCCGACGCCACCGGTCACGGCAAGCCTGCTTCGCCGCCGGCCGCCACCGCAGTCTCGCCGCAACTGCAGCCGCCACCGACGCCTCCACCCAGCTCCACGACACCGCCGCTACGGTTCAGTGACGTGGTATGGGGGGTCCCTCGGGACCTTTCCACCCGGCATCTGCTCACCGCCGTGCAGTCGCGGTGGCCTTCTTGCTTGAGGGCCACCCGCATATACTGCGACCGAGGGCCTACGCCGCTTGTTCGCCTGGAGTTGCAGGACCAGGCTGACTTGGAAGCTGCTTTGGCATCAGGGTTGCCCCTATTAGGGCAACTACTGGTCATCGAGGCTAGCCGACAGGAACGCCACCGGCCATGCCGACGCTGCTGTGCCTACGGGCACAAAGCTGAAGTCTGCTCTTCGCCGCCGAGGTGCCACTACTGTGGTACCAATACCAACACCGCCGAGTGCACTGGGCACGATCTCCGCCGTCGCCGCCGATTCTGTGCCACCTGTCGTGGCACAGGACACTTCACCGGGCAAGCCCAGTGCCCTCTCTACCCAAGGAGCAGAACTTCATCACCACCTCCTGCCCGCCGCACCACACCACCGCAGACTACCCACGCAGAGGCCACACCACGTCGGCGCTCGCTTAGCTGCCCTGGAAGAGACGTGCAGTGACTTCACTCAGAAGCTGCTTGAACTTCAAGCTTCAAACACCGCAGTCACCTCCACTCTTCAAGCATCTGCAGCTGATTTATCCACCCGGGTAGACGGCATCCATGAGCAGCTGAAGCAGGTTCGACAGAAACAAGTTCTCCACTCTGCTGACATGTTTCGACTCCGAAAACAGCAGAACATCACCGCTCCTCCTGCCCAGGTTGAGGGGCATGCACCGACAGCGGGTCCTCAGGAGTCGACCATCTGGAAGACGCCTCGGAGTATCACTGAACACTACCGCAAGAGACAGATCCAGTAAGAATTCTTCGTCCACATCTCTCCTCAACTTCCACCCTTTATTTCCTTTCTATCATCACATTTATTCCCTAGGCTGCAGTCAGGTTTCATGGCTGTCAGCCTAGACTCAACCTTTCACCCGCTCCCGCACAACGTGCGGCAGCATCCTACTTTTCGCATACTAACGCGGGTGCATTTGCGGGACCGCGTAAAGCCACGATCATCTCAGCAATCTACGTGATATAACATGGAGGGGTTTTTTAGTGAGTAGGCCGCATGAGGAAGCGGAGAGTCCCACGTATCCTCCCAGCCATTGCACCTTGGCTGGGGGTTGAATGGGTAATGCATTTTTCCCCTCCACGGTAAAAAAAAAAAAAAAAAAAAAAAAAAAAAAAGTCATCTTAAATACCAGGCCATAATATCACGCGATCCAATCAGATGTTATCTTCATTCCAGCTCTTACAAATACCAGTCTCTGCAAGCTCAATCCATCAGTTCACCCTGAAGATGAGGAAGATGCACTTCTTCGAAACGTTGGTATCAAGCCAAGTTTTTACCTGGTTAGAAGCCCGAGAAGATTTTGAATTAAGTTTTTTTTTTCTTCAGTTCATATGAATTAACAATTTTTGTTGGAAATTCGTTTAGTTATGTTTTGAGTGCATGTGGGGTTATCCAGGGAAAGAATGCTCTTGGTATAGAAATTGCGCGAATAACATTTTGCGATGTTGAAAGATTTTTTTTTTTTTTGCCTATAGGAATGCATTAAAGAACATCAGAAAATTTGTAAATGTGGCTGGTTGTGTGTTGCAACAGTGCTACCAAGTGAACTTTATTTTCTGTGAGTGCTATATATTAAAACATGTGCTTGATATGTTAATTACAATGTTCTAGCACGCATTTACTGTGTAATACATTGTTTTAAATGACTTTACATATTAATAGCCTGCTTCCGTGAAGTAAAATAGTTTTCATATTTTTACTGTCTCTACTCGAACTATGTACATAGTGTATAGAGAAGGTATTGCATTGCACCCAAAAATTCGATGCCGAGATTTCACCGGAAATTTACGTATGGTATTCCGTTATTTTGTTTCTACTTACAATTAAGCAAGAAATGAGACTATTTCTGCTAATTTTTCTCGATTAGCATGAAATAAATAAAAGATAAGCTTATTAACAATAATTTGTTACAGAGATATAGAGAAAGTCATGTGAATGGAACACATCAGATTGTTTTATAGTTTTTATCGCCCGCTTTTACTCCTTGTGGCACTGCAGGCGATGACACTGGTGATACATGGAATGAAGATGGAGCACCGGTGGAATGTGATGGCAGGGGAAACTGGAGAACCCGGAGAAAACCCACCTCTGTCCACCACAAATCTTACAATCGGTCACTTGAGATCGAACCCAGGCCATCTAGGTGAGTGGTCTAGCACTTGACGATGGCGCAGTCCTCTTCAGATCTGCACATCTTCATGTAGGCATCTCTCTTGGTACAAACGATGAGCCAATGCAGCATTGCCATCTGTCTTACCATACATGAAGTGCATTTCTGCCAGCTCCTTCTTTGAGTATATGTCATTCGGTTGAATGCCAAATGTAACACTCAATATAGCCTTCACCTCAGAATGAACTATCAGAATGTCCTGTTAATATCTTCTTCTATCATGGCATTACTACCTGCAGGAGGAAAATTGTTCCGGTGAATATTACTGTTTTGAAGGTCGTAACTCAGAATCCAAACATTTTTGGACACATGTTATAATAGATTTTTTTTTTCCTACATATGAGGAATGCATGCCTGAATTTATACCCTCTATTTTTGAAACAGCTTATATATTCCCATCATACTAGATCAGGTTGACTATTAATTTCAATTTAATGATTGCCCTTATTTCAGAAAGCTTTGATGTTCTAGATTTTATCTAATTACTCATATAATAATTTACTAAGGTCAGACAACAAATGCCCTTCTTTGGCATTTAAGTATAAGCTACATGATTACTACATCTTATTATTCAATGCAAAAATGTTTTGATATGTAATATGTTTGTAATCTCAAACCATAATCAATAGTATTATGTTATATACATAACTCCTTACATGTGTTTTGTTACTTTATTTGTACTTTGACTCTATGATGTGTAACTTGTGCATTTGTTACTCTATTGTCTATATTAGTGTGTTGCTGCTAAGTTTACTGTCGTCGTCGTCGTCGTCGTCATCATCATCATCATCATCATCATCATCATCATCATCATCATCATCATAATCATTTGCATTTTAAAATTATAACTTCTTGAAGTTCTAAAACAGCAGTTCCAGTGTGGGTGCATTGGAGTACTTGAGAGAAGTGGAATACTCATGATTCTCAAGAGTATGCCTGTAGCATGCAATATAGCATTGGAGGCAGCTATCATCATGACTACAAGAGGTGGCAGGAAGCATTTGTGCTATTTTTTTATAGTGTTTAATGCCTGCTTTTACTACATATGGCACCACATGCATTGACATTGATGATGCATAGAATAAAGATGGAGCACTGGTGGAATGCAATGGTGGGGGAAACTGGAGAACCTGGAGATAACTCACCCCTGTGCCACTTTGTCCACCACAAATGCAACATGCAGTTGCTTGGGATCGGACCTGGGCCGAGTGGTGATAGGCGAGTGGTCGAATCACTTGGCCATGGCGGAGCCACTTGTACTATGACTTTTCTCTGGTGATGTATTGGCTATCATGCTCCCCCTCCAGCCAGAACCCAAATGCTGTTGCTGTATATGCAGGAGTACTCTGACTTAAGAGTTGGAATAATCTCCCCTAAAAGTGAAATGTGTCATTATTATTTTTATTTTTACTCAAAAAATTATGTGATTCCAGTTTTTTAAAAAAAAAAGAAAGAAAAAATAAAAGGGAAACGTAATGATGCAACTGTACCGTAACATTAAATCTAACATATTCATAATTAAAAGCATTACCTGAATTTGTGGAACTGATTCATAGGTTAGAAAGTGTCTAAATATAGGAATAAAAGGTAGGGCCATATTTATTTTTGTTTATTAACCACGACCACCAAATCATTAAAGGTAGGCAATGATCGTTTGTTTCAGTGAAAACCTGTCCACCTCCCGAGGTTGCTGAAAGTGTTTCCATGGAGTGTTCTGGTGGCAGTAATTATGTCATAGACACAGTGTGCACATTCTCATGTCAACCAGGCCATATATTAGTGGGATCCAGACACCGTAATTGTCTGCCACTCGCAAGGTGGGATGGACTTCATACATCCTGCAAGCGTAAGTTTTATTTTAATACGGTAGGCAGCAATATTAAGTAAGTAAGTAATATTTAAATAATATTTTATTTCTTGAGCTTTCACTTCCTTAAGAAGAGAGTAAATGACAGAAATTGCCAACAAATAAAATTTTAATTTTTCTGTGCAGTCATATAAATTGGAATTTCCTCTTTAATTTGATGTACATTGTTTCCATTATTTAAGGCTGCTGTAAGATATTTATTTTCCACCTACACTTTATCTCTTCTCTGCATAGTTTTAATACTTTGAAATACATTTTTATAGGTATAAAATATAAAATATGGAGATATGAAGTGATAAAACTTAATTTTTTAGGGCATTTTCATTGTTTACCCTTGGCAAAATTATAATCAGATAGATGGAATGTTTAAAAACAGCAAAGAATGCATGATGTGTTGCATTGTTGAATGCACTATTCCATTGTAATAAAGTATTTGCTTTAAACAAGTGCGTTTTTGTTTACCTCCCCTTTTTGTTTTCTATTTAATGGCATCCTCCAGCCCCTTTCATTGATTTCTTTTTATATCCTATACTTTACTGTTTCTGAAACCTGATAGCTTTAGCTGTTTTATTTATTCCCTTACTAACACTTATTTTACTTGATTAATCTAATACATTCATTAGTATTTTACATTTCTTATAAATATTTCATCTCTTTCAAGCTTCTCCTTCCATAACTATAATTATTTACATAAAATACAAAATAAATAGCCTACATTAATGCTCCACAGTGTTCTATATATTAAAAACACTATCTGACAAACTTATATTAATTACTTTCTCTACACGTACTATGTACATAGTGTATAGAGAAGGTATTGTAATACACCCAAAAATTTGATACTGAGATTTCACCGGAAATGCATGTTTTGAATCCAAAAAATTCATTTGTGGAAAACGGTCTGTGTGTGTGTGTGTGTGTGTGTGTGTGTGTGTGTGTCTGTGTGTGTGTATGGGTGTGGGTGTGTGGACAGCATAGCTCAAAAACGAAAATTCTGTTAAAAACCAAATTTGGTATTTAGGTTTGGTATCTTGCAAGGATGCGACACGAAGATTTTCAAGAAAATTATCCCACCCCCACTACCCTTTACATGGAACTTTTTTTGAAAATTTTGATTTTCTAAAAAAAAAGGCTCGATTTTGATTAAAATATCGTATGTTACAGATATTTACCTGACAAATAAAATGTATATCTTGAATTTTCTATGAATAGCCTCTGAAGACTACTTTATTCTGGATGCATTTTACGGAATTTTGCATATCTGCTAAACCGTAAGAGATGGATAAAAACTTACCACACAGAAAATGTAGAGCACATTAAAACACGCAAGTTATGTTATATACGTTTTTTTCGTGGAGGTGATCGTTTTTAAGGTATTCATTGTTTTTGGTTTCAGCTTATACTTATACTTTTCTCATAGAGGAATTTGTCAACTCTTATCCATACAAACAAAGGAACTTCAGTCACACAGCAACCAGCTTTTGACTATCAGTTTAACCTATGGTTACCCTTATTTTGCTTCTACTTACAAGGTAGCAAGTAATAAAACTATTTCTATTAATTTTTTCATGATTAGCATGAAGTAAATAGAAGCATAAGCTTTTTAACAAAAATTTGTTACACAGATGTAGAGAAAGTCATGTGAATGGAATGCATCAGATTTTTTTTATCATATTACGCATGTGCTTGCTGCCTGCCGATTGTCAACTGATGGATAGATGAATATTTATTGTTATAACCAATGAATACTAGAAGTTACAGGAGTCTGACTTGTTTTAAAATCTTTCATCTTCCCTTGTCAATATTGTCTCTTGTTTGGTCCCCATTGAACAAACAACAAAAAAGTTTCTCATTGCCTGATTTGATTGCTGTATAGGTATACATTTTCCATAAATCTTTGATTTAAAGAATCATAATGGTTGTATCATTAAAGATAGAGAATTCAAACTAGGCATGCATTGGAATTCTAGTGTACTCTAGCTAAGAAAAAAATATTGTTGCATTCTGACATTTTGTTTATTAGTTATTAAGTGATAAGCATAAACCCAGCAAATATCAAAATTTTTCTTAACAGCACATTTTCTTTAGAAATTTGGATATACTGAAATCTAAAAGGCCCTAAAAATAATTTAATCTAATAGAGAAAAAAATCCTGCATAGGATAATGTGTTCAAAGCTGAAAATTATAACAACTGAATATTTACACTATGTTATTAGCTACTTGGCTACAGTGCGAGAGTAGAAAGAGACAAAGGTATCAGCAATGTGCATGCATCAGATAGTGACAGAAATATCTCTAATTCCATACTGATTTCTAAGGTTGAGACAGGCTATAGTTTGTATGTCGGTGTAGTGTATGGCCAAGAAAACACCAAATTAAGCAATAAATAAATAAATAAAGAACTAAATGAAATGTAACTGCTGAAAAATTTAATAATGATCAGTAAAGCATAAACATTTCCATAATGCTCTCAGAGTTATTGTAAGAAACCCCTATCATTTGAAGGTTTACATTCAATGCTACTCAATGCCAAGCATAGCAATTTCAGAATAATTAACCTAGTGTTGATTTAATTGTTTTTTCACACAAGCCGCATTTAGGACAGGAGTTGGATAGGCAGAGTCAGACTGAAAAATTCAATGTCATAGGTAAGATTTGAACCACAGATTTCTCAGTCTCTAGCCAGGTGCTCTACCACTGAGCTACCATAGCAATATGCCGGCATGGAATTAAATTTCTCAACTGTCTTGCATGTTTCCCAGTAAACCACAAGGTGATCTCATATTATTTTGGGTTTGGTTTACCAGAAAATATGAGTCAGTTGAGAAATTCAATGCCGTGCCGATATGTTGCCATGGTAGTTAAGTGGTAGAGCAACCGGCTAGAGACTGGGAGATCCATGGTTCAAATCCCAGCTATGGCGTGGAATTTTTCAATCTGACTCTACCTATCCAACTCCTGTCCTACACACGGCTTGTGTGAAAAAACAATTAAATCAATACTAATTGACCTAATACAAGGGCTGTAAAGAAAGTGGTGGCAACATGGTCCCCACATTCACAGGAGAGCGGGTATGAGCCAATAGGATATGGGAGCGATCAGGTGACTAGTGTCGATGTGTGGTTTGCATTGGTGGGGCTGCCAGTTGAGAGTGTGTTGTTGCTGTGTAGCATTGAAGTGAACAGTGTCAAGTGCACCGCTCTAAAGCATGTTTACCAAAGGCAATCAGCGTTCATGGATTAAAATCGAGGTTGCCCATGGAAAAAATGCATCAGCATGTTATTGAGGATTATGTGAAGCCTGTGGCGGGAATGCATTGCCGTAAAGGACGGTTGCACGATAGGTCAAGGCGTTTCGTGCAGGTCGGACTGAGACTGTGAATTTGCACTGCACAGGTTGGCCGTCCATTCCACAAGATCAGATTGACATCGTGAGTGGTCTCGTTGCCATGGATCATCGTTGGACTGTCTGGGAGTTATCCGTAGAGGTTGGTCTCATCAAACTGAGGAAAATTGCGTCCTGTTGGGTTCCACATTGACTCACTGAGGTACAGAAATGGCATCAGTATGCACTGGCTGGCATCCACCTGGACAGATACCACAACGAAGGAGACGCACTTCTGCAGCATATTGTCACCCTTGATGAGACGTGGGCACGAGCCTATGAGCTGGAATTGAAGCGTCAGTTGGTGAATGGCGTCACCCAGGTTCACCACGTCCACAGAAAGTTTGACAGGAACCCGGTCTGGTGAAGCTGATGCTCATTGTGGCATACGACTACAAAGGGGTTATTCTTATGCATGCTGTGCCTGAGGGACAAACCGTCAACAGTGACTACTATTGCCGATTTCTGGAGCAACACCTTCGTCTGGCTATGCGGCGCAAACATCCACGTTTATTGTGAGACCATCACCCCATAGTGTTGCATGACAATGCACGTTGTCATGTCACAAACAATGTCCAGCTCTTATTGCAACAGTGGCATTGGGAGGTTTTGGAACATCCTCCATACTCACCAGACATGATTCCTTGTGACTTCGAACTGTTTCCAAAGTTGAAGGAACCCCTCCGAGGCCGCTGATTTCCTGACATGGCATCTGTAATCCGCGCAGTAGGGCACTCCATCGCAGTCATCAACAGAGATCGCCCTTGCCAAAGGTCCCCAACGGCTGCCCTACATTTAGCAAAAGGTCAGGGGCTTGCGGGTGACTACATTGAAGGAATGTAATGCAATTGTACTTGTGAGCTCAATAAATATTGTGTTCTATCAATGTTGCCACTACTTTATTTACAGCCCTCGTAATTGGCTATACTATGAATCCTGGGACTTTCTCCCTTGGGGTATGTTATCCAATTAACCTAGTGTTATAATATTCACATTAAAAGCACTTGCATGTATGTATTGTATTCATTGATCATGTACTTTTTCCAGCAATATTCTGCCTGCAGTTGTCCTCTGTTCCTTATGGAAACTTCACACCTACAACCTGCACAGTGGGCAAGCAGCCTTATGGTACACGTTGCAAGGTACTTTGTAAAAAAGGTTTCCAATTAAAAGGTCCAAAAGAGAGAGTATGTGGTGGTAATGCTGGGACATGGTCAGGGCGGATCAGCAATAGCAGATGTGTTGGTAAGAACTCACTGGTATTCTTTGTCAAAGTTTTAAACTTGGAAAACTCTAGTTTAATGGTTCTTGAAAAATACATGCCACAAAAATATTGCATTTCATTAAAAAAAAAAGGTCTGATGTGTTCCATTCACATGGCTTTCTCTACATCTCAGTAACAAATTATTGTTAGAAAGGTTATTCTTCTACCTACTTCATTCTAATTGAGATAAATATTAGCAGAAATTGTCTTATTACTTGCTTCCTTATAAGTAGAAGGGAAATAAGAGAATACATTAGGATAAAGTGATAGTCAAATCTTTTAAAAGCTGTTTGCTATGTGATTTAAGTATCTTTATTTGTATGGACAGGAGTTGACAAATTCCTGTATAAGAAAAGTATAAGTATTTTAAAACTGAACCCAATAACAAGGAATATCTTGGAAGTGGATATCTCCATGAAAAAAATGTGTATGACATAAATTGTGTGTTTTAACGAGATGTATATTTTTTTTTTTGTGTAGTAAGTTTCTCTCTCTTATAGTTGGTTGGTTGGTATCTAATGTTGAGCAGTTGGTAGTGAAGCCATTCACTCTCTTGCATTCCAGTATTTTGATGTCATATTATCATGTCGACTCAAGGTTGGGTAGTGCAGTAGATGGTTTCCATCCATATCTTCTTTAAGTGTACAGAAAGGACACAGGAGATCTCACTATACCAATCCTGAATAAATGTTTATTGAGACAGTCATGGCCTGTTAGGAGTCTAAAAGCTGCTACACAGGATTTTCTTGGTAATGTAATGATTCTGTTCATGTTATTACATAAATTTTCCCATGGTTTTCCTTTTGTTTGTAATACATTGTCTTCTTTAATTTTGTTACTAATGTTGATATAATGATTCTTTTGATAGAGTGATAACTTATTAGATCTGATGAATTTGATGTAATTTTACTACCTTTCTTGGCTAGAAAGTCAGCTGTTTCATTACCCTGTATTCCGCAATGTGTTGGTATCCATTGAAGTATTTGTAACTGCCATTTATGGTGCCTAATTTTAAACGGTTACAAAAAGTTGAATAAAAGCATTCTCTTATTACCAGCTATACAAAATTCATCCTGAATGAAAAAATCTTCAGAGGTTACTTCCAGAAAATTCAAAATATGCATTTTATTTGTCATGTAAATATCTGTAATATATAGTATTTTAATAAAAATCGTTTCTATGTAAAAGTTAGTTTGGGATGGGTGGATTTTCCTCAAAATCTTTGTGTCATATTCTTGGAAGACACTACACTTAAATATCAAGCTTGGTATTTTACAGATTTTTGTTTTTGAGTTATAATGCTCGTAGACAGATGGACACACATAGACACAGACCTTTTTCTACAAATGCTTTTTGGGGGGGGGGGATAAATGGGACCTTAAAATGTGTATTTCTGGTGAAATCTCGGTATCAAATTTTTGGGTGGAGTGCAATGCCTTCTCTTTTGTTTTTGAGTTATAATGCTTGTAGACAGATGGACACACATATACACAGACCTTTTTCTACAAATGCTTTTTTTTTTTTTTTTTGGATAAATGGGACCCTAAAATGTGTATTTCTGGTGAAATCTCGGTATCAAATTTTTGGGTGGAGTGCAATGCCTTCTCTACTTATGAACTATACACTAAGTAGAGAAAGAAATAGCAGAGTAGTGAAAATTTAAAATTATGTTGATGCTGCAATCAAGGTTGAACTAGATAACAGCTATCACGACTGATGAGAACCCTGAATTAGGAAGATTAAGCTACCTTAAGGGGAGTCGATATGCCCTCTCCTGCCAATGTTGAAGTCTGACCCTTATCTCAACAACTATTTAAAATAATGAGGTATATTCAGCAGTACCTTTACTGTTGAATGATGAAAAATAGAATGCTTCTGCTCATTAGAAGGAAAGGTATGATTTTTTTTTAAATAAAGCTCTTAAAATTTTATTTAAAAATGATGATTTTTAAATTTAAAAAAAAATAATTAATCCATATTCTTAGAAACCTGTTTGTTAAAATAAAGCCTATTTAGGTGCAAATATGTGGTAAAAATATCAGTCCTTAGTGTCTATTAGTTTATGAGATAATGGGGCAATTGTATAGACAATTTTACTCCTTCAGGAATTGCTTTCAAACATAAACATTTAAAAAAAAAAAAAAAAAGGTAGCCTAATTTTCCAAACACAACTTCACAGTACTTGGAAACTCTCACAATAAGTAAGTATGAGTGGGATGCAAATTCTGCAGTAAAATTTTCTGATATTAAAAAAAAGAAAATAAATCTCTTCTCTAACACTAATATTTATAAACTTACTAGCTGCCCGCCCCGGCTTCGCTCGGGTGGTGTACCTAACGAAAAACCTCAGACAAAATCTTCCGTTTACAGTACAACCATGCAATGAAATAAAAGTACAATTAAATAATTTGACAGCACTTTATTGTAATGCCTTGTAATGTACAATTTTCCTTCCGGAGAGAAAAAAAATAGCACCGATACTTTGCCGACTCTCGAGCATGCAATGCACAACATGCGAAAAACACAATTCAAGATATATTACACACACTTGTAACGATTGATCTTGGGATTTATTGTCATTGTAAATGCAAGGCACACTTAAATTCAAAATGAAAATCGGTTGACATTAGTGGTGTTCTTGGAATAAGTATATCCTCGCCTTTAACTTTCCCATGTTATAATAACTTAAATCAAATTTTTCATAAACTTTTTATCAGTGAGTTTGTTCTGCTGCATATTTCACCTGATTGATATTGCGTTGTATAATTATCACCAAGTCAACCTTAGGCTGTAAATTGTGTGGCGGGAATCCTGGCACCATAAGGTAGTTAGGAAAGTTTTTTTTTGGTAGTGTTTAACACCCGCTTTAACTACTTATGGCACTGCAGGCAGTGACACTGATGATACATGAATGATGTTGGAGCACCAGTGTAATGCAATGGCGGGGAAACCGGAGTACTCAGAGAAAATCCGCCCCAGCGCTGCTTTGTCCACCACAAATCTCACATGTGGTAGCTTGGGATAGTGTGGAAAGGATGACATATGGAGTTGACAGCGTTGGCAACCAAGATGTCGTTGGCATAATAACAGTAATGGCAGCGCATCCATAGTGTAGTGTAGGTGGGTATACGCTGGCATAGGTAATAGATTATATTAAGGAGAAAGTCACAAAATTACATTCATACTTCTTCCGAATCTCTTTCTTTCCTTTACTCCTAATATTTTCCACCTCTTTCTTTATTTTCTTCTATGTCAAAACAGTAATTTCTAAGGCTAACAATGACATAACTAAACAAGTAGATCCAGTTAGTCAATTGATAAGATTTTATTTCATGATAGCTTTGTGTATTAAATTTCTCCATTTAACCCAAAATATTACTTGATCAAATGTATTAAGAACACCGCAATTGTAGTGTGATGGTGATGCAGGAATTTTCATATTCTTTAGCTAGCTCATGTATCACATAACGTCAAATAACAACATCTGCAATAAGAAGTTAATCCTAAAACGGATCTCATTATTTTCAGATTCTAAGAAGAGTGAATGGTTATCTGCATAGTTTATAACTTGTTCATTTTAAAGAATTACAACATAAATATACTTATTCTTTTATTTAAACGATGTGACCAAGGGAACGACAGTTAATACATAAGAAATAAATTTGATTTTCACAGTTAGCTTGCGTCATTGTCTCCATAAACAGGTGCATGCCCTTAGCATTGAAGAAGAAAAATAGAGCAGTAGGTACTATGGCCTTCTGGTGGCAAATAATAAGTACGTATTTCAGGTGTTCGTCTGCAGCAAAGCTTCTTTATTTTAAACGATAGGAGTAAGTAAAGGATAGTTAATACATAAACATGTATTTGAATTTCACTGCTGCGTTGTGTCATCTCGGTAAACTGTTAGGTTACCTTAACATTGGATGGGGAGGAAAAATACTACTATCGTTATCTATCAGAAAATAAATAACTACTTACTCTAGGTGTTCATCGTTAGGAAAACTTCTTTGATTCTTTATTTTAAACGATAGGAGTAAGGAAAGGACAGTTAATATATAAAAATATATTTGAATTTCAGTGCTGCATTGCGTCATTGTGTCAGTAAGCTGGTGCATTACCTTAACATTGAATTAGAAGGGAAATATATATAGCAGTACCATAATCATTTAGCAACAAATAACTTGTACCACTGCCATTTGGCGGCCATTAACTGAAATACGTCACTTAGCATGGTTTTTATTCATGAGATTTTAAATACTTTTCCGTACTATTTTTAAACATTTTCATTTCCACAAACCTTGTTGTGACAATGACGAACACAACAAAAAATAATTGTTCAATTTGATGCAGACGTTGGGAAGTGATACGCGTACATTCATTTCAGTGATTCATTTTTATATATATGGATATATTTGATTTACACAGTTATCTTGTGTCATTACCTCCATAACCTGGTGCATTCCCTTAGCATTGAAGACGAAAAATAGAGCAGTAGGATCTACGGCCATCTGGTGGCAAATAATAAGTACATATTTTATGTATTCGTGGCTAGGAAAGCTTCTTTATTTTAAACGATAGGAGTAAGGAAAGGACAGTAAATAAATAAAAATATATTTGAATTTCACTGCTGCATTATCTCATCTCGATAAACTGTTGCGTTATTTTAACATTGGATAAGGGAGGAAAAATATTACTAAAGCCATCTAGTGGCAAATAAAATAAGTACTTGCTCTAGGTGTTCGCCATCAGAAAAGCTTCTTTGTTTCTTTTTTTTTTAAACGATAGGAGTAAGGAAAGGACAGTTAATATATAAAAATGTATTTCAATTTCACTGCTGCATTGCGTCATTGAGTCGAAAAGCTGGTGCATTACCTTAAAATTGAATGGGAAGGGAAATATATAGCAGCACTACGAACATTTAGCAACAAATAACTTGTACCACTGCCATCTGGTGGCCATTAACTGAAATGCATTATTTAGCACGGTTTTTATTCATATTATGAGATTTTAAATACTTTCCCATACTATTTTTAAACATTTTCATTTCCACAAACCTTGTCTTGACAATAACGAACACAACAAAAAAAGAATTGTTCAATTTGATGCAGTCGTTGGGAAGTGATATGCATACATACATTTCAGTGATTCCTTTTTATATATATATATATATAGATTGATGTTTTACCAAGGGAGTATTCCAGAATGTTCTAAAAACTACTGTGCAGGATTATTTTCAACAATATTTATAAAATATTTACAGTAGCTTACCTCTATGAAAGTTATACTAAAATGATTCAAAATATTCACATGCATTTAAAACATGAAAATAGAAAAAGTTTTGGAAATCCCATTTCGACTCCCCTTAAAATAAATAGAAACCATAACAAAAATGACAAAAATAAAATATATGTACTATATACAAGCTTTAGAAAGAACTATATGGTAAATGTTTGCTTTTTCATTCCCTTTACAGCATATTAGATCCAAAATGTAAATGACGTGTTATTTATGGATGCTCTTTAATTACTGTGGTTCTCAGCGTCCCATTCTAAATTGGGCATGAAATATATTAGATCCATATTGCATATTAGCCTCTTCGTCATAGAAATTATTCAAGACAGCGTAAAATGAAACAGCTGCTAGAACATTAATCAAATTCAAGCTTGGAAAATGAAACCACAAGAAATTCAAGCAAATATGCAACTTGATTCCCTCAGAATCATTGAACATTGCTTCTGGTAATAAACATGTCAATTGCATTTTGTTTATATGCATCCAAAACTGATTATTACCTCAAAAAGGAAGCAAAATCTACAAAGAACAACAAAAACCAGTGGAAATTAATAGAAAACAATAAAAATCAGCAATTAAATTTAATGTATGTAAGGAATGATGTTTGGTACAACTAGAATAACTGAAAATAGTAATGGATCTGCATTTAGAAAATTTTATTAAAATTTCAACGTTGGCTAACCTGCATTATGTTAGCTGAATTGGAGCCAGGTGAAAAAATACCATTGGTTACAAATGACATCCCAATGTGCTGAAAGTCTATGATCATCCATATGCATTCCTGTTGTCATCTAAGAGTATTATGAGACAACCTGCGTATTCACTAATTTTTAAGATTTGGAAGCTAGTAATTGTAACACTACATCACTGAAAAAACATTTACTTGGAAGTGTTTTGGGAAACAGGGTATTGTAACCATTCTCAACAATTTTCCCACTTATCGTGTAGTTTTCATTTCCTGTCCACGGGAGGCTGTAGAATACTGATGCTCTCTGGTGACTGGGAATGTATCTCCCAAGGGTGGTTGGTGAAGGTAATTCAAAACTCATTATGTGGTTTCTAATTCGTAGCTGTTTTTTTGGTTTCAAAAGTTTTATGCCGGTGTGATATCATGATTTGAAGTCCAGAAATGAGGCTCCTCAGGACAGGAAACAAAAATGAAACAATCAGTGGGAAAATTGTTGAGAATGGGAACAATATCCTGTTCCCAAAATGCATCCAAGTAAGTGTTTTTTTTTTTTTCAGTGATCTAGTGTTACAAATTCCCAACTCACTAATTATAAAACTGTTTTTAGACTTACCAAATTTTTATAATAATAAGGTACACTCTTTCTTTCCCATTTTTAGTGGCCAGAGATAATACTTGTCAAAACTATATTTACATCAATTAAATGTACATTTCTCCTCTGTGTTAAATTTTTAAAGGAAGTCCCAAGATGATTTTACGCTGGAAGAATAGCATTAAAACAATACTTTTGCAATATATTTAATTATTTCCACATAGAAAATAGCTATAAGTAATATATAAACATTCATTTGTATGTTTTGATAGACTGTCATACTTCATTCTTATGTACATTCATTAAATGTTTCATTCTTAAATGTTTTATTTTTTGTAACATTTAGATAAACTAAATCTTAAGTGCAATAAAAAAATAGCTCTCAATCTTAGAGTGTATAAATGTTGTGTACTCTTATGGCTAACAATGTAGTAGATTCAACTGACACAAATTTCAGAGACTTTTTATAATAGATTTTTAATTCAAAATGTATTTAGACACACAGAAAATATTTACCTCTCTAACTCCTCTAGGAAATATTTGATAACGTATTTATGTTGCATAAAATCTTCATTTAAAATAGAGTTAATATTAACCAATTTTCATTTTTTTTCTCGAAAACTACTTTAAAAATAGCAAAACTGTACTAAGATTTTTGTTCTATTCATTACAAAGTGTCCTCCTGTTTAAGGATGATTATAAGTCACCTTACATTTTGTATATGTATTGGTGTGTTACTGAACTAAAACTATCAAAACATTAATAGCCAACAGAAAAGTTTATTAACTCTAATTCCCTTGCACAGACCAGTTGCATCTTTTCTTAACTCTGCTTAAAAACTGACGTAATCCTTTCTAAAAACTCTCCTTAATGCTGTTCTCCTATCCATCATGCCCTACTTCTGCTTCAGGAGCTCCTTCCTTCATAAATCCATTCCTTGATATTCAACTACTATATGATCTATATCTTCCTTTCCTCCACAAATGGGACATTGACTCTGTGAGACGCCTTTTCTTATCCCTCAAAATCTCCAAACACCAGTTCTTAGCCATGTTATTCCCTCCCTTTGTTCGCTATTTATCTTATCAACCTTTCCCATGTCTCCTTCACTGATATTATCCTTTTATCCATTTCCACACCAAAAAGTTTTTTGGATAGCTGTCTTCAAATTTCTTCCTTATTGTTTTCCAAAAATTTATTATTATTTTTTCCTGTTCTCCAGTATTACCTATCCCATTCAATTCCAGATTCATTTTTTGCTACTAGTTCATCCAAAGTTCCTAATAATAATCTTTTCCTAACATTCCACACATTGCCTTAACAAATTATTCTTATCTAGATTCAGAATCCTAAACCAATATTTTAGTGCTCTTTCTATAATCATACCCTTGTTGGCACTCTTCCCATCACCATTTGTGCTACTTCTTTTGCACTGTATTTAGTGAGCCGAATACTTCCCTACAAAACATCTTATGGACTATATCAATGGGAACCTCCCTCTCATTCACTTCCATATCTCTATTCTCTAGTCTGAAGCTACTAAGGGTTAAATTCCCTATAAGGCCTATATTACACTATCACATTTCTGTGTCACAGAATATGATAAAACCTTTGAACACATATTGGGATCACATTAAAGCTGTCAAGTATATTACACTACATCAAACCTTTTATCACATCTTTTATTACAAATTTAAAAAGCATATCCATCAGTTAACACCATCAGCTGTAATAATGGTTCCTATTTTGTTCTGTTTAGAATGTTAGTTGTGTCATTATATAGAATATTTATAAATAAATTTACCTTAAGTTTCTGTTACATTCATCTGCAACATTTAGATTAGATTTTGCTAACCTAAAACTTAACCTCAATAAGTTCATTTCTAAAAGAAAGTTAATTAATACTACATTTATGAGTATGATAAACAAAGCCAGCAAAAATGGTAATTAATGGCTGACATAATAACTTTCATTTTGTTCTTCTAAATATTGGCTTCCCAATTCATTTAAGTTTTTCCTCATAACATTATCCATATATCCTTCATGCACTTCATAATGGCTTCTGCTATGCTTTTATATATTTCCAGGCTTTTGTTTCTGTTTTTAAGTAATTATTATGTTTTGAATTGTAAAGCATTTCATGAGATTCATAATAGGAAATAAGCGGTTTGGCTGAAGCCATTGAACATGTGTAATGTCTGTCATTTTATTTTTTAATCAAAGATGTGATCAAAGTTGTGATAGTGGATATAACTTTTATCACATAAGTATGTCACAGCTATATGTGGAAATGGAAATGGGGTATTATTTATGGACGCTCTTTAACTACTGTGGTTCTCAGTGTCCCATTCTAAATTGGGCTTGAAAGACCACTTAATTTTGATCAGAGGCCTCTCTATCAGGCTTGAGGTTCTTTTACGTGCCATAAATCTATGACACAGGACCAATGGCTTTACTCCCTTCCAAAGGAAGCCATGCTAAGGATTTTTACACCCGAAAAAATCCATTGTCCTCAGCCAGGTTGGAACCTGCGACCTTGGGTATATGAAGTTAGCATATGTGGTCAAAGATGCTATATTACACCATAAAATGTTTTATCATATCTATTTGATCTATGACACAGAAATATGATAGTGTAATATAGGTCCAAGCCTCAGCATACATTTAGTTTTCCCTTTAAATCAGTATTTGATCAGTAATTTCATCTGGACTTCTGGCTGAATTTACTTCTTCAGCTGTAGGGATTAAAAACTTATGCCTATGAACAGTTCAAAGCAATAAGTCAGTTTCTTGAATAAAGTGTACTCTTTTGAACATTAAAATAATACGTTCTTCTTGTTGTGTGATCTAACTTTAATACATTATATTGTAGATGTGACTCCTCCTGAGATTACATGCCCTGAAAGTATTGTTGTCAGCACCAACAAGGGGGAGAATTTTGCGACTGTCAGTTGGACATTGCCAATTGCCACTGGTAAGTTGTACTATCATATTGTTAAGTTGAAAGAAATTAAATTATAAAAAAAGAAATAAACAATGTTTTCCATTTTCAGAATTTTAGTATCCCACCAATAAATTATAACACATGCAACATTAATCACAAATAAATAAAGGTCTTGAAGAAAGCAATTATATAAAGTTCTTTGCAATATTAGTTTTTTTGTGAGAGTGTAACATGTTACATACAGCTTGGTAAATAGTAAGAAATGTTGACTTTGCAAAAACAAGGATGACAATAACAATAATAATCATAATAATACTAATAACAACATCAATGATGATGATGATCATGATGATGATATGGATAGATCAAATCTCTTGATTGGAAACAGGCCTATGGTCTAAGTTCATACATCAGGTGAGGAGGAGGAGGAGGAGGAGGAGGAGGAGGAGGAGGAGGAGGAGGAGGAGGAGGAGGAAGGAATAAATGCATTAGAATTGAGATACAATTGATAAAACAATTGTAAATAGCAGCATGTAAAGAATGGAGGATTTTATTATACAGAAAATCCTGGGGCTATGTGTAAAGAAGTCCTGATAGATGGATGTTAAGAAATATTAGATTATAAATTTTGGCTAACTGTTGTAATTGTAAAAATCTGATGTTTGATTAACATGGTTTTCTTTACTGTTCTGTAACAAACTATTCTTACAAGAGCTTGCTTTTCTATCTGCCTTATGCTAATAAAGATAAACTTTAGTGAAATAATCCTTGCTTAATTCCTTATAAGTAGAAGGGAAAGAGTATATTAGGCTAAAGCAATAGTCAAATCTTTTAAAAGCTGATTACTATATGATTGAAATTTTGGTCCTCTTTGCATGGACAGGAGTAAAACAAAAGAAAAAGAAATGACAAATTTATGTTTGAGAAAGGTTTAAATATTTTAAAGTTGAAACTAATAACAAGGAATGTCTTGGAATGGTTAACTCCACCAAAAAAGTATATGACATTAACTGTGCACTAATTTGCTCTACATTTTTTTGTGGAGAAGTATTTGTCTATCTCTTACAGTTCACCAGTTATGCAAAAGTAATCCTGAATGAAGAGTTCAGAGGCTATTCTCAGAAAATCCAAGATATACTTAGTGTGTTCAAACAAGAAAAGTAGTTTATTTTAGTTACTTTCACTCGATAATGACATACGAAATAATACTATAGGGAATCTCAACAGGATGGGAATCAATCTTTAAAAGTCAAAAGAAAATAGTCCGCATAATGACACAAACAGGAACAAAAGAATCTTGCAGAAATCTGTTCAAAAACTTGAAAATTCTAATACTACCATCCCTATTCCTATATGAAATAAATAAATACATACACGCAAACTTTGATGCCATGTATAACGCGTAAACACAGCATAACCATGGAACAAGAACTAAAATAAATTAAAACTACCCATGCATAGGTTAGCACTATACGAAAAAAGTCCACTGTATGCTGGAATAAAAGCTTATTACAAACTACCAACCAAAATCAGGGAAATAAAAAACAGGAATTGTTTCAACAAAGCATTGAAAAACCTATTAATTGACAAAGTGTACTACTCAGTCACTGAATATATGAATGACAAATCTTTTTAACTTTTTTTCGTTCTGTAAGTTACATATTACATTATTGTTCCTAGGTTAGTACCATAACAGTTAAAACACTGTTTGTCAATTTATATTTATTGTAACTTAACTGTTAATTGTTCTTCATACTTGACGAGTCACCTGTTTATGGAGTCTTTACTCATTTATTGTAAGCGTATGTGACAATAAAGCATCTTATCTTATCTTAAGGACAGAGACTGATGCTACAAAAACTTTATTATCAAGAATTCAATCAAAATCAATTGTTTCTCCTTCAATGTAGTTTCCATTAATTCCAGTATACTTATCCAACTTTTCATCCACTTTCAGTAGATGTTCTCAGATCCAGTTTTGATAGTCCTTCAAAATCACCTCTGAAGTCTTCACTGCTTCATTCTCGGAGTCAAACTGATGTCCTCTGGGATTTTTTTTTGGCTGATGGAAACAAGAAAACAATGCCAGATCTGAACTATAGGGTGGTTGGAACAGAAATGTAACAACTGTCACTAAGTTATTCTTTTTTAAATACTGTTTAACACCTGCTTTTACTACATGTGGCACTACAGGTGATGACACTGATGATACATGGAATGTAGATGGAGCACTGGTGGAATTCGATGGTGGGGGAAACTGGAGAACTCAGAGAAAACTGGCCCCTGTGGGGCTTTATCTGCCACAAACCCCACATTCTATTTTGGATACGAAACACCGGTTAAAAATGCTCAGAGGCCTCTATATCAGGCTAGTTTTTTTTACGTGCCGTAAATCTACGACACAGTATCAATGACTTTACTTCCTTTATGAAGGAAGGGATTTAAAAAAAAAAATCAGCTGGGTTTGAACCTGCGACCTTGAGAACCAGGGGCTAGCATGTTACCCCTAGATCACAGATGACGACAGACTAAAATTAGTGGATACTAAAAGATATCAGTAGAAATTAAATGCTAATTTGTGTGTTAGCACTAACCTTTCTGTTTGTAGATGAAGTCCATCCTTTGATCCTTTGCTTGAAAAAATACTTCCATAACTCTTTGATTTAAGTCAGAAACTGAACGCGACATGTTCCGAGAAATTTGAACACGAACCGTCACCTTCACTGTTTACCATATGTCAACAACATTATCAGAGAGGTGATCCTGCTGTAAATTGTTGCATAGATCGTATTAACAGCTGATGCACTTGAGTTTAAGATTCCAGTCTTCAATACTACCTTACACAACTTTAATAGCTTATGTATGTCAATTAAAACGTTCACGATGTTTCTTTTCACCAACGAAGCTCGCTTTTCTCTCAGAAAATTATGGAAACTGCCCTTAAAGTAAAATAGATGGTGATCGTGATATCAATGTCTTAAGCATTTTCTTTATAAGTAATTGTAAACTTTACAAGCCATCGCCTAACAGTGTAGGTATAGGATTTTCCCTCTTAAGGCAAGTTTTAACACTGCGGTTTCTTTGAACACTAGCAACTGATAAATCGGCATATCATTCTCCAGTTAATTTCACCAAATTATTCTCCAGCGCATTTGGATTATGTTTCATAATACGTGAAATACATTCAAGGCACTGTTTCACACTTATCAGTTTACTCTTACTCAGCACTCATTCTCAAAACACTAGCCTCTATTCACCTCTCGCAAGGAAGGTCCATTTTTTCAATAAATATTGGTTATTTGACCTTTTCCTGTTTCAAGTATGCTTCAACTGTATCGTGAATCTGTTTCCTAGTAAACTTAGGGCAATTACACAACACACTGCTTGTATGCCTTGAGTATTGGTACCTTGTCATCTGCTTGGCAGGGAGAAGAAATACCAAGTACCAACATTGTACATTTTTACCACATAAGCTTCTTTTTGTATGTTTCGTTCGGGAGGTTTATAGATCAACTTTGTTTTCAAATAAGAAGACATTCAAACTTAAGAAATGTTTCTTATTATTTACTCTTACATGTGAAAATATCTTTGGCTAAATAATTTTGTCAGGGATTTGACTCAAACTTGAACCTTTGCTTATTGTTGGTTCTTATTTTCCCTTTGCACATGCGCAGCAAATGACCACAGAGACTTTCATGTCCTAAGAGAACCTTCCCCTCTCGGCCTCTTGAAACCCACACCCACAAATTAGCCGCATAAGAAAGCATTGAATTCTTCTGCGCTTGCGCATACGATAACCACAAAATCGCTTGTGTCCGAAAATGCAGCCGGTTACTATTTCCGACAGCCATCTTCACTATAACTGTCCAGTGTGCACAGTAGATTTAAATTTATACAAAATATTTTACCTAATAATATAATGCAGAAATTAGTGTCTGAAATTGTTGTAGGGAGGGCACGTGCCCCTGCGCCACTGCTTACAGCACAAGACATTGTTGACTCACCATAGGCTCTACAAAGATCTTCAAATCTATAACTTCTTATTTAACAAAACAAAAGACTGTAATGCATAGCATTGTTATCTCATTACCAACATCTTACAGTTTAGAGGCACCTTCACTCCTTACTAACTTTAAACTGCACACTGTTGGACAATGGAAGGGCTCAGAGAAATGTAGTTATTAAGGGTACCTGCAAGTATAGATATTTGCCTATAGATCACAGATTGATCATGTTCCCAAGATTTATAAATGTTAGTCTCAGTCTTTATTGTACAACCCTCGTACATTTTATTTGTTATGTAAATATCTTTCATATATGGTATTTTAATCAAAATTATTAGAGCCATTTTTGATAAAGTCAAAAATTTTAGAACATTTTTACATGCAAAAGGCTGTTGGGGTGGGGGGATTTTCTTCAAAATCTTAGTGTCACATCCTTGGAAGATGCTGAACTTAATTATCAAGTTTGGTATTTCATGTACTTTTCATTTTGAGTCAAGTTTCACACATGAGGGCGCACACACACACACCACACACACGCACACACACACACACACACACACACACACACACACACTTTTCTAAAAATGCTTTCTTGGATTCAGGGGACCCTGAAATGTGTTTTTCCAGTGATAACACAGTATCAAAATTTGGGGTGGAATGCAATACCTTATTTACCTAGGTACCATATACTAAGTGGTTATATTTGGACACACACGCATGCACGCACACACACACACACACACACACACACACGCCCTTTTTCTAATGCTTTCTTGGATTCAGGGGACCCTCAAATATGTTTTCCAGTGGTATCCTGGTATCAAATTTTTGGATGGAGTGTAATACCTTAGTACAATGTATTAAGTAGAAATAGTAAAAGGTGCAGTTTGTTGTTTTATTCATAAAACTGTATTAAAGATATACACAAATATTAAATTCATTATGTTGAAAATTTTCAGATAATTCTGGAGAAACCGTAACAGTTTGGTCAAGACCAGCCTCTCAGCAATCTATGAAAATTGAAATTGGTACCATTACATTCACATATGTGGCCATTGATGCAAATAATAACAAGGCTTACTGTAACTTCACCATTACTGTTGAAGGTAAGTACCAAGTTTGTCCCCATATAAACAGTAAAATTATAATATTCAGTTAAAGCACTGGAAAATGGGAAATGGCCTGTTATTTATGGACGCTCTTTAACTGCTTTGGTTCTCAGCGTCCCATTCTATATTGGGCATGAAAGATCGCTTAATTTTGCTCAGAGGCCTCTCTTATCAGGCTTGAGGTTCTTTTACGTGCCGAAGGAAGCCATGCTAAGGATTTTTACGCCCGAAAAAAGCACTGGAAATTTGATTTCTTGAATTACGTGTTTTATGTCCTTTCAAAATAAATCTTCCTTTAAATTTTATGAAGTCATTGGTTGATGCAGATTAAATTGTGCTTTTGTATGAATGCATGCAGCAAATTGTTTAATTAAAATATTATAATGCTTCAATATAAAAAGATGTTTACTTTAACATACCATTATTAGTCTGGAATGTAAAATATATTATTTGTCTTAACAAGCAAATCAATTAATCCAAATTAATTGAATCTGATAAATTTTAGGATTATGTGGAAACCTTATTTTGCAAAAATATAGTTGCCCTCCGTGGTGTAATGGTTACCATTCTAACTTCGTGGGTTCAAACCTGGCGGAGGACGATGGATTTTTTTGGGGCGTAAAAACCTTTAGCATGGCTTCCTTCGGAAAGGAAGTAAAGCTGTTGGTCCCGAGTCGTAAATTTACGGCATGTAAAAGATCCTCAAGCCTGATAGAGAGGCCTCTGAGCAAAATTAAGCAGTCTTTCATGCCCAGTATAGAATGGGATGCTGAGAACCACATCAGTTAAAGAGCGTCCATAAATAAATGCCATTTCATTTTCTTTAAACATTCCTGAATTTTATGTAAATGTTGCTATAAATTATAATATTAATCTCTACATAAAAAGCAATGCTTGTTTAAATTTATTTTGAAATATTTAGTAAAATGAATTAGCACAAATATAAATATTGTAATTTTTTGATCTTAACTGAATTTAATGTCAGGTTTACTTACTGAGATACTCCCAATATTTGTTTGTTTGGGTGCTCCTGGTAGCCCCTATCCTAAGGATCAATATGAAACATGCCATAGAAACATGCTTTCAGAATGCTAATTAGGACTGCCAACTTTAAAAATGCTGAATCTGGTTAAATGCATATGTGATAATTTGAAAATGGGTAAATCCTCTCCAGAATCAAATCCTATTTACGCCACTGCAATATTACTAATTCTTTTCAGACAGAGAACGTCCAAGAGTGGACCGCTGTGAATCTCCGCTACCTTTTTTGCTGGATACAGGGGATACTACACCACTCAGCTGGGATCCCCCTCTCTTCCATGACAATTCTGGTCAGCAAATTAAGGTAGTGAATCACAATAATAATAAGTGGCAATTTTTGTTTTCTTCTACCCTTGGTTCTATTTCAAAAATTAAATCAAACACTCTTGGACACAAGTAATCTAATGATAACTCATATGTGCTATGGAATTGGATATGTTTTAATCTAAGGGAATATGTGAGACATTTTTGTAATTGTGACAAAATAAGTTTACCTCCAATGGCAATTCTAAATGTGACAAAATTTAACCTAAGGTTTGAAAAAAGGAACTTGAAAATGTAAGCTATAGGAGAATTCAGTTTTTAATTACTAAGTTAGTTCCTGTAGCTCTTATTTGGAACATAGGGACATCTTGCAATGTTATCTTGATCAAATGGAATTTCTAGTTTGTGATTTTACCACTATGCGCTATGACATGCACTTGATGTTTATAAATTTTACATGGCTGATTACCCATGAAGCCGTAATCAACAATACTTGCCATGAAATCTTCAAGTCTTACTTTATTATTATTTTATTAACAGCAGGGCCATGGCTGAGTGGTTAGACTGCTTGCCTCCCACATAGGTGGCCTGGATTCGATCCCAAACACCTGCATGTGGGATTTGTGGTGGTCTGGGGAGGTTTTGCTCTGGGCCCTCAAGTTTACCCTGCCACTCATTCCACTGATTGCTCCATCATCACCTTTCCTGTCATCTATTTCATTCCTCATGCACATGCCTGGCCAAGAGCTAACCACATTCCAGGTTCTCCATTTCGTGGTTATGTCCCCGATAGCTTCTGACCCCTAGGCATCTGCTTGTACAGTGGCCACAATGGAAATCTTTACATTTTAAACACAAGGAAAATCTTTACATAGACAATCTTCTCCCACCACTACACAAAAAAGGCAGATGGAGCTGCAAATCACTGATTTAGTACACAGCAGCAACTTGCTTACATTAACAGTTCAGGTCTTAGTCTGCCTCTGGTATTTTGGTATTTGCTGTACAGCGGTTTGTTTGCTGTGTGTTTATTTCATCCAATTTTTAATCTGAGTGCTGTTTTTGAAGGTGTATATTTTTGCATCTAATACACAAAATGGGACACAAGAAGCTCACTTCTGAGGAGAAGACTCATGTTTTAACTCTGTTAGAGGTAGGTACCTCTGTAATTTGTGTAGCTGCTGATCTAAAAGTTTCAAGACAAGCTATTTATGACCTTTGTCATGTGGCACCACACCAAATTGAAAAACAGGCTCAGATGGTAAAGAAAGACTTCACCAAGAACTGATGGCCTTCTAAAATGTGAAGTGATGGCTAATCCATAAATTACAGTGACCGGGTTAAATAAGAATCATCCAGACCTGCTCAAAAGTGTTGCAATCTGGACCATTCAGCATCAGCTTCAAAAATACCTAGGTTTACCAATTTGGTGTGCTGTCAAGAAGCCTCTTCTAGCTGAAGCTATGAGGAAGAAAAGAGTAGATTTCTGTAAAACATATCAGCACTGGACCTCAGAAGACTGGCACAAAGTAATGTTTTCTGATGAAAACATTTTCAAATTGGTCAGAGCAAAGTCCAAAAAGGTGAGAAGGCCAAAAAATGTGTCACGGTATGATCCAAAGTTTACCGTCAAAACTGGTAATCACCCAGAAAGTGTGATGGTATGGGGTGCTTATAGTGGTAATTATGGTAGAGGTGACTTGTACTTTTTCCCTAAGAACATAACAATGAAGGGAAGTAATTATTTAGAAGCATTGCAACAGCATTTGGTCACATTTTGGTCAATTAATCAGTGTCAGTACTTTATGATAGAACAATGATGGTTCAAAAGTTCCTAAAAGCCAATAATATACCTGTACTTGACTGGCCTGGTAACTCTCCTGATGTAAATTCAATAGAAAATGTTTGGGATCAAATGTAAGATAAAATAGAAGAATTGCAACCATCAAATATTAAGGAGCTGCAGGAGGTGTTGAAGAAGAATTGGTGGAAATGGACAAAAATTATTTTGAAAATCTAGCAGAATTGATGCCTAGGAGACTTATGAAAGTGATACAAGTTAAGGAAATATGACCAAGTACTAACTGTATGGAGAAGTTAAAAATAAAACCACGTAAAGTCAGTGTTTGTTGTTTTTATTAACATGTAAAGATTTCCATTGCAGCGACTGTAAGTCCCACGGGGGTGTCAGTCCAAACTACAGGGAGGATAAACCGACTATGAAAAAAAAATTATTTTATTAATATTATTAACAAAATAGTATTATTTATTTTGCCCCCATTGGTTCCTCTAAATTTTTTCTATCTCAAAATCTAAATTTTTAAAAGTTTTCTGGGGTGGATCCCCAAACCATCTAGTGGGCCCCACCCCTTACAGAAGTTCTGGATCCACCCTTGGCTTCAGGAGACATGATTGTAACCATTTCTCATTTTTCTGTGCATCCATCACTCTCCCCATTTTTCATTAGACAGCATTTCTTTGAATACATATAACTATATACATTATTCTTATAAACCATATTCGTTAGGTACTTTGCCATAATGTGGCATAGACAGCTGATTTTCAGCAAAATTATGAGTTTTTCTCCTGTATTATTTATTTGCTACTTGATGGCAGGCGCGGCTCTCAAGTGATGGGAGTGAAAGGGTCCTTCACTAAAAATTGAAAGAAAATTTTAAATTTAATAAAATATAATAGTTTACTTTTTTTTTAATTTGAAATTGTTTTTACATGCCTTAAGAGCCTATTCTTTAATGAGACTGCTCTTTATGGTAACCAGAGGAATGGGTACAGGTGAAGATAGAAAAAATTGAAAATTGAAGGAGGCTCTCTTGATTTTATGTCTGGAAGATGTCTAGTAAGTGTGGTAGAGGGAACATGAATGGTAGTGTTGTATGAATGCATCCCATCTCAAACATGTTGCCTTATCAATGTGATGTGGCTGCATTGACAATCAGTCCTTTTACTAAATTATTAAAGGGATAAGTTCAAAAACCTGTTACCCCTTCAGCTGTTATACAAGGTCAAAATCCTTCCACAAAAAAGACATGAGCCCTGTCCCTAAACCTCCCTCATTACTACGTTAGGAAGCACCATGATTGTTGTATAATGCTTCTTGTGAAGATGTGTGCATGTTACAAATGCAAGTGAAATAAATCCAATTAATGACATTATAATTTATGGAGACAAAAGAGACATAAAACTGGTGATCTACCATTATCAATAAATATAAATGTGAGGAAAGGTAAAAATATAGCAAATTTTACTGTATTAATTTCAAAGCATTTTGGTTTTCAGAGTTTTCCTGGCTGTACAACAGTAATATTTAGAAAAACTATTTTGCTGATGCTGTTCGCATTTAGCAACAATTAAGATATGTAGAACAGGGAAGGGTTCTGGTTAAGGAGAACAAAGTCTGGAAATCATATCAACAATTGCATGAATTTCAAGAGATACAAGCATGAATTACAGTTATATGTAAAGTCAATATTTATATATCTACTTGTGAATTTGAGTAATTGTAGCCCCAATGAAAACTAGTACCTATAATTATTTTTATGTATCTGAATAACTCAGAGGCATGTTTTATATTGTTTTTTTCATCACCCTGAGCCACAACTGCCTCGCAGTGCTGAAATATGTAGGAAAATATTCTTAACCCTCGAGCAGCAGCGCGGTGCAATTTTGTTACCAGTTTTTATTTGAATACTAAAGCTTTCTCAAAGTGAAAATAATAAACTGAAATATAAAGTATATGAAACTTAAGATACTCAAATGTATATTTTACTAGGAACACTGTTCAGATGTGCACAATAATAACGATAATTCTACAATATAACGTAAAGAAACAATAATCATATGCGTAAAGCACACAAATGCACAATAATTGTATATGAGCACATTATATGATTGCTGTTAGATATATAATAATGCAGTATAGTTCTGTTGTTTACTTAATAATGTATGAAAACTAACATTTACTTGCTAAATAGAAAGAAACACACCTGATTAATATTCACTCAGACTCATCATTTTCTGCCTCATGTTTACAGCTATTACATACAGTCGTTGTGCTCGAGTGGTCTATACACACAAAAAGGTTGCAAGTACTGCATTTCACAAGTGTAAATTTATTCTTCAATCGGCCACATATCACACATCTTCCTCGTTTCCTTGACTGAAGTGATGAATCTGCTTGTGGGTCTTCCTGAAGTTTATACTTGCTCAATGTTGCCTTTACATCAAGAGATAATGACACAATGGCTGATTTAGTGACTAGCTGTGGTTTCTTCAGTTTTAGGGCCAAATTTTGCAAAAATATTCTTCTACTAACCGATCCGTTTCCATGATTTCCTTTGTAAATTATATACGTATTTATACCTGCAATGTTGAGCAAAGCAAAGAAAATTGCTAATGGCCATCTCCTTGTCACATGAGAAGTGGAGTAGGTAGCACACAACTGGTCAACTGTGTCCACCCCTCCTTTAGTTATTTTATAATCCAGTATGATTTCCAGTTTATCTGTGTCTTTATCTACAACACCTTCGCTGTGCATTGTTGAAAGTATCAGAACAGGTTTGTTCCTCTTTGGAATGTGAGAGACAAGAGTTTCCTCCTTCTGATAGCCAAAAATATTAGATCCAACTTGACGATTTTTGTGTAGTAGAGATTGTATTGGCACTTCCTTTTTTGTTTTTATGGAATGTTCCAATAATAGTGATGCCCTTCTGAAGGAGTCATAGTGCCAATGTGTAACTGGTATACCAATTATCAGTGGTAAGATTTCTGTTTGACTCAGAAAGTGGTTCTATTAGTCTGCTTACAATATCACTGGGCTTATTTGAGACAAAGAATTGCCCTTCGGGTTACTTTCCACAGTAAATTTCCAAATTAGAAGTGTGGAAGGTTTTTGCATCCAAAGGGCATAGCTTTTTATGCCATATTTAGCTGGTTTGTTTAGAACATAGATCTCAAAATTTGCAAAAGTCAACCATAGCTCATACATTTATATGATTTCCCTTTTTTGAACCTATCAGGTACAGCAAACCAAGCACGGCTAGCAATTCTTCCTTTGTCACCTCTCTATAATTCCTGTCTATAGAATATTTGGTGCCAGTCTTCATATTTCTGATATGTAAGTTAGTGCAGGGAATTATTTCATCAACCATATTATCATCAATCAGGCAGGAAAGAGCATGGTTCTCTTCAGTCGCACTTCTTGCAGTTTCCTTTACTCCAGGAAATTTTTTTATAACATTCTTTTTCTTTGTTTTGGAAAGCGTTTTGTACAAAGTTTTACTCTAAACAGTAATACCATCTTTCCCTTTATAGAAGTTATCAGTATCATCTAGACATAATTCAGTATCACTGCCTTCCTGCTAAGAATTGAAACTATGAGTGACATCATCTTGAAGTATTTCTTCGTTTTCATCCGAGAAGTCGCTCAGATTCAACTCATCATTATCATCTGCATCACTTTCGCAAAACTATAGTTTCTGAACTTCAGCATCGCTCAATCCCTTCATATTCCAAGACCTAAGACTATGCCACTGAGTTAAATTTTACTACAACAAAATAATTCAGATATAGTAATTTATTTGTTGCCTTCTAATAAATCACATCAGTGGCTTCGATTTGAGAAAAATCACTTTTTGATAATGATATTCATCGTTTATATTTGGTGATTATTATCAGGTTATACTAACGTTGCTTTTTATACATTTAATTACAATCTCATTTGTATTTCTAAATAAAAAGGGGATAAAATAATCCATTCTAACGAAAAATTCCTCCCCACCAGCTAGAAATTGAACCCAGGTGCTGTAGATTTAGCAGTCAACTTGTTTCACAATATAAACGCATAATATACAATTAATGCAATATTACTTACGTGACTAGCAGCGTGGTGCAAATTTGCTCGAAACTGCTACGTAACAAAACCTTGTTGTTAGACGCACAACTGTACACTATGAAGTCAAAATGCGACTGAAGGTATTGTTAAGAACCGATAGAAGATTAGCTAAAGCTACAATGTGGTACGGTCATTGTTACAACAATAATAAAGAAAACAAATTAGTTGGTAGCAGATTTGCACCAGCGCTGCTGCTTGAGGGTTAAATACAGTTCAGCACTCTCTGTACCTTTAGAGTAGAGTAAAGGTTCTGAAGAAGTGCTTCAAACTTTGTGCTATCTCCCAGACCTATTGTCATCAGACATAAACAGTTGCCTGAAAGTTATGGATTACCTAGGAAATCTTCATAAATTTAGATAGATACAAGCAATGCACAGCAAACTGCACCTTATTCTATGAGAGAAAGTTTTTCATATTATAAGCATGCTTGAAAAATACAAAATTTTCAATATACCTTTGAAAAATATAAATGAGTTTTATTGTTATTAGTTTTTTGGAAGTTTTGCAACTTAGTTTAGAATTTAAAGAGGACAATAGAACAAACAGAATTAGTTGAAAACAGTTTTAATACCTCCATTTGGCGTGGTCCCAAATGGACAGGTCAGTAAAAGTTCTGTTTTACTTTCTCTTATTAGTACATAAGAGGGGAAGGTATTGCATTCTACCCAAAATTTGATACCGTAACAAATGAGGACACTCGTTTTTATTAAATTTACTCTATTGGTCACTAAATCACTACAGAAACACAGTACTTACACTTTTGGTATACAAATAACCAAGTTACTGCATTAGCATCACTGTCTTAGCAAGCGTTACTCACTAGATTGACTTTTTAACTCACTTCAATTCAGTTCAGTTCACTTCTCCTGCTGCTTGTTGTCCCTTTATATAGTCGGTACCAACCTTTGAGGGTTCCAGTCTTAGAAATTACTAGAACATTACGTTTTGTCCATTAGAAAGATTACTCTGGGGAGAAAGAAAGTTTGAGATCTTGCAGTGGAACCACAAAGGCCTTTGTTTGTCTGGCTATTGTGTCTGTTCGCTGGGTGAGGCAGCAATTCCTTCAGCAGTTGCACACCATTGTTACAATTCTAAGATTTCAATGGGCATACACATTTTAGAGTTCCCTTTACAAAAAAAAAAAAAAAATAAATGAAAAAGGTCTGTTAAATACCAAACTTGTATTAAAGTTCAGCATATTTCAAGGGTGCATAACAATTTTCAAGAAAATCCCTCACTCCAAACTACCCTTTTATTGAAACATTTTAAAATGTTTGATTTTCTCAAAAATGGTTGTACGATTTTAATTAAAGTTCTGTATATTAAAGATACTGACTTGATAAACTAGGAATCCAAGGCAAAATGTTACATTGGATCAGTGAATTCATTATTCAATGCTTTATTGCTACCAAATACAATGATAAATTATCAAATATCAACAGACACAACTTCAACCTCAAGGCAGTATCCTTAGTACTACACTCTTTAATATTTATATCAATGATCTTCCTTACCAATTATAAAAAATAAAATCAAAGGTCTTAATGTTTGCAGATGATGTAGTCTTATGGTAAAATCAGCAATTAATAAATATAGCACAACAATCATTGACATTACAGAATTGGACATCTAATAATTTAATGAAAATTAATACACAGAAAACAAATTATCAACTATTTACACTAAGGAAGAAACCAATATATATTTCCCTTCAACTAAATGGAAAAACTCTCACCGAAATATATAAAGCCAAATATGTAGGTACTGTTTTTGGTAAAAAATTAACATGGAAAAAACACTAGGATAATATAATCTTAAAAATGAGGAAAAAATTACCACTATTAAAAAGACTGGTAGGCAAGAAATGGGGAAGCACTACACAAACTTTAAACACGTTTTACAAGATGTATATTAAACCAACATTTAAATATTGTGAAGAGATACTAATAAGTGCAAATATAGAAAAACTTAATATTCTACAAAATCAAATTCTTCGTCTAGTAACTAGAGCTGTTAAAACTACCCCAGTACTTGCTCTACAAATTTTAACAAATAATCCAAGACTTGAACTTGACATTGAATAAGCGGCCATCTTACAATATGAAAAATTAATCAGACTACCTTTCAATGACTGGGAAAAAAGAAAACCACAAATAAACCAAAAAACTTGACAAAGTTTCCTTAATGAAGTCAAAGAAGTCAAATATATATTAAAACTTCCTTACTTTAAGTAAACATACAAACAAATATTAACCTGTTAGAACTATTTGATATTGAACACTATCTACACTTAGCTGAAGAATTTACAAAATCTGTTCTGAAACAAATAACACTAGAAATAATAAATTTAAGATACCCTACCAATGAATGGCTACATGTTTATACTGACGGTTCTAGCTTACCAAATAACAGTGGTACTGGTGCAGGTGCAATATGTCCTCTCTTCTCTTTCTACAAAAAATTAAGTTCAAATACTACACATTTTGATGGAGGGATTTTGGCAATACTTCAGAGCTTACAAAACCTACTATATCATATAAATAAATTTGAAAAAATTCTACTATTATCTGACTCTAAAGCAGCTATTATAGCCATAACATATGATGTAACACCTAATAGCTTAAATATTGCAGAATGCCGCAAAATCATAAAACAACTAATGAATTTAAATAAAAGATTAATACTTCAATGGATACCAGCACATTGTGGAATACAGGGTAATGAAACAGCTGACTTTCTAGCCAAGAGAGGTAGTAAAATTACATAAAATTCATCTGATCCAATAAGTATCACTCTAACAAAAGAATCATTATATCAACATATAATAACAAAATTAAAGAAGATAATATATTACAAACAAAAGGAAAACTCATGGGAAAATTTATGTAATAACACGACCAGAATCACTACATTACCAAGAAAATTCTTTGTAGCAACTTTTAGACTCTTAACAGGCCATGACTGTCTCAATAAACATTTATTCAGGATTGGTATAGTGAGATTTCCTCTGTCCTTTCTGTACACTTAAAGAAGATATGGATGGAAACCATCTACTGCGCTGCCCAACCTCTAGTCAACATGATAATATGACATAAAAAATCTGGAATGCAAGATAGTGAATGGCTTCACTGCCAACTGCTCAACATTAGATACCAACCAACCAACCATATTAAAGATACTTATGCATCAAATGAAATGTATATCTTGAATTTCCTGGCAATTTTCTCTGAAGTCCTCTTCTTTCTGAATGATTTTTGCATAAGTGGTAAATCATTACAGATAGATAAAAAGTTACGATACAAGAAATGTAGACCACTTTAAAGCACACTATTTATGTCATAAACAATTTTTTGTAGTTAACCATTTCTTATTATTGGTTTCAGTTTTAAAATACTTAAACTTTTCTCACACAGGAATTTAACAACTCCCGGTCATGCAAAGAATGAATTTCATTCACATGGCAAACAGCTTTTAAAAGAGTTGATAATCACTTTAGCACAACATATTCCCTTATTTCCTTTCTGCTTATAAGGAATTAAGTAATAAGACCATTTCTGCCAATGTTTATCTCTATTAAGATCAAGTAGATTGAAGAATAAGATTTTTAAGAATAATTTGTTATATAGATGTAAAGAAAGTCATGTGAATGGATGCTTTTATTTCCTGTACTTGGTAACATTGTTTTGAGACCTTATGATCACCTTTCCATTTTACATCTTATCATTACTATATACTGTTTAATAATTCCAGAAGGTTGCTTTATTCATACTGTAACACTAAATGTAATTTTAATTTATTAACAGTATTAATCGCTTTTTGTTTATGTATATACTAATATATGATTTTCCTAATAGGTACAACAGTTCCCTGATCAAGATATCTTTCCATATGGTATAAATGAAGTGTTGTACCTTGCCACTGATATGTATGGCAATAATAGCACCTGCATCATCAATATTACAGTTGAAGGTAGTAAACATATTTTATCACCTAATATGAGGGCGACTCCAAACTTTTGAGAATGGACAACAATGAGTTGTGGTAAGCCAAAACAGCTTTTCTTAACTTCATATTGAAGTTCAGATAGCAATATGTGCAAGTCTGGGTGCGCTCCAACAATGCACATTGTCAGTGCTGACATGTACATGTATAGCAGGTGCTGCTACGCCATATGCTATTATCGGTGAGAAATTTCCTTGTGATTGACACTTGTGGGGTGTGTCATCTGCTGGCAGGGGCTCGTCAGGTTTCTGACCAATCAGTGTAGTTTAGAAGAGGATTCCCTTGAAGATGAAGACCGAGCAGGATGGCTGGCTACAGCAACAGTGGATGAAAATGTGGTGAAAATAAATACATGTTACAGGAAGATTATTGTTGCATATATATTCAAATTCAAGAATCCCTAAATATTGGAACAACAGCATTGAAGACAATCCTGAAAGAAAATCTTGATAAGGTTTACAGTCTTTGGATTCCCCACCACCTCTCAAAATGGTGCCAGGAAATGATTGAAAAATTCAATAAGAGAATATCCAAAAACATATTTATCATTGTAACAGGTGACATAAGCTGAATTTACCAGTATGATCCAAAAACTAAATGACATTCATTGGTTTGGATTTTCTGGGAGAAGATCCCCAATAAAAGTGAAGTGAACAAGAAATGTTGGCAAAAAGATGATCTGTTCTTTCTTTTCAGCAAGTGATGATTCTGCTTGAAGGACAACAGAATGTTACTGCCAGATGGTACACCACAAAACGTCTGCCACAAGTGTTCAATGAACTTAGAAAAAAGCATCCTAGGAGTGATCTATGTGGATATTTGTTGCATTATGGTAATGCCTCTCCACACTGCGCAAAACAAAAATGCAATTACTGCAGGAGTCAAAATTTGTCCCATCCTCCCTGCAGTCCAGATCTGGTCCCATGTGACTTTTTTCTATTCTCCAAAATGAAAGAAAAACATTTGAGGTCCGCAATTTGAGTCACCTGAATCCGCAGTAGTTGAATATGAAGAATGCATTTGCATTCTCTCCAAAGAAGAATGGCCTTCAGTGTTTGGAAAATGATTTGAAACAATGAGATGGCATATAGAATACAATGGTGAATATTTTGAAAAGATGCAATGATTACATCTAAATTTTTAATATTTTATTGTATCCATTCTCAAAATGTTTGGAGTGTTGCTTATAGAGTTCAGTACAGCAGCTTGTTCTGCAAGTGGTTTAATATTAAATAAATTCAGCTACTCTAGAAGGCACTGACATACTTACCAACATTCCATATAATTTTGAAAGTAAGTTACATGGAAATTTTTCACGCAGTAAACCTATTAATTACAATTATCTGTTTATAACAGCTGGCCAAAATATTCTAGTTAATTTAGGGGAGTGGAGCAAGTGAAGTGTACTTTCATTTTGTGTGGCAAATTATGACAATAATTCCATTTATGACATGCACTTGCATTCTGACCTGTAGAGCTCAGCATGATGTGACTGACAGTGTTAATTGTTTGAGAGGACAGGAATTTCATTGTTTGTCTAAAAAAGTTGCTTTATTTGTTTAATAATATTATCAGTTAAAGATGAAAAATGAGAATAGATATAACATCCAAAGCATTTTAGTAAATCTTAGTTTTATTATCCTATATATGGAGTATACACTAATTTATTAGCTCTTCAAAGGTATACTTGGGAACACCGAAGTGAAAAACATTATTTTCCAAAGTATTACAGCTAAAGATTTAAATTTTTGCACAAACATTTACTAGTAATAAAAGAATCATCCATGCCAAGTTTCATTTAAATATGTCTTTCCATTCTGGACATATTAATTTTATTTAATTAGTTAAAATCAAAATCTATTTTCTTCTACAGTATTGAGCTAAATTCACTATTTTTTAAACTTATATTTTTTAATATATTGTATCAAATTATCCATTTGAAATTTTCCTAAAATGGAGAGTATTTTTTTTAAAAAAAAAGTTATTTTATATCACAAAATGGGAAAAAACTGCAAGAAAACAGCAAATAATTATATTCATTAATTTTTTAAACCTAATCTATGACCAATATCAAAATTTCAATCAGAGATTTTATTACAAACATTTTGCAGTGCTTTGGAAAACATTTTCAGAACTCTAGCTATATTTTTTTGTGAGAAGATAGATTTTGAATATGGTCAAATAACATCAAATTTGAAACTGAGATAAATGGCTTTAAAGTTTGACATTGACTGTCATTTAATGAGTGCAATAATTTAAAATGGCTTCCAAAACATGTTGTACATTCACCCTAGGAGAATCAAACATTGCAAATGTGTGCATTAAAGTATGGTGCCTTTTTTGTACCAAAAATCCAAATATCTACATTTTTGACCAAAATCACTAAAAAAAAAGCACTTCTGTGTCTCGTTAAGAACTCCTCTATCATTTGTCTGCAACTATGTCAAAGGTATCCCAAGTTACATTGTTATATTTGTTAGACAAATGAGTTCATGAGAGCTTAGCCTATTTCCCTCAAAAATGCTCTTAGCCATTCAGGTTTTTACTACGTTACTAGGTATCCCATGTTTCTAGTATTGTTAGTTCAATTTCTAGAGCACTTTAAACTTTGGCCACGTATAATAAAGAAATTATTTGCTTAAATTTCACTATGCTGAATGTTTGACTTGCCTGTAACAAAATATTCATACACTTGACACTATAAACACAGCAGTGTAAGTCAGCTTGTAGTTTACAAACACGATCAACCCTGAATGTGTAATAGTATCTAATAGTAATTTATTAATAAGTCTTGTAGTAGCTATCTTATAGAGTATTTTGTGTTTAATGTTTTGTGACATACCAGTAGGTGTTGAATTAGAGAGTGTCTACTGCCCATATTTTGTGCGGGTGTACATATGTTTTTGTTAAATATATATATTTTAAAGAGTCCAGCACCAAAATGTCAGACAAGAACCTAGCACTTCTGACAAAAACCGTGGCTCTTCCCTTGAGCAAAAAGCTGCCTAAAGGTATTTTAAAGCATTACTTAATTGTAAAGGCAGTGCCATGGGTGAGTGATTAGACTGCTCCCCTCCCATCTAGGTGGCCTGGGTTCGATCCCAAACACCTGCATGTGAGATTCGTGGTGAATGAAGCAACGTCTGGGCAGGTTTTCTCTGGGTACTCTGCTTTCCCCCATCAGTCATTCCACCAATTGTTCCATCATTACATTTCATATCATCCAGTTCCTCATTTCATGCCTGGCTATGGGCCGACCTCTCATAACAGGTTCTCCATTCTACGGTTTCGTGTCAATGGCTTCCCAACTGACTTCTGACCCCTAGGCATTGGCTAGTAAGTCCTAGAGGGTTGTCAGTCCTACAATTACGGGGAGGGTAAGCCGATTACGATACGATATGATACCTAATTATAATAAAATTGAGTTGTTGTTTAGAAATAATTGTTTCTTCCACACTAGCCATGTATAGGACATTAGTTAGAAAAGTAGTGTGAGAATGATAAATTCAATGCCATAGCCAGGATTTAAACCATAGTCTCCATCCAGTTGCTCTTATCATTACCATGGCAATATGTTAGTACAGCATTAATTTTGGAAAGTGTGGAAGAAACAGTTATTTCACAATGACTGACCTAATAGTTGGTCGAAAACTTTGAAGCCCAGGACTTAAAGTACTTACGATATTATTAGTCGCCATTGAGGTACACCATCTCAAAATGATTTAAGATCTCTTTGTGTGGTTTACCAGATAAAACAAGCCAGTTGGGGAATTTAATGCTGTATTGGTATGTTGCCCAGGTAGCTCAGTAGTTGAAGTAACTGGGAGACCAGGAAATCTGTGGTTCAAATCCCAGCTATGGCATTACATTTTCCAGTCTGGTACTACCTTTTTGAGCTGCCTTTTTAATTAGCTATTTCAGCATTGTCCTTTCATGAGCCTTATATGAACCTGCAAACATTAGTTATCAATAACTGTTGTTCATAACATGGTGCTTATAATCACTCTCCTTGTGTTCATATGTCACCGATAGAACGTGCAAAGCTGCACTGCTACCAGATTAGTCAAATCCATGCACTAAATTGTATGACAAGGATAAAGTGTGGATGTGCATTAAAAGGTATAATTTTATTCCTTTTATAGCTGTTTATCCAGCTTATGTTATATATACATTGTGATATTACAGCAGTAGTGAACCCAATTTTACTATACCAGGTGCATTGTATTGTTGCTGAAGAGAGATCACAAAAGCAGTATAAGTTCAAGTTTTGCTCTTAAACCACTCTGATCTTATAATAATGTCTGAACAGTGTAAAGATTCTTACTAAAGTTTAGCAAATGGTCTATCTAGTTGGAAATGAAATGCAGACATTTAGATTTCTGAAAGACGCTCATATGTGATAATGGACAATGGAGAACATAGAGTCTCTCTCCTTAGTCTCAGGTTAACATGTTAGACCCTGATTAACAGGTTGCAGGTTCAAACCTGGTGGAAGGCAATGGATTTTTTTGGCATAAAATTCTTAATGTGACTTCCTTTGGTAGGGAAGTAAAGCCAGTGGTCCCATGTCATACATTTATAGCATGTAAAAGAACCTCAAGACTGGTAAAGACGCCACTGGGCATAATTAAAGTGTTTCATGCCCAATATTGAATGGTACATTGAGAACCGCAGCTGTTACAGATCATTCATAAACAAAACTCAATATAATTTTTTGAGAACATAGAAGTGCAATAAAATCTCAATGTGGACTACTTTAAAAACTTTCTATTTTTTCAAAGATGATTAGAGCAGAACCATAATAACTGATTATTGCTGTCACAAGCTGGATAGGATTCTGATGACAGACTTCAGCAACTGTTTTCTATCAAGATAAAGCAAATAATCAGGTCTTTTGGGTTGTATCATAACATGATATACTAGCCTTACACCAGGTGGGTTAAATTTTCTTATAGAATAATACAACAGTTGAAACAGCACATGAAAGAGAACGTTGCTGCAGTTCAAAAGAAACTGTAAACAAAGATAAACAAATCTCTTGTATCATTTGCAATTTTTATTAGTAGTAGTGGCAGTCACCTAAAGTATAGTGTGAGGGTGGTTCAATAAGTACCCATGTTTCAAAATAGATGGTGTTGCTAAGGCAAGTTGGTGTTACCATTGTATATTGTCATTTGTTACGTGTAATCAAAACAAATTTGGTACAACTCATTGCTTAGCTTGAATTTGGCAGGCGTTTCAGTTAGTCATTGAACATACTTTTACTAAAATGGAAGTGCAGTATCATTTAGTGATTTGCGTTCTACTTTTTGATAGGAAAAACTTGATAGCAAATTAAGGCAAAATTGAATGCTGCTTATGGGGACATTTTTTGCCATCTATCACAACAATTAGATATTGTATTAGTGATTTTAATCTAGTCAAACGGGTCAAACGTCTGTTTTGATGAGGAGGCTTAAGATGCCTGGGAGATGTGGTTACCAAGAAAATTATTGAGAAAGTCCATGATATGATTTTTGCTGATTGTTGAGCAAAAGTTGAAGGACACTTGGCCCCATTTGGCAAAGAAAAAAGTGCTGTTTAACCACAACGAGGCACCAGCACATTCTTTTGGAGTTGTTGCTGCCAAACTGTATAAATTGCAGTATGAAAATTACTACACCCTGCATATTGACTTGACCTGGCTCTCTTCAATTTCTTCTTTTTCCCTATATGAAAAAATGGCTTGTGGAAATAAAACGAAGGTCAAATGAGGAGGTTAACATTGAGACAGAAGCATGTTTTGCAGAGCTTGACAATTCCTATTTTTGGAGGGGTTAAAGAAATGGCAGAAATATTGGAAGAAGTGTATATCCCTAAAAGAGGACTAAGTTGCTAAATAATTTTTGTTTTAATTCATCTTAATATGGGTTCTTAATGACTGCTCTAATATTTAGTTTTTAAACATGGTGTACCTAAAATCACCAGATGTATGTTGTAATTATTAGCTTAATTTGTAATATGTCAGAGTTATAGTTGTTTTTATGAGAACTGTGTCGTACTTACTGTGCCAAGCTTAGAAGTTTAAGTTGATGGTTATAAAGATTAAATCATCATGTATAGTAATCATTGTATATAATACATTTAAGATAGATGCCCAGAGAACTGAGAACATATAGTGTCCAAGGAATTTTGACATCTAAAGAGAAAGTAAAGCCTCTCAGTTCATTAGAGAATTATTTCTGCTTACAGAAAATGTATGTAGCCAGCCTGTAGATCCAGTCCATGGCCATGCCAACTGTACAAGCAGCACAAATGCCTTGCATTGCACAATGACCTGTGATGAGGGATATGCTTTTGCAGTCCAGCCCAGAGACTACTTCTGCACTTACGACAGTGATGGTGCAGTGTTGGCACCAGATCCAATAATAGATCCTTTCCCAGATTGTTCAGGTAAATTTATACACTAATTGCATGCTTTTTATTACTCAGTTCTGCAACCCCCTCTGTGTACTCGATATATATTTGCCATGAGGAAGCAGAATAATGGTTACAAACTTAAATTTAAATGAGCGATTAAAACAGGAACATTAAATCTCAAAGGAATCTAAATATTACTAGAAATGAGAACACATTCAACTTCTCTTTAATATAACAAATCTCAAATAGGAAATCTAAACATAGAATTGCAATCATTTAATATATATTAATGAATCTTATGAGCTCCACCTGAAGCATAGTATTTTAATGTAACAGCAGATATAGTAAACAATTGACCGTGAAACTGGACCATGGAGCCATTCAAATATTGAATAAAGTTATAAAACATTCCTTTGAACTTTAACTAAGTAAATAGCACAAAGTAACATCAAATCCAGGGAAGAAGAAAAATTAGCAGTTGCTACACATTTTTGGATACAAGGACACAATTGTCAATACTGCATCACTTGTTAGGCAGGCACAAAAACCTGCCAATTTAAATATTTGGGAGGAAATATTTCTTTGGAAATTTCATTCAAGATTAATGAACTTCAAGATTACAATGGACAAAAATGTGATCACCAAATTTGTAGAACCATCGCCATAGGGGTGAAGAGACAAACATAACCATCAGAGGAGAGCCAACCAGTTGACTAAGCTGATAATGAGGAAGTGATTCCTGCAAACTAGTTCTGAGGTAATTAACTTAATTTAATGAAATCGTGTATTTGCAACCACTTCTAAACTATCATAGAAGTTATTTCAATCTTAACAAAGTATAACCAAAAGTATCTTATGTCTATTGAATGCCTACATAAAGGAAGGAAAAGTCTTTAAAACATTTAAGTGCAAAGCAAAAAAAAATGTATATGATGTAATGCACACAAATATATATCAGCCAGGTGAAGATCATTCTGGAAAAGAACTCAAAATGTTACACCTTGAAAGATGAAAGTACTGCAAGGTATGAAAATAACTTTTCTCGGGCTATCAGCCAGGTGAATTCTGGAATAATTTCCAAGCTTTCAAGAGCTAACATTGCTCTCATCTTCAGGGAATGATGTAGAGACTCCGGGTACGCCTTATATATAGTAGTCCGGTGGGGGGGACTGGCCAGATGCCGCTCTGTGATTGGCCTGGGTCCGGCATGGGAGGCGTTGACTAGGAACCAATGGTCTCCGTTGCCGGGACGGACTGCCCTGATTGGCCCGTTGCCAGATGTGAGCCTGTATTAAAACTAGGGCTAGCTTTTGGCAGTTTCACAAATCTTTGCAAGTGTTTGCTGAGCACCGAACTCCAAATGCCATTCACCTGCAAGCCGCTGTCTCTGTTGATGTTATTTTCTTCGTATTTAATAGTTATGGCTTCTTTGATGGAGCGGTCCCAATAGCTTGAAGACTTAAACATGGTGGTTGTGTCGCCCAGTCTCGGCGGTATACATGGAATGCGGTATACCCCAGGAGTCTTGAGGCCGAGGGAGTCTTTGACCTGTCTTAACATATTTCGAATTTTATTGGGTGGCTTGTGTATTGTCTTGATGTTGTATTTGCCCATAATTCTACTCAGTTTACCAGACAAATGACCTGTATATGGGAGGTAGGCTTTACATTATTTCTTTGTGTCTTGTGACTCATCTAGCTGGGATGCATTACGCTGTGCACAGTTTGTACTGACAGCGGCCCGTTTTAGTGCCTTGTTGATGCTACTCTTGCTATATCCATTTTTCTCTAGGCTGGTTCTGAGATACTGAAATTCTTTAGCGAGGCTTTCACTGTCTGAGATGGCTACTGCTCTGTGTGCAAGCTCGATAGAACTGTGTTTCGCTGAGCTGGGTGGTGGCAACTGTTGCGTTTAAATATAGATCGGTATGTGTGGGCTTCCGGTACACACTATGGCCCAGGGAACCATCGGGCTTTCGGCGTATTAATATGTCCAGGAATGGTAACTTCCCTTCCTGTTCAATTTCCATAGTAAACTTGATGTTTAGATGCTGACTGTTTAGATGGTTCAAGAAGTCCTGTAGCGTGTCTTCCCCGTGAGGCTAGATGACGAAGGTGTCGTCCACGTATCTGTAGAAGGCAGCCGGCTTTAGAGTTGCTGAATCTAAGGCCTGATGCTCAAATGCTTCCTTGTAAAAATTAGCTATGGCTGGTGAGAGAGGAGAGCCCATGGCCACTCCATCTGTTTGCTCGTAATATTGTCCGCGGTAAAGAAAGTAGGTCGACGTGAGCGTATGCTTGAATAATGCAATGACCTGCTGGGTGAAGTGCGGTTCTAGGAGCTGGAGAGAGTCTAGCAGCGGGACCCTGGTGAACAGAGACACCACATCAAAACTGACCAGTAAATCACTCGGTTTCACCCTTAATGTCTGAATCGTCTTTACGAATGCTGACGATTTGACCACATGATGAGGGCAGGTTCTTACCAATGGCTGCAGCAACTTGGTGAGGTGTTTTGCAAGGTTGTAAGTGGGGCTCCCAATAGCGCTGACGATTGGCCGAAGTGGCACACCCTCCTTGTGCACCTTGGGCAAGCCATATAGTCTCGGAGGAACAGCTGCAGGTGTGGTTAGAGCCTTGATGGTTTCAGCGGGAAATTGTGTCTTCCTCAGAAGAGCTGAAGTTTTCTTAACGATGGCTGCCGTAGGGTCACGTTTTAGTGGCCAATATGCTGGGTCCTGGAGCAATTGTGAAATTTTGTTATTGTAGTCCTCACAGGAAAGAACCACTGCAGCGTTTCCCTTGTCCGCTGGTAGAATGAGTACATTCTTGTCGTCTCGTAAAGATTTCAGGGCTGTTCTTTCCTCTTTAGTGATGTTGGATTTTGGCGGAGCTGCTTTCTTTATTGCAAGCACTGTTTCCTGCCTGATGTCATCTGCAATTTCTTTAGGCAATGTTTGAATTGCCTGTTCTACCCCGCTGATGATGTCGATCACAGGAATTTTCCGTGGAGCCGGTGCGAAGTTCAACCCCTTCGCTAGTACTGCGATCGAGTCTGAGTCCAGTTCCTTGTCTGACAAGTTGATGACGACTCGATGATGCTCTAATGTTGCTGGGGGATCTTGTGTTACGGCTAGGTGTGCAAACTTCCAGCAAAGAGGAAAGAACAGCCCTGAAATCTCTACGAGACAACGAGAATGTACTCATTCTACCAGCGGACAAGGGAAACGCTGCAGTGGTTCTTTCCTGTGAGGACTACAATAACAAAATTTCACAATTGCTCCAGGACCCAGCATATTGGCCACTAAAACGTGACCCTACGGCAGCCATCGTTAAGAAAACTTCAGCTCTTCTGAGGAAGACACAATTTCCCGCTGAAACCATCAAGGCTCTAACCACACCTGCAGCTGTTCCTCCGAGACTATATGGCTTGCCCAAGGTGCACAAGGAGGGTGTGCCACTTCGGCCAATCGTCAGCGCTATTGGGAGCCCCACTTACAACCTTGCAAAACACCTCACCAAGTTGCTGCAGCCATTGGTAGGAACCTGCCCTCATCATGTGGTCAAATCGTCAGCATTCGTAAAGACGATTCAGACATTAAGGGTGAAACTGAGTGATTTACTGGTCAGTTTTGATGTGGTGTCTCTGTTCACCAGGGTCCCACTGCTAGACTCTCTCCAGCTCCTAGAACCGCACTTCACCCAGCAGGTCATTGCATTATTCAAGCACACGCTCACGTCGACCTACTTTCTTTACCGCGGACAATATTACGAGCAAACAGATGGAGTGGCCATGGGCTCTCCTCTCTCACCAGCCACAGCTAATTTTTACATGGAAGCATTTGAGCATCAGGCCTTAGATTCAGCAACTCTAAAGCCGGCTGCCTTCTACAGATACGTGGACGACACCTTCGTCATCTAGCCTCACGGGGAAGACACGCTACAGGACTTCTTGAACCATCTAAACAGTCAGCATCCAAACATCAAGTTTACTATGGAAATTGAACAGGAAGGGAAGTTACCATTCCTGGACATATTAATACGCCGAAAGCCCGATGGTTCCCTGGGCCATAGTGTGTACCGGAAGCCCACACATACCGATCTATATTTAAACGCAACAGTTGCCACCACCCAGCTCAGCGAAACACAGTTCTATCGACGCTTGCACACAGAGCAGTAGCCATCTCAGACAGTGAAAGCCTCGCTAAAGAATTTCAGTATCTCAGAACCAGCCTAGAGAAAAATGGATATAGCAAGAGCAGCATCAACAAGACACTAAAACGGGCCACTGTCAGTACAAACTGTGCACAGCGTAATGCATCCCAGCTAGATGAGTCACAAGACACGAAGAAACAATGTAAAGCCTACCTCTCATATACAGGTCATTTGTCTGGTAAACTGAGTAGAATTATGGGCAAATACAACATCAAGACTATACACAAGCCACCCAATAAAATTCGAAATATGTTAAGACAGGTCAAAGACTCCCTCGGCCTCAAGACTCCTGGGGTATACCGCATTCCATGTATACCGCCGAGACTGGGCGACACAACCACCATTTTTAAGTCTTCAAGCTATTGGGACCGCTCCATCAAAGAAGCCATAACTATTAAATACGAAGAAAATAACATCAACAGAGACAGCGGCTTGCAGGTGAATGGCATTTGGAGTTCGGTGCTCAGCAAACACTCGCAAAGATTTGTGAAACTGCCAAAAGCTAGCCCTAGTTTTAATACAGGCTCACATCTGGCAACGGGCCAATCAGAGCAGTCCGTCCCAGCAACGGAGACCATTGGTTCCTAGTCAACGCCTCCCATGCCAGACCCGGGCCAATCACAGAGCGGCATCTGGCCGGTCCCCCCCACCGGACTACTATATATAAGGCGTACCCGGAGTCTCTACATCATTCCCTGAAGATGAGAGCGACGTTAGCTCTTGAAAGCTTGGAAATTATTCCAGAATTCACCTGGCTGATAGCCCGAGAAAAGTTATTTTCATACCGACGCCAGGAAAGCTTCAAGTCATGGTTTACTGCAAGGTAAGTTAGATGAGTTATATAGTGATTTCAGACAGGAATGTTTTGATCAGGTGATCTTGTTCTATTTTTGATTAACTGGTTTATTGTGTGGCAACCATAAGTTTATTACTCTGTAATAAAATATGTATTATTCCATAACAAATCTCAGAACATGGTATAACAAAGTAATTCTTAGAGTAACCAAGCAGTTTTGTTTGTGGTTTGCATTTGAGAGGTTGCACTGGCCACTGTTTTTTGTGTTTTGCCCTTGTTGCCAGCAAATGCTGGGGGGGGGGGGGAGGGGATTTTCTAATACCATGAATATTTCTGGTGCTGCATTTCCCATAATTTCATATTACCTTTTGGGGTATAAGGCTTGACTAGGTGGTTTGGTGGTATGTGGTGTGTGTGGATATGCGCATGTGACTTTTTCCTCAGGGCAGTTTGGACCTGTTTGTTAGGAGCACTGGGAGTTGCCTGCAGGAGTGTCTCCATATGTAAACTTCAGGGATCTCACAATATCCACATCTGCCATTTAACACTAATTGGATGGGAATTATTCTGGAACCAGTTTTTCAACATTGCCGTTATTATGTTATGAATGCTGCATTTTATCTCTCCTACTTATTTACAATATTGCTAATAATATAATGATTATTCTCTTTTACAGTGACAGTATTACCAAAGTATATAACTCAGGATGCAAGTTTGACAATTGAAGAAGATGCTTCTGTATGTGAGGATCCAGTCTTTCTTAGTCAGGTATAAAATAGAACTACCAGTAAATGCAACAATCATAATATCTAAGCTAGTGTATAACTTCAAATGAAATAAATTTAAATACTCTCGGATAAGACATCATTAAACCACTCAAACATATTAGTGCTACCAATAAAAAATTTAAAAATTATTTATGTTTAAACGACTATCTAATACATACATTGAGGGAATCATGCTGAGGCTAAAGTAAGTATAGCAAACAGATATTCATTCTATAGATCAATGGATATCTTTATTAACATCCATATACATATAACCAAAAAGATGCTTAACCTTAGATAGCTCACATTAGCAGAAATACTGCTTAAATACTAACACAAAGTAATAAACAGACAGCTTTAGGCAAATTTGTTGTTCTAGTCCAGTCTTTAGCATCAGATGTTCTGTTAATATTGTAGCAAATAAACCAACTTTAAATTCTTGTCTAGTCCTTTTCGTTTTTCCTTATATTGCTGTTTTATCTTCAGCAGAATTCCAAATTAATATGGCAATGTTTTACAATCAACACTCCTTCCTCCCTCCCTCCCTTTCCTACCCCATTCCCAACCATCTCTCCCTCCTTCCTTTTTTTATGCAGTTACTGCTGAAATTTTACCTGCTGCTGCATGTTCTATATCCCTTCTTAACTTTAGGATCATTCAGGATATTTTTCTAGGTGTAGCTTTCTTTTGGTTCTAGAAGTTTCTTGACCTGCAGGAATAAAACAGAAGAGGCAGCTATGAATCCAAGGGCTTGTGTCTTCTGCCATTGGCTTTAACAATGATGGGAAAAACAAAAGAAGAGAGATGTTCAGTGTTTTTTGCTGCTTCATCCTAAACAGTGTAACATGTCAAGATGTGTAGATACTGACTGGTATCACCTTCCCTTATGACAATTGCTGGGTGCAACAGAACATATGATCGATCCTCTTGATTATCAGAAGGACCCCTGCCACGGTTGTTACAGCTTGAGGCATTGGTCTTTGTTTGAGTAGGGCAGCACAGTCCTACCAGGTCACAATTCTGTAAAACTCTAACTGCTCATTAAGATATTCATGCAGAAATTTTGTAGTTATTGAACCATCTTGTGCATGGCATGAAGACGTTCCATGAGCTTTTTGACATACTCCTTGGTTGTTCTGTGCTAGATACTTTTTTTTTGTATAGTGTTAAATGCCTGCTTTTACTACAAATGGCACCAAAGGCAATGACACTTATGATGCATGGAATGAAGGTGGAGCACCAATAGAATGCAATGGTGGTGGAAACCAAAGAACCCGAAAAAACCTGCCCCTGTGCCACTTTGTCTACCACAAATCCCATATGTGGTCGTTTGGGATCTAACCTGGGCTGTATACATGAGAGGTGAGTGGTCTAACCATTTGGTAATGGCTAGACGGATTACAAGAAAAGAGTTTGTGTGATAAGTATAGTTTTCTTTCAAATTCCAGCATCAATGCATAACATCATGTGTCAAGACATCCTGTTAAGACTGGCCATGACTGAGACACTCCTCAAGGGCCTTGATGTATCACTCCACTTTCTCATCAGCATGCAAGTGAAGAGTGCACATCTTTATGTGCCCCAAGCTGTTGTACTACTTCTTTCATCAAGCTTGACTTGAAATTGATGTACTAATTATTGTTATTGTTATAGCAGCTTGAAATGATAAATTGGATCTTGCAAGAGGCAGAGCATGATTTCTTCCTTATTTTCTGGGGATAACATACATCTTAGGTCACTTGGTGATATATATATATAAATTATAACTCATGTCATTCAAGGAATTATATGTTCAGAGAAAAATTATGTTGGATTTATGCTAAGCATAATGAACAATGCATGAGTATTTTATGCTTAAAGTATTTACTTCTTGATTAGTCATAGATACATGTCCAGCAGTGACAAGACTTTCAAATGGTGTTTTATATTATACTGCTGAATGCACTGCGGTTGTAAATCTAGGGGTGTAACAGGGTTTTCCCTGCTGATGTCAGTGGTTACCCTGGATCCAAATGTTCCTGTGTGCTTTTATCTGGGAATTTATTACCCTTTCTTGTAAGGATCAGTTGTTCCCTCTGGACCTATCTGTCAAAAAATTATTACCATCACTCCACCTTTGAACATCAGCGAATTCCATTTGATCCAATAGCCATACAGATGTTGCGCATTGGTGTGATATCATCTAAACTTGACCTTAATCTAAATTTCCATCAGAGTGGTCACAAATCTGCATTCACCAGCTGGTGTTTTCTCCAGACTCTGCTATCCAAACCTTTTGTAGATACAGCCAAAATCACAAGGACAAGTAGGACTCTTCTTCTCTTCCATCTTGCTGGATTGGCCACTCTAGGTTCAATCATTTGCACAAGGTAAATTATTGTTGGAGTGGCTCCTTCTCTAGAGGTATCCTCTAGCCTCTGGTCTTCATGCAACTCAGGGGACAAGTGGAGTGGAATGATCATTCCATCTACAGGTACAAATGGCAATACTACATTTTTACACTGCTGCTTAAAGCCCATACTGAATAACTGAGTGATTTCTCTCCACCTGGATATGGTCTTATTGAAATAATAAATCACTCTCTCCTGCCCTTTCTGAAACTGGGACAATGCGCCTCCTATGCTGATACCATCAACATTCAGTATTCTTGATAGAGTAGTCATCAGCTTTTGAAAAGTGTAGAATAGGCATATTGCAGAATAATGATTTTAAAATTTGGAATGCCTTTTCTGCCTCTTCCATCTGTTATTACTTCTGGTGTTTTCTTCCATCAGGAAGGTGAGTGAATACAAAATTGGAGAAATTCATGATGAAATCCTGGAAATAGTTGAATAACTTTAGGAAACTATCAATCTTGCGTTTCCTTTGTGTGTGGCCTATCCCTTACCACTACTACACACCTGCAGATATTAAACAATATAAAAAAAATTAAAAAAAAAATACTCTCTGTCTATGGCTATGTTTTGTAACAAAATTATTTGGTCCACTTCTTTACATAAGAGCTGGAACTTCTCTGATGTTCAGAGTCTATACTCTCTGCATAATCTTGAGAAATTTTAAAATGGCCCTCCAAAATTTTACCCAAAATGTTGTCATGCCATATATCAACAGGTGTTGCAGGTCAGTTGTTTTATCATCAATTCCATTAGCCCCTGGAAGGTTGCTGCAGTATTGTATAGGTCCCAGAACATAACTTTGAACTGCTATAGCTACCATTTGTATAGAATATAACATTTTCAGCAACCTAATACAACTTACACAGTATCCCAATTACTAGTTGGATACAGAAACCTACTTTGCATAGGCAACAGTGTCCAGTGTATATTCATTGTGAAGCAAAAGCAAGGGGAAACAGACCTTCTATGTGATAGTGTTCAACTTTCCCTACTCCACCCAGAATCACAGATTTCCATTCTTTTCACCAGGATAACAGGCAGGGCAAGAGTTGTCCAACATTTCAATGGTATTCTTAATTCTGATATCCTTCAGTATGTGTAGCACCTATATTAGTTTTGCAAGAGGGACATGCATAAAGTATCTTTGGTGTTGTGGAAGATGGGGTGTACAAGTCCCTGATATGGCCCATGCAGTGCTGGACATACCTCAGATGGCATAGATGTGGGATCAGCTATTTTAATCTGAAACCATTTCTTTCAAATTATCTGCTGAAACTTATATCCATGTATGGTTTTGGCTGATATGCGGCACTTCAATTTCAGTTAGTTCTGTTTCAAAACACTAGCATGAATTAGCAGCTTAGCTCCAGTAACCTATTAGTTACAAAATCAGTAGCTATTCTGTCATCTGCAAATTGAGGTGATCTAATTTTGGGTGAGTGGTTGGCGACCAGTTTACCGTCTTTTTAATTTGATATGAGTTAAGTGTCCTACTGACCTTTTATTATGTATGCAGGCTGTGCTTTATAACCAAATTTAAGGGCAATTTTACTTGTAAGATTTTAGTATTTCCAAGCCAAAATTTTGTGTATTAAGTTAGAGATTTTAAAACTTATTATAATGATATAAATATGGGTAAAACCATGGGAGGAGTTTTAGCAGCCACATATTTATTATTATTATAAACTTAACTACAAAACCATATGCTGGTATGCCTAAAGTCAAGCATAAGCTTTACCTTCTAATTTTCAAGTGTAATCTTGGTTTCTAACGTATAAAACAGCTTCGACTTGACGTAAGTCTAGCGTTTGCTTTGGAGTCAACTAGCTGCCTAGCTTTGGCTTGAAATTTCCAGCAATGAACTTGACTTTGAGTGCAAATCCAATGCATAAAACAAGCAAAAGCTTCACTTCTTGTAGATTAATCTTGACTTTTTTCAAGTTACCTTAGTAGGTGACTTGATTCGTACTAGAGAACTATTAAAGAGTTGTTTTATCCCACAAAATGGCACAGTTCATGAATATCCATCAAAGAAAAGTGTATAAAGCAAAGCGACAGTGCAGAGAGAATGTATATAAATCATTTTATAGATTCAATGAGGACAATGTTGAGTTAATTTCACACCATTTCTTGGGAAAGAACACAGAAACATGAAGAGGTGCACTGACATCGAAGCAAAGGATGCAAATATTTATACGTTTCGTTGGCAACCCGGGATTTCAGACTGCTGTCGGAGAAGATGCTGGAGTTCATCAATCAACTGTAAGTAGAACCATCAATTATGTGAGTGAAAGAATTTTTGAAAAAGCTAATCAGGGGATAAAATTTCCATCATGACTGCAAGAAGTTAAAGCTGCAAAGCAAGACTGTCAAAATAGATTTAATTTCCCAAGCATAATAGGAGCAATAGATTGCACATATGCACCAATTCTAAAGTCACGAGTACACGGCGATGAGTACATAAAAAGAAAAACGTTTTGTTCTATTAATGTTCAAACGATATACAGTTTCGATGAAGTGTTTACAAGTGTGGACGCAACGTGGCCTGGCAGTGTGCATGACAGCTGCATATGTTGAAATTCAAATATTTTTGACAGATTGCGAGAACAAGACGGAATGGCGATACTGCTGGGTGACTCCGGGTATGGGATTGCTCCTTGGTTACTAACTCCATACAGAAACCCTGTGAATGCTGTGGAAGAATACTATAATCGTCAACGTGCCCAAAGTAGAGTTACAATAGAGAGATGTTTCGGGCAATTAAAGAGACGTTTTCTTATATTGATGAACACCATCAGAATTCCTACTGAGAAAGTACCACGTATTGTTGTATGTTGCTTTGTGTTGCATAATTTCGCAAAACAGCTGAGAGCTGTAGAGGAAGAAGTTGATGACAACAATGAAAATGAAGAGAATTATGGAGAAGGGGAAGATAGGAATGAAAATGAAGAAGAAACAAAATTTCACAGTTGTATGAACATGTTGCAAATGATTAAATTACATATTGTTACGAATATGAACTATACATTTCAAGTTTGATAGCAATCTTAAACTTTCTACATACAAATGCAAATGGTTATGCAGCTCTGAGTTAAATATAAATGTCATCAGTATATAGGACGCGTTTAACATCCTTAAAATTTCGTCCGTTGTTACAGGTTCTGAATAAAATTTGATCCCTGTACTCCTATTACTGGAAGTAAGCTCTGTTTGTTTAATATCTCCTCCTGCTGCATGCGTATCAGTTTTAGTTGTTCTTTGCAGTTCATGCGTAGTCAGGTGTTTTGTTTCAATTTACATTTATTTGATTGTGTACCTGTTTCATTAGCGTTCTTATTGGAATTTAGGGCAATGCTCTCATTATTTGTAGATTCAACTTCAACCTGCTCAATTACATCATCTGGTAGCTGTTCTTGCAAACCTTTCCCACCCACAGCACATTCACCTAAACAGTAAACAGAACAAAAAATTAAATAAACCAGCCGCAAAGGGAGTCAAAAGGACAACAGTTTATTTACTTAGTGACAAATACTTGTTTGGAGTTGATGACGCTGTAAGTGTATCACATTACTTTCCTGGAAATGCATTGTCATCCAGGTGTGTCCTGATTATTGCTAACAATGCTCTGCTACAGTACATACAAGGTCATGTTTACAGGTTAAGCTGACCTCCATGTGAGTAGCGTCACTAGGCCTCTGCTTTTTCAGAGGTGATCCAGTGTGAAATTTCTTCAGTAGCTCAGGGATGATGTCAATTACCATTAAGCTTTCAATAATTAACATCTTACGTATAAATGCTACCACTATTTATGCTCATAGATAGCTTCAAATCCCATGAAAATGTTAAATTTCTTAAGAGAAATTAATTATCAGCTGGTAAAACTAGCACCAGCAAACAAAAGCTATATACAGTTACATTTTGTAACTGTTCAGACCAGAGGCGTCACAATAAAAACAAAAGTTTTCCAATAAAATTTATATAAATGGTAAACTCAGCAGCATCCAGGTGCAATCTGTATGCAGAAATAAAGGCAACTAAAATCATAAATTTTAGTGCTGTTTACAGGAAAGTCATGTATAAACCCCTTTGAAAAGTGTCTTTAAGAACCTAATAGAATTTATTATGAAACAAAAAATGTATTTAAAACAGTCCTTTTTTTCCCAAAGTAGTATTATTTTGTTATGTACTTTAATATTCACTGTAATTTATCAGTATATTTATATTTTTATAGCAATTACATGTAACATATATCACAATACAGAATACGTTTGAAATTGCACTTGATACTACAAACCAAAGGATACTACAAACTTTTAAATTTGGCTCCTGAGATCGATTTATATTCTTACCTGGAATCCTACTAATCTCTATCACGCAGTTGAAGAAAGTCTTCTTCCCATCCTTTTAACTCTATTTTTGATTCCCCATGACTTTACGGTCAATTTTTCTTTTTAGTCCAGTCTTCATATTCTGAATCTTTTTCTGCACTTGCTGTGGAGTTACTTTTCTGCCTAAAGTTTCTTCCAGCTTGATGCAGGTGGTTTGCAAAGCGTCAATTTTTTCTTCTTTGATGCTCGGGATCTGAGATTTTTCAGCAGTATTGGAAACTGCTTAAGAATTGCTACAAACGTATTCTGAATATTCACTTCGTCTGCCATAATTGCTATTACGCATATAACTTTAAGGTTAGGTATCATATTCGCAAAACACTTCTGTGCAGTATACATGAGTGGCAGCACTTGGCAGACGACAGCTGCGCATGCAACGTATTTCAATGTTCAAGCGTTTTCTGGGAAAACGTCTAGCGAAAGCTTGTTTGATTAAGATTTTTTTATGTGTGAGTTGAACAAGCTAAAGCTTAATCTTGTAGAGTAATCTTAAAGCTTTCACTTTAACTTAAAGACTAATCTTCAAGACAAAGCTTGGATTTTATCCATTGGATCCATTGAGTAAACATGTCGTGGGGTTGTCAAGGTGATTAACTATTTTGCTTGTAATGATATTAGCATGAGTGAAGATAAGATTGACAGAATTTAAACTGTGTTACCATTGTGGTGAATAATAAGGCTTAATTGTAATGCATTTTTAGGGGGGACCTTTGATCATGTAACTGGCTTTAGTAATAAAGCAGTTTAACCAGATTTGTTGAGATGTTAAAAGGGGAGGAGCAATCATAGTATTTTCCCATTATTTCTGTAATAACCCCCATCCCATTCCAGCTTCCTTTATTAATTTTAGCAATGTCATTTAATTGTACCAAATGATTCAAAACATAGTGTGGCAAGCTTTGCTGAGGATCAGTGCAAATCTGTTGTCCAAATTCTTGCTATGGCACTAGATGTTTTAGTCTTCAAGAGCGCTATATTTACAGCAGACTAATGCCTTTTCAACTCTATCCCAGTCTAGATATCTTGGTTCCTGTTCCTCAGATTTAACAGATGCAGGTGTTCACTGGTTGAACACTAGATTTCTAGCACAACCTTCCAATTGCACCATCATCCCTGTTCTGCTTCTTACATGCAACATTTTGTCTTGGCATGTCAGTCTGAGTGGCTCATTTAGTTAGGTGCTGGCATTCTGATCCCAAACTCACAGGTTCAAACCTGACCCAGATCAATGGTTATTAAGTGTACTTAAAAGTGACAGCTCCTTGCTAGTAGATTTACTAGCATGTAAAAGAAGTTCTGTAGGATGGGATTCTGAACTTTGGCACTGCTGGTATAATGTTGACAATTGACAATAACATATTTTCTTTAGCACATATTTATATAAAATGTACATAATAGTTACCCAAAAATTCAATGTCAAGATTTCATTGGAAATATATGAACCTCTGAGTCCAAAAAAATACATTTTTAGAAAAAAATCCATCTGTGCATGTGTGCGTGTGGGCGGGCATGCACACGCGCATGTGTGTACCAAATTTGGAATTTATGTTTAGTATCTTCCAAGGATGCAACACAAAGATTTTAAAGAAAATCTCTCCACCACAAACTACCCTTTACAAGAAAACATTGTTGAAAATTCTGTTTTTCTCAAAATGGCTCTTAATGATTTTGATTAAAATACTGTGTATTAAACATATTTACAAAACAAATAAAATGTGTACAGTTGAAACTCACTTCAACTTTTTTCACACATATACGCTAAAATTTTAGGGACCAGCCTTTTTCCATTAAAATTTTGCTCAATTATACATTTTCTGTTACATGTTTTCTCGGTAATGCGTCACTTTTTCTGATCCCCATACACAAAATGTACCCATTTATACGTTTTTAAAAAACCTATGGTGATATGCTTGCTGTGTATAGCCTTGGAATTGCCTGGTTTGCGGTTTTCATTTATGCTCAGTGTTTCATTGTCGTCATATTGTTCCAATAATTTATTAACCTTGGTTCCAACAGTCACTTCTCTGCTTTAAGTCGAGTACTGCTAGTGTGCTGTTTTCATTGTCATTTATCCTTTCATTGTCATCATATTGTTCCAACAGTAACTTATCTATTTTATGTGGAGTTTTGAGTTACAAACAGGAGAAGAAACATGTATGAAATTCAACCAGCAAGGAGGAAAATAAGAATGCCTCAACTCTTTGTGAAAAATTAAAAATTCTGGATGAGGTCCATACCAGAAGAGAAAATCAGTACACGTTTTCTCATTTATACAGTATTTTAGTGGTCTCCTTTGAGGTTCCACTGTACTTTAAATTTCCGGGAATAGTCTCTGGATGAGTTTTGCAGTAAGGGTTAAACCGTAAGAGGTAGTCAAAAACTTACTACACATAAAATGTCAATCTCATTAAAACACATTATGTCATTTACGGTTTTTCTTTTAAAGTTGACTGTTTTTGAGATATTCCTTGATATTTATTTCAATTTTAAACTACCTAACTTTTTTCCAACAGAACCATGCAAAGCAAGCTGAATCTCAATTGTTTCACATAGCGATTAGTTTTTAAAAGATTTGAATGACGTATTAGCCTAATGTATTCACTTCTTTCCCTTCTACTTACAATCTCTTGTAAGAACAGTTTGTATATGGAGCAGCTAGAGAAAGTTATGTGAATGAAACACTTCAGAATTTTTTTTTTTTTTTTTCATCTGAGCATGTGTTCTTTATATGCAGGACTTTTCTGCTATTCTAGGATCACCTCTTCCAAGATTTGCTTCTCCATGAGCAAGATATCTCCCAATGTGACAGAAACTGGTATGGCCATTTTAACTTATAATGACAGAGCCCCTTTAGCATATTCGTCTCATGATTTCCACAAGGTCTAGGCATTTGATAGCACCCCTTCCCAAAGAAATTGTCATCTGTTCTGATCAGTGTGCAAAAGAACTAGAAGGGAAATAAGGGTTAGGCTAAACCGAATCAAATGTTTTAAAATGTTGTTGCTATGGGATTGAAATCTGTTTCTTTGCACTGCCAGGAGTTGACATATTCCCTTATGAGAAAAGTAATTTAAAGCAAACCAATAACAAGAAATATCTCAAAAATGGTCAACTGCATGAAAACAATGTATATGAAATAAATTGTGTGCTTTAACGGGATCTACATTTTTTGTGTAGTAAGTTTTTATCTAATTCATACGGTTTACCAATTACGCAAAATTCAGCAAAATTTACTCAGAATGAACATATCTTCAAAAAATTCAACATTTACATTTTAATTTTGATGTGAATATCTTTAATATAGGGTAATTTAATTAAAATCATTAGAACCATTTTGATTGAGGGGATTTCCCTTAAGTTTGGTATTTTAACAACATTTTGTTTTTTTAGTTATCGTATTTACAGACACATTCACACATACACACAAACCTTTTTCTAAAAGTGCCTAATGACCCTAAAACTTGTGAAATCTCAAAATCAAAATTTTTGGGTGGAATGCAATTCCTTCTTTATACACTATGTACATGTAGAGAAAATAAAATTGTTAAGACTTCAGATTGGTCAATTTTTATTTTTAATGCAACTGTTGGTATCTGATTAGTGTTTTTATCCATTGAGCATCAAGCATCACTCATCCCTTTAGAGAAGAATGTGACCTCATTGGACATGGACCATCTGGGAAATTAAGCAATCACTTATTCCCTATGCGGTCTACGACTAAGGTAAACTCCTGGATAGGCTTACCAACTTCTAAACTTTGAATTCTGGGAGAAAATTAGACATAACAGTAAAGCTGGAAAAATTAATACGAAAATGTTCTTACCTTTTTATGCATATTTGAGATGTATAAGGCTAGACTGCAGACCAAAGATAAGTGGTGACATTCACTTTACATACCTCTTCCTCTTGAACTTACGCTTCACACTTCTCCTTGCTGCATCTAGAAGTTTTGCATTTTTACTTTCTCTATACTTACTATATACATAGTGCATAGAGAAGGTATTGCACTCCACCCAAAAATTCGATACAGAGATTTCACCGGAAATTTATGTTTTAGGGTCCTCAATATCCAAAAAAAGCATTTTCAAGCACTGTGTGTCCGTGAACACGATAACTCAAAAACAAAAAGTCGGTAAAATACCATACTTGGTATTTAAGTTTAGTATCTCCCAGGGATATGACACAAAGATTTTGAGAAAAATCTCCCCACCCCAAACTACCCTTTACATGGAACTTTTTTCGAAAATTTCGATTTTCTCAAAAATGGCTCTAATGATTTTGATTAAAATATCGTATATTAAAGACATTTACCTGACAAATAAAATGTATATCTTGAATTTTCTGGGAATAGCCTCTGAAGACTACTTTATTCTGGACGAATTTTGCATAACTGCTAAACCGTAAGAAATGGACAAAAACTTACCACACAAAAAATGTAGAACACATTAAAACACACAATTTATGTTATATAATTTTTTTTCGAGGAGTTGATCGTCTTTGAGATATTCCTTGTTTTTGGTTTCAGCTTTGAAAAACTTATACTTTTCTCATACAGGAATTTGTCAACTCCTGTCCATACAAACAAAGGAACTTCAGCCCATAGCAACCAGCTTTTGACTTCACTTTAACCTATGATACTCCCATATTTCACTTTTACTTATAAGGACGTAAGTAGTAAGACTATTTCTGCTAATTTTTTCTCAATTGGCATGAAGTGAATAGAAGAATAAGCTTATTAACAATAATTTGTTATACAGAAGTAGAGAAAGTCATGTGAATGGAACACATCAGATTTTTAAGTACTGTGTCATGAAATTCTCTTATGTCATATGCTAATTCTGACATATTTGAAGTTAAAAGTGCACTGTTAAATGTGCAATAGTATTTATTTTCCTTTTCTACTCCCAATGAACTAGCCATTACAATAACTAACTTATGACTATGACCACTGTCAAAGTCCTCGACTCAAAGACTTCAAACTGCTAATAATTACTGATTTTGTGATTTCTATTTGTAAATATAGCGCATTTATATAAACTTGATCTTGATGCAACAATTGGTTTACCTTCTCCCTCCTGACTTCAATACTGCTGGCACACAAATCAAAACACTACTATTTCCTTCTATGCTGCTTATTACAGCAAAAACACTCGTATTTTATAAAAATATAGTATATAAATATTATAGCAATAATAACTAAAAATAATAATAATTAGTAATAATAATAATACTAATAATAAATAATAATTAATTAATAAAATAATAATAATAATAATATTAATAATAACAATAGTGATAATAACAATATTACTAATAATTGATAATAATAATAATAATAATAATAATAATAATAATAATAATAATAATAATAAATAAATAAATAAATAAATAATAAAGGAATAAGGAGATACCACATAATTCTGAAAGATTTAGTTTCAGTTCTGGGAGCTGAGAGATTCTATTAAATTCCAGGAGAATTGGCAACCCTACTCCTAGAGCATCTTGCATACTTGCTGCCACCTCAAAGTTAACTGATTCTTGATACAGTTGTTGGTCATATATTAGGTAACGTATGCTGATACTGAGCAAGTTTAGAAACTTTTGCAGTCTGCCCACCTGCCATTGTGCAACATTTCCTACATTTATAGTTTTTGTGTGCCATCACGGTGGAGAGCTCTTAGCTGAAAATTTCAGAAGTAGAAACAAAGATTGCCTGACTTTAGTACACTCTTTCTGTTAACTCAATATCCAGTTCCTTAGTTTTTGTTTTTATCTTGCTTAAATTCCATAATTCATTGAAACTGAAAATTTGTTATATTAAAAAATTGTAAAAAGGTGTAAAATCTTTTCATTCTTTGAATTCATTTTTACAGTGAACATGACTGAAACAGTATATGAACCTACATTGAATTCATCTGCAATATCCTCAATACCTGCACTCATTTCAGTGAAAGAAGTCTATAACGGGCTGCATTTAATTGTGTTGAAGAGTACATAAATATGCCTGCGCTAATTATAGGTCACTGTTACTTACCCATATGCATAGGAATTCTTAAGCAGTTTCCTTCAAGTTATCTACATGAATCATATGGCAATAAAAAAAATTTAAACAGTGGCCAAGGGTCACTGCCTGCAGGTAAACTGATATGGTGAGTGTTGCCTGCAAATTCCAACAGAGTATATGAGAGCAAGGGGATGATATGTTACCTGTGAAGATTCTGGATAGAGTCCACTAACAATTCAACTTTATTTCCTTTATCCTGGCTTAAATGTTTAGAAATTCCTATGTCTGCTCATCAGAAAATTTTTATTAATTTGTATTGTAGTTAGAAGTTAATTTAGAGGGAACTCATTTCTGTATTGTATTCAAAACAGCTGGAAGAAGAAGTAAGACAGAAAATGGTAGATGGATTAGCAGAAATATGTGGAAATGAGCTGTCATGTAATATACAAAATATAATGGCTTGTGACAGTGTTCTGTCAGCTTTGGAAGAGGAGTCCAACCTGGTTTCAAGACAGCGTCGACAGGTATTGCAACTCATTTATATTTTTATAAATCACTCACTCAATCACCCACCCACCTACTCACTCATGCACCTATTCACTCACCCATCTGCCCTCTCAGTAACCTACACACTCACTCACTACCCACTGAATTCAATTTATTACTGTTACCTCCTTCACCAATAATATCTGCTGTAGAATGGACTTACCAGATGCCCCATATTGTATGGGATTTCCCATATTCAAAAAGGAAGAATTGTGTCCTGTATTACTGTCATCCAGGAAACCAAAGATTCCATATTTCTTCTATATTTAAAGATTGTATTTTGAACTGCATGCAGGTTCATTCTGTACATTAGTACTGGTAACTATTGGTCACATGGTCTCATAGTGCTTGCTCTTTATGGATCATGTGGCCAACCCATGTTGCAGGAAGACCACAAAAAGGGAGAACATTTACTGGGCTTGTGGTGATACTGGGCTTGTGGTGATTGTTTTTATTCATTGCTTTTAGAAAAAAATATGAATGTTTCATCTCCTTAGAAACAAAAACATTTTGTTTAACAAAATGGGAAAATTAAGAAAAGTATTCAGTATTATCACTCAAAAAATAATTGTTTGAAAGTGCGATTTAAGAATTACAATTGCAAGTTTTATGTTAAACACTATGGCAAATCCACTTTGAAACATGCTTCTACAATTTATCATAAAAGTGTACTGGAGTGTTTTTCTCAGTGGAAGAATTTTGTGAGGAAGAACAATAATGAAGCATAGTCAGTTACATGAGTGAAGCCACAGTGTGTTACTGTAATGTAAAGGATAATCTCATTTACAATAGTTTTTATTATAATTCGGTATGCATTTGATGATGTTTCTAGAGCACTGCATATTGCAGAACTATAGTGGGAGTTTAGAGAATGTTTTGAGACTGAGAAATATAAGGGATTTTCTTTTACAAAGACTTTTTTATATTTCAAGATAATCACGAACTTGAAACTTTTCTGATGCTGGTTATTAATGATTTCAAGATAGTTCAAGGTCAATGTAACTCCTATTGCATATCCTCAATATGTAGAAGGAGTATTTTCAATTTTGAATAAAAAGGTTGAACACTGAAAGGAGTAAGTGTTTTTTGGATTTTAAGAAGTATGAAATTAAAATCACTCTGAATTATAGTGTAACTTGTCAGGGATTTTAGGACCAAAATACTAATGGAACTATCACAAGATGTATAATATTATGAAGCTACTTACAGTGAAGGCTAATCAGGTTCATTAAGGTGGTTAAATTTTACATAGAGTTCACTTACTTTTATTGAATAGGACAACTGTTTTGTGAATTCTTGTTCGCATCATCAGCTGTTGAACCACTATTGTTTGTACTAGGTGTTTTGCTGTTGATGAATTGATTGTGGTGTCTTCGCCCATCCAACAGATGTAAACATGGGCAAAGTCTGACTAGTTGAATTAAACATCTGCAGAGTATGATAAACTATCCTGGAGTATAATAAATAAAACCCATTCCTTACAGCCTCAAGAATTTTGAGAGAATTACACTTTTGTTATCCAAATACTGCAAGAAGACAGCTTCATGAGGCAGATATACAGCATCAAAGATAAGAAAAAAGGTTCAGAAGAGCATGGCTGACCTCACGTTGATTTCACTCTATAGTATACGTTGCAAATCACCAGGAAAAAAAGCATTGACTTTTTGAGATATATATCTTCAGGACCTGGTTCAGTAAAGGAAGCTTCAGCCTATTGATTGAACTGAATCCTGCCATGTCCTTGAGCAAGGTATGATCCCTACTTTAAGAACCTTATATCTTGCAGATGAAATGCCTGTGATACATATATTCTGCTCACCACAATATTATTGCACATTAGTCAAAGAAATGGAAATTTGAGTTTGACAATTTATTGAAATATGTACATTGGATTGATTGTGTAAATCTCTGGACCTAAACCCTAGCCAGAGTGTCTGCATTTTGGTGTTCAGTGATGGGAATCAAAACAGGAGAAAATCAAACAACACATAATCATATACACAAAGTTTGAGAAGATATTAGGATGAACATCCAATTTTTGCCAGTCTAATGTCCAATCAATAGCCCACTGCATGCAGTTTTGAACCTTAACAGCAGATGGACAACATAGTGAGCTGTTTTCTTTTGGACATTCCATTAATCGAAAAGAGGGAAAGCCCAGCTAATATAGATTACTGGGTGACTGAAATGTAATGTTGAAAATTACTTATAAGTAATAATAAATAGTAATTCTGGTATTTTAACCAAATATATGCAATGGTATATTTTGTTATTTGAATGAGAGTAATTGAATAAGAGTAAAAACATAAATTACAGTGAATCTCCGTTGAAAATGGCGACAAAATGCACCGAAACATGTCCGAAGTAAGTTACTTTATTTCAAGAGTGAAGTTTGAGTGTAATCTATGTTTTTACTCCTATTTAATTAGTTACTTCACTGTGCATTCCCATCAATGTTTTAATTGAGAGTGATTGCTTATTATTTCTTGAATTTTTAGTTAAAATGACACATTTTGCTTTGAATTTCTCTCATTATTTTCTTTCGAATATTAATTTGATAAAATTTTAGTAAGCAGACACTATTTCTTTATCAAATGCTTAAGCAAATAAATACCTAGTGTGCTAATTAGGTTATTAATGTGATCTAAAATTAAGCAAATGTTATTATAATAACTATTTGTATAATAATTATTTCTTTATAATCAATCATGTGCATACAAGGTAAGTAATTTACTTGATGAGAATATTTTTAATGATGTTTTACATCTAATTTATTTGGGGAGAACATTTCAAATAGTATGGCATTTTACAGAATTACAATATTATAATCATGTAAAATAAACATTGGCTTAAATTTAGCTTACTTTTCTACTTTTTGGTGTAAGGTGTTGACCCAGGAGCCAGCCTAAGATTATGTTTTGCTTTTTCCACATAAAGCTATAATAATGCAGATTATCCCATGACCCTATACAGTGAGCAAAGAGAAAACAAATTATTTACTTTTTGGATAATGTCACTAGATTTTTACATTAGGAATAGATGCTTGTATTAATTTAAGATGAATCTCTGCCAAGAGATTGTAAATGTAGGAAAATAGAAATCTTAAAAATAATTTTATATTTTAATGCAATTATATTTAATGCCAAATTATTTATTTCAGACTGCAAGTGCTCGAGTTCCATCTGGAATCCATACTAGAAGGAGAAAAAATGACTCTTATCATCCTGCTGCTGCTCATTATCATGGAAGGGAAAGGAAAGGAAAAACTAAAAAGCTACAAGTAAATTTTCTTGTGACAGGTAAGGTTATTCTGGAGTTTGTTCTTCTGTATTCATTTAGATTGATTCAGGTCACTAAAGAAAGTTCACAAGCTCAAGCAGTTCCTAGGAGTTTCCTGCCTTCAGGAGAAAAGTATAGGAAGGCTATTCAATAACTAAAACCAGATTTAAAATCATATGTAGTGATCTTATACAATGCTATGAACATGAGCTATTACCATATTTATCCCAATACAAGATGATGTTTTTTTCCAAAATATTAATGTTCAGGACTAGGGCACCATCTTGCATTTGTTAGTGTCGCTCTCCTTGGTGTAATGGTTACCATGCTAACTTCATATACCCAAAGTCGCGGGTTCAAACCCAGCGGAGGACAATGGGATTTTTTTGGGTGTAAAAATCCTTAGCATGACTTACTTCAGATGGGAAGTAAAGCTGTTGGTCCCATGTCATAGATTTACGACACGTAAAAGAACCTCAAGCCTGATAGAGCAAAATTAAGCAGTCTTTCACGCCCTTTATAGAATGGGATGCTGAGAACCATAGCAGTTAAAGAGCATCCATAAATAAAACACTATTTACATTTATTTTTCTTACATTTGTGATATGTTTTCTGAATGCCATGCAGGGAAAAAGTATGAAGGGTATGGCAGTGGTGAAGCCTGGAGGAAATGTTAAGGTTGCAATGAATGCGGAGGCTTTGTACATTTAATTTTGTCAAAAATTAGCTGTTAATGGGCCAATGAGCATTCTCATTGAAAAAAAAGATTACTCTCCCAGGTTAAAATAAAATTAAAGGCCTTCCTTTCACATCGATGGTTGTGTATCAATTCAAGCAAAAAGAGAAAGGTTAACTGCATTTCCTCTCCTCCCATGCATTTCCAGTTTCCCCTCTGCCTCTCTGTACTGCCCGCGATGTGAATTTACACACAAATTCAAATTAGGCAAACATTTGGTGATATATTATATTATGTATGTTGGAAAATAGGATCCATAATCATCGTTACAGCTACACCTCTGCCGCTGCTGTCATCGTCATGTTCTACCATTCATAGCTTAACTACACTGCCATAGCACAAATTCGGTACATCTCTGCACTCCCCTTTCCATCTTTCCTGCTCCAAACCTGAATTTACGTGTAAATTTGAATTAGGTAAAACATTTTACAATATATTACATTAAATATGTTGTCTTAATTAAAAATCATGTACATAATCATTGTTACAACTAAGCTGCCACCATCACTGCCAAATATATATATTCCAGTATATTTTTGCTCTCCCTTCTCTGTGTCTCTCCTGCTTGCAATGTGAATTTCTGCACAAATTCAAATTAAGTAAATTCATTTAGGATGTGTTATATTAGGTATGTGAACTAAATACAAAATCGTATCAATCATCATTGTTACAGTTATGCTGTTGCCACCGGTGTTGTTACATTGGACCATCGCACCCATACCATAAATTTCCATACTCTGCTCTACATAAGCTGCTCAAAACGTGAATTTCCATGCAAATACAAATTAAGTAAAAACTAAAAAAAATCTGATGTGTTCCATTCACATGACATTCTCTACATCTCTGCAACAAATTATTTTTAAAAAACTTATGCTTCTATTTACTTCCTGCTAATCGAGAAAAAATTAGCAGAAATAGTCTTATTACCTGCTTCCTTGTAAGTAGAAGCGAAATAAGGGAGTACCATAGGTTAAAGTGATAGTCAAAAGCTGGTTGCTATGTGACTGAAGTTCCTTTGTTTGTATGGACATGAGTTCACAAAGTCCTGTATGAGAAAAGTATAAGTTTTTATAGCTGAAACCAAAAACAAGGAATATCTCAAAAACAATCAACTCCACGAAAAAAAAGTATATAACATAAATTGTGTGTTTTAAAGTGCTCTACATTGTTGTGTGGTAAGTTTTTGTCCATCTCTTACGGTTTAGCAGTTATGCAAAATTCCGTAAAATTGACCCAGAATAAAGTACCTTCAGAGGCTATTCCTAGAAAATTCAAAATATACATTTTATTTGTTAGGTACATATTTTTAATATACAATATTTTAATCAAAATCGTTACAGCCATTTTTTAGAAAATCAAAATTTTTGAAAAAAATTCCATGTAAAGGGTAGTTTGGGGGGGGGGATTTTTCTCAAAATCTTCGTGTCGCATATACTAAGATACTAAACTTAAATACCAAGTTTGGTATTATCGTGTTCACAGACACCCGGACACACACACATACTAACCTTTTTCTGAAAATACTTTTTTTGGATACAGGGGACCCTAAAACATATATTTCCGGTGAAATCTCGGTATCAAATTTTTTGGTGGAGTGCAATACCTTCTCTATACACTATATACATAGTGCGTATAGAGAAAGTAATAAGGGACTTAAGTGTCCATTAGTTTGTTCAAAATGGCAAACCTTTAAAATTCATGTAAACATTAGGTTATATCTTCTTTTTATATAGATGATAATACTAAATTCCAAAATTAAGCTCTGAAAAATGGGGGTTGTCTTGCATTTGAGGTTGTCTTATATTTGGATAAATATGGTAAGTTATAAAATAAAGAGATTAGAAATAAACCAACCACATTCCTAAAAAATGGAAAATAGAAGAAAATTTGGAATGGAATATGGAAGGAATGTCTTTAAAGAATGAACTGTAGAGTACAGCTTATTCTTCTATTTTATATTAAACATTTGCAGAAATTGTCTTAATGCAGAATTCCTGGTAGGTGCAAGGGGATTAGGGGAATAGAGTAGGCTTTAAGGAAGAGTCAAAGCTTTTAAGAAAGATTGTTATATAATGGAAGGAAGATTCTTTGGAATATCATTCAAAGAATCTTAACAACATACATTTGGATTGTCATGGGCTTACCAAGAGCCCTCTGAGTATTTCCTACCTAGGTGTGTTAATGTTCTACAACAAAAATAAATACTGCAATAAAAAACCTAATTCTCAAATACTTTAAAGTAAACTAAGAAAGCTGAAACTGTACTAAAGAACATTATTTACATATAAATGACTTTTTGAATGATTCATATTTCTCACTCTCTGACATAAAGATGTAACTAATATTAATACACCCTTAAAAAGTTTCTCAGTATTTAGTATTTCTGTATTAAAATCTGTATTTTAAATTAATATGTAGCTTATCCTGATTATATGGTGGACTTTGAGACAGTGATGTGTTTTAACAATTTGAAATATTAAAGAAGTCAGCACACTCACTCATAACCAGAAAGAAAACAATATCTACAAGAAGTTTACATACCACCCTACAACTTTCTACAAATTCCAGAGGATCTTCAAACGACATAACAGCATTCTAGCCCCTAAAAACAATTACTCTATAAAAAACATTTTAAATTCTAAATTAAAAGATGATATCCCACAAGAAAACAAACCAGGAATATATCAGTTCAGCTGTAATGACTGTGAAAAAATCTACATCGGCCAAACAAAAAGAAATATAAAAACAAGGGCAAAAGAACACCACAGAAATATTAAACTCAAACAAGAAGACAAATCTGCAGTAGCTTGACATTTTTGGAAAGAGAAACACACTATAAATAGAAGCCCAAAAACATCACAAGGAAGACAGAATTAAAAGTTTGGGAAAACATATATATTTGGAAAAACAAGAACCAGGTTTTCAATTTTGAAATCCCGCCAGGCGATCTACTCATTCTGAGGTTCATCAAACCACCACCAGGGACAGAGACAACCACTACAGCAAGCGATGCCAGCAGTCGACCAAAGGAATTGACAATGGAAGCACATGGCTTCTGAAACATGTTTTCCGAAATAAAAAAGTAAGTGATGTAGTGATACAAAATCGACTTAACTAAATTTCAAAAATATGTAGCTTACTAACTTGGCCAAAGATGTGAAATTGCTGTCATTATCTAAACTAGTGTCACTCTTTATACATTTATAATCTATTGTAGGTAAGCATTTTATATACTGGCATGTCCAATAATAATGTACAATTTTTCCAAAATGCTGAAATACAGATATATTAGACAAATCTCACAAATGATTGACTCCTTAAAACAGATGTATTTGACATAAATTGTGTACTTTAACAAGATCTATGTTTTTTGTACAGTAAGTTTTTGTCTATCTTTTACTATTTATGAAATTCTTCCCTAATAATGTTATGCTAATAAAGTTTACTCAGTTATGTGAAAGTCATTCAGAAGTCTGAGGCTATCAATATTTAATTTCACTAGTATTTTAATCAAAGTTGTGTGAAAAAATAACAAATTTCAAAAACTTTTCCATGTAAAGGACAATTTGGGTGGGGGGATTTTCTTTTTTAATCTTTATTTTGCATCCTTGGAAGATCCTGACTTAATCCTGCCAACATTTTTCCATGTAAAGAGTAGTTGGGGGTGGGGGGATTTTCTTGAAAATCTTAGTGTCGCATCCTTAGAAGATACTGAACTTAAATACGAAGTTTGGTATTTACCAGACTTTTCGTTTATGAGCTATGCTGTCTGCACGCGCACGCACGCACCCACCCACCCACACCCACACCCACACACACACGGACCTTTTTCCAAAAATACCTTTTTTGGATTCAGGTGGACCCAAAACATGTATTTCTGGTGAAATCTCCACATGGAATTTTTGGATGGAATGCAATACTTCTCTAAAATGTAAATGGCGTGTTATTTATGGATGCTCTTTAACTACTGTTGTTCTCAGCGTCCCATTCTATACTGGGCGTGAAAGACCGCATAATTTTGCTCCGAGTCCTCTCTATCAGGCTTAAGGTTCTTTTACATGCCGTAAATCTATGACACGGGACCAACGGCTTTACTGTCCTTCCGAAGGAAGCCATGCTAAGGATTTTTATACCCGAAAAAATCCATCGTCCTCCGCCGGGTTTGAACCCGCGACCTTGGATATATGAAGTTGGCATGGTAACCATTACACCGCGGAGGGCGACCAATACTTCTCCATCCCAATGTACACTGTACATACATAAAAAATGAGCCAGGTTTGCGCCCGCGTCCTACTAGATCAGAAGACCAGTGCTTAACCAACTGAGTTACCCAGAGCAACAGACTTGTGGCTGAAATTACTATTTTGCAGCTAATTAATTATTAAGCACAAGGATAAGCATATTAAAGAGTATGCATGGATGTTACACGGTGTTATAATTAAGTGTCCAGAAAAGCATATGATACAATCCTAATTCTGACTGTCACATAGCGCAAAAATTATTAAGAATACAGATAAACGTTTAATAAAAACATACGTGTTGATATTACACGGTGTACTTATTATTATTATGTGACCAGATAAATGTATTGGTTCTGGTAGTACGCATGCTCCAGGACTTTAAAATTTTTTTGCAAGAAGAGATGGTTGCTTCACAGAGAGGAATTGGGTCTGGTAGTACGCATGCACTAGGACTTTAAAATTTTCTTGCAAGAAGAGTGGTCGTCTCACAGAGAGGAATTGGGTCTGGTAGTACGCATGCACTAGGACTTTAAAATTTTCTTGCAAGAAGAGATGGATGGTCGTCTCACAGAGAGGAAGTGGGTCTGGTAGTTCTACTTGCAGCAAACAATTTGTCATACAGTTTTTAGTATAGTTAACCGTTCTGAAATATTCCTTCTTTTTGGTTTCAGTTTTAAACTTCTTAAAACTTTCCTGGAATGAAAACTAGGTCTTTTGTTTCATCTCCTTTTCTGTTTTTCTTATTGGATTAACATGTCTTTTAACCAAATTGGACATAGCGGACGATGAATGAACTTGGTAAAATGAGCTCAAATGATCTTGGGGTCCATGGAGCTTAAAATTACTCGACATTTGTCTTCTTCTCAGGATAAGGGAAAACCCAGAAAGAAACCTTTATCTGGGTAACTTAACCCTAAGCGAGATTTGGACTCACGATCTGTTGATGATGTGAGGCACACACACTTCCACCACAGCACCCATGCAGGCCTCATCTCTTTTTGTTTTGCTCCTTGTCATGTAAATAGAACACAATGTCAATTGTTTCACATAGCGTTTCCCTTTCGATTGCAAATAATAAGACCATTTCTGCTAATGCTAATCTTGTTTAACACGATGTGGATAAAATAATAATATTTTGTTTTGCTCCTTGTCATGTAAATAGAATACAATACCAATTATTTCCCTTCTAATTGCAGGCAATAAGACCATTTCTGCTTATGCTAATCTTATTTAACACGATGTGGATAAAATAATAATATGTTGTAAGAATAGTTTGCACAACAGACAGAGAAAGTCATGTGAATAAAATACATAGATTGTTCCTTGCCTAATAAAGGATGGGATGCTGAGTACCACAGCAATTAAACAGTGCCCATTAATAAAGCCCAGTTTAACTTAATTTTATTTCCAAGAATACACGATGATTTTTAGAAATATCCTCACCCCAAACTACCCTTCCCATTGCTACTTTTTAGAAATGTTACATTTTCTAAAAACGGCTGGACCGATTTTGATTAAAATCCTGGGCATTAAATATGATTGCAGGGTTTGATATCCATGAGTGCAGTAGTTTATAAACAGGTTTGATAACGTATGTCGCGAGTATGTGTGTAAGGGTTATTCCTTTTCCTCCACTTCTACCTCCTCCCTACTCCTCAAACCACAACATAGATTGCTGGCTCAGCCATGCGCATGTAAAAGAACTTAAAAAAGCATTTTCAGAAAATGGTCCATGTGTGTGTGTGTGTGTGTGTGTGTGTGTGTGTGTGTGTGTGTGTGTGTGTGTGTGTGTGTGTGTGTGTCTGTGTGTCTGTGAACATGATAACTCAAAAACGAAAAGTAGCTAAAATACCAAACTTGGTATTTAAGTTTAGTATCTTCCAGGGTTGCGACACAAAGATTTTGAGAAAAATCCCCCCACCCCAAACTACCCTTTACATGGAACTTTTTTCGAAAATTTTGATTTTCTTAAAAATGGCTCTAACGATTTTGATTAAAATATCATATATTAAAAATATTTACCTAACAAATAAAATGTATATCTTGAATTTTCTGGGAATAGCTTCTGAAGGCCTGTTTATTCCGAGTGAATTTTGCTTAATTTGGTATAACTAGTAAACTGTAAGAGATAGACAAAAACTATACAAAAAATTTAGGTCTTGTTAAAATACACAAGTTATGTCATATACATTTTTCTCGTGGAGCTTACCGTTTTCAAGGTATTCATTGTTATTAGTTTCAGTTGTGAAGTACTTATACTTTTCTCAGACGGGAGGGTCCGTTTTTCTTTTGTTCTACTCCTGGCCAAGAAAAGAAGCGATTTGTAATGACAATCACATAACGACAGCTTTTAAAACATTTGACTATTGGTTTAGCTAGTGTATTCCCTTATTTTCTTCCTACTTATACGGAACTAAATAATAAGAACATTGTGCTAATGAGTACCACGATCAGCAATGTGCAGTAACAAGAAGAATCTTATGTATGAAGTGTGTAGAACAGCTAGAGAAAGTCATGTGAGTGTAACACATCAGATTTTTACTATCGCCTTCAAAGTAGGCCCCTTCTGAAATTATACATATATGCCAATGAATAATCCAATCATCAAACCATTTTTCGTAGGCACTTTTAGGCATCGATGTCAATTGTCGCCGCAAATTTTCCTTAATATCTTCTATCGACTGAAAACGGGTGCCTCGAAGTGGTAACTTGAGTTTTGGAAAGAGAAAGAAATCAGCAGGAGCCAGATCAGGTGAATACGGCGATTGTTCAATGAAATTTGTTGACTTTTTGACCAGAAATTCGTTCACAATAATAGCCTTGTCAGCTGGGGCGTTATTGTGGTACAGAATCCATGAGTTGTCGTTCCAAAAATCTGGCCTTTTTGACATATTTTTTCTCTCAAATACTGCATAATGCTCAGATAATAGTCTTTATTTACCATCTGTCCTTCTGGCAAGAACTCTTTGAGTGCACGACATCGTGATAATCGAAAAAAAAACTGTCTACATGACCTTCAGTTTTGATGAAGTTTGATGTGCCCTTTTAGTTTTTGGTTCAGTTGGAAGGCGCCATTCGGAACCTTGTTGACTGGTTTGAGTGTCAAACTCGTGAACCCACGTCTCATGACCAGTTACAACGTGTTTCATGAATATGGGGTCGGAACTGGCTCGTTCTAGAATGTCTTCAGCAATCCTTACTCGATTGAGTTTTTGAAGAAAATTCAAGTGTTTCGGAACTAACCGAGCTGCAACGCGTGTCATGCCCAAACAATCGTTTCAAATGTACGAATCGATTCGTGAGACACAGAAAGTTCAGCGGCAATCTCTCTCAGACCTAAATTATGATTTTCAGTTCAGTTGAAACCGTTGATGGCTGACCAGAGCGCAGCAAATCTTCCACCACATCTCGACCACTTTTGAATGCTCTGTACCACTCATATGCATGTGTTTTTGATAAAGTCGATTCACCGTAAGCCCTTTGTAACATTTTCGGCGATTCGGCACACGAAGTACCATTTGGAGACATATTCTTTGTTCAATATTTATATCCATTTTAAAATCACAAATCACCTTTGAGATGAACTACCAAAATGGTGTACTGTGAACAAACTAGATGACAGATGATGATCAAACTCCGCGTGGGTATAGAGGAAAGTTGTACCAACTTAGCGACAACAATAATTTCGAATCCCCTTTTAAACAGGATTTTTAAATGATCAATTCTCAGTACTTTCTTGATAGAATGTATAAATTTTGTAAAATGAGACACAACTGTTACCCAATTTTGAATACAATTAAGGATTATTTACAGTAACCCAAGAATTGTTCCCAAAATGAAAACAAGATTGGGAAATAGTACAGGACACAAAAGTTTGGCTCACAACAGCATGGTAACAAGAAAGGGAACACACATCGATAATCATATTGATCTGAGGCGGTTTGCCCCACTTTATGAGGCGGTTTGGGATATCCTCGGCTTCTGTACCAGGTGTATGCCTTGAACTTCTGGATTCCCTCAATGTTAGTGTTTAGCACCAGTTAACAGTTCCAGACTAGCTATTATTAAGTTCAGCATGGCTCTCAAAGTTTTGGGCGTTTAAAGCTATATGATCTCGGGGTTGAGAGAGAGACAGCGATTCTGGCAGTTTTGGAGGTGTCATGTATAAATACTAAATAAAATACAGTAAGGCTGACTTTGATGAGTTATAGTTTTATTACTACTTCAGTAACATGAGGATGAATACTTGGTTGCCATGTTAAATCTTTCACTGGTTATTGTTGATAATATCTCTAGGCCACATCCCAATAATACAACGCGGAATAAACTAATGTAAGTTAGGACTCCTAATTCCCCACTGCACACATGGCTGCTCGCGTGAGCTTAGTGGCAACTTCTTTAAACACTTCTAGTCACGTCACTGTCCTAAATCCAGCAATCAACCAACTGAACCTCCATTAACCCTCACTACTCAGTTACAAGACTGCATGGGCATAGGAGTAGCCCAGTGGTCATATACGCGTCAGCCACGCTTAGCTTATTGCCGATTAGCTGAGTGAACGGCCTACGTGACCCGTGTGCTAACTCCCACTCCTGCGTCTCGCTTCACTAAAATTCAAAATAGCTTGGCTTCGCGAAATTTAACCACATGAAAGTCTTTAATGGACCCAAAGCTTCTTCCACGTTTAAACATGAATTTACAATATGGGAGCCGTTGAACATTTACAATATGTGAAATAAAATTGAATATTTTCCATAATACTAAGTTATAATGGCTATCATTTCCTTTGCCAAATTCAATGCACAATTTACTATCTAAGAATCTGACAATGATATTAAAAAGAGTAGTATATATAATAATAAAAATATTAACTAATATTATTAGCAAATAATTAATATTGAGGAAATTTCATAGTTATGGAATTTCAGTCTCAGATCTCAAAGAGGAAAGTATGTATTTTGAACTGACCAATAATATTTGTACATTCTGTAGTATGTATGTGCACTGTGCACAGTAGGTATAGAAGGTAATGTGTTCCACCCAAAAATTCAATATTGAGATGTTATTGGAAATAGATATTTTGAGGTCCGCTGAATCCATAAAAATCATTTTTAGAAAAAGGTGTGTGTGTGTGCGCGCGTGTGTATGTGTTCATGCAATTTATGTCCTATACATTATAGTTGTGAAGCTCTAACCATTTCCGAGATATTCCTTCTTATTGGTTTCAATTTTAAAACACTTGTACTTTTGTCTCTGTGTTTCTTTGATTTACTGGCCATGAGAAGAAAAGTGAATTTTAATTTCAACTATATACGATAGCTTTTGAAAATGAAATGGATTTTAATTTATGGATGCTCTTTAACTGCTGTGGTTCTCAATGTCCCATTCTCTACTGGGCATGAAAGATGCCCAATTTTGCTCAGAAGCCTCTTTTATCAGGCTTGAGATCCTTTTATGTGCCTAAATATATAACACAGGACCAATGCTTTACTTCTTTTCCAAAGGAAGCCATGCTAAGGATTTTTATGCCTGAAAAAATCCTTTGTCGTCCGCTGGGTTTGAACCCATGACCTTGGGTATATGAACTTAGCTATATTAAAGACTTTAAGTTAAAATAAACTAATATCCTTCAAAGTTATAAATAAAGGTAATCATTAGCTTTTTTTCAATTAGTGTGAAGTAGATTGAAGAATAATCTTTTGTAAAAAGTTTTTTGCAGAACAGTTAGAGAAAGCTATGTGAATGGAACACATGTTTTCATCTACCTCCAATTTAGCCAAAATAATACAGGTAATTCAATGTCAACATTCAAAGGAATTGTGTACTGTATGCACACCTTTACCTGGGCACAATTTCAGAAGCAGAACAGAGCAACAACATTGGGACATGAAGTACAAATACACCCTGATACCCAGTGGCTTCTATGCTGAAGTTTCACTCTGTCTGTAGTTCCCAGAGTTCATGCACATCCATCACACTGTATTTCGTGTAGTAATTCAGCTAGTTTGCAGTAAATTAGATAACCTTTTCATCATAATGGTTGGGGGCCTTAAAGAGTGAAACTTTCCTTGGTTGACAACACTGAAAAGACAAGTGGGCTGGCAAGCTCTTCTGTCCCTAGCCCTCGCTTCCTCATAGCGCCCAAGAAAAGGTGAACACATAGTATAGAGTGAGCTCTAGTAACTGTTTCTCTCGTGTATAATCTCCACAATGAAGAGTCTAATATGCACTATATGCTGTGTCTGGGAATGAAAAGAGAAAGTTAAAACTTGGCCAAGTCTCATTTTCTATTCACAGGGCCTTCCGACATTAAAATACATATATACATATACATATATTTAAACTTTGTTGTTCTCATTCTGGTTACTGTTCTCTGTTGCTGTGGACTGGCCTTTAAGCTAATGGTTAATTCTCAAATTACATTAAATTTGTATATGTTTCAGGGCACACAAAGAGCAATAGAACAAGGCCACAAGTACTTGTGTCTGCCATGCACCGTATGAAGGATGCTGGCATATCAGTACACGGAGTGAAAGTTGAGTTTCATGGTGAACCACAGCTGGAATGTTCTCGTGGAGCAGTACTACAGGGAGGAGTATGTGTGCTATGCCCTGTAGGCACATACTACAATATAACAACATGCACCTGTGAATCATGTCCCATAGGAAGCTACCAACACAAAGAAGGAAGTCTTGTATGCTTCATGTGTCCTTCTGGTACATCTACACGCCGACTACATGCTAAAACTGCCCGTGACTGTAAGGGTATGTTTGATATAAATGGTCTGATATACATTCATGTAACAATGACTTCATATTTTAGAATTTAACTTATATATAATCTTTATCACATAGTGTTACAGTAGAAAAACTCCTCATAATTGTTTTGTTTTAAAATGTACATTTATAACTATAAAGACAGTATGGAACAAATGATAATAAAGAGTTAAATGGCATATCTGTCTCTATCTAATGTATACATGTTGCCATTATCTTTATCCTTTTCTACCCCCACGCTATTGTCAAGTTGCTAATCATATAGTGTAAATATTCAGTTGCAATAATTTTCAGCTTTGAACACATTAACCTATGCAGAATTTTTTTTCTAACAGATTACATCATTTTTAGAGGCTTTTAGATTTCCATGGGTCCAAATTTTTAAAGAAAACATGCTTTTCATAAAAGTCTGATATTTGCTACTTCTATGTTTATCATGCAGTTGCTAATAAACTAAGGACAGAATGCAACAATAATTCTTTCTTAGCTAGAGTAAACTTAGAACGATGACACATGCCTAGTTTGAATTCTCTATCTTTAATAAGCTAGCATCATGATTTTTTTAAATCAAAGATTTGCAAAAAATTCTACAGTAGAAAAGTTCAGCCAATAAGAAATGTTTTTGTTTATTGGGTTTAAAATAGGGACCAAGCCATAGAAAATGTTGACAAGGGTTGGACAAATTCAGAATTCTGTAACTTCTAGCACTCATTGTCTATAAAAATACATAGTCATCTATCCATTCAGCTCACAGTTGCCAGGCAGCAAGAAGATAGCAATGCTATGGTAAAAGTTAACATAAGGAAGTGTTTATTAGCACCTGGAACACTGTGAAGTATTAATGTAAGTTATTTATTTTACATTTTACTTAAATATTTATATTTATCAAACATGAAACTTGGAAGAGATGAAATGTTTGTAAACTAAGAAGAAATGCAAAATAACAATGAATGCATTAGATAATTTAAGTGGAGTGTTACTAAAGGAATATATGAAGCAGCAAGTGTTCAGAAACAGCATTGTGTAGGATGGAAAAGAAATGAATAAAAAGACCTGTAAGGACACCATTAAATAGAAAAGAAAAAACATGAGTGAACAATACCAGAGGATCACAAAACTTGCATTTCAATCATCAAAGCAGAAAAACTTGTCTGCAGAGTACACTACATCAAGGACTATCTCTTTATAACAAGCTACCGGGTAACTGGAAACTCTTAAATCAGAAACAACTCAAACATAAAGTTAAAAACCATCTCTTAACCCACATGTTCTACAATATAAATGATTTCATGACAACTGCATTTTCCTAAACTTGTATTAACCATTGTGTAAATTATTAATATCTTGTTTAAGTTTCTTTAAATTGTACATACTAGTTGTAAGTTGTATTACAGAAATGTAAATTGTAATTTGTTACCTGATGAAGCCTTTGAATTCATGTAATTCTTTTGGTGAATAAAAATCTTATCTTATCTTATAAAGAGGAGAGATAAAGTACAGGTGAAAAATAATTGTCTTATAATAGCCTTAAATAGCAGTGCACATATTTTACTAGTGATATATAAATCATAAGATTGATAGATCTATTGCAGTTGAGGACCAAAGTTCAAACGTACATTTAGTACATGTGGCACAATGTGTTCAATTTAACTTGTACTGTCTTTTAAGCTTGAGACACACTTTAATTGGCAACATTATTTATAGCTTTCTATTTACTGCCTAGTGGCAACAATAGGATCAAGGTAATGAATTTTTTTATTATTAATATTTCCTATTTTTTGCCAAATTAACTATACTTCTTATGCATTTTAATTAACTTTTTCTGCTTACTATGCAGCAGATTTTAGTTTCATTTTAAATGCTAAGTCAATGTTACCACTTAGCTTTGAATAATCTGAAATTATGAAATTACAGCATTGTGTCCGCCTGGTTGTTTTGGAAGAAAGAGAAAGCCATTGGGAAGCAGTATACCAGGAGTAATGCCATGTACAACTTGTGACTATGGCAGCTATCAGCCCAAACCAGGACAGACAGAATGCAGTAGATGTCCTGGAAACTGGACTACTCTCAAAAGAGGATCTTCACATCTACAGGACTGCAGAGGTATTTAAATAATTTAACAGAGTAGCTTTACTGTGTCCTTACTAACAGGATTACATAATGTACTAGTTAGTATTTCAAATAGGCATAGTTTTATTCACTCCACAGACTCATACATTCTTCTAATGGGCAGACCATAGCATTTTGTTTACATTATTTCAATAGAATACTGGAGAAATACATGCTCCTCCACAGTGTAATGGGGGTAACTAGAGCTGGTCAAAACCTGTGCCGCTCTCGCTCGTTACTCGTAAGCCATGCCACTCTCAAGAGTGTGGCAACGAGAGTGACTCGAAAATTCTCATAACTACTGGCGGAGTAGTTGATGTATGATCCATGGAATAAATTGGTTACATAATAACTAGGAACCAGATTTTTAGGTTTTAATCTATTTTCCTCTTGCAAATTAGAAAGCTTCAAAGTACTTTTATGTTTCAAGGGGCTTGGGTACTAATCTTATTCAGCCTAAATAAGCTAAATGGGACATTAAGATTTAAAACTTGCTATTTTAGTTTTGTTTTTTTTAACCTCAGAAGAAAATTTATAATTTTTTCTTCAGTTCATTTGAATTAACAATTTTTGTTAGCAATTTGTTTAGTTTTGTTTTGAGTGTACACATGGAATTATCCAGGGAAAGAATGCTCTTGGTATAGAAATTGTGCAAATGAAGTATATGCCAATGACATCTTGTGATGTTGAAAGATCTTTTTCTGCCTATAGGAATATATTAAAAAACAACAGAAAATTTGCAAATGTGGCTGGTTGTGTATAGCAACAGTGCTGCCAAGTGAACTTTATTTTATATGAGTGCTATATATTAAAAACATATGCTTCATGTGTTAATTAGAATGTTCTAGCACATGTTTACTGTGTGATACATTGTTTTAAATTACTGTACATGTTAATAGCATGCTTCCGTGAAGCAAAATAGTTTTCATATTTTTATCTATATTATGTTTAAAAGGCTTTTGTCATCGATTTGCTTAAATAGCTAGGAAAATGGCAGGAGCATTGTTTAAAAGCCTAGAAAAGCTAGAAAAATTGTTTTTAAACTTAAAGAGGTTAAAAGAAGATAGTAAAAGGCTAAAACTGCATTTATAAAAAGCTAAAACTCCGGGCCCTATTAATAACACAAGATGACTCATCGTTTAACAGCACACATGTATATCCAAAGGCATTTACGTGTGAATCAGCGATATTAATGTTAATGGCACACCTATCATTTGTGTTGCTATGTATATAACTTATACTTAAACTTCAGATTAAACCAAAAATAGAATTACTTCATGCAACATAACCTTCTTAGTAATAAAATGTTTACATACTTGTTTGTAATAAAAGTGGACACAGCCTACATTTATATTTGCAGATTCTGTGATACCACATTTCATTTTTAACCTGTTCTCTAGCGTGAGTTATTTAAATGTCATCCCTGTCTTGGTAGGCTATTTAAATCTCAAATCATATAAACAGATTAAATAATAGAACTTACAGATCTTAGGCAAATATTGCTTTAGTATATGTTCTTCTCGTTTAGATCAACATGCATAATTTTATCAACTTTTAGCCCATTTTAACAATTTTATAGCCAATTTCCTAATCACTTGAAGGAATGCTATAGATTTGTCATCACTTCTGGTATGTTATGTCTCAATGCTGCATTGGCTTGCACCCGTCAACACAGTTTGTAACGTATCAGTTTTGCATATTTCTGCAGCTGCTGTGTGATCTTGAATAAAATGAAACTGTCTAGCTTTGTGATTTATAAACAGAATAGCACTTCTTCATGCTATACAAATGTTTAGTGAGCAACAGGGTTGCCAAGTTATATGAGGGCAAAATTTAGTTTTCACGGATGACAGATATTATTAGCAATTGTTAACTAATATTATATTGATTTTCATTAGAAAAACTGTCACAGATGTAAATCTTTGTGTACTTACAAGACAGTGTCTGTTAAGCAATGTAACAGCTATCTTTTATTTAGAGCTAACAGCAACAAATTTCTCAGGTGACTGAACAACTCCGCAAACATGACACTGTGGTATATGGCTACATGTGTTTATCAGAGCGGATTCTGAATTCAGCATAAATAACACAGTGCTAATGCATTCTTATTTTTTAACTACCTAATTGAACAGAAGACTTTGCGGTATGTACAACATTTTAGAAAATAATGGTGAAATAATGAACACTTAAAGGAATGGTTATTAGAGGTGGCAATATTGCCAATGCAATGTAAATGTGTGCTTGTCAGATTTACTTTTTCATGGAAAAAATAAGAAACATCTAAAGGCAGCTGAACCCTTTTTAACTTCACAATCAAAAATACCATTTCAGCCTATTAAAGACACGTATGAACATGCAGCTGCAAAAGCTGTTCTCATGTTGTTTGTAGTTAATCACTTCCCTTGATCATCTTTCAGACCTGTCCAAGAAATTGTTCCAAAGTGCTGACCTCGAGTTTTAATGTTTATTTTTTAAAAAAAAATATGGAAATTACTCATTTTTATGGATTTTGAAGGATTTTTATGAGCTGGTCTGATGGAAAAAATAATCATGTGTTGCCAACTCTGGTGAGCAACGCACTAAACCTGATCCAGCAGAACACGCTTATTGTAATCAAATACAGGTGAAAATAAATATATGTACTGCTTTTAGTTATTCACCTTCATTTGATAGCTGAAAGCTGAATGTAAGTCACAAGATCAAGGGGAGATGTAACATATAAATACAATGGGTTTCTCTTTACTTTCTGAGTAACCAAGTAGCACAGAGGAGAAGCATATAAACACCTACCAAAGTGTTTAAAACAAACCAGCACCAGGGAAAACAATTTAGTTCTATATACCCAAATAAATGTGCATAGATTAGAGCAGGTAACAGAATTACTGCTTCAAATAATGTTTATATACTGATTTATAACAAAACTATAGATCATTTGCATTCTGACTCTGTGAGTTTCCATGCATTACACCACAGTCTTGCTATTAACGAGACTCGTGAGTCTTGCGAGTAAACGAGAATCTCATAAGCTCATTAGTCAACTCTCTTCCAGCCAGCCATACGTTCAGCACCTCTACTGGCTGCGAGAGGTATGGTTAGAGGCAGCAAGAAATGAGCAAGATGGTAACATTGCCAGGAACTGCATAATCTTGCTAAATCATACCAACTTTAGGAAGGAGAAAATTGTTATCATAATGAGTAGGTGAACAAATGGCAAAGCAATCCAATATTAATTATTAATTAATGAATTGCACTCTAACTTCACTTTAAGGTTTCTTACCTATAACAATGTTTTCACTGGACATTGCGAACATCTTCAGCAAACAAAACTCTAAACTCATTTTCATCCATTTTATCACCTGCTGTAGTCTTCATATTCCTAGACATGAAGGCCAATAATTCAGATATTCAAATAAGGAATTTTTCACAGTGAAGTGTAATTCAATAATTATTAGTTAATGAGTCACGCTCTAACTTCACTTTAAGGTTTCTTACCTAGAAAAATGTTTTTGCTGGCCATTGCCAATATCTTCAGCAAACAACTCTAACCTCATTTTCGTCCATTTTCTCACCTGCTGCAGTCTTCATATTCCTGGGCTTGAAGGTCGAAAATTCAGATATTGTTAATAGAATGGAGGCAAAGACTATCCAGAAGTGTAGTTTCTAAACTGAATGGAACTTAACCAAACCGTTGTATGTGGGAAAGGGAAGTTGTGTGATTAATGAGCAGGTGAAAATGGAGCATAGCATATTCATCAACAATAATGACTTGAATAACTCCATTTTACTCATTTGTCTCTAGATGTTAATAAATATTCATCTGCATTTAATATCATTTTCTAATCCTTAGAATTTGAAAATCTAATCAGATAGTGAAAGCTTACCATTTGTCACATATACTGCCACCTGTGGCTTTATGATAGAACTATGTATTATTTGTTTAATAAACATATTACAAAATATTAAGGTTTTAAGGAACATAATATTGCAGAATTGCATGAGATTATGCTTTAATAATTATTTTGAGTTATGTGGTCCACTGCCACATATGACTCTACAATATAAGTTGGTATTATTTGTGAAAGAAACTTATTTTGAAACATTAAGATTTTAAGGTTAATTTAATATTGCAGAATTGCTTGAGGATGTGCTTTAATAATTATTTTGGGCTTTATGGCACACTGCTACCTGAAATAGAACTTTGTATTTGTCAAATAAATATATTCCAAAACAAGATTTTATGGTAAATTTAATATTGCAGAAATGCATGAGGTTAGGATTTAATAATTATTTCAGTTTATGTGGCAAATGAATTAGTCATATTTCATCAGTACCTGAAGGACCCCTCATTTATTCTCTAATATAAATTCACGGCTAGCTATCAATATGTATATAAATTGTTAATTTTCTGTCATATTCTCCTGTTATGGAAGCTATGCATATCCAACCTCATACCTTGTAAACATCAGCTTGAGAATCCTCTAGATTAAGTTTTCATGGATCGCTTGCCTGATGTTATGCAGCACTGAATGTAAAGAAGGAACATTACCATAATAGGTAGCAATATTGCTTAGTAATCTAAGGGGTTTTTGATAATGAGTTGTGTGATTAAGTTCCAATTTTGTTTGTTTC